>CM052799.1:17773745-17849194 GCA_028533885.1 Nasua narica
CTCCTCTTCTCCTCCTCTTCCCCTCCTCCCCCTCCTCTCCTCCTCCCCTCTTCCTCCTCCTCCTCCCTCCCCTCCTCTCCTCCTCCCCTCCTCCCCCTCCTCTTCCTCCTCCTCCTTCTTCATGCTCTATCCTACAAAATCAGAAAACTTCGCAAACACCATGAAGACCTAAACCAGGAGAGAGCCCCCAGCCTGAGGCTGCTGCAGCCCCGGGGGTTGACAGCCACGTGAACAGGATCATACAGAAGGCTTACTAGGACTTCACATGAGGGCAGAGGCCGGTCCTCCTGTTGTCCTGAATGTTCCCCCATGCCCTTTCCGTCCCTAGCCCGGGCAGTACCCGACCACAGGCTGGGCCTCACCTTTCTCTGACCACCCTCCGGCTACCTGCCCTAAGTGTGCTAAATCAGGCCAAACGGTGAAGAGTCATGGCTCTAGACCAGGCACTGAGCATTCAGCATGAACAAGGGGGCCTGCCTGGCCCTGGGGACAGCTGGCATCCAGAGTAGGGGGTGACTGATGACAGCCCAAGCCCCCTGGAGAGAAGGACTCAGTGTCCGTGAGGTCCCCGCCCAAGGTCGTGCCTCCAAGGACCACCAGCACCACCGCCCCCCATCCCGGACAGGGCCATTCTTCCCCCCTCCCTGGTCTCCTTCCTCGGGGGGCTGAGCTCTGACCCCACCCCCAGGGAGCTCTGATCTTCGTTGTTCAGAGTTGGCTAAGGTCAGCTCTGGGGAAAGTGCGGGGGGCCCGGCCATCCAGTCGTTCACACAAAGGCAACCCTCAGCCGTGGTTGCCTGAATCCCTGAAGGCACCACACCCCCCTGCAGGCGACAGAGAGTCCAGAGCTCTTGCTGGAAACCCCTGTGCCTCACATCAAAGAGGCCTATGCATCTTCTAGGGGCTACTGACGGTCACTGTCCAGCGTACCTCGGAGGTGACACACCACAGCCCTGTCCCTGCGGTTGTGCCAGAGTGAAGCCACATCTCAGGGGGTCTACCCCTGCGCCGGGAGCACCCCCGGGAGCAGCGCCCCAGGGAACAGGGCCAGGCGCACCTCCTCAGCCGTCAGGAAACAAGGAGTGGGCATCAGAGGCACTGGGGAAATTGAAGCCGCCGACATCTCTCCAAGCAGCTTACGCTTTCTAAACAGACAACTCACCAGGATCTAATCTGCAACTCCGATTCAATCGGCTAGGCAGGGAAGAAGAGAGGGTGTGGTTGTCATGGCAACACCACACTGCCCAGGACTGGCCGATCCCTGAGGTGGGGAAGGGAGGGGAACCGAGCCGAGCTTCTGTGTCGCTGGGCGTGGGGGCCAGGCGGGACCCACCTGCATTCTTCCTGTCCCCCCAGCTCGGGACTCCGGGCCTGAGCCGCCCGGTGTGGGGCCGCGGGGGCTGGGCTCAGGGGGCTCCGGCGTCGTCCGTGTTCCAGCCCCGCCACGGGGCGCCTTGGACTTGGAGCCCCCTGCTCCTCCTGACCCTCAGCCCTGGGCCTTCCTGCCAGTGCTGTGCCCCCGGGCCGGGCCTGCTCACGGATGGCACAGGCCCTGAGTCCGGTCTGGACGATCACGGGAGCAACTGCCTCACCAGAGAGGACCAGCTGCAGCCTCACAGAGGAGGATATGGGGCCGAGCCTTCCGCTCCCAAGCACGCCACGCTGCCAGCCGGGCCTTTTCTCCTCAGAGAGAATGAAATGGAACCAGTGCAATGGGTTGCCAGTGTAGTCCATGCCAACCTGGGCCCAGGCCTGAGGCCCACCGTATCGCTGGTCTGCCTCTGACCCCCCAAGGCCCTTAGGAGGAGCCCCTGGCCCTCCGCAGGCCTCCAAGGCCTGCCGATGGCTGCGCGTCATGTTTGCGCTCTGGCTGTGGGAGCGGCCCCGGGGACCCGCAGTGCAGGCAAGAACGAGGGAAAGCACGAATGCATGGCTGGATGTGTGAGGACCGGGAGCAGGAGAAATGAGATGCCAGGTGGGGGTGACTAGCTGGTGTGAAAGCCCCAAACTGGCTGAGGGGGGCTGAATGTCAGGCTCCCCAGCCCCAAGTTCTACCTTAGTCCTGGAGAAGCTCCTGTCTTCCAGAGGGACCACTGGGGGCCCTGGCAGATGTGGCCATGTCACTTGATCCCCCTCTCAGAGAGACCCCAGGGCCCGTCCCCCAAAGCCTGGCTCACCTGGGCCCTGGTGGGGCCTGCCCCCCTGGGACCCCGCAGACATGATGGTTTGCTACACGCTCTGTGGGTTCTCCCTCTTGTCCAATTAGCGCAAATTGGGAGCAGGAAGTGGGAGGCAGGGGCTGGAGTTCTGTCTTGGGCAGAACGCAGAGGCTTCCTGGAACAGGCCCTTCCCCAGAGCTGTGGGGTCTCCTGTAGCAGCCAGGCGGGAAGGCTCTCAGCTTGGGCCGTCCTGGCCACTGCCTAGCCCGGGTGCCAGCCGCCCCCAGGGACGGGTGTGCCCGCCTTGTTCACGCGGCCTCTCATGCCTGCAGGAGTCGTGACTCTTCACAGTTTCCGGATGATAGAAATGAAGGGCAGGAGGTCTCAGGGCCTGGCCCGGAGGGACCGGTGGGTCTCCTGAGGCTGAGGTCTTGGCCTCAGCCCATGGCTCAGTAAAGGCAAGGAAAGACTTGCTGGTCTGCCCAAGCACACACTCCTGCCTCCCTGGAGAAGTGGGATTTCCCCTTACGTTCCCCTTCTCCCCCATGTCCCCTGCCCCCTTTCTCCTGGGGCTTAGGGCAGAGATGGGGGTAGCCAGAGGCACAGCACCTTTTGTGTCAAGCTCTAGAACAAGTTCTCAACTCCAGTGGTACTTTCCCACCCACGGGCACTGGCCACAGCCTGATGTCAGAGGGTGCAGTCAGGGAAGGCCCCACTCCAGCTGGGGAGAAACACACTCCCCATTCCTTAGGAGAGCTAAGGCTCTCCTAAGCCCTAGAGCACGTGCATTGACCACCATCTGTGACTGCCTTCATGCTGGGCATGGGCAGGCCTCCCTCATGGTAGACTCAGACCCCGTCACCCTAGGACCACCCAGAGCCTCGGGCTGGCGGGCTCACATCTGGAAGCAGGGATCTCAGAGCTCAAAGGTGCTCAGAGATTAAGATTCCTGAGTGCTGGCTCCAGGGGCCAGCCTCAGTTTCAGCTCCTGTGAAATGGGCCTGTCCTATGCAGCAAGCAGGCACTTGAAGAAGGCAGAGAGGGGGAAGTGGGCTCCTCTGCGGCCTGGAGCTGGGGAGAGGCCCAGCCACCAGTGGCCACTAGAGGGCGGAACTCTCCCATGTGTTTCCTCCAGAAGGCTCGTGAGCTGAGCAGGGCCAGAAGGAAACAATGGCGCAGCCGGCCCCTGGATGTGCAGGTCCTATGCCAAAGGACTGCTGTTAGGCTCCAGCGGATGCTGGGACGCTGGCCAGGAGTCCACCTGGGACCCTGACCCCACAAGACCTCCCTATGCCTTCAGGCTTTCACTTCCAGCCAGCCCAGTCCTGAGCCTGCCCAGTCTCTGCCTTCTTAGAACATCAGCGGGAGAGGCCCTCCAGCCTCCTCTGGGTATATTAAGGAAACTGAGGCAGGGAAGGACTCACCTGACCAACGGCGAGGCCAAGGAGCACTGTCTCTGGGGCCCGTGCTCTCTGTGAGGATGCCCACCTTCACCCCTGGGCCGGAGGAGCCGTGAAGAAGGCGCCATGCCTGAGCTCTCCTCATGTAGGGCCACTCGGTGCTCTCGGGAAGTGGGTGCCCATTAAGGGCACTGAGGGCAGGTTGCTGACCTCGGGAGGCCCTGCCTGCAGCCTCGGAGATCAAGGACCTGCTTCTGAGCCCTTTGCTTGGCTTGGTTCTTCCAGCCAAGCTTGGAGCTCTCTGACCAGGGGAGGGGAGGGGTGATTCCAGGCTCCGACAGCCCCACCTCTGCCCTGTGTAGGAGAGGGAGAAGGCCTCGGGCCCCGGGGCTGCGGGGCATCATATCCCCAGTGAGAGCAGGGGCAGTTGGAGGCTGATGCCGGCTCTCCCACCGTTGCCAGGGAGCACCGGGGGTCGAGGGCGCCTTGGCTGCCTGTTTGTAGAGCTGGTGCTGTGCTGAGGCCCGTGAGGCTAATAAATGAGGCTGGTGTGAATGGAGACCCAGCTCGGCTGCTGGGATGGGGCACAGGACCCCGTCAGGGGCCGGGGTCTGATGGCGGAGGTAGCCCTGAAACCAGATCTTTCTATAGCCCAGATGGGGGCCCCTGGTGTGTTGAGACCATAAACATCAGGCGGGCCTGGGACTTAGGTCCAAATAAGAGACAGGCAGGTACAAATAATGGTCTTAAGGGAACCCTGCCCTCCAGCCAAGTATCTGGGGAAGAAACCCTCTCAGACCACAGAGTGCACCCCCATTAGTGTAAGGGCCCCCTCAGCAGCTCCAGGGCCCATCAGAGTCGCTGTGCCCATTTTACAGATGAGGACACCCAGCCTTAGGCGTTACACCCTTTTGCCAACAGCTGCTGCTGCTGCTTCTTTTTTTTTTTTTTGAAAGATTTTATTTATTTGACAGAGAGAGCGATCACAAGTAGGCAGAGAGGCAGGCAGAGAGAGAGGGGGAAGCAGGCTCCCTGCTGAGCAGAGAGCCCGATGCAGGGTTTGATCCCAGGACCCTGAGATCATGACCTGAGCCGAAGGCAGAGGCTTTAACCCTCTGAGCCCCCCAGATGCCCCCGTACCAAACAGCTTCTTCACTGATCTCCTTGGCTCTAGTTTTCTTTTTTTCCTTGTTTTCAGCTTTCAAAAAAAAATTTATTTTAACTTCTAAAAGTAATTATTTAGTTTTTATTATGTAAAAATACATGAACATACCTCCCTTTTGAAAATATAATACCAAAAAAAATTAGGGGCGCCCGGGTAGCTCAGTCAGTTGAAGTCCTGGTTTCACTCAGGTCATGACCTCAGGATCCCAAGATCGATCCCCACATCAGGCTCCACACTCAACATAGAGTCTGCCTGAGACTCTTTTTTCCCCCTCTTCTCCCCCTCTGCCCATCCCCCTGCCTGCACCTGCATGCGTGCGCTCTCCCTCCTTCCCTCCGAAATAAACAAATAAATCTTAAAAAAAGAAACAAAAAATTTTTAAAAATAATAAAATAAAATGTAATACAAGAAGATTAAATCGAAAGACTCCCATGGCCTGTTCCCCACAAGTTCAGGGTTTGCTAGAGTAAGTTTAGTATTTCTCTGTGAATGAGAGTAATAATATTCATGCTACCCAACCAAGAGGGTTATTACATAAAAACAGAAGGTGCGTGTTAGTGTGTGAGTTTCACGTATACAGCTGATTTATCGGACGTTGTGTGAGCGTGCAATGGTTGCGGGTCTGCCGGTGCTGGCCCTGGGTGGAGCTGAGTTCCTTGGTCCTGTAGGCAGCCCGTCGCTAAGGGAGTCAGGCCCTGATTACCTCGCTCCGTCCCCTTGTGTTGGCGTCAAGACAGAATCCTTCTTTAAGAATTCACATCTCGGGCCCCTGGGTGGCGCAGTTGGTTGAGCGACTGCCTTCGGCTTAGGTCATGATCCCACAGTCTTGGGATCGAGTCCCACATCAGGCTCCCAGCTCCATGGGGAGTCCGCTTCTCACTCTGACCTACTCTCTCTCTTTCCTAATAAATAAATAAAATCTTAAAAAAAAAAAGAGCTCACATCTCTATTTTTAGAGCTTATTTTCTCCTTTCTCCCCACCCCTCCACAATTAGCTTTGGGTTGGGATGGAGGCGGATAGAGAGGTGGGAGAAGCCTTGCCCCACCTGGGATAAGGAGATGTGTTGCACTGTACTTGGGCCAAAACATCTCATTTCAACGTGAATTTCCATCATTACTCATGAATTTGCCCATCTTATTATTTATTTGTATGTATGTAAGTGTATAAGTTGGTGATTTAATATGCATATGCAGCATGATAATCAAAGGAATCAGCATATCCATTATTTCACATAGTCACCTGTTTTGTGTGTCTATGGTGAGAACTTAGGATCCCCTTTCTCAGCAAAGTTCAAGTGTTGCTGAGTACAGTGTTGTTACCCACAGTCACCGTATCGCCGATTGGCTCTCCAGAACTCCTCCACCTTGCATCACTGAAACTACGAACACCTTCATCAACATCTCCCACTCTATCCGCCCCCACCCCCCAGACCCCGGTAACCATTCTACTCTCTGCCTCTGTGAGTCTGGCTAGTTTAGATTTCACGTATAAGTGAGGTCATACAGCATTTGTTTTTCTGTGTCTGGCTTAATTCCTTCAACATAATGCCCTCCAGGTCCATCCATGTCGCCTGTGGGGGCATTTCCTTCCTTTTTATAGCTGAATAATAGTCCTCTGTGTGTGAGAGTGCGTGTGCGTGCCGGCACGTACCACATTTTCTTTATCCGTGTATCCATGGGTGGACCCTTGGATTGCTTCCGTGTCTTGGCTATTGCGAATAATGCTGCAATGAACCTGGGAGTACAGATGTCTCTTGGAGATCTGGGATTCAATTTCTCTGGGTAGATACCGAGAAGTAGCCTTGCTGGGTCACATGGTAGTTCTGTTTGCGTTCCCACCAACAGCGTGCCTGGGTTCTGCTGCTCCCCATCCTTGCCAATACTTGTTTTCTTCCTTCTTTCCTCCCTCCTTCCCTCCCTCCCTCTTTTCCTCACTTCTTTCTTTCTTCCTTCCTTCCTTCCTTCCTTCCTTCCTTCCTTCCTTCCTTCAGAGCCATCCTAATAGGTAGGAGGGTGATATCTCATTATGGTTTTGATTAGTGATGGTGAGCACTTTTGCATATGCCTGTTGGTCATTTGTTATCTGTATGTCTTCTCTGGAAAAATGTCTATTCAGTTCCTTTGCCCATTTCTTAATCAGGTTATTTTGTTTTTGTTTTCGTTTTCGCCGTAGAGTTGTTCGAGTTCATTGTTAGATGCAAGGTTTGCAAATATTTCCTCCCATTCCGTAGGTTGACTTTTCATTGTGCTAGCTCATCTTTTCTTATTTAGCGACCACTTTTTTTTTTAAAAGATTTTGTTTATTTATTTAAGAGAGAGAGTGAACATGCCTAAGAGCTCAAGCAGGGGGAGGGGCAGAGGGAAAGAAGCAGATTCCCCGTTGAGCAGGGAGCCCAGAGTGGGAGGGGGGTCTTTAGACCAGGACCCCAGGATCACGACCGGGGTCAAAGGCAGATGCCCAACCAACTGAGCCACCTGAGCTCCTGGCCCCTTTAGCGACCGCTTTTATTTCCTCTTATATGAAGTCTGTTTATATCATTGGTCCAACCCCATTATGCTTTTATCTGTTTCTTACTGACTGCATTAGGGATTTTACTCCTTTGTTACACGTGTGCAAGTATTTTCTTTAGTGTCTCACTTGCATTTTAACTTTGTTTATGGTGTCACTTATCACACACACACACACACACACACGTATACTCTTTCCAAAATGCGTGCCTGCCTTGTCTCTTCCCTGGGCAAACTCCTGGCTGTCTCCCCACATGGCAGTGCGTGCCTGGTGCTCCCTGCACATTCGGGGTTGGCCCTCTCTGAGCCGAGTTCACAGCTGTAAAGGGGGCTAATGACAGCCCCGCCCCATGCAGCTGCCCTGGGAAGATCACAGTGCAGATGAACCCTTGGTACCAGTATCATTACTGTTCCCGCACCCGGGCCCTTTGTGATCAACTCCCCCAAACCCTTCCCAGTCCTATCTCCTGCACCCCGGCCAGGGGAACTGCTCACTGCTGCTTGCACTTGCCCGTGTCCCCCATCCGGACCTTGTCTTCACCTGTCTCATTCTTCTTCTCTGTCTGAATTTATAGACAATTTCTTAGTCTAACCCCACTAAATTTCCATCCCCCTCCATTGGCCGAGACCTGGACCTGTCCCCCTACCCCACTCCAGAGCCCTTCCCACTTTTCTCCATTTCCCGCGGCCGCCCCATGCCCTTGATCCTCAGCTACTATGATTTGGGGCCCAGCATCTTTCCACTGATGGTGCTCTTCTCTAGGTGCCTCTCATCTCTGTTGGCCTCCCCTGCTCCCTGGCCCACAGAGGATCTCACTGGGGCCTGCAGCCTATCCTGCTCTCCTACCTCCTCCCGGATCGAGGGGTACCTCTCACACTCGGCTCACATGGGAGGGCAGGGGCAGAGCTGGGAAGATCACCTGAGGGCCCGACTCCTGCCCAGCCCCATGGCATGTGCCCAGATTACAGAGTGGGCGGCACCTGGGCTCACCACCAAGGTCTTTGTGTCACTGAGGCAGGAGCTGTCTGGGGAGCCCTAAGGCACAGCCTGCTGACTCCCGACCTCGGCTCCTGCCCTGAGCCCGGGAGACCCTGGAGATTGGGATCAACTGTTTGACAGGTGGACCGGAACCCCAGCCCCGAGTTCTCCCCGACGCCGAGTGCAGGGCTGGCTGAAGATGTGCTGGCCTGGTCCTTGCTTGGGCCTAAAGTGACCCACTTGGAAAAGGACAACCTTTCCTGGACCTCTGTCTCTGAAAGAGCAATCTCATTCTCTTGGCTTTACTTTCTGCCTCCAGAAAATGGGGTGAAAGGGGCCCTGGGGCAGGAGGTAGAGAGACGATGGGCAGGTGGGTGCTTTGGGGAGCTGAGAGGTGGGGCCCAGGTCCTGGGAGCTCGGCGTGGATTTCAGTGTCCGCCGGGCTAGGTGCTGGGAGAGGCCGAGATGTCCCGGCCCCCTCTCGGGTGTTTCTGCAGACCCTCCCCGAGCACTTGCCCTTCTTCCAAGCCCTCCAGCAAAGCGCACTGGAGCTTTCCGGCCAGCCGCCAGGGGCTCCAGGGCAAGAGAGGGCAAACCCAGAGAAGCCCATTCTTAGGAGGCTCTGGGCTCACTTTCCTCGGCTCAAAGAAGGCCCTGCACGGGAGAGGGTGAGTAGAGAGGGCGAGCAGGGAGAGCAGTGCCTCTTGCCTGGCCGAGGCACTTTGGGGGCTATGTTGGAGCAGGTCTGGGCAGGTGATTTTTCTCAGAGCTCCTGCTTCACAATCTGTCAAGGGGGCAGCGTACTGCCTGCGTCACAGGGCTGTGGTGAGAACCGAATGAGCCAGCGCGCGGACAGGCCACCCACACATATTGGGGGGGGGCACAGCCCTCACTCGCCCAAAAGTGCCCGGGGTTTAGTAGATAGATGCCCGATCATGGTGACTGGTATCCCGGGGCCGGCTGTCTGGGGCCCATGCCTACAGGCACCTGTGCAGTCCTGTAAGTCCATGCCTCACCTGGGGGTCCTCCTGGGAGGGGTGTGTGTGTGTGTGTGTGTGTGTGTGTGTGTGTGTGTGTGTGTGTCCCTGGGGAATCATTTTTCCTATAGAATCGGCGCTCACAAGGCAACTGGTGGGGGGCGATGTGGGGAAGGCTGGTGCTCAGGTGGAGGGAAGCGTGGACAGACCAAGCCTGAGGAAACACAGGACAGAAAAAAACACAGACAGATGACACCGGAGTGGTTGCAGTGGCTGAGGTCTGTCGGGGTCCGGCCCTGTGGCCTCCTGCCCCAGAGTGGACCCGCAGGAGAAGGCTGTGCTGAGCAACCCCCCCCCCCCCCAGCAAGGTTGGCTACGGCGGGCCTTCATGCCCACCCTGGCCAGGCAGTCCGAGGGCCTCCGAAGAGCCCTGGGGTCCAGCCTTGAAAGGGGGCCCAGCTCGTGAGAGGGCAGGATGTGGCCCATTGGCTGTGATCTGCCGGCGTGTCCGTGGGAAAAGCCTCCCGAGCCTCCAAGAGCCTCCTCCGCTCAACTTCTTTGTTAACGAGTCCAGTCACCAGCCGGTGGGCTAGGTGTTTGGTCGTCACTGATACGCGAACCAGGAAGGTGAATTCCCAGCCAGCGTCCTACAGGACATGCCGGACGAAGGGAGTCCTAGTGTGCAGGCACAAGCCCCAGCCTGCTTCTCCCCACGGCTGCCCTGTCCCAAGGGCACACCCTGGACGTTTACTTCTCCTATTGAGGAATAAGCTACATTCAGTAAAGTTCACTAATCATGACCGTACAACCTGATGGACCCGCACCTGGTGTAACTGTGACCCTGAGCAAGGGTCACCGTTCCAGAAAAGTCCCTTGTGTCCTTTGCCAGTCAATATATCCTACCCCAGAATTAACTACTCTTCTGACCTCTGTCATCACAGGCATTTTGCTGTCCTCCACTATCAAGTAAATATAATCATTTAGGATGTTCTTTTTGGGGTCTATCTTCTTTTGATCAGTATAATGTTATTTAGATTCACCCTTGTTGTGTGTGACATTTGTTCATTCCTTTTTTTCACTGGGTAGTACTGCATCGTATGGGCATACCGCAATTTGTTTATGTATGCTTCTGCCGGTGGGCATTTGGGTGGTTTCCAGTTTTCGGCTCTCATGAATAAAAGCGCTGTGAATACTCTTGTGCAAGTCTGTGTGTGTGGACATGTTTTTACTTCTGTGGCTTTCTTTCTCCACCTGTGAGTGGAGAAACTGGACCACAGGGTAAGTGTGTGTTGAACTTGATAAGAAACCACCAATAGCAATGTATGCAAATTTCGGTTGTTTCTCATCCTTGGACGTCCTTCTGCTCCAGACCCTGAGGAGCCTCAAAAAGCCCACCTCCTTGCCCCATCCGGAGACGGGACTGCCTGTTAGGAGTGGCAGACATCCTCCAGGGACCCAGAATCCTACTGCAATGGAAGGGTCTGGCTGATGTGGGAGGGTGTGGGCTGCACTCTCTGGGATGGAGAAGGGAAACTCACATTTGGGGATCACCAACTATAAATCAAGCACCCCATGAAGGCCTTTAGGTACAGGCTTTTATTGAATCCTCTGGTTGCTGGGGTCCTGTCAAGAAGGGCACACAAGATATTTGCTGTTGAAAGACAGCCTGTCCCCAAGGCTGCCTGTCCCTAGCAGACTTTCCCCTGCCACCATATTGGATCTAGTTCATGACCCAGCACAAAGGCTCTGAGAAGATCTGTAAAGCCTCTCTTCAACCTGCCCATCCCACCCCCTTGCACAGATGAAGAGCAAGGCCCTGAGAGAGAAGGCATTGTGCCCCTATACTTAAAAGCAGAGCTGGGCTACAACTCAGGTTTCCTGCTTCCTTCTCAGGAGAGGAAATCAGGCCTCCTTCCTTGGAGGGAAGCTTTGTCTGTACCCCTCTGTCATGGAACCCACCCTAGGGAGATCGTCCCCCAGCTGGGAGTCCCTCTGGGGTTAGGGCATGTGAGGACTCAATCCAGCCTGCTGAGGCACACAGCGGGTCTCAACGAGAGGAAGGATGGATGAGTGATTTAGCTGGCTCTTCTGCTTGGAAACATGCTAGAAAACCCCTTCTCTGAAATAGTCACAAGTGTGTTCACAGCTCAGTCCCAGATCTTGGAGCTGAAAGCACCCCAGACATCTTTGAGCGCTGTGTTCTGCTTTCAACAGCCTGGGTGCTTCTAGCCGAATTTTAGGGATAAAGGAATTGATATCAAGATGTTAAGTGACTGCCTCAGGTTTTGTACTCCAGACCTGACGGGATGAGGACAGTGGAGAGTGGAAATTGGAGGCCTTAAGAACAAGACCCGGCTGGAATGAAGAGCACACATCTCAGGAATTACAAAGTAAGTAATGAGAAAATTAGGATTCAATTGACCATACTTCATTTTGTACAAAGCCACTGGGTAAAGCAAGGTCCATTGGCATTTTTCCTGATTTTGTCTGTATTATGCAGAAATCTCTTTCCTCCTAAATCCACCCACTACTGATAAGCAGGAACTAAATTGGGGGCCTAGAGGTGGCATCGTGTTTTTGGCTGGTAAGCCCAGCTGGGTAACTGTGAGGCTTTTGTTCATCAGGGAGATTAAGCTGCCCTGCTGCTATGAGGGGCATCGAACAAACATAATAAATGTCCTTGTTAACATTTTATGGATTCACACCGATATGCTAACAGTCATTATACATAAGCTAACCTTACTAAAAAAGGGAAAATGGCAGCCTGGGAAGGGGTGGGAAGTGGGACACAAGGTCAATGACAGGTGGGGACCATGGTCTCCAGTTACAACAAGCAGGCAGGGTGTGGAGAAGGGACCCTGAGCATCAGGGGGATTCAGGCTAAGTTTACTCAAGCCCCACGGGTGGCTCTGAGGAGAGACTGGGAGGGTCCAGGGTCACATCTCCCTTTACCTTTTCCTCTCCTGGTGGGCTTGAGCTGCCAACTCCTTTCCAAGGGCCCAAGAGTGAGCTCTCTTCAAGAATCTTCCACCTCTGCCCCTCCAGGAGGACCATGACAGTCCTGGAGAATGTTCTCTGGCTGAGCTGGCTCTGCTCCCAACTCCCTCCTGGCTCCTGGGCCTCCAGCGGCCTGAGATAGGAGTCCTCGGCCAGCACAGGGAGACTTGGCATCCTGGTTTCAAATGCCAGCCCCTCAGCCCCAACCTGACCCCCCAGGTCTTAGAATTTGCTTTTCTGGGGTGAAGCCTCGGTGACTGCTTTTTTTCAATGTGCTGCCCAGAGCAAATGGGTAGAGGACTGCAAGCAATGGGGACTAAAGGCCCCATTAAAGCCATGCATGTTAAATAAAACCGTGTGTGTATATTTATATATTTACATATATAAGTATGTGTGCATGTGTGTATACACATATTTTTGACATGTATGACTGTTAATGAGGCATTTATTTTATATCGAATATATCAAATACATGCTATATATTATTATATAATTATCATATATTATATATTATTATATAATTACATTATATTTTTATTTGCACATTACATAGTTCACATTACATATACATATTCATTTAACATTTCACATTAAATTTTATTATATATTTTCATAAAAATGTTGTCTTACTAATTACTAATTACTCATTATTTGTACACTGGAAAGAACCCAAATGCCTATCAATAAGGGAATGGATAAGGAACTTGTGGTATATCCATACAAGGAATAATACTTGGCAAGAAAAAGGAATCAGCTACTATTACATGCAACAGAATGAAAGGATCTCAAAAAGATGTTATATGAGAGAAGACAGGAGAAAGTACCTACTATATCATTGTATTTATATAAGATTCTAGAACATGCAAACTAATCTGTAGTTTAGAAAAGCAGACCAGTGGCTGCCTGGGGGTGGTGGTAGAGGGTGGGACAGATTGCAAAGAGATGTGAAGACACTTTGGGGGATGACGAAAATCTTTGTTTTCTGTACTGTACTGACGGTTTAATAGGTATAGTTGTATGTCAAAACTAATCAAGTTCTACAATTAAATATGTGTAATTTCTCATACGTCTTTCCATACTTTGACAATGTAAAAAATATGATTTTCAATCACATCCCTTTCTTTAGCAATATTGTTGATATAATTTTCTTTAATATTATTATTATATAATATTTTGTGAAGGACACAATGCTTATATCCTTTGATAAATGAAAATTATTTAAAAGTAGTGTTTTCTCATCTTTTAAAATTTCTATAATTAGCATACGTTTTACAATGTCTGTGATATTTTACTAAAATAGTATATATGTATAAAATAATATGATTTAAACAGAAGTAAACATACTGAAGGATATGTACTCAAAATGTCACTCACGTGGGCACAATATTTTGAAGACCAGTAGAATAAGGAGCTGCCGAACTTCTATTCCTTGGGCATTCTGTATGATTGAAATAATATTATTTAACCTGAAATAAAGGAATGTTTGAACATTAGAGGAAAAAAAAGGAATCATCTGGGTGCCTGGCTGGTCAGTTGGTAGAGCATGTGACTCTTGATCTCAAGGTCGTGTTAGCTCCATGTTAGGCATGGAGCCCGCTCTATTTTATTTTATTTATTTTTCTGTAAAGGTTTTATTTATTTATTTGACAGAGAGAGAGAGATCACAAGTAGGCAAAGAGGCAGGCAGAGAGAGGGAAGCAGGCTCCCCGCCGAGCAGAGAGCCCTACGCAGGGCTTGATCCCAGGACCCTGAGATCATAACCTGAGCTGAAGACAGAGGCTCACCCACTGAGCCACCCAGGCGCCCCTGGAGCCTACTTTAAAAAATTAAATAAAATAAAAAGAAATCATCTTCTGATACACCTAACAACATAGGTGAATCTCAAAAACAGACATGAAAGAGTGCTACTCTATGATGAATTTTTTAATTTTTATCTATTTACAGAGATAGAAATCAGGTCAGTGGTTGCCTGTGCGCAGGGCAGTCCCTGGAAGGGGAAGAGAAGAACTTTCTGGGGTGATGGAACGCTCTGCATCTTGACCGTGCTGGTGGTCACTTCTGTCAGCACTCTGACAACTGTACGCCTGTAAAATGGGTGCATTTTATTGTATGCAAATCATACCTAAAAAAGAGCACTGTGAACAACCTCACTGTGCTGCCCGAGCAATGCACCACGTGGATCATATCTGACCCAAGGGTGACCGATTTCCATTCTTCGTGACAGTCACTATAGACTTTCTCATAAATTTTTAAAATTTATTTATTTATTTGGGAGAGAGAATGAGCTGGAGGAGGCAGAGGGAGAGGGAGAAGCAGACTCCTCGCTGAGCAGGGAGCTCAATGAGGAACTGAGATCATGCCCTGAGCTGAAGGCAGATGCTTAACTTTCTGAGCCACTCAGGCGCCCCTAAATTTTTTTTAAAGTAAGCTTTATGTTCAGTGTGGGTCTTGAATTCATGATGCCGAGATCCAGAGTCACAGGCTCTACCTAAGCCAGCCAAGTGTCCCTCTCATAGAATTTTTTTTTTTTTTACAATTTTTTAATTGAGGTCTTAGTCACATACCATAAAATTCACCCTTTTAGAGTGTACAATTTCGTGTTTTTTAGTCTATCGTGAAGTTGTGCAACTGTCACCATATCTAATTTTAGAACGCTTCGCCACCCCGAAGAGAACCCCCAGCCCATTGCCCTCGTGTTGCTGAGTGTCCTTGGTCACCTGCTTGGTACCTCGGAGCTCTTATTAACAGATAAGAAGTTGAAGGTGCAAAAATGCATGGCCCAGTAATATAAAATTGAGAACATTGTGTCCATTAATTTATTTTTCCTCTATCAATTGAGAGAAGAGGGGTGTCGGGGCAGAGAGGGCCCCCTGGGAATGAATGGGGCATGGCCCTGGGCTTGTAGTACTCAAGGTTGGAAAATGGGGTCCGGGCCTGTGCCTTTCCCAAGACAGGCAACTGGGGAAAAACAAGCTAAGTGACTTAGGTAGACAGAAAAAGAAATGGAGCGATCTCGGCTGATCTCCTGGAGGAGTGGTTTTGGGACCAGGTCAATTATTTCTCATAACTCTGTTTACAGTTTTCAAAGAATGTTTACAAACATTTTGTCTTTGGATTCTCGGGCCCCAGGTAGACAGGTGGCTTCATCCCCATTTTATAGAGATGAGGGAACTAAGGCCCAGAGAGGTGAAGGCTCCCATAAAGAAGGTCCCATAAAGAAGTAATGATTAAATCTGGACTTGACCGGGGTGCCTGGGTGGCTTAGTGGGTTGGGGCCTCTGCCTTGGGCTCAGGTCATGATCTCAGGGTCCTGGGATCGAGCCCCGCGTCGGGCTCTCTGCTCAGCGGGGAGCCTGCTTCCCCGTCCCCCTCTGCCTGCCTCTCTGCCTACCTGTGATCTCTCTCTCTGTCAGATAAATGAATAAAATTTTTAAAAGAAAAAAAAATCTGGACTTGACCGAAGCTTTTTCCATTCCAAAACAGGCTAGGAGAGAGGGATGCCTGGGGTGGACATTTGCAGGAGCTGAGACAGGGAGGTGGAGTAGGGTGGGTGCTGGGGGGACACATTTCAGTGGCCTGTGCCCCCAAGGCAGCAGGGCCAGTAAGCAGACCAGGCTTCTGTGCTTTGAGCAGTGACTTGTCAGTGGTAATCACTTGATCACTTGGGTAGTTCGCCACGGGGAGTCATTATGGGACTTGTCTCACTTGGGCTGATTAAAGGGAGCTGCCTGCCCAGTGGCAATGGAGGACCGCTGATGGCTGCCATCAGGGCCTGGCAGGCCTCAGAATTAATTAATTTTTTCTGGAGTTGAAAACAGCCCCTAGCCCTGGCCGAGGGCTCTACTGGTGCCTAGGGTCTGGGCCTGGCTCTCACGTTCTCATCCAGAACAAGGGCCTGGGCGGACACAGAACTGCAGAGAACAGGTCTGCCTGGGAGTAGCAGGCAAGGTTGCGACGGATCGGGCATTCCTCTGGGATGGTTGACCACTCACCCCGTGGTCAGTGAGGACAGGGGATAAAATTTGTACCCAGCAGAGCCAGTAGGAAATAGAGACGACGATGGGAATGGCCTAGGTGCCTCATGGTGTGCCCACCTCTGGTCTTAGACGCCACCCGCTGACCAGGAAACACCTTCTCATCCACCCACTGCCTGCAGGGCAAGGGCTAGCGTCCTCTCTGCCCTCAGGGGGACAGATCTCTTTCTGTGGGATGAGACAAGGTGACAGATCCCAAACAAATGACAAATACAGATTAAAGTATAAAGAGTAATTGTGAAGAAACTAGTAGGAGGAAGCAAGGGAGGGAAGGAGATTGAGAGAGAGAGAGAGAGAACCTGTTTATGTAGGATAGGCAAGGACATCTTCTCTGAGGAGACCACCTTACCTTGTTAAACAGATAGCAGAACAATGTGAAGGTATCAGCTGTGTGGAGGTGGGTGCGGGAGGCCAGATGAAGAGGGTTCAAGGCAATGGAAACAGTATGTGCAAGGGAGGGCTCTGGGGTGGGCAGGACTTGGACATACTTATGGGGTGGAGAGGAGGCAGACACAGCTGAACTTCGGCAAGCAAGGCAGATGAGCAATGACTGGTAAGTGAGGAGGGTGGGCAGGGCCTGTCCCACAGGCCAAAGTAGGTCTTTTGGACGTAGCAGCGGAAAGCCGTGGGGGGCTTTGGGGCAGGGGTGTGCCATGACCACAGGTCTGTTTTCTTCATGGTCTCCTGGGGGCTGTCTCTTCTATGCAGGACTCCCACCTGAATTTCCAGGCAGCAGGAACTGGCATACCTGGTTTGTGGCCTAGTTTTGCTTTTCACTAAGAGTGACCTGGAAGTTTCCAGTTTGCTCTTTGTCTGCAGGGAACACCCCGATCTACCCCGAGGGATGGCGCAAGGGTGAAAGGAGATTTCATGGGTGTGCGCCCACACCCACACCTACACCAACCAGGCTCAAGGCCGACTCTCCAATGGTAGGTTTTAAATCTTCCTCCGCTGTCAAGATTTCTTTAACTCTCCACTCTTCCTCTTCCTCAGGGGTCATGAAGTGGAGGGAGGCTGGACTCAACAAGGAACCTGGCTTCTGAGTTTTAAAATATTCAAATAAATTGAAAGATAGCACATTTCCCGGTTGGGAAAATGACATATTATAGAGTAATTGATCTATTTAAATTAATTCATAGGTTTAACTTCATGCAAAACCCTCAATTTTGTTTTAGAACTAAAAATATCAGTAGCAACAGCTGACATTTCCTGAGCATTTACTATGTGTCTAACATTGAGCTTGTAAAGCAGGTGTTACTCTTATCCCTATTTTATATATCCCCTAGGCCTAGATGGGTTAAGTAACTTGCCACGGTCATGGGGCTGGTAAGTGTTAGACCTGGATAGTCCCTTCTTCAAAGCCAGCATTCTTAATCCTTATAGGTTAACTAGGATGTGTATGGACACGGAAACTGGTGTGGTCACTGAGTGATATTCTGAATAACAGGAAACTCTGTGAAGTGCAAGATAACCCTGTTAGATGTTAGAACCTATGCTAGAGAGCCAATATTTAGATCCATATGGTGTCTGCTCAAACTGAGGTCTGTGAAAAGAAATGGAGAAACAGACTGACCTGTATCAAAAGCCTACTGTAAAAATAGATCTTACTAAACGAAAGGTAGGGAAAAATTATTTAATAAATGGTGATTGCACATGCAATAAAAACTGGTTGATGCTGGTGGTGCTTTCAGCCCATATTTTATTCCACACAGGAAAATACACTTGGGATGGACAGTCATCAAAGAAGTAAATATAAGACAAAATTTTAGAAAACTTGCAGAAAACAGACCATCAGATGGGTGGAAGAAAGCTCATTTTGTCAGCATTCAAGCAATAAAATCACAAAGGACTGGAATGACAGATAGAACATTAAAGTAAAGCAAAAAGAACAACAGACTGGGAAGTATTTGCATCACCGATGACATAGGAATAATATTGATAATCTAAAAAATGCTTATTCAGCGTTAGAGGAGCTTCAAGTCCCCAGCAGATGAATGGATATGAACAACCATTCACAGAAAGGGGAATACAGACAATAAATGATGAAAAAACATTATTTTTTAAAGTCATCTAAGAAAGGCTAAAGTAACCTTGAACCACTGACCTACTAGTCAAGTAGGAGAGGAAAAAGAGATGGTGCCCACTGCTTAGAGATATGTATTATGCTCCTTCCACTCATCACTGGGAGGCAGCAGAGTGAGCGGGGTGGTGCTTTGGGAAGGTCCTATGGCACTGCGGAGCAAGATCCCTCTGCCTTCCACCAGGCAAGTCAACTGCCAGGAATTTGTCCTGGTGCAGAATTAAAGGACATTTTAGCAAACTGGTAAAGAACCCAAATATACCATATTGGGAGACTGAGTAAATGCTGGAGGATAACCTGCACACCTTCAGAATGAATCATGTGAATAGAAGAAAATGTGAAGTGATAGGAGCAAACACAAGCGAAAAATGCGTGGTTGGTTGCAACTTTGTAAAGACATGTATATAGGCGGAAGGTTTTTATGGGTTCCCTAGTATTATGGATACTTCATTTGTACATTTTTTTGCTCTAGTTGTCATGTTGTCTTTTAAGTGGTGGTTAAAAAAAATTCAAATTCAGCCAGCAGCGTGACTTTGGGCAAGTTTGTAAAGTGGGTATTATTTCTCAGCGCGTTTGGCACCTCAGATCTCATTCTTGCAGTGGGGCCCCTCCTTCCTTAAAGGCAGGAGTCATCAGCGCCCTGTAGGAGACCTCCTCCCGGGGTCGGGGAGTCGGGGCACTGCTGGATCACGGCTGCGGGAGGGCTCCATTCCGGAGGGAACTTCCCGTAGCAAGAGTGGGGGAGGAGGGTGTCCCACCGGCATCTGCACTCGCAGGGGAAGGGGCGAGCTCAGAGAACGTCACCGCTTGTGGGCACCTCGGGTTGCGGGGAATTCTTGCAGCCACCTTTGAATTTCCGTTCCGACTCCGGGCCCCCGGTTCTCCTGCCCGAATTCGGCAGCCGTCTTATGATCCCTCGCCGGGGCCCCGAGCGGCAGGAAAACTCGGATTTACAGGGCGCCTCCTGCGGAGGCCTGGAGACATCCAGTGCGCCTGGGGGCTCGAGGGTGACTTCGTAGACTCTGGGCACCTGGGTGCCCTTCCAGGTCTCGAAGGACGCACCAGATCCCCGACATGGGCCAGGCAGGTGGACGCAGCCCTCTCCGGCCACGACACGCGCCCATCTGGGCTCAGCCGCCGCTCCGTCCGTTCCTCGGCTCAAGCCATCTTACCCGAGGGGGTCACGTGCGGCGCGCTTCGCCCCGGCCCCGGCCCCAGGACCGACCCGCGGACGCCAGTGGGTTCCTTGCGCCTCCGTGCACACCCCGAGTTGAGGCGCAAGGGCCCTTCCCTTGCGGGTCGGGTAAGGGACAGGGTGGGCCCTGGGTCCCTGGGGCGCGTCTCCCTATCGGGACCCGTTCGCACCCGGCCGCCGCGCCGTCGGGGGCCAGAGGCGCCGCCGCTTTCCCTGCGCCACGGCCTCGGGGATGTCCGCGGCAAGTTGTGGCTCGGGGCACGAGGGGCGGGGGTGGCTGGCGGCGCCGAGCCTTCCCCCCCGTCACCCGGCCCCTCACTGCCCGAACACCTCGCATCCCGCGCGGCCCCAGCCGGGCTGGAAGACTTGCGGGCTGGCTCGGGGAGGCCCGGCCGGGGGGCGCCACGCGCGCGGCGCGAGGGGCGCGGGCTGCCGGGAGGAGCGCGGATGGGGGGGGGCGCGGGCGCATGCGCCCTGCACCCGTGCCATATTGGAATGAGTCGGAGCGCGGAGCGCCGCCGCCGCCGCCGCCTCCGCCGGAGCGCGGGTGGAGGGGGGCGGGGAGAGCTGCCGGCCGCCCCGCTCCGCCGAGCCCAGCAGGAAGGAGGGCGCGAGCGGGCGAGCGCGGGTGGCGCGAGCGGAAAAAGCGCCCGCGCAGGGAAGCAAAAAGAAGGAAAGAAAGAAAGAAAACGAGCGCGAGAGGGGGAAAAGCCAGCGATCGAGCGAGGGCGCGCGCGAAAACTCCCGGCAGGTAAAAAAGCGGGGCCGCCAGCTGGGCCTTCCCGCGCGGCGGCCTGAAGGGGCGGCGGCGGCGCTGGGGCGGGGGACCGCGCGGCGCCCCCCTCGAGGGGGTCGCGCAACTTTGCCAACGAAAAACCGCCGGGAGCCGGCGGGCGGCGGGCGCGCGGGCTGAGGCGCCAACGGGCGGCGGCGGCACGTTGGGGGCGGGGGCGGGGCGGGGGGAGCGCGGCGCCCGCGCGCGGCCTCGCGCGCCCCCGCGGCCCCGCGCGCCGGCCGGCCGGGATGCAGGAGCGCGCCTGGGCGCCTCGCCGCGGCGGCGAGCGGCGGCGGGGGCGGGGGCCAGCGGCCCGCGGCACTGGGCGGGCGGCGCGGCGCGCGGCCGCCCTGGGGGCGTGAAAGGAAAGTGGCCAGGCGGCGGTACCGGCGGGCGCCCAAGTTCCCCGTTGCGCTGGGCCAGCCGCGCGCCCCTCCCGGCGCGTCCCGCGCTCCCGCCCGCCGAGCCCCCGCGGACCCGCCCCCCGGGCTCGCTCTGGGGCCGGGGCGCGAACCCGCAGCGGGGCCCGGGGGGCGCGCTGTCCGCGCGTAGGTCGGAACTTCGGAGGGCCGAGGTGGCCGCTGCGCTGTTGCAGAGCGTCTAGCGGCTGCCGCAACCGGTTGCTTCGGGCCAGCGTGGTGGAGTGCGCCGGGCCTCCCCGGCGCCGCGCGCGAGCGGGCGGTGGGCTCGCCCGGCACCCGCCGCCCGACCCCGGCCGGACCCGCTCGCTCGGGGCTCGGACCTGCGCTCGGGAGGGTCGTGACCGTTTCGATTTCTGTTCTTAAAGTCTCGTTTTAAACCGTGAAGGCGAGACGGTGGAGAGGCGAGCCGAGAGTCCTGAGAAGCAAGGCCTGCTCCGGTGGGGAGCAGAAACGCCTTGTGAGAACAGAAATAAATTCCCGCGGAAAGGATGTATGTTAAGTTTTTAGCGAGATGTCAGCTATTCAGTGGGGTCTGAAACTAAGCCGCAAGACACAGGTCACCTGCAAGTCTTGTTCTGGCGGAGAGTTGGGTAGGACACCCCGGGCAGAGACAAGATTTCTATTTAGTGGGGTTGATTCCCGGCGGGTCGCTCAAAGCGGAGCTGGTGAATGGCCCCAAGCGATGTTTTCATGAGTCCTACTTAGTGACATAGTTTTGAGAACCAAGTAACCATCAAAGAGAGTTGAAAGGAAATAAGATGGATTTTGCCAATCCCTGCATATACCTTTTCCTCCTGAACCACATTTTAAAGATGTCACACTTGATTGCATCGCAAGAAAAATGCCTGCCTGAAAGTGTAATTGATCATTTGCCAACTGCCTAGAAAGGGGGAAGATGAGTGTGTCTTTGTGTGTACTCCTTGGGGCCTGTTGGCCTGGTATTTTGAGGAGTGTGTTGAATCCTTCTAGGCCATAGGGAGATCCAGAGTTCATTTTTGTTTACAGTGTCACAAAAGTAACGGCCTGGTGGAAACGGGAGTGGCTCAAGATCAGGAAACAGTACTGTTACTAGTGTTGTCATTGATTAGCTGCCTTATCTCGGTATGGTTCTTACCCTGAAGATTTGGTTTTCCTTATTTGAAAATCAGAGAATGAATAGCTCATCTTTCTGCGTGTTTTCAGATGTCAATTTGGCAACTTTTTAAAATGAGAGATTAAAAAATCAGTCTGTATTTTGACAGGTTCTACATAAAAGTGCTCACAATAAATATACATCTTTATTAAAATACATTTGGAAAAAAATCTTAGTTGCTACATCTAGTGTTATTTTGTGTCACTTGTTTGAACAAAGACATTTACAAAAGTATTTCAATGTGTTTTAAAAATTATATATTTTTTTGAATTGAGGTCTGATTTACAGTAAGAACTTAGGTGAGCTATATGCCCTGATAACCACACCAGATCAAGATACACAGCACTTTCAGCCTCCCAAAGGCTGAGCCTCCCATTGCTTTCATTGAGCAGACATCTCTCCCCTCCCAAGGTGACCACTTCTGGCACCACTCGTGAATTTTACTTCATATCAGGACCCTTTTGAGGGTAAGGGGCAATATTAAGCTGAAGGACAACAGGTGTGTAAACCTGGACTTATGGCCATTTTTGCCATCACTCTAAATGCTTTTATAACAGTTTTTACTCTTTTTACTACCTGGAATTTAAGACTTAGCCAGAAGGCTGCTTGTCAGCTGAGGCAAGGCTTTGCAGGTTTGGATCTGTGGTTGTTGGGCATCCTTGTGGTCACAGGTCCAGTACCAATGTGTTACTTCCCATTTTTGGAATACTGGTGTATTTCCAGACAGTAGTCTTGGAGGATGGATCATGAACTTTCCCAACAAGTCAGTGTTGGAGGTGTTAGTAGATGAATCAGTTCCTTAAAGCCTAGAATTTGCTGAGAAAATTGAATGAAAATTGATTTTTTAAAGTTCAGTGAATTAAAGAATGTGGGCATAAAGCTTTAACAACCTTTTAAATGAAAGCAATTAACTTGATTTATATATGCAGGATATCCACCTGGTTTATCAAGTCATTAAAACTCTAGCGGTGAAAGCAAAAACAAAGGGTAACTAAAAATTATGTCAGGTGTGATTAATTTTTTTTTAAATTCCAACATGATTAGGATGCTTTTTTATATTAGCCCTCTAGGAAGTTGCGCTTTTTATATTCTCCACTGAAGCAAGTACTTCCAGCAATTTGCTTATTCTTCCCAAATAAAGTGGTCCTGTACATTTTCTTGTTTCTGCTCCTAAAGGGGAAGAGTTAGAAGTTGTCAATGAATTCTTGGTAATTCTTCACAATGGCCTGTGTTTTTTACTGCAAGGACATCTGTGTGATGCAAAGTTGGGAACAGTCTAAGGCCTGTGATAGGGTTTATGGGGGCATAGTCCACAAAGTTCAAAGATTTTCTTTTGTGAAATGGATTCTGCTGAATAATTCTGTTTTCTGTGGTTAGCCAGTCAGTTGACTAGCCAACAGCTAAGCTGGTTGGTTACTCTACTCCCAAGATTCACAGCATCATTAGCTAAGATAGTAATCCATCACTTAGTTATAATTGATCCACTGGTTGTGTGTGCGTGGATCTTTTTAGATTTCTTAACTTTTGCATTATCAGATATTTTACTTAAAATTTATTAAGTTTTGAGAGATGCAACTAAAGGTGCAAAATGAGAAACAAAATGCATATAAAAGGGCAGTTCCTCTTTTGGTATTTGTTTCCTTGAAAATTTTGATTTTTCTCTTTAAAACTGCTTTTCCTGTCCATAACCTTGCTGCTTCTGTTCGGTACTTTTGCTTTCACAGTGGTAACTAGACTGGGCTTAGCTACAGAGTGAGGGTGTGGATGCAGACATGATTCGACTATGAGGCCTATAGAACAGGGGACTGTCTAAACTTCATTTACCTTTTTGTTAAAACTTCATGTTATGTTCATATTAAATAAATGAATACAATCCAGAAAGCAGATCGTTATGTAGCAGATATTTTGAATGTCAAATATTTTTATATTAAAGATTTTCTATCTTATGATTTCCTATAACTTGGTAGTTGCAGGGTAGTTTTCTTTTAGTAGATAGTAATTATTATCTAACGGGGATGTTTTGTAATTGAAAAAATATTTCACCTTATACATAGTTGTTAAATTGGATGAAAGTCTCTGGGGATTTTGGTTACCAGGGAGATTTTGAACCATTAGACTTTAGGGAGCGAGATTTTGATATGACTCTGTTTCTTCAAGTGGTACTAGCCCCACTGGAAAATGGTTTAAAATAAAAAGGATGTGGTCAGGTTGTTGCAAGTTCGTTTTTAAATTTTACAAAAGTGGGAGAGAGGATAAGAACAAAGACAAGTTATTAATAGAAAAACTATGACTTCACTGCAGAAGTTTTAAAAAGTTTGAGTGTAAACCTTTGCCTTTAACTCAGAGGCACCTGAAGATTTGTATATAATTAATTTCTAGTCTTTTATCCAAGAGGATGTTTTTAACCTTATTGAGCTCTCCTAATCTTTAGATGATCACGGAAGGACAGAATTAAAAAACAAAATATATGTAGCCTGTATGTTGTGCTACAAGATAATACGTTTCAAACTTTGTGGCTTCATAGTTGGTAACTACAGAGTCAAGCATTTGGGGAGAGGCTACAAGGCGGCATTTCTCATGGTGTGCGGTGCAGCTGGCAGGTTTCTTGTCGACATTTTTGCTTACATAGAGATGGGTTAGTTGCTACACTGATTTGGGGTGGCTAAGGCAGTTGAGAGTACCTGTCTGGTCTGGGACGACATTTGGAGAAGGTCTTCGATGAGGGAGGGAAGGGAGTTTGTCGCACTGGCACATGCAGGACAGTCACGTATTTGGAATGACGACATGAGCTGCGTGGAGAAACCGAGCCATTATTAAAGTACCTCAAGAGTTTTTCCTGCCGACATTCAATTTACAGTGTTAACCAACAAGTATTTTGATTTGAATTCTAAGTTACTATTATTTTTACCCTGAATAGTTTTAAAAAAATATTTGAGGGGGCTCCTGTGTAACATCTGCTCAGTGGTAAGGCTACCTGTGAGTTGCTGGTAGTTTTTCATTCTTTTCACATTAATTTGCTGCCCAGATTAGAGTGCTTTCTGGTCTCAGCGTTTTTCCTAGTGTTCTTTCTTTTGGGTCATTTTCGTAAAACATGCTTTCTCCGTGTTAAAAATAATATATGGTAAAAAAGAAATAATATATGGTGATTTGGGATCATAATTTTAAGATACCATTTTGGCTCATTTTTACTTGTGTCTAAACAAATAACGTTCTTGAAGTAATGAGATGGCGACAACACAGAATCACTTGGCGTGTCGCCTGTCTAGAACATAGTGAACAGGGTGGAATGTGTGTAACATAAAATTTCCCATTTTATTTATTTATATTTTTTAAAAGGTTTTATTGGGGCACCTGGGTGGCTCCGTGGGTTAAAGCCTCTGCCTTGGGCTCAGGTCATGATCTCAGGGTCCTGGGATCGAGCCCCGCATCGGGCTCTCTGCTCAGCGGGGAGCCTGCTTTCCCCTCTCTCTCTGCCTGCCTCTCTGTCTACTTGTGATCCCTCTCTCTCTCTGTCAAAGAAATAAAATCTTAAAAAAAAAAGATTTTATTTACATTTGAGAGAGAGAGCGAGAGGTAGAGTGAGTATAAGCAGGGGAGAGAGGGAGAAGCAGGCTCCCTACTGAGCAGGGAGCCCGATGATGCAGGGCTCCATCCCAGGACCTGGGGATCCTGACCTGAGCTAAAGGCAGACACTTAACGACTGGACCACCCAGGTGTCCCAAAATGTCCCATATTAAAATATACAGCTCAGCAGCTTTAACTGCATTCACAGTATTGTTCAATTGCCATTGCTTTCCATTTCTAGAACGTTTTCATCTTCCCAAACTGAAATTCTGAGCCCACTGACAGTAACTCCCCTTTCCCCCTCCCTGCCAGCCCCTGGCAGACAGCCTTGTACTTTCCTCTTATGACTGTGGACTCTGGCTGCCTCATAGACGTGGACTCCTATGTATCTGTGTTCTCGCAAGTAGCTGTCTCAGCATAATGTCCTCAAGGCTCGTCCATACTGTAGCACGTGTATCAGAATTGCCTTGTGAGGAAAGACATTTTTAAGATTTTTGGCAGCAGGTAAAATAGAGGTCACAGAACCCTATACAGGAGGACTCTTCTCTCCCTTGGAAGAGCTCTGGAGGCTGCCTGTGGAGCTGGGAGAACCAGGTGCGTCTTCCTTAGACGCAGTCCTGACACACTTGGTTGTTGGGACGCCAGAGAGATGGGAGCAGAGTGGGACGACCGGGTGGAGGACGGGTGGAGGACGGGGGAGGGAGAGCCAGGGCCGCTGCAGTCTGCGATCTCATTTGGGCAGGGACAGCGGGCCTTGTGTGTCTCTCCATCTTCCTGTGTAATCACTGATGTTTCCCATGTTGCTCTGGGTCAAAGCGTCTACCCAGAACAGTTAACCAAGAAAGTTCGTGTTGAGAGTTGTAAATAAGACTTCAGCTCTCTGAGAGGCGTGATCAGTGACTCATTCGCCAGCTGTTCCGGTTAGCTGAGGTTTTGGCATATTTAACATCTCATATGTGTTAGTGGAAAATTAGTGAGTACTTAAAGAGGCTCAATAACCTACATAATAATGATACTACATAATTAATGCTTTATATTTTAAATTTCTTGTATTACTTTCACTTTGCATTTGTGTAATACAGATAGCCAGTCATGGACAGGGAAAGCAGGTCTGACAGCTAAGGATTACGGGTGGAGCAGTTAGTATTCTCAGAATGGCTAAAGAGGTGTATGTTTTTTATTATTGTTTTAACTCTTGTTTTGTAATGCCCGTGTTCGTGTAGTAAACATGGGGTGAGTCTCCTGAATACTGTTCATTACTGGGAGAGGGCGGGTACTTTGAGCCACCTCTTGATCCCCACCCCTGTCACTGTCTTCTTGACAAGGCTGCTTTCGACTATTTTTCTTGAAACACTTGAAAAATTGACAATGCTGTGAACCCTGATGCGTGTGTGTGTGTGTGTGTGTGTGTGCACGCACGCACGTGCGCACCTTAACATCTCAGTTCTTAAGGAAATCAAAGTAGTTAGTTGCTTCTTAGAGTTAGTAAGGTTTTTCTGAAAGTGTTTCTTTGGTACTCTCCCTGGGACACTAATGAGCACCTTTTACTCCATTCTCTCCCTATTGTGTGTCATGCTCCTAATTGTCAGTTAAATACTGTGAAAAGACCAGTTTATCTACGAGTCAGTTTGTCAATTTTTAAAATAATCATTGGCGTTTGTAAGTGAACTGTTAGATGAGACATTATTATTATTATTTTATAAGTAAGCTCCCTGCCCAGTGTGGGGCTTGAACTCACAGCCCTGAGATCAAGAGCCACATGCTCTACTGACTGAACCAGCCAGGTGTCCCCATTTTTTTCTTTCTAAAAAAATTAGTAGGTAGGTGTTCTTTCCAGGAATATGGTTTCCTTTTGATCAGCTTTCATTTTTATTATTAAGCCAAATGGGCAGCCGTAGGTGGTCTAGTAACTAAAGTAAGACACTTGAAAAACTTTGGGCGTTTTGTTGGTGTTATTATAGTCATTTATGATATCTGAACCCTTCAAACTCTTAATGTAATTAATGTTTATTATTTTCATTTTGTTACCCTTTAAAAAATTTTTTTTTTAAAATAGGCTCCACAACCAATGAGGGTCTTTTTAAAAATTTTTTAAAAAAAATTTTATTTATTTATTTGAGAGAGAGAGAATGAGAGAGAGAGAGAGAGGATGAGAGGGGAAAGGTCAGAGGGAGAAGCAGGCTCCCCGCCGAGCAGGGAGCCCGATGTGGGACTTGATCCTGGGACTCCAGCATCATGACCTGAGCCGAAGGCAGTTGTTTAACCAACTGAGCCACCCAGGTGCCCCCCAATGAGGGTCTTGAACTCATAACCTAAAGGCCAAGAGTCACAAGCTCTACTGACTGACCCAGCAGCCACCCCCATTTTGTTTCCTTTTTAAAGCTAGTTTCCCAGTCCTCAATCATGAGTTACATTTGCATTTAAAATGTGCAGTTATTATTATTTTTAATACTAGTAAATTTTACACAAATTGTAAAACAGACTTGGGTCTGTTTTGGATATTATTGGGGCCCGGTTTTCCTTAAGGGTAGATAGAGGCTCCCGGGTGAACTAAGCAGCTTTAAATGGCTGCTGCCTGTAGTGGGCGTGCCAGGGGGCTGGGTAGGCCCACCTCTGGCCTTCCCTGTTGGGGTGGGTGTCCCTCCTCTGCCGTGAGTGCTGGAGGGGAGGGTCGTATGATTCCTCCTGCCTCCTTAAGGCATTACAGGGTTCTGAAGACATTGTCCCAGCCCTTTGCCTGATTTTGGCTTCCTGTTAACTTGTCTAAAAGGAGCTCTTTCCAGAACACCTCTGCTAGTGAAATCTTAGGTTCTGGTGTGGTGGTCTTCTGTAGCTTCCTTGAGGGCTTCCATATTCCCCTGTCTCCTCTTGGACCTCATTGTGATCTCCTTTTTCTCTCAGGGCTCCAGCCCCTTCAGACCTGGACTCACTGTCCAGTCTTTCACTTGCTTCCCAGCCGGCACCCTTACTCTTGCCCCATTGCCCTCCTGTAGCCTCTGCTTCGTAGAGCACCACCCCCGAGCAGTCGAGCCTGTGCTCTCTCTGTTCTCGGACACAGGCTATCCCGAATTCAGGGTCTCCTCCTGAAGTGGCCCTGTATGTGGATGGCCCCACGGGGTCCTGTCTGGAGGAAGACCCTTTTCTTTTTGCCTTCTGTGACCTTTTCAGACCCTCCCTTGTCTCTCTGTTTACGTCTCTCTTGGTGGATTCATCCACATTCACCTTACCTAGCCCTTGTGCCCTCCTGAACCTCTGCTAAGCTTTACATCTGCATGTCCTTTGCTGTCTGATCTCCAGTTTGGTTGCCTCACTGGGCCCTCGAAAGCCGCAGGTTCCAGGCATCCGACAAGCTCTCATTCTACGCTGGAGCTGCTGCTGCTCCAGTAGGCCTGTCTGCTGAGGTCTCAGTGATGGTGTGTGTTTGCCCCCCCCCCCCCCCGCCAGCTCTTGTGGGATGCAGAGTCTTCTGAATTTCCAGCCTCTGACTTAGGAATATTCGTGCAGTTCTGACTCGTTGGCTTTGAAACATTTTTAAAGCTAAGGAACCCTTTGTCCAAGTGAAACCTTTCTAGGAAGCCCAATATGTAACATAAATAAAACTAGAGGTCCAGGGGGAAGAGAGTGAAGGGCCAGCCTCCCACTGCTGCCCTCCTCCTCCTCCCCCTCTTCCTCCCTCCTCCTCCCTCCTCTTCCTCCTGGAGGCAGATTTGGCATCTGGCCCCTGGGCTCTGTGTGTGCAGCTCCTGGAGTTACCACCAGAACTGTCCTGAGGGCACTGTGTGTATTTGAAAATCGCTTTATCTGCTTTGCACCCCACCTCTTTTCCACTGGTTTTCCTTTGGGAAATTTTTAATTGTGGCTGATAAACATAAAATTGGTGCCAGTGATGAATCTTGCCAAGGAAAAGGAAGGCCACTTGGGAAAGTGAAACTGGGTATTAAAAAAAGCCAGCTCCGTTAAATGCTGAACCTTCAGAAGTGCCCAAGGGCTCCTTTCAAAATTTATGTCTCTTCTGATGGTACCTTTCTTTAAAGCTGCACTTTTGTAACAGGAACACTCAAGATAAGCCTCGTTTCACTTTACATTTTTGTCCCTTTACCAGGATAGCAGGTTTATTCAACCCATCATATAACTAAAATATGTGCAGTGAAAAGTGTAAACCTTGTTCTGTTGACTCCAATGCCGCCCCACCCGCCCAGTCTTCCCTGCCCGCCAGTCCGTCTGACACACTGTGGCCACAAGAGCTTTCTCAGCAAACACGATTGTAGGAGGTAGAACTTCCTCCGCCAGGAAGGTGAAGTCCAGACTCCTCAGGAAAGTGGGCAGAGTCCTCAAAGAGCTCCCCTTCAGTGACCCGTCCCCCTCACCTCCCTCTCTCTCACTGCTTTCCGCGCATCCTTTTCCCCGGAAGTCCCTTTGTCTAGAGTGTCCTTCCACTGACACAGCGCTTCCAAAACGTCAATCTTGCATGGATCACTTTCACACTTTTTGCCATATTTTATTACCATAGTCATTCTTGTAATATTTAACAAACTGATTTTTAAAAATTGATCTTTTTGGGGTGCCTGGGTGGCTCAGCGGGTTAAAGCCTCTGCCTTCGGCTCAGGTTATGATCTTAGGGTCCTGGGATTGAGCCCGCATCGGTTCTGTGTTCGGCAGGGAGCCTGCTTCCCCGCTCTCTCTGCCTGCTTCTCTGCCTACTTGTGACTTGATCTCTCTCTGTCAAATAATTAAATAAAATCTTTTTAAAAAATTGATTTTTTAAAAAAGATTTTATTTATTTACTTGAGAGAAAGTGTGCACGGGGCAGAGGGCAGGGAGAGGGAGAAGCAGACTCCTTGCCGAGCAGGGAGCCCGACCACGACCATGTGAGCTCCCTCCCTGGACTCCTGAGATCATGACCTGAGCTGAAGACAGACGCTTAAGCAACTGAGTCACCCAGGTGCCCCTTTAAAAATTGGATTTTTTCTTAAAAAAAAAAAAAAAAAAATTGGACTTTTAACTTAAAAGTGTTACTACATTTAGAAATGAAAAATAATGAAATACAAATAATAGTAAATCTAATCAGTTTATTAAAATACATTCCTTCAGTAAGTTTCTCAACAAAACCCCTTCTTTGTACTTAAAATTTTTTAAAACTATGTACCTTATGATAGATGCCATTAAAGAGTTGTTGATATGTTTTTTCTTTTTTTTAAGGTGCACTGACGGTGCTGCGGTTTTATAGGAGAATGCCCTTATTACTGGGGGGCAGGAGCTGAAGAGTTGGAGGTGCGGTGTCGCGATGTCTCCAACACTTCCAGATAGCTCCGGAAGTGGACGCATGTGCCCATGTGTGTACACAGAGAAAGCAATCAGGAAATTGTTGATCATTTTTTAATCCAAGTGGAGAGTATGTGGAATTTTTTCTCCATCTCTGTTTGGAAACTTTGATGAAAGCCTGTTTTGGAGGGGGGCATGAAAATGGCTGCAAGAAAGTTGCTATTCAGAAAAGTCTTTAACCCCAGCTCATGATGGGACACACACACACAGATAACTAAAGTTATTTTTAAAAGATTATTAATTTTAAAGTTGGGGTGCAGTTGACATATCACAGTGTATCGGTTTCAGGCGTGCAGCGTAACGGTTCGGTGTTTGTGTGGACTGGGGGGATGGCCACCGCAGTAAGTCTAAGGTTAACATCCGTCACCACAGACAGTTAACAAGACCTTTTTTTTTTGTGATGAGAACTCTTAAGATTTACTCTCTTAGCAAGTATGTGGCACAGTGTTAGTAACTGTAGTTGCCGTGCTGTATGTTTCTCTCTAGGACCTAATTTATTTTAGAACTGGAAATCTGTGCTTTTAAAGTTCTTAATTGTATTTAACCAATACCTGTGAAGTTGCGGTTGCAAGTTATTTATTTATTTATTTATTTATTTATTTATTTATTTATTTATTTAAGAGAGAGAGAGAGAGAGAGACTGAAAATGAGAGGTGAGGAGGTCAGAGGGAGAAGCAGACCTCCCGCAGAGCCGGGAGTCCGACATGGGACTCGATCCCGGGGCTCTGGGATCATGACCCGAGCCGAAGGTAGTCGCCTAACCAACTGAGCCACCCAGGCGCCCGCAGTTGCGAGTTTTATATGTTAACTTTTCCCTCCATTCCATCATAAAAATCTTACGTAGTATACTTTAAAAGAAAGAATCTTTTTTTTTAATGATTTTTTTTAAAGATTTTTTTTTATTTATTCATTTGAGAGACAGAGAAAGTGAGAGAGAGCATGGGAGGAAAGAAGGTTAGAGGGAGAAGCAGACTCCCCGTGGAGCTGGGAGCCCGATGTGGGACTCGATCCCGGAACTCGAGGATCATGACCTGAGCCGAAGGCAGTTGCTCAACCAACTGAGCCACCCAGGCGCCCAAAAGAAAGAATCTTTATAGCGCCTACATTTTCTTGTGCCCCCCCACCCCCCAACCATGGCTTGGGTGTTGCCAGAGGGGAATGCACTGAAGAAATCCCTGCTGCCCTTTACTGGACTCTGATTCTGGCCTTGTGTGAGGTCTTCCTCCCTAGACCCCTCCAGGCCAGATTAACTACCCTTTGCCCTGGGTGCTCACTGGCATTCTGCATACTCCATTCTTAATAAATATTACAGCTCTCATTATTTGTTCAGTGTTTCTCATCTCTACCAGACTGTGAGCTCAAGGTTGGAGACCCTGCATACAGTACCTTGCACACAACCTAGCAGAGAGTAGAGAATAGAGCAGCTATGGCTGATGAATGCACAGAAGCAGTATTGCCGCACCGAGGTTTATAACATTCTTTCTCCTTGAAGATGTATTGTGTTCTAAACAAGAAGCTATTATGTTTAATCAGATTCCCTCTTGTCACTGCCAGGCTTAGAGCCTGCCAGTGACTTTCCACAGTCATTAGAATAAAATCCAAACTCCTTTTGTGGTCTCTAATGCCCTTTGTGATTTGTCCCCTATCCCTCTCTGCCACTTTTCTACCACTTTCCCACAATATGGCCTCATGTGTCCCCTGTCCCTCCAAGCACACCACCTTTGTTATGGTTCGTTCCTTTTCACTGTAAGGGGTTCAGCTCAGTGATGGAACTTTCCCTAAACATCCTCACCTCCACTCCAGGCACTACTTTCTCATTACCGTTTGGTTTTCTTTGTGGCACTTATCGCTATATGAGATTATCTTATTTTCAGCTCATTTTAAGATGTAAATTAAAAAGTTTTAATTTATTATATGTGCTTTGAAGCCACACTCTAGAGAATATTAAAATCTGCTCCAAGGATATTTTTGCCTTATTGTTCCTTGTGTCAGAACTAGACAATGCCCTGGTGCCTTGTTCTTGTGTTTACTCTTGTAAACTTCATGAAGACAGCAACTGGGTCTTTTTTTTTAAATTAAATTTTTAATTTTAATTCCAGTATAGCTAACAGTGCCACACTAGTTTCAGGCGCACAACCCAGTGATTCGGCACTTCCACGCACCGCCCGGCGCTCATGGCGCGTGGCCTCCTGAATACCTGCCCCCTGTTCCATCCACCCTCCCCCACCGTCTTCCTCACCCACCAGATGCAACGGGTTACCATCAGTTTGTTCGCTGTAGTTAAGAGTCTTAGTTGGTTAGTGTAGTTGGTTTACTTCTCTATCTTCTTTCCCCTTTGCTTGTTTGTTTCTTAAATTCCACATATGAGTGAAATCATACGGTATTTGTCTTTTTCTGACTGACTTATTTAACTTAGCATAATATTCCCTAGCTCCATCCATGTTGCAAATGGCAAGATCTCATTCTTTTTACAGCTGAATCATATTCCGCTGTATGTATACACCACATCTTCTTTACCCACTTGGGCTGCTTCCATAATTTAGCTCTTGTAAATAATGCTGCAGTAACATGGGAGTGCATGTATCTGTTTCTTTTCTTTCTTTCTTCCTTTTTTTTAAAGATTTTATTTATTTGTTTGACAGAGAGAGAGAAATCACAAGTAGGCAGAGAGGCAGGCGGGGGTGGGGGGGGAGCAGGCTCCCTGCTGAGCAGAGAGCCCGATGTGGGGCTCGATCCCAGGACTCTGAGACCATGACCCGAGCCGAAGGCAGAGGCTTAACCCACTGAGCCCCCCAGGCGCCCTCTTTTTTTTTTTTTTTTTAAAGATTGTATTTATTTATAATTTGACAGAGAAAGAGAGAGAGAGAGAGAGCAAGCACAGGCAGGGAGAGTGGGAGAGGGAGGAGCAGGCTCTCTGCTGGGCAGGGAGCCCGATGCGGGGCTGGATCCCAGGACCCTGGGATCATGACCTGAGCCAAAGGCAGACCTTTAACCAACTGAGCCAGCCAGGGGCCTTGCATGTATCTGTTTCAGTTAATGTTTTTGTATTTTGGGGGGTAAATACCCACTAGTGCAATTGGTGGGTTGGAGGGTAGTTTTATTTTTAACATTTTGAGGAACTTCCATGCTATCTTCCACAGTGGCTGCACCAGTTAGCATTTCCACCAACAGTGCACTAGGAGGAACTGGTGTGTCTTAATCAGCATGGCATGCCTGGTACTGAGAGCTGTACACGGCAAATACATATATGTTAAGTGGAGGTGTGAGTAAACAACCAGCTTGTAAATGATCTAAGAAGTAGTTTTTTTTTCTAAGCCTGGAGATTTTTGTACAGTGTTACAGTTTAGTTCTGGATGTTCAGAAATTTTTTTATGAGAAGTCAATATTTTGTCATATTGCTGCTTGGAGTGTCTCTTTTAGCTAATCTTTTAGGTTAGCAAAATTTCTTTCATTTTCATTAGCCTGTTAACTTACGTCATTGTTTTTCCAAAGTACCTGCACATTTATACATCTTTAAGAACTTTATTTCCGTTAGTAAAAATCCAGTTGAAGGGCATTAGCTCTAGTCCTTTGCTTCACTTTTCATGGTAGTGGTTGCAGAGACTGCTGTCAGCAGCGCGGCTCTCTGTGGGTGTGGGTGCGGCAGCAGCGTTTGCCACTTCGTTTGCCCGGGTGTGACTGGTACGCGGGCCCCGTGCTGGGCTTCCGAATCAGACCCCGTGGATCCACCGTCCCCCCGCTGTTGTTAGTTGAATCAGCGTCCGGGGCCCTGAGAGCGGGGAAGGCGTCTACAGAGGTGGAAGAGGGTTGGACACCCTTACTTAGGCTTTGCCTGCAACCCCCCCTCCCCAGTCCTATTTAGCAATGGAGACATTTTGGAAATTTTGAAGCTATGGTGGGGAACCCTCTAGTTTATTGCTAAAGTAACTTTTGGCTTGGGCAAGTTTGGGAAATTTGGACTCTTCAGTAATGCTAAAGTTCTTTGTTAGTTTAGCAATAAGATGATCTTAGGTGAAACTGTTTCCTCATAAAATATGATTAGAACATAATATTAACATGTGAAATGTAACTGAACTTTAGTTACGGATTTATTAATATATCTGAGTCACTTGAACTTTGGTTACAACAGAGGGAAACATTTAAGAAATTTATGCATCTTGGTTGGAGAAGCAAATGCAATTCTTTTTTTTTTTTAGCATTATGGCTAGAAATTGAAAGTTGTGATTTTGAAGGAGGAGGGTAGAGTGGACCTCTCTGTATCCACCTTTGTTTAAATAAATTCAGATATTTGCCACAAAGAATTTAGAGCTAGGTAAGAAAGGTAAGGTTGCTGCTAATAGGCAACACTTTTTCTTCCATTGCTTTAATTTTGTCATAATCACAGACTTAAGTTGATTTTTTTTAAATAGGGATATGTGTACATAGTAAAATGTTTTTAAATTGTTAAGAGTGTACTTCTTTACTGAGACCCCCCCGTCCCCCAGTCCCTTCTGTAGGCCACTGTTATTTCTCGTTTCTTTTTTTTTTCCAGAAAAATTCTATTTGTATAAAAACATATTTCCCCACCCACTTAAAAGAACACTTTGTAGTACTCTTTTCATTTAAAATACCTTAGATATATCCAGGTACACAAAGCTCGGCCTCATTCTTTTAATGATTGTCTAGGAGTCTATTATATGGATGCACCTTTTTTTCTTTTCTTCTCTCTCTTTTTTTTTTTTTTTTTTTGTAGGCTGGGGCTTGAACTCATGACCCTGAGATCAGGGGCCTCATGCTATACCTTAGTAGGTATGTGCCAGGTGCCCCCAGGATGCACCTTAATTTATTCAGTCAGTTTCTTGTTTGTATACATTTTGGGGTATTTCCAATTTTTTAGTGCTGCAACAGTATTGTGGAAATGATCCTGAATGATAACTGAATGTGCTTAGATTAAGATGAGCTGTCTAATACTTTAAAGTTTTTTTCTGAGTTAGTGTATTTGTAGAGACCATTCTCCAACCACTCCCTGTCCCCCAAATGCGGAGAAGCAGCAAGCGGGTACAGGAGAGTCAGCGGCGGCAGGGATTGAGGCACACGGAGGCCCTCTGCCTGCCCGCAGTCTCCCCTTCCTCTGCAGGCAGCGCCCCCGCAGCGCCCACAGATGCCCCTGGACCATGAGGTGGGATGCGGCCCTGAAGCCCCAGCCCGGAGGGCAGCCTGCCTGCTACAAACGTAGATAGTTTGTCTTGAGAAAATTAATTGCCTGACATTATATCACTTTCTGGAAATTTTTTCTGAATTTTCCGAAATTGTTCTGAAGTCGGAAGACTTCAGAACACTGCTCAGGGCATATATTCGGGTCCCCGTCAGTATCTCCTTTGTGTACTACTGTTGCTTCTAAAATGCGCAGCAGTTGATGGTAGCGTATTCCTTTTCTTCGTGGTCGTCTGTTCCTACCCTGTGGCCCTCACCGTGTGCTCAGAGACTCGCGCACACACGGCGCAGGGTGGGCGGGCTCACGAGGGTCTGAGCAGACGTGCTCCTTCCCGCACGGCCCCGAGCCTCTGAGGGTGCTGCCGGCTGTGCCCGAGCCGAGACTGTGTGCTCTGCTGGGCCCTTCTCTCTGCCACCTATTTTGTGTTCTAGGGAGTAGTTTCGACCCTCGGAGGCAGGCAAAAGGATGTGACTTGTAGACTTGGGCTTGTGGTGAAGAAGGTGTCATACAGTACCACACACTATGTCAGAAAGCAAGTGTTAAGGTTTGATAAGGTGCTTTGAAGAAGGGATATGAGAGGACGTATAGAAATCAGCAGGCAGTGAGGGTAATTCAGATAAGAGCACAGGACGCCTGGCACGTTGGGCCACCCAGGGTTGAAAGAGCAGGTAGAAGAAGCAGTGGCTTGAAGGTATGTTTTCACTGGAAGAATTTAGAGGGCAAGGGATTGCCTGTGGATAGTGCCTAGGATGTTTATACAGGGGCGCTGCTTTAATGACCTCTCAGATTCTTCCACTCCTTGTTGGGAAAGGTGCTCCTGATTGGCTGGTTTGCACACTAGGACGAGTCAGAGGTACTGGCTTGAGACAGATGGTAGGCATTGAATTTCTTTCTCTTGTGAAAGTGGCAGTACCCTCCCCTGGGGCAGCAGTGTTATGGCTGCATTAGAAAGGTGTATTTTTTTTCTCCATAATGAATTGGAGGTATCATGATCTGATACCGCAGGAATTCATTTAGCAAATGCCAAATAACCATGAAGTGAAGCCCTGGTGCCAGGAGTTTGCGGAATGCAGAGTAGAATGAGCTCCCTGCTCTGGAGAAGCTTCTAGTGCTGTGTAAGACATGCCACAGAATAGTCCTGTGTAAGTGCTGTCAGAAAGGTACATTGTACCTACCGTGGAAGATACTTTGATGGGAGTGTGGGAAGGGCTAATATTTTGTAGGGTATTGTTTTGGGAAAGAATTTTTGTGGGAGTAAAGTTCAGGCAGTGAGTGATCGGTGAATACTATTGTTAGTGTAAGACTTTCTAATAAGCTAAATTATTTTGGTTTTTAATGGAGAAAAGACCCATTGTAAAATAAGAAAATAACCCTGAATTTCTCCTTTGCAAATCCCTTTCCAATCTTTTGTCTTTAGTGCTCTTTCCTTCTAAAGCTGTTTAAAACTGATGGGGTTCCTTCCAGCTCTTTCTCTTTGAGAGTAGTAGGGGAAGCAAAGAGCTAGCTCTCGTGATCCCTGGGCTGTTAACATCTGGAACCTAGGCCCATGGGGACCCACCTGGAACTGGAGTGTGTAGTAGTCAGGACACGGGGATGGAGGGAAAATGCTTGGTCTCTGGTCATGAGCTTGCAACTTGGCGAGAATTAGAGTATATCCTCAGAGAACCCCAAACTTTTTACTTTACACTATCTGTTGAGCTCCCATATTTGCTGTTTAATTGCTGAGGGAGCTTATTATGTTCAGTGCTTACATGCTTACATGTGAGTCATTTGCAATTTTGATTTATGGTCCTCTGTTTTTGTGAATAATCTTTCATTTCCAGTATAGACTAACCTTAAACTTTTTTCATTGTTAATTTTTAAAATAGGCTAGTTTCGGGAGAATGGTTGGAAAGGGACCAGAAACATAGTTTATGTCAGCCTACTGGAGAACTTTGGTGGGATAGGTTGTAGAAGAAATGAAGTCCCCTTCTATTTAAAGCTTACTGCTTTCCTATTCATACGTTTAAGCTGTTGTTTGAGAAGTAAATACTACCTTGGCAATTTGCTTTTTTTTTTTTTTTAAGTAGGCCCCATGCCCAAAGTGGAGCCCAACGTGGGGCTTGAACTCTTGACTCGAAGATCAAGACATGAGCCGAGATCAAGAGTGGGATGCTTGGGGCATCTGGGTGGCTCAGCTGGTTAACCATCAGCCTGCGGCTCAGGTCATGATCCCAGGGCTCCCTGCTCAGTGGGGAGTCTGCTTCTCCCTCTGCCTGCCACCCCCTCTGCTCCTGCTCCTGCTCTGTCTCACGCTCCCTCAAATAAATAAAATCTTAAAAAAAAAAAAGTGGGATGCTTAACCGACTGAGCCACCCAGGCGCCCTGCAATTTGCTATTTTATGTGGTGATGTTTATAATGTTAGTAGTCAGCAAGTTAATTTCTCATTAAGTAATTTTAAACTTATGCTTTCTTAGAAGTGATGAATTGCATTTTGGGGCAGAACTTTTTCTTTTTTTTTTTTTAAAGATTTTTTATTTATTTATTAGAGACAGAGACTGAGAATGAGAGGGGAGAAGGTCAGAGGGAGAAGCAGACCTCCCGCAGAGCCGGGAGTCTGATATGGGACTCAATCCCGGGACTCCAGGATCATGACCTGAGCCAAAGGCGGTCGCTTAACCAACTGAGCCACCCAGGTGCCCAAGGGCAGAACTTTTTCTAAAGGACTGCACATATATCACCTCTCCAAACATCCTTTTTGGAGGCGGACTTTCCCCCCACAGCGCAGCCTGACAACTAGGACAAGCAAAGTCTACGTCTAAGTGCTGTAATTACTATAAAGCTCATGTCCCAAAGCTGATCATTTTTCTTTTTTGGTTTTCATCTAGTCTCACCTTTGTTTGTGGATGGTTCCTAACTCTTTCCTGGTCTCATGGAGAGTGGAGTGGACCCCATTAGCTGGGAGGGAGCTGGGAGAAGATTGTCAGGGCTGCACACTGGTGGCAGCCATTCCCAAAGCCCAGCATGATCTGGGGCTGGACATCTGACGTGGGGTTCTTGTGACTTCTCAAAGTTACCAGAATCATCAAGAAACACTTAAAAGTTTGTTCAGGATGCGCACTCTTACAGAGATAAGGAACTAGAAATATATTTCAGAAGTATTTCCATCCACTGTTAAAATGTGTTTTGGTGCTTGGAGAAGGACCAAGCTTCGTTTATATCTGGGCTTTGTTACCTTCATCCCAAAATGAAGAGAAAGGGACTGTCAGGTTTCTTCTAGGTTTAAAATTCCTCATTGCTCTCTAGAAAATTTACATATGATAATTTTTCTCTTGGAAATATAGTTAATAGGGCGCCTGGGTGGCTCAGTTGGTTAAGCGATTGCCTTCGGCTCAGGTCATGATCCAGAGTCCTGGGATCAAGTCCCGCATCGGGCTCCCTCCTCAGCGGGAGTCTGCTTCTCCTTCTGACCTTCCCCCTCTCATGCTCTCTCTCATTCTCTCTCTCAAATAAATAAACACATAAATAAATAAATAAAATCTTAAAAAAATAGTCTAGTTAATAAAGTAATACTTTTATATCTAATCTCTTCAGCTAAATAGAAACTGAATCTATAGGTACTGTAAGTTCTATACTTCTATATTGAGTCTTTAATATTTCTATGAAAATATTAATATTTTTATAACCCTGATATATGTTGTACATTAGTTTTTCCCTATATTGATTATTACAGAATGTTAATTTGCAATTACTTAATTTTCTTTGGCTAAAGCCATTAAATTCTCACTGGGTAGGAGTCTTATGAAAATTTCTATTGATATGAATCCCAGCAAGATTCAGGGACCAACCCCAGACTCTATAAGACCATGTAGGAGTTCAGGGTCTCTTCGGGATTTGCTCAGCATCCTCACTGTCACCACGTGGTGCTTGCTAACATCCGTCTCAGTAGCCTCCTTACGGGTCCCCTTCCTTCCGCCCGTGCCCCCTCCAGTCTGCCCTTGACACATGGGATATCCTGGTGACAGGGAAGTCATAGGGTGTCACTCCTCTGCTCAGAATCTGCTGCCACACTATCATCTTTCTTGTCTCCTGCAAGGCTCACGTGGCCCAGCCTTCCCACCTCTCAGACTTCCTCCCTTTTTCTCCCGCAGCTAAGGGGTCTCCTCCTTCCCTGTTGTTCCCTCTGCCTGGAATGCTCTTCCTGCAGATATCTGTACAACTGGCTCCCTCGCTTTCTTCGGCTCTTTTTCCAAAAATCACCTCAGTGACCGACCTTTGTAGCTAAAATTTTAACCTTTTTCCAACATTTCATATCCCTGCCCCTGCTTAGCTTTTTTTTTCCTCTGTAGCATTATCTAACCCTTGTATTTTATTTAACTGTTTGTGTATCATCTCTGTCTTCCACTAGAATGTTAGCTGTCTGAGGAGAGGGATTTTTGTCCGTGCTATTTACTGCTCTGTCTCTAGCACTTAGAACAGGGTCTGGCTGATGGTAGGTGTACAGTAAACATTTGTTGAATGAGTGAATGAATGAATATTTCACATCACAGAAATGGCATGGATTCACCCTGGTCTGTCACTTATATAAATTCTGAATTTGATGGACTGTCAGTCCGTGTTTAGTCAGGAAACCCCTCCAGGCGCTTCAGTCAAAAAGGGGTGTAATTTGGGGCATCTGGGTTTCTCAGTCAGTTAAGCATCCCAACCCTTGATCTTAGCTCGGGCCTTGATCTCAGGGTAAAAAAAAAAAGAGGGGGGTATGATTCTAGGAATTAGATAGAAAAGGCAGGGCTGGAGGAGCAAATGGGGAATGTGGGAATCCTCAGAGCCCACACACACCCCCATTTTGCCCTGATGCTACCCGGGTTCCCTCCTGCCAGGGCTGCTGCTACAGCCTCACGGGAGCCCAGGCGCCAGCGGCTTGGGAATGTAGATTTCAGGCCCGATGATTCAGGGACGGTCTAGAAGGGAAGGGGTAGGGCTAAGTACTGGCATAAACTGTGCAGCACAGGGGATGTTTATTTAATTCATTTGGGGAGATAAACTTAGATGTAGGACAAACTAAATTGAGTCGTTTGTGCTGTGATCCCAAATTAATAGCGCAGGGTGAGATCTGAGCTCATGAGTGAAACATTAGCAAGTTAAGAATTAAATCCCGACTTAGCCTAGTCACATCCATGTGTTGAACCACAAAACTGAACTCAGCCTCTAGAAATGGAACACGACAGGAAACATATCTTCACTGTGGCCATGATCTCTTAGCGTGATTAAGTGCTCATTTCCGTGAGTTCAGTAAATCTGTTTTTAGGCCCAATTGTGTCCCAGATTAGATCTCTGTCACCTAAAGGATCATACGGGCTTCTCCTAATCTGATTACAGAGTCGTTACTCAGAGTCCTGCTGTCATTTACAGGCCTAGGATGTGACAGGCTTGTATTTATGGTACCTCTGACCCAAGTGCGCCTTTCTTTGCCGCTGAGATCACCCCTGGCTCTCCACTCCCCCAGGATGAATTGCCAGTATCTTGTTGCTCCTCTTCTCCTTTCCTTTCTCTCCTGACTTTATGAACAAGGGCAGGAAAGGCTAAATATACTTGATTGCTAACCATATTCATGTTCGGTACTCATCAATATTTATGACATCAATCTATCAATAATAAACTTATTTTTATTAGGGATGACAGCCTTTTTATCTCTCACGATGCAGAGGGAGAAAATAATGGAAATGGTTGGAACTGGTGGGCCCCCTGTTCCCTTTGCCCTTTTCCTCACTTTCCTAGAGGAAAGTTAAGACTCCCAGTTAAGACTGGCCCAGGGATCTGGGTTGAGGGTATGTTTCTTGGATTCGAAGTGTCATCGATAGACCAAGAAACTACCTCCTCCATACCCCCCACCTGCAAAATGATATCCTATGCAGCGATTATATTTCTAGATTTAGAATTCTACCATGATTTATTTATTTATTTTTATTTATTTTTTTTAATTTTTTTAAGGTTTTATTTATTTATCTGACAGAGAGAGAGAGAGGGAGAGAGAGATCACAAGTAGGCAGAGAGGCAGGTAGAGAGGGAGGGGGAAGCAGGCTCCCCACTGAGCAGAGAGCCCGATGCGGGGCTCGATCCCAGGACCCCGAGACCATGACCCAAGCCGAACGCAGAGGCTTTAACCCACTGAGCCACCCAGGCGCCCCTTTTTTTAAGTTTTTTAAACACATGTACCTTTTTTGTTTGTTTTTTTTTTAAAGATTTTATTTATTTATTTGACACATAGGGAGAGATCACAAGTAGGCAGAAAGGCAGACAGAGAGAGAGGGGGAAGCAGGCTCCCCGCTGAGCACAGAGCCCGATGCGGGGCTCCATCCCAGGACGCTGAGATCATGACCTGAGCTGAAGGCAGAGGCTTTATTAACCTACTGAGCCACCCGGGTGCCCCCCTACCGTGATTTATTTTTTTAAAGATTATTTATTTATTTGACAGAGAGAGAGAGAAGGAGAGGGAGATTGTGAGTGAGCACAAGCAGGGGAAGGGGCAGAGGGAGAGGCAGAAATAAACACCCATCTGAGCAGGGAGCCCACTGTAGGGCTTGATCCCAGGATCCTGGGATCATGACCTGAGCTGAAGGCAGACGCTTAACTGACTGAGCCACCCAGGTGCCCCTACCATGATTTATTTTTTTATGAAATTCACATTCTTTTTTTCTTAAAAACTGAAATTCTAAGGGCTGTTAATGTTAAAAGGTCGCTTCATAGAGTATTTTATCATGTTTTTGGTGAATTAATTTATGTTCAAGTACCAGCTTATTTTTCATTCATCAGGTTATTTTGGATTTCTCTAATGCTGACTATTTTTATTTAAGGATGATCCTATGCTACTTGTAAACATAAAGTAATGGATATTTCATCCATTTCATTTTGTTCATGGATTTCCTTGTAAGGATGTAATCAGTCCCTTAAAATTGTACCTAGCTGCAGTCCCTTAATTTTCTAATAGGATTTAAAAATTATTTCTTCATCTAAACAAACTGAAAATAAACTTCTATTATTTTTATTTTCCCATATGCCAGAGTAATTTCTACAGCAAAAAAATTAACTGCCAGAGCAGTTCAGATTCTTCTGTTCTTTGTGCCACTGAATAAGTGAGGGCTTAAAATTTGCACTTTTACTACTGACAGCCATAACATTTTATTTAATGCTATAGAGAAGGAATCCTTGAGAGGAGGAACTGTACTGGGGAGGGAAGGGGGATGTCCCCTGGTGTATTTGCCTTTTTAGTCTTCTGAAAGTCCCTTTCTGAATTTGAAACACCACGTTAGAGAGAAATATTACCTCATCAAAATTCTATGAGAAAAATATTCTGTTTGAATTTAAGTAAAAACCATTTATTTTTCTCTTGGACATGCTTCCACTGCCTCCCCCTTTTAAATGATTTTATTCCTACCCTGAAGTTGCTCTGTTTTTGAGTTGTGGTTGTTGGAGGCTCTCCTAGGAAGGGGCTGGGAGGCTGCGCCCGGAGCGGGAAGGGGGGCAGGTGGGGTGCCCGGTTCTCCTGTGCCCTCAGGTGTTCCGGGGGAGCTCATGTCTTAGGAAAACACCTTTAGAAACTGTTACATGTTCATTTAAATTAAGTCTCCCTAGTGGGGTGCACTAGAGCCAGGAAAGTGTCTGTGACTCAGAGACTCCTTAGAGGTATTTACTTTATTTACTCTTAACTCCTTAGAGGTATTTGCTTTTATTTATTAACTTCTTATCATAGGACATTTCAAACATACACAAATGAAGAGATAATAATACCTCCATATACAGATCCCACCACATTAAGATTCTGTTATTTTAGAGTATTTTGTAATGAATTTAGGCATGAAAAACTTGGATTATATATTGTCTTTTTCTTTTTCTTAGCATTATGTTTTAGGCATATTTTTCTCAATTTCGATTACAAGTTTAGGTGTGCCCTAGTAACTCCTGAGACCAGTTGTAACGCACCGCGTAGGAGATGGGCAGGTCGCTCCTAGAGCGTTGCTTGACGAGGTGACGTCGTATACAGGATATACTGGTGGGCTCAGCTCCGCCGGTGAGGAACCTCCGGTTTCACTTACGGGGGGTACAGATCTAGGTCATGAAACCGGTGGAAGCTAGATAGGTTTGGAAATGTTTTCTTCCCTTTTCTTTCTCTGTCCTTCCTCCACCCTCGATTTGTCTGTCCTTCCTGCAGACTGTCCTACAGACGCTCATCGGCTCTGTGTGTAAAACCCTCACAAGGTGGGGGCTGCGCTGCTGGAGGGTTGCAGGACGGCAGACCGGCCCCGACACAATCGGATCTGGGATTGGCGACAGGACTTGGCAGGTAGACTGAGTGATCCGATGGAGAGTAAGTTGGAGACGTGCTCGATAGGGTGATGAGAAAAAAACTGCTGGTGATTTCAGACGTGCAGGGTGAGAGACACCTGTGAGGAGCGCACTTTGGCCAAAGGAGCAGCGCTTGCAGAGGCCCTGAGGTAGAGAAGAATCTGGTGAGGTAGGAACCCACCGAGGGAGCATGAATGGAAGGAAGTCACAGTGGTCTAAGTAGGCACTAGATCTCGCAGGCCTTGGAGATCTTCGTAAGGGGTTTGGAGTTTATTATTTAGGAAGCTACTGAAAGGCTTAAATAGGATCGTGACAGGATCTGCTTTGTCCTTTAAAAGACATCTGTCTATTAAAATTTTGAAAATTCTTTAAAAAAAAAAAAGCTATCTGTCACTCCGTGGACAGTGGATTTCCGGGAATGGGAGGAGGGGCGGTTTGAAGGCTCTCGCGGTCCAGGTGGCTGGAGTTAGGGTGATGGCAGCGGGAATGGAGAGAAGTGGTTGATGGCAAGCTGTGTGGGGACAGTAGACTCAGTGGGATTTGCTGATGGCTGGGCCGATGGTCGGTGTCCGGGAGTGGTTGGCCGTATAGTCCTGAAGTGGGGAGGCCAGGGAGAGTCGAGTGGGGAGCAGATTGGAGACCAGCTTTGGTTGTCTGGGGAACATTGATGTGGAGATTCCGAGTGAGTACTTGGACATACCTGTCTGTAGCTCAGGGAGTAAGTCCTCATAATATTGGTAGTACTCGTTGTCCCGAATTTGTATGACGTCACCTAGGAAGAGAATGTCGGATGCGTGGGGGGAGCAAGGAGAACTCCGCACTCGCTCCCGGGAAGGCCCAGGTTTACCTGATGTGGTTCTGGAGGAGGCAGCAGCCTGAGAAGGACTGGACGGAGGGGAGGAAGGAGAACCAGGAGAGCGTGTCACAGCTGCTGAGAGAAGAAAACATTTTGAGGACGAGGGACAGTTTCCTGAGTGGATACGGGCCTTAGACTGGGTCAGGCGATGGGAAGGTGACAGTGGCCTGGCCAGCAGCCACGTTAGTGTGTTAGGATAGACGCTGGCCAGATTGGGGAGGAAGTTAGGAGGGGCAGATGTGGACCAGCCTCCAAGATGAGGCGTCTTACTGTGAAAGGGACAAAGAAGGGCCGAGGGGGACTAGAGGTTTTCTTTTTTTCCTGGCGTGGAGCACTGGAGCACGTTTGCGTGCTGCTCAGAGGGGTTGGAGTACCGAAGGAACACTGAAGATTTTGTGAGGAAGTGGGTGGGAGGGGGGACTCTAGAGCCTCAGGGAAGGGATTTCCCTTTCTCTGAAGGATGGGAGCAGATGCAAGCGGGTGGTGGGAAGATAAAGGAGGCTCCTGGCATCCTCACAGGGCTCCGCATAAGTAACTTCATTCTCTCCTGGCTCTTGGGTTCTTCAGTTTTCTGAATGTGAGTAGACATCCAATTTGCATTAAAGAAACAAGGAAGCAAAAGTTTATTGCTACTTGTCATCCGAGGAGATGCATCTTTAAGGAGAGGAGAAGGGTTTAGAAATAACACAAGGACCTGTACCCCTGGGGCAAATAATACATTATATGGTAATTAAAAAAATAGCATAAGGTGTACACAGATGCTTACAGGAACTCACACTCATTTTGTCAAGGGTATTACTTTTGAAGTATTGTTAATAGTTTTTGAAAAGTGGAGGTCTAAGCTGCAGGAGAAGGAAAGAGGCATAGGGATGCTTATTTGATGAGGTCCTCTCCCTGTGAATGCTGAACTTCTCCCAAGTTGCTGTTTAGGTTCAGCCTTAAATCTGACAATGTTACATGTTGGAGTCCTTTCCCTCTGCCTTTGAGGGGGTTTTAAGTGTAAGTGGCCGAGTCATGTGGGAGGGGCATGGGAGATTGCTGGAAGCAGGTTAGCTTGTGATCCCCTAAGACCACGGGGGCTTTGTTGTGTTTGCCACTTGGTAAGTGTGAATGAGTGAATGAATAAGTGAACTCTGAAAGTAAGCATCACCGAGGCGCCTGGGTGACTCAGTCGGTTAAGCGGCTGCCTTTGGCTCAGGTCATGATCCCAGCATGCTGGGATCGAGCCGCACGAGGGGCTCCTTACTCAGGAGGGAGTCTCCCTGTACAGCCCTCTGTGCTCTCTCACTCTTGTTCTCTCTCAAGTAAATAAATAAAATCTGAAAAAAAAATAATAAAGTAAGCATCACTGTATTAGTAACCATGAACAGTAAAATGACTCCTGCATTTTCAAAATTTTCAAAAATTTCCTTTTTTGTTCAGAGACCAAAATCTTTTATACAAAATATTCAAATTAGAACACAGATACTGTGACATACTCATGAGATTTGGAGAAATGTTTAAATCTCACTGTAGGAAGTAGGTATGTGGAGCCTTGGGAGCTTGCTTCACCGATGCTGGGTGTGAGATGCTACAGCCGCTCTGTGAACATTCTGTCTGCTTTCCAAGGTGTATGTGCTCATCCTGACCTCCGCTGGACTATGGCGGGGGCCGGCTCTGCCAGCTTCCAGCCTGTGGCCTTAAGGGTCCTGGAGCCCAGAGGGGCTATGGGGTCTGATGGTGAGTGAGTGGTGATGTGAACTTCGAATTCTAGGACTTTTTCTTCTTTTGTCCTTTGATTTGTTAATGACTGTGTTCTGGATCTTAGAATGCTCTGTATTTTCTTTTGCTGCTAAAGGTATGGCTCCAAAAAAAAGACAGCGGCCTAACTAAAGACAGAGTTACATTATCTTGGATGGAATAAGTCTTCCCTACTGCATATGTGGCCATCTGAGGCAGAAAATTGACAGACAAAGAATTGTAGACTTTATTTTCTTTCTTATTTTTATTTTATTTACTTATTTATTATTATTTTTAGAGAGAGCGGGAAGGTGGGCAGAGGGAGAGGGAGAGAGAATCTTAAGCAGGCTCTATGCTCAGCCCAGAGCCTGATGGGAGCTTGAGCTCACGACCCTGAGATGATGACCTGAGCTGAAATCAAGGGTCAGCCACCCAGTCGCCCCTCTGTGTTTAACTTTTTGAGAAATTATCGAACTGTTTTTCCAAAGTGGTTGTGTCATTTGACATCCCCACTAGCAGCGGATGAGACTAGCAGTTTCTCCACATCTTTGTTGACACTTGTCAGTGTCTGTCTCTCTTTTTTTGTTTATAGCCATACTTGGGGCTTTAATTAGGGAAATAGGTATTAAAACACAGTGAAATGCAAAGGAAAAAAAAAAGACAGCACGCAAAGAAAAACCACAGTGAGATGCCATTACACAGTCATCAGTTATGCCAGTATTTAAGAGTTGACTGTAAAAATGAGTAGATGCAGGTCAATTAGTTTTTATGACTCAGAAATGATTTTGGCTTTTTAAATGATTTTTATTGAGGTGAGGTTGCTTTATTTAAAAATAATCCCCTTTTTTAAGTAAACCGTACCCCCAATGTGGGGCTCAAACTCCCCACCCCAAGATCAAGGGTCACACGTTCTACTGAGTGAGCCAGCTGTGTTTGCTTTAGGTTTTCATTTTGGGGTCCTCCACCTCCATAATCTCTCTCTGCTGTATTGAAGTTCATGCCAGCTGTGTCTTTATTCATTCACTCCATCCACACTCTCTGATGGCCTGGCTGCACTCACAGGTCCCGTCCTCAGGGGGACTAGGACACCCCTGTTAGGCACTGGGACATCGGATTTTGTGATGTGGGAACAAAAAATGTAAAATGGCCGTACACTTAAAAGGTAGACTAGGTGTGCTGTTGTTCCCCAGAGCTTTTTACCAACTGTTCACCATGACAGCTCTCAGGTGGATTTCTTATTTATTGTTCAGTGAGTCATTGGCTGGTGGTTCTAAAAATTTTCTGCAGAGTGGTCTGTCTTCTTTCCTGAATTGAGGCTTTAGAACGTGCAGTAAAGTGTCTAAGAGGAAATGATAGAAGATGAGGAAATCCATTTTGGAAAAAGTTTGTGTGTAAAGATTGTGATTTTTCAATTGCAGCTTGGTATGTGGAGAATGAACTCAGGTTTTGGTTTTGGCTATCACTTACTGGTTCTGTAACCTTGGGCAAGTTAAAAACTTCTTAAGCCTCATTTCCTTGCCTGTGAAGTGGGACTGTTTGAGAGGGTGGTGGAAGGGGTGAGGAGTCATGTGGCGTGGCCTCGAGTGTTCACGTGTGAGCTCTGTGCTTCCTCCTTTCCCTCAGGACAGATTTTATAGAAAGCAAGCCATGTTCCTTCCTGAAATAAATGAACAAATAGAAACAAAATTAGAACATTTTGGCAAAAGAAAAAAAAAACAAAATAAACAAGTAATATACCTAGTTAAAAACATTTCCTAGAATATGACAAAAATGGTATGATTTTAAATCACTCTTAATTCTTAGGAGTCACACTGTTTTTTTGTTAATTCTAAATTCTTCTTTTTAAAAAAAGATTTTATTTATTTATTTATTTATTTATTTATTTATTTATGAGCGAAAGAGGGAGAGACAGACACTGAGAGAGCACAGACGGGGTGGGGAGAGGGAGAGGCAGGTTCCCTGGTGAGCAGGAAGCCTGATGTGGGGCTCTATCCTGGGACCCTCGCCCGGATCATGACGGGAGCCAAAGGCAGGGACTTAACCGACTAAGCCACCAGGCGCCCCAATTCTAGATCTTCTATTTCAAGGTATAAGTCATTAAAAATTCTTCCAGAAGGGGTGCCCGGATGGCTCAGTCTGTTGTGTGTCCAAGTCTGGGTTTCGGCTTGGGTTGTGGTCTTGGGATGTGGGATTGAGCCCCACCTCGGGCTTTGTGTTTAGAAAGGAGTCAGCTTCTCACTCCTGCTCTCCCTTGCTGTCAAAACCGAACCGCCCCCCCCCCACCATGCGCGCGCATGTGCGCGCGCTCTCTCTCTCTCAAATAAATACAGTCTTTTTTTTTTCTTTAAGATTTTATTTATTTATTTGAGAGAGAGAGAACACAGCAGAGAGGAGAGGAAGAAGCAGGCCCCCCACCGAGCAGGGAGTCAGGACCCAGGATCATGACCCAAGCCAAAGGTAGATGCTTAACTGACTGAGCCACCCAGGTGCCCCAAATAAAGTCTTTAAAAAAAATTCTTTACAGAAGATTTTTAGAAGTCACAATTATATTCTAAAGTAAAATGTGGGTTTTTTTTTTTTTTGCAACAAATTTGTGAAAATCTTTCTGATAAAAGGCAGAGGGAAATGATTATAAGTTCCCTCCCCTTTTTTTTTGTTGAAAATCATTGCTATGGCTTTAGTTGAGAAAACGTCCATCTCTCTCTCTCTCTTTTTTTTTTATGTAAGATGAGATGGTATCAGGTCATGTTTTGTAACAAGTGAGGTTTGTATCCTGAGTTAATGACTCATTAAGGTTCGCGAATGTCTGCTACAGTTTGAATTGAAGAATCTGTGAGGACTCTGTTGTCTGGCTTCTTTTATCTGGAATAAAGTTCTTGCATTGTGTTCAGCATTATGAAATTTTGAAATAGTGGAGGATAGAAAGATGAATTTAGCAGAACACTTGCCTTGGGTCAACTTTGAACGACTCAGTCGTGTATGCCACTAAGAGTTGTACCCATGACGCCATATTCTTCCCATTCTAGGTTGATCTGTTACTCATGGCCCCCACTGTTAGAAGAGTTTATTCTTTAGGTGAGGGATCGAAGAGTGAATACTTTTATTACTTTGAGTACAAACTAATGCATAAGTTGTAACTAGGCCTGTTTTGTGAACGGGTCAGACTGTATCTCCATGTGAGGCTCCGCGCTGAGAGCGGATGGAAGAACGTCTTCCATTGAACCAGTGAGTGTTTTTGCCGACATTATAATCAAATCCTATACAAGCTTCTAGATGATTTTAACTAGTCTCTTGGATGTTTTATTTATGAAAACATGATTTAGGATTTGGGGAAGATAGTATAAAATATTTAATTTCTTAATAGAACAATCTCTATGTTTTTGTTATTAGTCTCTTTAGCACTCAGTTTTGAGAGGCGTTAGCTTTTCAACTGTAAAGCAGGTGGAATATGCTCTAACCAGTATATTTTAATTTATTATATTGAAGGCTGAATTGAAATTGAGCTTGCAAAAACAAAAAAGTGCCTGTCACTTTCTTCAGCTTCAGCACCTTGAATAATATGAAGGATGGGCCCTAATTCTTGACCTTTGGGTTTATGGGTCAGTGTTTTCCTTACTAAGATAAAGGATTCCGAGAACTGCACAATGTTGATGTCCTTTTTGAGTGGATTAAATCCTATGCATTTGCTGCCCAGATATCCGAATACACACTCGTTTCCATTCATTGCATTCACTTTGTATTTAGCCATTCTCTTCTCAGCCACCCACCGCACAGCCCCTGCGTTTGCGCCCCGCGGCGCTTACCAGTGGCTGCCAGCGGTCTTCACGCTGGCCACGCCGGTGCCCTTTTCTGAGTCTTCCTTCTCCCTTGAACTTCCTTTCCTATTTGGCTTTGTTGGCCGCTTACTGTTTGTGAGACAAAGCCTTCTTGCTGCTTGTCTGCGCCTAGAGCTCATCCCTGGACTGGTTCGCACCTGCCTGCCGGTCTGCCTCTGGTCCTCATCGTCCTCTACTTGTGTGTATGGTGGGTGACAGATACGCTTTAAAATGTAGTACTCCTCAGGTCTTTCCTACCCAGTACTTTTTGTGGAGTATATAGCTTTGACGTGTTAGTTACACCCTCCTGTGCGGCCTTACCGTTCTGTACATCAAGTGACTGAGCTCTCCTGCCACCTTCCATGCAAGCATCCACCCCAGCCACCGTCCCCCACGCAGCTGATGGCAGCTTCGTGCCTGCCTTGCTGGTGGGAATGTCTTCCACTCTCCTCTGGCTCTCCAAGGTTCTTCCCGTCCTTCAAGATGAAGCTCCTGCTTTGATTTTGGTGAGGCTCTTTGCAGCTATCTTGACTCATAGTTAACTCTCTTTTTTTCTGTGCATCCAGTTTTCTAATGCCTTGCCTTTCAAAAATTCCCCCAGTGGCTCTGTCTCTAATTGTAAAGTCCTTTAGGGCAAGACGAGACTGAGCTTTGCAGCACGCTTGGCCATCCCTGGGGTAGTGCCAGGAACAAAGGAGTGTTTGTGTTCAGGAGTGGTCGGAGGGAAGTTGTGAGAATCCTCAAGCAAACACTGTAAGTGTGTTGGTTTCTAATTGTGTTGGTAAATACTGGGAAATAATTCTAAAGATAAAGATACGGAATAGATGTTAGAAGGTTAATGGTCCTTGCCTCGGATGGTTTTATCTTTTACCCCATGTCCTTTTGTTGGTAGGGTATAGCAGATAGTATGGGATTAGAATTCAGTGGGAGAAGCTTTGAGCAAATTACCTTATTATTTAAACATCTTGTTTCATGAGTTAGGTTCTGCTTATACAGGGAGAGGCCCATTTGCCTCTCCCAGAGCCAGCTACTATAAAGCAAATACTAGGCCATAAATAAAATGTCATTAGATGGACATCCTATATTTTGGTTGTACAAATTAAGTGAATGGCGTCTTACTTTGAAACATGGCTCCACTTACCCCTTGTGCATTTTTCCTATTTACTTTGTGTAAAAAAAACTAAGCAAATCTCTTATATAATTTCCTTTCCCAAAAGCATTTCAGGAATCGAAAGGGCCTACCAGCTCCACAGAGGGTTGAATCAGGACCCACGAGCCCTTCTTCCCTGGCTGGACAGCAGCATGCAATCACTGCCCAGCTGCTCCCTCTCGATACCTGTCTCCCTCTGCCTTCCCTCCCGTGCTCCAGGCTGTAGGAGCCGCTGAGAGCTAGAACACTTTTCTGCTGCTTCTCCCCCTCCCAGATGTGCCTTGTTGGTTTGTTTGGTAAGAATGAGAGAATCCATTGTTTGAGTTCAAAGGTTGCTATTTTCCTTGTTTAGTATTTATGTTACTCTACCTTGTTACTTGCTTTTGTCTTCTTTCCCACTAGTTTGAGACAAAGGGATGATGTTTTATCTTTGTAGCTGCTACACAGTAGAGCACAGTGCAGGAACCACAAAATATTTGTTGAATGAAACACTCATGTGTTTAAAAGCCAAATTTACTCACAGAGTAAAGGATTATATTATCTGGCATCAAGCTCCTCCCCCTCCCCTGCCCCCATGTTCTTTCAAATTCTCAGCAGATTAACAACTTTGTTGTTCAAAACCAGGGGTTCTTAAGCTTTTTGGTATTCATGTGCCCCTTTGCTAAGCTAGTGAAGCCTGTAGATCTGTTGTCAGATTAATGGTTTTAAATAAATGCAATCCATAGGATTACAAAGGAAATTAGTTGTATATATCTGCAACATCTGTAATGTGACATGAAAATATCTCTTTGGGGTGACACAGTTACAGTTACTGGTAATGTTGCTGTGATTGGTTGCCTACGTTCCTGTTTGAAGGCAATCTTATATTTCAGTTTGAGGTTAATGGAAACAGGAAATAACTTCCCCTCACTCAGATTCATGGACCCCTATGTTCTCTTCCTGGACCCAAGGACTCCAGGTTAAGAACCTTGTTCTAAACAGTGGGAATAGGGATGCCTAGCTGGCTCAATCGGAAGAGCATACGACTCTTGATCTCTGAGTTGTGAGTTCGAGCCCCATGTTTGGTTGTAGAGATTACTAAAAAATAAATAAACTTTTAAAAAAGTGGGAATAAGAGAAACTTAGGTAGGAGGGTAGGAAGACATTTTAAGAAATTTGCCTTATTTAGCACTGTTGCTGATTCTCCTATCCTAAACAAGTCTGGGATAGGGGAGTGAATAAGATCATTATACATTGCCGAGAATGTTGATGGACAAGAGACTTAGGGCTTAAATAGTTTCTGTTTTACAGGGATAACATTTTGGGAACTGTGGGAGTTAGTGACTCGTAGCTTGAGTGCGTAGGGTACAGAAAAGCTTTTAAACATATGCATGTGGTGTCTTTCTTAATTATGTTTGGAAATAACAAAGATGGCATTTAGTGGGAAATCTCATGAATTTTGGAGTCTGAAGGGCCTGAGTTCTGAGTAAGTTTGTTAATCTTGCTTGAGCCTTGGTTTCTTCAGCTGTCCAGTTTTGATAATGTTGGCATCAGAGTTCCATGAGGATGAGATGAGCGCGTGTGCCAGTGCTTGGAGCTGTGGTGGGAAGGGGCTCGCTTCTGCTGATCTGGAAAGCAAGGGTATGGGAATAAAGGGACCTTTCGTATCCCTTAAGCCAGAAAAGATGTTTGGTATTAGTAAGCCTACTTCTCAGGCCTACTGAAATGCAGAAACTAGACACAGTTTGTGAATAGATTGCTTGGAGCAGCAGAGAACTAGTTTTGAGTGCTTATAACCTGGAAGGCATTTTCAAACATGCCGTCTCATTTCATCCTCAGAGCCACTCTGCACAAAAAGGGGGCATTCCCACTTTATAGATTGGGATATTAAGACCTAGAAGGGTGAAAATTCTTCTAGGGTCATGAATTTGTATGTGATGAACTGGAGTTTGAAGTCAGGGTTCCTATGTGTAAACCCTGTTTTTGTTTCTGTGTTTTGTTATGCAGTGTTATTTCACAGTACTTCCCTAGTACTCCAGTGCGAGACTCCTCTCGTACTCTTCCTACAAAGAGAACACTGTGTTGGAAAGAATATATATGTATGTATGAAGATTATTAAGTTCACTTTGGAGAGACTGTTTTTTTTTTTTAAGATTTTTTTTTTAATTTATTCATTTAACAGAGAGAGAACACAAGCAGGCAGAGGCAGAGAGGAGCAGGCTCCCTGCGGAGCAAGGAGCCTGATGCGGGACTCGATCTCAAGACGCTGGGATCATGACCTGAGCCAAAGGCAGTTGCTTAACCAACTGAGCCACCCAGGCATCCCTGGAGAGACTGTTTTTAAAAGGTTTAAAAAACCTTTTAAAGGTTTTTTAGGTGAAAGGTTTTAAAGGTGAAAAGCAGAGCAAAGTTGTAAGTCTAGAGCTGTGCCCTGCCGCTCCAGCCTTCGGCAGTAGGTCCCCCATCTGATGCTGCATCACTCCGGGGTGCGCTGGTGTGTGTGGCGTACAGTAGGGACGTCCTCCTGCACAGTGAGTACGGCAGAGCCATCAAGTACCCTCAGACCCCAGTCAGGTTCGACCAGGTGCCCCAGTGCAGCCTCCCCTCTCCAGCCCACCCCGCCCTCCCTTGTCTGGTGGGAGCCGAAGGAACCAGTTAAGAATCATGCTTTGCATTGAATTGGTGGGTCTTCTTCAGCGTTTCTTTTGATTTTCATCCTCTCGATGATCTTGATGTGTTTAGAAATTAGGCCTGTTTTTTTTTGTTTCGAAATATAGGCCTGTTATTTTGTAGAATATCCCTCAGTTTGGGTTTGTTTGATGTTTTCTTAAGAATAAACTCAGGTTATGAATCTTTGGCAGGAATATCACAGAAATGGTGCTGTGTCTCACTAGATCTTATTTGTAATTAATGAGTATTTTGTAATTAGTATTTTGTGGGTAGGTACTTTGAACCTATCTCATTCCTCATCAAGCTTTCAGTTTATTTATTATAAATTTATGTCAGTATGGACTAATTTTTTCTATTCTAGTCAATGAGCTATAATTTTGTTATTCTCATTACTTTATATTGATGTGTAAATTATCCCAAATTTGGCCAGTAGGAGCCCTGTCAAGCTCCCTTTGTTCTTTTGACTGTCTCCATTGTTCTCTGGAGCATCTTGCTTTTTGGCACAAGTGTCCCAGACCAGAGTTTTTTACCTTGGCACTGTCGGTGCTCATGCACGTGGTTGTTTATCTTAGTCTTCAGTTAGTTCTGCAAGAAAATGGAACGTTTTTGAAAAAATAACTACCAAGTGTTACCCTTTTTTGTATCCTTAGTAATCTATCACTTGGATTGAATTTCTGACACTCCTGGGAAGGTGGCAGAGAACCTGCCATTCCCTTTTGTGCATGTCTTCTTTTTCCTACCTGAGGGAAAAAGAAGTCTTTTTGTCTCAGTGCCAAAAAGACGTATTGTAATTGTGAAGGCCTTTTCGTTGTCAGAATGATCACTTAAAACAAACCAAAACAAAACAAAAAAAACATTTTTGGTTGAAAAAGCATTTTCATGTCATTGAAACGAGAGTGGAGGGAGAAATGTGCTCTTCATTTGCTGGCTCATCCACCACATAGGTAGTGAGTATTTGCTGGAGTCAGGCACCAAGCAGGGCTCTCTGCAGAGCAGCAGGGTTCCTGGGGCAAACAGAAATCAGCATGGTCCCTGCAGCACCCTCAGCCAGCTTACAGTCTGGTGGTTAAGAGAGAGTCACAGAAACACGGATGGACAGTCAGGAAAGGAAATGTCCTAAGCTGCAGTGCTTCCATGTGAAATGACCCGTTCTGCTTTACAGATTGTTCTGACGGTAAAACGAGATCATTTAAGCAAAAGTCCTTTGTGAATTATAGATGTGTTCTATAAATGAAGTATTTCTTTCCCGCCACATCCTCTTGTATTTGTGGCCTTTTTAGAATTACTAAGGAAGCATCCCCTGCACTGGCTTCCCGGGTCTTCTCCATCCGGAACATCGCCGCCTGTCTCTCTACACGTACACTCCGCTTACTTGCAGATCACTCAGCCCTGGTCACAGACCGTGAGGGTGCCCGTATTTCCTTCAGGTTGAAGTCCAGACCCTTGATAAGTGATACCTCTAGGCTAGCCCCAACCTAGCTTCCTGGTCTGGTCATGTTACTTGTCCTGAAGCCCTCAAACCAAACCAAACTGGTCTAGTCCCTGTGTCTGAGACACATGTTGCACTCTCCCTTCCCTGTGCCTTTGCCCTTTGCCTGGAACTGTCTTCTTCTTCCCCGTTTTTCAAAATTACATCTTCATTCTGGATCTGGCTTTTAAACCGAGGCCTCCCTGTGCTTTACTCCCATCATGGGTACAGTCACCATCTGTCCTCTTACGTCACTGTGAGGTGTTCTCAACTGGCATTCCGGCCCTCAAAGTATGGGACCACATGCAGTAAGTTTTTTCCGGTTGATAAGAAAAGTGGCCTGACTGCATTTAACTCTACTCCCGAGAATTTAGAAACAAAAAAACTCTGACTTTTCAGAAACACAAAAAAATCGGAATTTGCACTGAAAGAAAAAAAATTATTACTCTGTACCAGTATTGCATTTTATTAAGTCACAACACATCTGACTTAACTGCCCCTTGCCTCAGCAAGATGAATACCTTTGTGCTTTTGAGCACCTTGTTGTCAGGGAGACTTTAGACTGAGATGGTTGCAGCCCCTTTTGTCCCTCCCTTTGACCCATTTTGGTACCAGGGATGGATTGCTTCAGCTTAGCAGATGCCTGTGGTGGCCGGGTCCAGTCGGCTGTCCCGGGTGGTACAAGTGAGGGCGCACGCTACTGAAAGCTGGGGGGACTCAAGATCCAGCATTTCTTTTGTGTATGAGTGATGAAGAAGTTTGTCTCAAAATCTCAGGAATCAGCCACTTGATTATCTACCATAATTAAGAAGGAAAATCAAGATAAAACTACCTAAGTCATTAAAAACAATTCACTAACAAAAGAAGAAGGAAAAAATGCCCTTGAGCGCTATGAAGGAAAAATGTCTGATGCCATGAGAGCATAAAACAGGAGGAACCGTGAATTTCTGTTTCATTACCTAAGTGTGACCTAGCAGTTGGTAATAGCGCTTCTTTTTCAGTTAAAAATCCCATATTATGACTTGAAAAGATGGATTTCCAATGATAGACCGGTTTTTTCTCTACTGTTCTAGCTTCAGCATTCATTGTTGAAAGAATACGTGTTTCAATAAAAGAATTGTCAGAAATCTGAAATACCCAGGCGACAGGGGTGATCTTTCAGTCCGTGCATGCTTGTTAAATATCATTGATTTTTTCCAGAAAGGTCTCTCAAATACAAACTGTGTTTTGGATATTCGTCGTGAGAACCCGCTCTCTGGCTGCTCGGAATGCAGCCCGTTCTCCAGTCGAGCGGTAGCACCGAGAGCATCGTGACAATATCGTGATGTCACTCACCATGCACTCTGTTTATTTTTGTGTTTAAGACAGTTAATGGGGACACTGCTGCTGCTGCCTTGAGAAACCCCTGAGAAGGCTGATGTATCACTGTAGTTTTATTTCATGGTTTACTTTTTATTATAGCAGTGTTTAAACATGTACAGAAACAAAATTCCATTACTTGGTCTCCACGGTTATCACCAAATGGATGGCTTATTTTGTATACACTTTCCTTTCTGACAGATAAGACACACTTTTGACTCCCTTACTACATCATTTTATAGCAAATGTTGAGTATTACATCACTTCATAAATAATTCAGTATTTACCTCTGAAATTATGAACCACAGTACCCATTAATGCATGTAAAAATCAGTTAATTTAAAAAATATTATTAAATATCCTGCTGGCATGATCACTATTTTAAGTACTTCTCTAGGTGAATATTACAGTTTGATTTGTGGTATTGGCGGTTATGCAGAACCTATAGAGGTTTTTTCTTTTGAAACTATGATATAAAAAGAAAAGCTCTGTTTCTGGAATGAAAATGTAATATCGTATTTTTGTAAAATATTTTGGGCTAAGACCCCCAAAAAACCAACACACGCATACAAACAACCAGGCACCAGAAATCTATGTATAAATAACAATCCTGATTAAATTACACTTGAATGATTTTATTTTCCTATTGTTGTGAACTTAATAACATATATCTTGCGGAAGAGAGGAGGCTCTTTTGAAAATTCCTGCTCCAGGTTTAGCAAGCTAGTGCTGACTAGGTGAGGAGTTCTTGTGGGCTCTTGAGCCCAGTGGCTGTTGGGTTCTTGGTAGCTCAGCGGTCTCGACCTGTGGGGCTTAGGGCCCTTAGGACTCGCATCCAGGTTTTGCCCCAGTTACTGGGTGCAGGCCATTTCAGCAGGTGCTTAAATGAGCACTTACTCTATGCAAATTAAACTGGGGGAAAATACCTCACAGCTACTGAATGTGGAGTTAATTTGAAACAGTAATTCTCTTTTGTTGTAATTCAGAAATAGCACAATACATAGTGCAAGTAATATTTGAATCTTTGAAGAGTAAACTGGGCAGTGACACTAAAACAGGTAGTTTTAAACAGATAATGATCTTCTGTTCTATACTCATTTCCCCTTTCGCTCGAGCAGTAGTGTGGCTCCTGTGTTAGAAATGAGGAGCCCTCTCGTGGGTGTGGGGAGTGTGAGCTGCCAGCCACTTGCTGGTGGATTCAGGATGTTTGATGTGAGAGATTCTTATGCTCAGGACGACCTCAGGGCTTAAGAAAAATTGAGGCTTTTGGAACCTTGATATTTATATGCACCTGTTTAGGTGGTATAGAACCCCTCTCCCCATGTTGATATTACTGAGTTTTTGTAAATTGATACAATCATCTGTCACCAGAATTTAGTTCCATCACCCCTCCCCCCCAAATGATCTTGTGACCTGTTACTGCCCTAGTGTCAAGCAACCACTGATGGCTTTTTTTTTTTTTTTTTAAGTAATCTCTCCACCCAACTTGGGGCTTGAACTCACAACCCTGAGATCAAGAGTTGCATGCTCTGCTGACTGAGGCAGCCAGGTGCCCCATAAGCTTTTTTCTCTACAGTTTTTGCCTTTTCTACAAATTCGATGGAAACAGAATCATCACAGTATGTAGTCTTATCTGTCTGGCATATTTCATTTCATATGATGTTTTTAAAATTTATCCCTTTTGTTGCATGTATCAGTAGTTCACTCATTTTTATTGCTAAGAATTATTCTGTTGTGTAGATACACCATATTTTGTTTATCCATTCACTAATTGATGGACATTTGGGTTGTTTCCTGTTCATAGCAGTGAACACTTGTGTAAACGTCTTTGTATGGATATGTTTTCATCCCTCTTTGGTAGATACCCAAGAGTGGAATTACTAGGTTGTATGGTAACTGTATTTAAACCTACAGCTCTGAAGAAGTTCTTCTTAAGGAAATGCCAGACTATTTTCAGAGTGGCTGTACCATTTTCCATTTGCACCAACATTGTGTGAGAGCCTCAGTCTCTTGTGAACCTTTGCTATTGCTAGTCTTTGACTCTACCCATTTTTGTTGGTATGTAATGATATTTCTTTGAGGTTTTAATTTGTTTTTCTTTTTGTTTTTAAAGATTTTTTTTTTTTAAGATTTTTTTATTTATTTGACAGAGAGAGTGAGAGAGCACAAGCAGGGGGAGTAGTAGAGGGAGAGGGAGAAGCAGGCTCCCCGTTGAGCAGAGACCCCAATGCGGGACTCGATCCCAGGACCCTGAGATCATGACCTGAGCCGAAGGCAGAGGCTTAACCCACTGAGCCACCCAGGCGCCCCTTAATTTTTCTTAATGATTAACGAAATATCTTTTCATGTGCTTAGTTGCCATTCATACATCCTCTCTGTTGAAGTGTCTATTCACATCTTTAGCCTATTTAAAAAAATTGGATTGTTTATTGAGTTGTAAGAGTTTAGATTTTTTTTCTTCTTTTTTTTAAGATTTATTTATTGAGAGATGGAGAGAGAACAAGAGTAGGGGAAGGGCAGAGGAGAGAGAGAGAGAGAGAGAGAGAAAGCCAGGACACAATACGACCCCAAGATCGTGACCTGAGCCACAACCAAGGGTTGGAGGCTTAACTGACTGAGCCACCCTGGAGGCCCTGCAAGAGTTTTTATATACAAATTCTTTATGAGGTAAATGTTTTGCAAATTTTTTTCCCCCAGTTTGTGACTTGTCTTTTCTTTTTCTTAATAGAATCTTTGAAAAGCAAAAAGCCTTAAACTTTGATACAATTCGAGTTTATTGAATTTTTATTTATTGTTTGTGCCTTTTGGTGGGGGGGTCATATCTAAAAAATCTTTGCCAATTCCAGGTCGAAAAGATTTTCTCCTATTTTTTCCTAGATGTTTTATAATTTTAGCTCTTTTTTTTTTGTAATGTTTGCTCTTACATTTAGGTTTATGATTCATTTTGAGTTTTTACGTATGATGTGAAGTAAAAGTTCAGGTCACCAGGATGACATTTATCCTGCTCGTCTGACTTCTCTATTGGATCTAGAAGTTCTATCCAATTCTGGTTTGATTTTTTTTCCCTGTAGACTTTTTCATAGTTAGTGTTGTATTCCCCCATCAGGGGACACATAATGTTGCCAGTTGTCTTTTTTTTTTCTAAGATTTTTTTTTATTTGAGAGAGAATTTGAGCAGGGGGAGAGATAGAGGAAGAGGGAGGAGAGCTGAACACAGAGCCAGACGCAGGGCTCAATCCCAGGACACCAAGACCCTGAGAACATGACTTTAGGTGAAGTCAGACACTTAACTGACTGAGCCACCCAGGTGCCCCTCAGGTTGTCTTTTGTTTTGTGACTGATGTAAGCTGTTATTGATGGTCAACACTTAGCTGCATTAGTTGATTTTATTAGAGATTCTGTCATTCCCTCATCATTGATTAGGTGGATTACTTTTGTTAAAGGAAACCTCTTTCTCTTCTATTTTGTTATCCAGTGGTATAGTTGTGTATTATCTCTTTAGTTACAAAGGCAGTGACTCTATTAACAAGTCGTTTGTGGTAGGTATTTTGTCTCATGCACCATTTCCCAGTTGAATTGGCAGACAGTTTCAACTAATTAGCAAAATGAGGGTTTTTTCCCTCTCTCTGCATTAATGTCTTCTGAACAAACCCTTCTGTTGGAAACTCTGCTTAAGAGTGTTCTTCTTGGCTTCTTCGTTTGTAGGCAAAGACTGTATGTACGGTGAATGATTGCTTTATAAGAGCAAATTACAATCTCGACTATATTTTTTTCCAGTATAGTATTTTGTAATGAGCATAGAGTAATTGCTTGCTTCTTTTTTTACAGCTTTGATTTATGATGCTTTTGTCTCTTACGCTGCTTTAGTGTGATGAAATGGTTGTCTGTTCTTTCCTTGATTTTAACTATAAATAAGAAAAATTACAAAGTTGATGTAAATTCGATTATGCTTCTACTATTAGTACTTTTCACTTTTTGTGTCTTAGTCATTAACACCATTTTCACAATTCTTCCCAAATGGAATGATTTTTTCCCCCTTTTGTTTGGCTGTCATTGTATCTGTTTTAAATACTAATCTAATGTCACAATAACTTTGTAGCATGTTTTAAGTAGAGATACCTCGAATAAAAGGATCTATATGGAGCAGATGCTCAGAATGGTCAGAGCTAAGTAGATGGAGGGGCCGAGGGTGGAGAAGGTTTGTGTACTAACTGATCAGCCTAGAATTAGCCCTTGGAGGTGTGGATGTTTAGTGCCAGCACACAGAGATGGAGTTTTTCTGTAGGTGACCGCTGTGAGTGTGGCAGGCATTTCCCTATGTGGCACAATAACCAGTCTGTGTCATGTATTTATTAGGTCAGATTTTAAAATAATTTATTTTAAAATGGACTTTTATGTGTTATGTAATGCATCGGATGTAACAGCTATGCCAGAATGAAGAGTACTGCCAAAGCAGAACGCCGGGCCCGCTCAATTGGTAGAGCATGCGACTCTTGATCTAAGGGTCGTGAGCCCAGGTTGGGTGTAGAGATTACTTAAAGAAAGACTTAAAAAAAAATACTGCCAAGGATACCTATAATTAACCATGTCTATTTAGCATATGGATTGAAGTCCAAAAACTGCAGGTTCTTATGGGTTTTTAGTTGGAATTTTTAGAAACCTGTTAAGGCTTTTGCTTAGAAAAGAGTTTTTTGGTCTCTTTTCTTTATGTGATATTTTATACATTCTTTATTTTTTTAAACTGTTAAGACATGGCATCACATTTTCAGAGTTGAGATGCTTTTCGATAATTATTTTAGTTTCTTAGCACTCCTTTAAATTAAAGGATGATTATGAGAAGTAATGAGAGTTGAGACTCTATCGTAATAGATGACAGAACTATCCCCATTGATTTCATTCTGCAGACCATAGACTGCTCACTGCCAAGTCCTAGAGACGGAGAAAGGGCCCAGCCCTGAGACGCAGGTGGGCTGGAGTGCTCCTCCTCTGGAAGGTTCCGCCTGGTGCGTGGTCCTTTTCCAGGAGGAGAATTGCATTCTGCGTGAGAATGTGTATTTAGTTACTTTTCCCTTTGTGTTGTAGGGATGTAGATTTCTCTTAGTTTCTCCTGAAAGGTACTTTGCTTTTGCAAAATGACTGGTGATTTTTTTTTTCCCCCTGGAAAGGCAGTGCTCAGACTTGGGAATCTGAAAACATAAAGATCATAAACCAAGCTGCAACCAACTTAGATCACCTGAGAATTGGCTCCTTTTCCTTCTGTGGCTTTTGTTTCCATCTAGCTCTCCACTTCTAGTTATAACTCATCTGCTTTCTGAGATCCTGCCAAGAGAGCCAGCTTCTTCCCAGACTCTGGGACTGATCTTCACCCCGAAGGAGATACAGACACGGATTGCTTGAGTGTGGCAATAACTCACTAGTGCAACTTCAAGGTCAGTCTTATTGTTGAGTCTTTTTGACCTTGGTAATAAGGTTTCTAATCACTGGATCTCTGCTGTTTCCCCCAGTTATATAATGATTAAGTCAGTGCCTTGAACTCCTCAATACCAGTGGCTAGATTTCGTCCTTGAAACTTAATTTCCCCAATGTTTGATCTGAGTTTCTACATAGGCCACCAGCCTATTTGCTTGTAACTGTTAATTACTCTGCACTCTGCGTTATCTTGACCTGCATAGATTTTCCTTTCTCACACAAACAAATCTCTCACTTTAGAGTTAAGTTCTCATTCCTTTTTCTCTTCCTTTCAAACATTTATTGAGTATCTGTTTGGAACTGGGACTAGAGAGAGAAAATAACCAAGACCCTGACTTAAAGAATAGCTGTGGGTATCAACATCAAAATTCCTTTCCCCCTGTTTTATTGAGATACAGTTGGCGTATAACATTGTACTAGTCCAAGGTGTACAATGTAGTGATTTGATATATGTTTATACTGCAAAATGATGACCACAATAGGTTTAATTAATGTCTATCACCCCGCATATTTATACATTTTTGTTTCCTGTGATGATAACTTTTAAGATCTACTCTCTTAGCAGCTTTCAATTATACAATACAGTGTTGTTAACTCTAGTTACCATGCTCTACATTATATCCCCAGGACTTATTTATCCCATAGCTGGGAGTTTGTACCTTTTGACCACCTTTACCCATTTGGCCACCACACCGCCTTCCCCTCCCTACCTCCCCAACTCTCCCAGCCACCAATCTATTGGAATCTATGAGTTCGATTGTTCTAGATTCCACATATAAGTGAGATCATATAGTATTTGTCTTTCTCTTAACATCCTTTAGCACACTGCTCTTAAGGTTCATACATGTTGCAAATGACGGGATTTCCTTCCTTTTTATGGCTGAAGAATATTCTGTTGTAGGTGAGTGACCACATTTTCTTTATCCATTGATCCATTGATGGGCACATTGGTTGCTTCCATATTTTGGCTATTATAACCGATGTTGCAGTGGACTTCACTGTGCAAAGATCTTTTGAGGTAGAGATTTTGTTTCAGATACTTAGAAGTGGAGATGCTGGATCGTATGGTAGTTTCATTTTTAATTTTTTTGAGGAACCTCCATGCTTTTCAAAGTGGAGCACCAGCTCACATTCCCACCAACAGTGCACAGAGGTTCCCTTTGCTCCACACCCTCACCAACACTTGTCATTATTTGTCTTTTTGGTAGCAGCCATTCTGACACATGTGAGGTGATACCTCATTGTGGTTTTGGTTTTCATTTCCCTGAACATCATGAAGATTCATGATGTTGAGCCACCTGTTCATGCACCCACTGGCTATTGTATATCCTTTTTGGAAAGGTATGTCTGTAGTTCTGTGATTGGCTGACTTTAAAGGAACACTGTGAGAAAGGAAGAGTTCTTTGTTCCATCAGGCCTGATTACCACGATCTGAGGATCAAAGTCTAATTAACTGAGCAAACTTAGCTTTGAAATATTTTGCCTGGCCACATAAGTAGCAGGCTATTTAAAGTGATATCAAAATCATTTTAAGGTTTTAACTTATTCTTTTGTGTTCTGTTGGAATACAAATATACTGAACTGTGTTTCACAGGAAGACCAGGTGAGGGAACTTGGGACCTGTCTTTGGAAGAACCGTTCGTTCTGTCAGCTGTGTGAAGGGCTCTTGTGTGAACAGGGGTGCAGACTCCTCGTGGGTGGGAAACACCTATGGGTAGAAGCCTTCGGAACTTGGGGCAGTTTAAGGATACTCTTTTTGGTGAAGCAACTCATAAGTGGAATTGATTATCCCAAAAGGTGTCCCTGGGAGTTTTCTGTCACTGTATCATTGATGGTGTTTGACATGGAATGGACAACTTCCTCCTCAAGGATGCGTGGAGAAGAATGTGCTAGAGAAGCACTCTGGGTTCATGGAGAGGTGTTCTTTGTGGAAATGTTGAGGCATAAGAATAATGGGTAGAAAACCACAAAACTATGAGAAGCACTGGACTGCGAGCCACCTGTTAAAGTTTCTTCCAACTTTTAAATCCACCAATCTCCATTACTTAGTGCAACAAAGAAAGATTTTTTTTTAAATCATCCAGGCAGTTGAGTTCATGTATGTGGAATTGCAGCAGGGTATAGTTCCTGATGGCACTAAGCAAATGTTTGAAAATGGGAGTGATAGGAGCATTAAGTACTTAATTATTTGAGGGGGAAGTGAGCGCAAAAGGAAAAATGTTTGTGTGTTAAAGTTCATCACTCATCATTTGAGTAGAGTAGAAAAATTATTTTCTCCTCGTTCTTCACCCCAGTCCATTAGTATTCCTCTAAAACTACAGGGTTGGCTGGGGAGCCCTGCGGCACTGAGGTCTGTTTAATAGGGTTTATTCCTTTGCTTCACAGAGGTCTCCTTTTCCAGGCCCAGATTCCACAATATTTAGTTCTCATCACAGTATCCGTTAAAGTCAGGAAAACTTTCTTGACCAGACTTTTCATTAAGGTGGCTCTCTGAAGTCTAACTAACTGGCAGTCTGAATTTGACATTTTGTTAAAGATTCGGGTATGAGTGGCACTTTGCTGGTGAATGGCTTAGTGATTTTTTTTTTCCTTAAAATATTGTTTTCAGAGGAATTTGAAGTAAGCTCATGACTTTTGGTGATTAGATTTGACATTAGGCCTCTTCAAGCACTGGGTGTCCTGGTCAGTGAGGCCCTGAGGGTCATGTCTCCTGTGGTCTGGCCGAGGCGGCGAGGGTTCCAACCCGATGCGGCTGAGCTCGCACTTAGCTACAGGTGACCATTCTGGAGGGATCTAATGTGAGTTTAGAATTGAATTGAATTCCTTTTTATACTTTATACTTTAGTAGAAAATAGTAGTGCATTTATAGTCTCACCACTTATAAGGAAATAGTGAAGAGAAACACATAAATGGTGTAGAGTGTGTGCTTTGAGTTGTTATCTTGATGATGGTGTTTTTCCTGAATGTATGTTTTAACCAACTAGCTCATTTATTTTCTCAATAGTTTAAACACAAAATTTAAAATTAACAACCTTCGTCTGCCCTTGCCCCCATCCCACACTTCAGAATATAAATCAGAACAGGTTCCATAGACAATGCTGGAAATTTTACCCCTCTGAAAGAGACCTCAGTAACCAGTCCCTTGTCTCGAGCCTGCCTTGTGTGAATTTGCAAATAAAGTTTTGAATTCTTGTCAGCCTTTTTTGATGACTTCAGGCACCTGTCTCTGTTTCGGTTATAGCTTTGTTCAAGATGGAAAGTCGTTTTATATTTTGTAAAAATTATTTTTTCTTCTATAATATGAAAATTAGTGTAGCATGCTCAGTATTATTAGTTGAGAATCATGTCGATATTTTTGTACTACACTCTAGAAAGTGGAATTGATAAGTGCTAATCTTGGAAAACTAGCAATCTTTGTAGTAGTGTATTTAAGTTTACTTAAATAATAATTTAATGGTAGGAAAAAACATGATTTTTAGACAAAGAATAGGAAAGTGGGAAAACAACAATCGTTTTGTTGTTGTTTAAAAGGAGTAGAGATTTAACCAAAAATTTCTGTGTATTTAACATAAGCACTTCTAGTTTTCAGAGGAAGTTTACTGTGGATTAATATGTGTGGGTATTGCAGTCTGCAAAAACAGACTGAGAGCCGGCTGAGTTCTGTACTGAACAGCAGCAGGCGTCCCGCTGAGCCCCCGAGTAACAGGTAAGGAGACCCGTGGTCTGCCAGTTGGGGTTTTAAGGTTTTAAGTCTTAAATGTGAGTTTAATTAATTTCCTAATTAGCATAACTTAGGCTCTTTTTTTCCCCCCTTATGCCTATTTAACTTTCTGCTCTGAATTATTTTACAGATGTAACATGTGTCCCAGCCTGTTTCTAGTAGTAACCAGAGGTTTACTCCTTTCCCGGAAGCACTTATTTTAAAAGCTACTGAAGAGTTGTTTTGTTTTCTAACTAATTTATTCTTTTTCTAAATAGCTTGCCCTTGTTCCTTGTATCATCATTATTAAGTGTTCAGCATGCTTCTTCGGGTTTGTGGACCGTGACAGGATGGCCCGGGGTTTTGCGCAGACTCAGGTTTCCCCAGTGTTGCCCCAGGTGGTCAGCAGCATTCATTGCCCAGGAGTTGGGATCCTTGGGAGAATCCCCGAGGGACTGGTTTTTACCTGAACATGCGGTTTAAGTACTTATAGTGATTTTGAGGGGTGGAGCCTATCTAAAGGTTCTTGACATTTACAACTGATAGTCTGCTTCTTTTTGGGCCTTAAGTCTTGAAATATCCTAATGAATTAATTGTGCAGCACATGTAATTATACTCCAGGAGTCTTTAAAATCTGACATAAAGCTTTTAAAAAATACCTGTGTGCTTAATACAGCAAAATAAAGCAGCAAAACCCCCAAAGTATCCTGCCTTAAGATGACACCATGGGGAAAAAAAAAAAAAAAAGATGACACCATGGGCTAAAGGCTTGGAGGAGATTGAGCGGAGGTTAAAGTTTGGTGACTGATGGACTAAAGGCAGCCTTGCAGGGGTCTGGAGACATTAGTCACTACAGTTTGCCTGCCACTCTTCTCCAGGCCTCTGGGGAAAGGAGAAGCCTCTTCACTCGCTTGGGGGCAAAGGCTTTGTTTATGTGCTTTCCTGCTGATTCTAAGGTTTTGATGGTGGTTGTTTATCACACTGATTCTTTTGACCCTTTCTAAACTCAATGTCCTTACATTCCATCAGATAATTATTAAAGAAATGTACTTTAATTAAAGAAAAGTTACTGTATAACTTTGCTAGGAGGTGTTAGAAGGGTCCTTGGTAAGAAAAATGAGAGTGTTGCAAGTACTGAAGGGCTGGGAGTCACGTTCTACGGAGAGGTTTGTTAAAGCAGTAAGAGCCGCTAAGCTTTGAGGCTTACTGTGCTATAAACTTCTATATACATTACTTGATTGAATAAGCTAGAAGTAACTTTATGGGATAGGGACAATTGTTAACACCTCCATTGTATAGGTGATGACACTGAGGCATAAATTGGTTATATGACTTGCCCAAGCCAGTTGCGCACTCCCCCAGTCTGGCTGCTGAGGCCACAGGCTTCTTTATCAGGACTGTCTAGTTATTTTTGATACGGTGTTGATCATTTACACACCTTGATTTTCTCCCCTTTGGAGGCTAAGTTAACCCCTAAAATTTTTATTTTGTGTAGTGCTGTATTTTATATAAATTATTTCATCTTCACAACAACCTCTCAATCTCTGTATGTTCCGTATTTAATAGATAAGGAAGCTGAGCTAGCTAGTGAGTGCCAGCCTGGGGAATTTTAGCCAGGTCTCCTTTTTGTGGTTCATCTAGTCCATTCGCACTGTTTACTGTTCCCCAGCTGTGAGTCTCGTTGTTTGCTGTTCAGAGAAACATTTGCTCAACCAATGAAGACAAAGGCACAAAGTCAGAGACCTGAATTCCCTTCTGAGCACCTCTACTGGTTTTGCTGAGTGATCTTTTTCAAGACATTTTAGGGTGCTGAACTTGGTGTAGAACAATTTTAGTTCCACTCATTATTCAGCTTCTGCTGTTTTTCATTTTCTTCAATAGTCAGCTTTTAACGAAGTATCTTACTTTTATCTTACTTCCAATGGTTCATGTGCCAGAGGATTTGCAAATGCCTTGTCACGTCTTAGGCCACTAGGAATCTATAGGGAGAGAAAAGCGTGGACCGTCAGATGGAGGGTTGTTGTTGTTGTTTTTTTTTCCTGGCACGTGTATGTATACTTGGTATCTCCTCTAATTGACCTGCCTTTCTGATTTCTAATGTAGTTATCAGGGAGTTTTCAGACCTTTGCTCTTCCTCTCCCATTGGGCTTCCTTTTTGAGGGACTGCCTATCATGATATGAGCACATGGGTAGCCATTTGGGAGGAAAAGACAGTTACGTAACTTTCTAGGCCTGATTTGAACTTCTGGGTCTTTTTGGTTTGCGGTTAGTTCCTTATTAACCTTGAGCTAAAAACTTCAAAAACATGTGGAGGTCTTTATTTCCGAGTTTCTGTTTATTCTGCCTATAGCTGAGCTCTAATAGAGTTAAACTATATTAGTGTCTCTGGTCTCTTGAAGATTCCTTTTAAGTATTAATCTATCCCACCACCAGACATGCTGGGTAATGTAAATTTGATCGAGTGTCTGGGAGTTTTGGGCCACCCTTACCAGATGTCCAAATTATAGTCATGTGACTCGTTCTTCTTGGTCATGGTAATTGGAGGGAGAATAGGGGAACAAGGATATCAGAATCCATGAATGATTAGAAATATTCATTATTTTGTTTCCAGCTCCGACGTCCCCTTTTTACCTTTCGCAGTAGTTTTTTTGGGGGGGAGAGGGGAGAGCAGAAAACAGATTTTGAATTTTGATTTAAATTTTCATTTACTACTTCTCTGTATTTAGTGTATTCTTTAAACATATTCTTTAGAGGTACAGCGAAATCAATACGAAGGGGTACTTTCCCTTTCAGTTAACATACATGTATTTTTTGATGAGACATCAGAAATTCTCCAGTTTGCTTATAATAAATATAAAATACTCCAGCCCGCCAGTACTTTTCGCATTAAACATTCTCTGGTATCCAAAAAAGAAGTGTGTGTGTGTGTGTGTATGTGTTCGGCCATATAGCAAAGGCTGCTATGTGCAATATATCAAATTATCTGAATACTAGTTTTGGTTAAACTTTCAAGTTTTACAATTTAAAACTAGTTCGTTCTACCAGAGCTTTGGTTCAGTAGTCATTTGAGTTTGCAGTTCACTAATTGAGCAGGTATGCCTAAATACCAGCTGTGTTTTAGGAGCAGGGACATTCGTCTGATTTTTTTATTACTTTACCCTACTGCCCAGCGCAGAGCCTGGCACGGAATAATGGGCATTTGGTAACATTGGTTGAACGAAGCAGTCTGCATGGAGTTTACATGCCGGTGTCTTACCCACATCTGGCACTGGAAGTTTTCAGGGCGCCGAGGGAAGTAGAATACGTGGTCTGCATACATTTTCATGCAGTGTATTTGCTGACCTGAGTTGTAGGAGCTACTGTTGCAAGGTGACCATTGGGTTGGTATTAACAAGACTCACCATATTTTGAAACTATCTTGCCTCTCTTCCTGGGAATCAGAGTATATTTCCCAGAAGCTCCCAGCAGACTTTGTCTTCTCTTGTAGCCAGAACCAGGTCACATAGCCACACAGAAGGCCTGGGACAGTTACCTGACAGCAAGGAGTCTGACTGGTTGAGCGGGTCCATCATGTAGAACAGGGTTTTGCCACGCTGAGCACATGTGGGATTCAGGGCGGGAGGAAGAGAGGGCAGGACTGACCAGGCCACTAGGGGTGACCGTACTGAATTGGACAGTCGAATGTGGACTGGGCTTAATTTGGGGCAGTGATATGAAGAAAGTGGTTTCTAGGTGTGTACAAAGGTAAACTGGAATTTCACCTATTCAAGAACAAACTTTAATCTTAACACTTGAAACAGTAAAGTGCTAGAAATTAAAATTCTTTTCTTTTTAAGATTTTACTTATTTATTGAGAGAGAGCGAGTGAACACAAGCAAGCAGGATGGGGGAGGGTAGAGGAAGAGAGAGAAGCATATTTCCCACTGAGCAGGGAGCCCAACACAGGGCTCGATCCCAGAACCCCAAGATCATGACCTGAGTCAAAGGCAGACACTTAACTGACTGAGCCACTCAGGTGCCCTAAAGTGTTATAAATTAATTCTTTTAAGTCCTTTTCTCTAGAAACACTTAGAAATTAGTTTATCATATAATTTAAAGAATAAAGACCTTTGGGACACCTGGGTGGCTCAGTCAGTTAAGCGTCTGCCTTTGGCTCAGGTCATGATTTTAGGGTCCTGGGATCAAGTCTCACATTGGCCTCCTTGCTTAGCAGGCAGCCTGCTTCTCCCTCTCCCACTCCCCCTACTTGTGCTCTTCCTGTCAAATAAATAAATAAAAACTTTAAAAAAAATGATAAGTATCTTCTATTTCTTTTTACAAGTATTCAGTAACTCAGAGATATTTATTTTTTTTAAAAGATTTTATTTATTTATTTGGCAGAGAGATCACAAGTAGGCAGAGAGTCAGGCAGAGAGAGAAGGGGAAGCAGGCTCCCCACTGAGCAGAGAGCCCCATGCGGGACTCGATCCCAGGACCCTGAGATCATGACCTGAGCCAAAGGCAGAGGCTTTAACCCACTGAACCACCCAGGCGCCCACTCAGAGATATTTTTTAAAGATTTGAGAGAGAGAGAGAGAGAGAGAGGGCGGAGGGGCAAAGGGATTGAGAAAGAGAGAGAATCTCAAGCTGACTCCCCGCTGAGCAGGGAGCCCAGTACGGGGCTTGATCCCAGGACCCAGAGATCATGACCTGAGCCAGAGGCAGCTGCTTAACCAGCTGAGCCCCCAGGTGCCCCCATTTTAATGAGGCTTTTATTCTTTCGTATGAACTAATCTAGTGTGAGAGCCTACTAAAATTTTAGAATAAGTTCAAGATGGTAACACTTAGTTGCCATCTAGACTCATGGTTACCATTTTACTAGAACAAATATGGAAACTTGAAGTTGAATAAATAATAAAGAACTAGAGTATAAATCATCTGGAGCCATCACATTATGGTACAGGGGACATACCTCACAGTTGTCCTTATCCCCTGAGCTCTGAGAAAAACCTGGAAGTCTAGGGGAGTTCAGGGTCTGGAATCAGACTGGGGTTCAAATGCTGCCCTTGTTCACTTTCTAAATGAACTGATGGGTTATTTAGCTTCTCTGAACCTTAGGTTCCTCATCTGTAGAATGGGGGGGATCATGTATAAGATAAGTAGGATGGTTAGGTTTAAATAAGATATAATTTGAAAATAGTTCACACTTGTGTTATGCTTACCATATACTTTTGGGCAGTGTTTTGTTTACTATATAACTCACAAAAAATGCTAGGCACACATGGAGTAGGTACTCAAATATTACTTCTTCTTTTTTTTTTTTTTAGATAAATGGCTAACAAGCATCTGCTGAGTAGGAATGAAGTTTCTGAACTGTCATTTGACGTGACCAGGCTAAGGAATAGCTACTAGGAGATTACAGAATTTTCAGGACTTTTCATAACATAGTCCATTCGTGTAATCATTTTATAATATTACTGAAATGGGTACATTTTTGGCAGTGTTTATTGGTGAATCAAATACCTCCTTATTTAATCAGAACAAGACATATTGACTGTTTCAACATGCTCATGTAACCGGCTCCTATAAATAAAGTCCAGTACCCATGAAAAATGTGATAATATTTGAACTCTAAAAGATCTGCCCTTTATAAGATAATATAAAGATGCAGAGTTGATTTTTAAATGCTTCTGTCATATCTCGGTACAATGAAAGATAATTTCAAAACTGCGATTTAGTGATCTTGGTATCTGGTGTAGAGTCAGTACTCTCGTACTAATTAGCAATAGCTAAGGAAACAGGACTGTGAAGTGGTCATACTTAGAACTGTGAATCAAGCGTTTATAAATTGGTTGGTGTGAGATTTCCAACTTCATTATAGTATGAATCAATTTTTTAAAATTGTGCTTGACATTTTTTAAAGACATGTAATAAAGAAGGGTGGGACCTTGAAGTTTTAATGGGAAAGTTATGGGTTTTGAAATTAGGATTTTAAACAATAAAACAGCATAAATTACTGAATTGGTGTGACAAAATGCCTTCGTGGCTGATCAGTAAACCTAGAAAAAAAGGTGAAGTGTGAGAGCAGGACTGAAGTTGACAAGAAGTTTCCCAAGGTGCGAAATCAGGATGGAAGCCATTCTAGCTATTTTAAAGATTTTTTTTTTAAGATTTTATTTATTTATTTGAGAGAGAGTCAGAGAGAGAGAGAGAGAGAGAGAGAGAAACATGAGCAGGGGGAGGGGCAGAGGAAGAGGGAGAAGCAGGCTTCCCCCTGAGCAGCAGGGAGCCGGACCCACTTAGCCACCCAGATGCCCCTGAAGAGTTTTCATTAGGCTTTAATGAAGTATAGCATTTGGAAATAGCTTACAAATTGGAAACACTGTTCATATAAAGAGTGTAATAATTATACTTTTGTTGGTGGTAAAATTTTCCTGAAAACTCAAAGAGTGAACCTTTATTAATGAAGAAATTAATCATATTGGTCGATTTTCTACTGAAACTCCTGCTTTTCCTTCCTCAGACCACTCCTTCAAACTTCACCCCCAAGTGGCAATTTCATCCTTTTTGTTGCTTAGGCCAAAAAATTGGAGTCAGCCCAGACCCTACTCTTTCTCTCATACCCCACATCCAGTTTCCCTGCTCCCCTTCTCAAACCCTTTCCACCACTGGACCTGGCCGCCAGCACGCTCGCTGGGATTGTGCCAGGAGCTCGTTTATTGGTCTTCCTGCTTCTGCTCACTTAACAGTCTGTTCTCAACATAGTTGCCAAGCGATCCTTTTGAAAGGATCAAATAGGTCAGACTACGTCTCTCCTCTGCTTAAAATTCTCCAGGGGCTTCCTCAAAACCAAAATTTTCACAGCAACCTACGGGTTTGTGTATAATCTGGTGCCTGGTACCTTTGTGAGCTCATCTCCTAGCATCTTTGCCTTGGTCATTCTGCTGCAACAGCAGTGGCCTCGAAAGTGCCACCGAAGCTCCCACTTCAGGATCTTTGCACTTTCTGTCCGGAATGTTCTTCCCCAAGTACCCACTTCCTTATTTCCCTTCGGTTTTGGCTAATGTCACCTCATCACTGAGGCCTTGATTACTGTTCTGAAAGTGATAACTCCGTGTCCTCCTTCCTTGCCTCATTTTCTCCCCCAACTTTTATCGTCCTTCAGCATCCTTTATACTTTTTTACCTGTCTTCTCAGACTAGGTTGTAAGATCCGTGAGGGCAGGCTTTCCTTCCCTCTATTTGTTTACTTCGAACAGTCTGTGGCAGATAGTATGTGCTCGGTAAATATGTATTGACTAATTGCAGTTCCATGGCAGGTCATCAGTATCACAACTGTTGACTCATAGAGCCTTCTTTAAACAAAATCAGTGATATTATCTATTAATGTAAGTTCTAAAAAATGGTAGTACTAATTCTAAACACTCGTATTTAGTGGTGGGAAGTGCTGCCTTCTTGTTACCAGCTTCCCTTGTAGTCAGATGGGGTCCCTGTGACTGAATTTTAGCAAAGAATGTGGGTGGAAGGCTTGGATCAAGGAAGCCTCCACGAACGGCAGCCCTCCACTTGATGGTCTGGGGAGCCTGTGTTGACGATGCAGAGCAGTGAGGCGGAAGGTGCTTGGCCCGATGAATTACCAGGTGGAGGAGAGGTGCCTACTCATCAGAAACACCTTTTGGGACTTTGTCTCAGTGAGAAAGCTCTATTGGATTAAGCAAGTGTGATTTGGAATTTATCAGTTGAAGCGTAGCGTTCCCTTAACTAATGCAAACCAATGACAGCTAAATTCTCCTTGTTCTGTTATATATCCGAATGGTACCCAGATTTCTTATCTCTTTTGTTCTTAGCTTCTGTATTTGAAAATGGAAATAATGTTCTTTTAAAGATTTTATTTATTTAACTTAGAGTGGTGGAAGGGGTAAAAGGGGAGAGAAAGGGACAAGTAGACTCTGCAATAAGTGCGGAGCCCGACGTGGGACTCGATCCCAAGACCCTGAGACCATGGACCTGAGCTGAAACCAAGAGTCAGACACTTAACCAATGGCACCTCCCAGGCGCCCCAAGAAATAATGTTTTAAAAACACAGTTGTGTTCTTAATACAGATAACTTAATTTTTTTACAGCTTGATCAAAATATATTCCATATACCATAAAATTCACTTACTTAAAGTGTACAGTAGTGCAGAGTGTTTTTTTTTATTGATGAAGTATAGTTGATATAGAATGTTATACTAGTTTCAGGTATATGAAACAGTTGAATGGTTTTTATTCAGAGTTGTAAGGCTCTCATGACCTAATTTTAGAATGTTTCAGTGTCCCCATAAGAAACTCTGTATACGGTAGTAGTCCCTTCCCATTACTCTATTCCTCTAGCCCTTGGCAGCCTCACTAATCTACCTTCTGTCTTGATGGACTTGCATGTTCTAGCCATTCTATACAAATGGAAGCATTTACTATGTGGCCTTTCTTTTTCCTTAAAAAAATTTTTTTAGGGCGCCTGGGTGGCTCAATTGGTTGGGTGGCTGCCTTCGGCTCAAGTCATGATCCTGGAGTCCCGGGATCGAGTCCCACATCGGGCTCCCAGCTCCATGGGGAGTCTGCTTCTCCCTCTGACCTTCTCCCCTCTCATGCTCTCTCTCGCTCTCTCTCTCTCTCTCAAATAAAATCTTTAGAAAAAAAACTTTTTTTTTTAATTTAAACTCGATTTAGTTAACATACTGTATTATTAGTTACTGGGGTAGAATTTAGTGATTCATCAACTGTATATAACACCCAGTGCTCATTACATCAAGTACCCTCCTTAATGCCCGTCACCCAATTGCCCCTTCCCCCTACCTGCTTCCCAATATGTGGTCTTTTATGTTTGACTTCTTTCGCTTGGTATATTTTCAGTTATCTAACTTATAGCATGTATCAGTACTTTATTCCTTTTATGGCTGAGTAATATTCCATTGGATTAGATGTACCACATTTTATTCACCCATCCATCAGTTGATGGACATTTGGGTTGTTTCATATCTTTCGTCTATTATGAGTCATGCCGTGACCTTTCTTGTTTGT
>CM052799.1:17849294-17861531 GCA_028533885.1 Nasua narica
GCCATTCTGGGAATACAGTTCGTGTGCTCTCACTGCAACCTCTGCTGGCTTTCCCCTCGGCATGGCATGCTCTCTCCTTCCACGTCTCCAGGTCTTTGTCCTGCACTGACAGAGCTCTAATACTTTTACAGGGCCCAGCACACAGGTTTCTGGTAAATATTTGTTGAAAAAAATGAATAAATTTTCATTTTAATAAATACATTTGCTTTTTCTTAAAATAAAAATTTAAGTCATAGAAATACACATACGAATACACTGTCATCCTAAAAAATTTATCCAGTGCAGATAAAGCAAAAATTCTCTTTTGCTCTGTACCTGTGTCTGTCTCATAAACACTGATGGTGCCTTGAATGTATTCTTCCAGACCATTGTACAGGCTTCTGCACATACATATGTGTACCTGCAGAAATAGGTAGTTTTGTATGTGTTTGAGGATACGTATGTACACATATACAGGCATACTTTGGAGACTATGCATTCGGTTCCAGAGCACCCCAATAAAGTAAATATCAGAATAAAGTGACTTACAGGAATTTTTGGTTTCCTAGTATATATAAAAGTTATAGTACATTATAGTCTAGCAGGTATGCAAGAGGATTATATCTCCAAAAAACAATGTACCTACATTACTTTAAAAATACTGCTTAAAAAGTAGGGGCGCCTGGGTGGCTCAGTCATTAAGCGACTATCTTTGGCTCAGGTCATGATCTCAGGGTCCTGGGATCAAGCCCCACATTGGGTTTCCTGCTCTGCGGGGAGCCTGCTTCTCCCTCTCCCACTCCCCCTGCTTGTGTTCCCTCTCTCACTGTGTCTCTTTCTGTCAAATAAATAAATAAAATCTTTAAGAAAACATTGCTAAAAAATGCTAACCCTTATCTGAGTTTTCAGCAAGTCATAATCACTGATCATAGGTCACCATAACAAATATAATAACACAAAATTTGAAATATTGCCAGAATTACCAAAATGTGACACAGAGACACGAAGTGAGTATATGCTCTTGGAAAAACTGGTGCCAGTAGACTTGCTGGACGTAAGGTTGCCACAGACCATCAATCCATAGAAACTGCAGTACCTGCCCAGCACAATAGAGTGAACTGCAATTAAACGAGGTTTGCCTGTATATATATGAACTGCTGTCTAGTCCCCAAACTGTGGAACACCCCACCCCCAACACAAGCTCTGTCCCTGTGAAACTCTCCTGTTCTTTTTAATCCTCACGTTAGGGAGGTGCCCTGACATCCTGATTGATACTGAGATCTTCATTTCTCCCTTAGTGCGGACGGTGTCTGAGCACACACTTAGGCCCTGTCCTTGTTCTCATGGAGTGTTTCTCCGTGGACGCCCTAGAAGGGACAACAGTTTCATCTCTTTCTTTGAAAATGTATGCCACTTATTTCTTTATTTTTCCGGGTATTTTTCTGAAGTAGATACTGGAAAAGGAATTATGGTTGTAGAGAATGCGAGTTAAAATTTTTGATGGAATAAAATTTCTTTCTAAAAGGGTTGTAGCCATTTTTGCTCTTTAACTAGTAATTACAGCATCCGCTTCTCTATATATTTTCACCTGTATTGGATGTTACTAATCTTTTATTTTTGCCAACCTAAGTGAGAAATAACTCATTTTAGCCTTTGACATTGAACATATTTTCATATGCTTATTGATCATTTGCATTTCTACTCTAAAATTCCTGTTCATACCTGCCTTTTTTTCCCATTAGGTTTGGCCTTTTTTTCTTTATTGATGCTTTCTGTGATTTATTTCTGTGATTTATTGGTGCTGTCTGTGATTATGACTGTTAATCTTTTGTGTATTATATATGCTGGGAATATTTTCTTCTTGTCTGTGGCTTGGTTTTTAAAGTTGTTTATGGTATCTTTCTGCCAATGAGAAGTTTAAATGGTTTTAAATGTTCCATTTTATGGCCTCATTGCTTAAAGATGTCTATACTGTCCCAGGGTTTAAAACCGTATTCCCTTATGTTTTATTTCAATTTGTTTGGAGTCTTGTTTTTCATGGTTTGCTCGTTTAATTCACCTGGAAGTTATTTATGTGGCAGCATGAAGTAAGGATGCAGTGTTTTCCCTCTTAGAATGGATAGCCAGTTCTTTAACACTCTTGTGTGTGTGCGTCCTTTCACAGTCGATATGGGGTGCCATCTTATCACCTACTGTATCCTCATATGCATGCATCTGTTTCTTAGCCTCATTCTACTTTATTGGTGTATTTGTCTTTTCTTGCACTAGAACCATACTGTCTTAATATTTTAGTAGAAGGAACCAACCTCATCACGTATCATCTTTTACAAAAATGTGGCTGGGTTGTACCGTTTCTCTTTTGGATGCATTTTTAAATTAGCATTTTATTTTATTTCACATATTTTTAAAAAGATTTATTTATTTATTTTTGGGGGGAGAGAGAGCGAGTGTGCACTGGTGGGGAGGGGCAGAGGGAGAAGAATGAATCTCAAGCAGACTCCCCGCTGAGTGTGGAGCCCGACATGGGTCTTGATCCTATAACCCTGAGATTATGAGATTAACCTGAGCCAAAACTGAGAGATGGACGTTTAACCGACTGAGCTGCCCAGGTACCCCTTAAATTAGCATTTTATTTATTCATTCATTCATTCATTTATAAATTTCTAAAAGATTTTATTTACCTATTTGGCAGAGAGAGGGAGATCACAAGTAAGCAGAGTGGCAGGCAGAGGGAGAGGGAGAAGCATCCTCTCCACTGAGCAAGGGAGCCTTATGCGGGGCTCGATCCCAGGACCCTGAGATCATTACCTGAACTGAAGGCAGCTGCTTAACTGACTGAACCACCCAGGCACCCCTTAAATTAGCATTTTAAAATAAAATACCTTCTTGGGATTTTGATTGGAAAGAAAAACATTTCTCTGAGATAATTTTTAATGGCCGTGTAGTATTACATTATATGCTTATGCCATATTTTACTTAAAAATTTCTCATGTTAGTTCAAAACAATCCTTTTAAAATGTTGGCTCATCATTTAGCTTCTTAAATTGAGATATAAATAGAACATTGTATTAATCCAGGGTTACAACATAATGATTTAATATATGAATATATTGCAAAATGATGACGACTAACTTTTGGTAACATTCATCACCACATACAATTACAAAAACTTTTTTTCCTTATGATGAGAACCTTTAAGATTTACTCTCTTCACAACTTTCAAATACATGATACGGTGTTGTTAACTGTAGTCATCATGCTGCACTTTACATCTTTAGGACATATTTATTTTATAACTGGCATTGGTACCTTTTGACCACCCTCGCCCACCTTGCCCACTCTTCACCCCTGGCAACCACCAATCTGTTCTCTGTATCTGTGAGTTTGGGGGGGTTTGATAATATATTTTTTTAGTTCCATGTAGCATGTAGTATATAATTTCATGTAGCATTTGTCCTTCTCTCTTTGACTTATTTCACTCAACATATTGCTCTCAAGGTCCATCCATGTTGTTGCAAATGGCAGGATTTTGTTCTTTCTTGTGGTTGAAGAATATTCCATTGTGTATATGTGTGTATAACACATTATTTATCCGTTCATCCATCAGTGAACACTCAAGTTGCTTCCACGTCTTAGCTCTTGTAAATAATGCTGCAGTGGGTAGGGGAGTATAGATATCTTTTTGAGTTCGTGTTTTTGTTTTCTTCAAATACATACCCAAAAGGGGAATTGCTGGATCATATGTTACTTGTATTTTTAATTTTCTGAGGAATCCCCAAGCTGTTTTCCATGGTGGCTCCAACCAATTCCCATACCCACCAACAGTGCACACGAGGGTTCCCTTTTCCCACATCCTTGCCGAGGTTTGTTATCTTGCCTTTTGATAATAGCATTCTGACGAGTGTGAGGTGATATCTCATCGTGGTTTTGATTTGCATTTTCCTGACAGTGATGTTGAACACCTTTAAAAAAATATAGGGTATTCTTGAGTTCTGGGTTTTGTTTAAAACTTTTATTGGTTTTATAAATTCATTAGTGCTGATTTGTTCAGCTGAGATAGATGTGCCTTGTGTTGGGTTTACATAATCATGGAAAAGTTAAGTTGGGGTCAGATTTAATTTAGATGATGTGAGTGGCTAAGATTGACTTTATTAGACTTAATTTATTTTTTTAATTTCCCTTGTTAGACATGGAGCAGTGGGTTAAAAACAACAGTAATAAACAACTTAATGAAACAATGGAAGATTTCTATCCCTAATAATCAAATTACATTGACATTTGACAGATGGAAGCAAAACATTTAATTTAGGTAGCCTGTCAGATAGAGTGTGTACAAGGTCAAGGAGTAATGATTGACTGTTGTGGAGAGCGAGAAGCCAGTAGGAATTCACATCTGTTGGGGAATGAAAAAATACAGTGACTCTGCCACAAGCATTTGCTGTCAAGGGCATTTACCTTACAAATATGCCCAAAATGGAGCATTGAATTTGCTGAATTGCTTGCATTTACCATATTTAACAGCATACTTGAAATTATTATTGGACTTCCATCCTTTAAGTTGAGGGATAGGAGTGAAAATTTAAACATTTCAATCGGAATTTTCCTCTTAAGTACCTGGTAAATACTGAAAATATTTTCTTGTAATTACTATACGAACTGGATACATACCTCTGGAGCCACACTGAGTTTCTTTCCTTCTTCTAACTAATGCTTTTAAAGTTATTTATGTTGGACTTGGATTTTGGCTGAGGCTCTCTCCTACAGAAATCTCTCTTGCATTGTTGTAACTTCTCCACGTAATAAATGCTCTTCCTCAGTGTTTAATCTTAGCCTTGCAAACAAAGTGGCAATGAAGCCAGCTAGTAGAGGCTTAGGGTGTGGACTGCATGTGTAAGCTAAAACCACATGAAGCCTGGTTGTTGTTCATGTGGCTTTTAGGTCTTTTAAAAGAGCTGTTAAAAGGGAAGTATTCCATGGTTTTACACTGATGTAGCTCCAAACATGAAATAGTGAATTCAGTTTCATTTTATTCTGCCTGGGTTTCATTTTCATTTTTGTTTTGTGTGTATGTGTGTGTTTGACCTCAAAGCTTGTTTTGTACCCTTAGCCTTTAGTATGGCTCATATGGGCTGCTTCAGGATATCTTCTTGGATCCCTTTATAAGTATCTAGGCACTGCTTATTTCACTGAAATATTCTAAGTAAGAAGAGCAAGGTTCGGGTGAGCAAGGTTCATGAGAACTTATTTAAATGAATAACTCATGTGTTCTGGTCACCACAAGGGGAATTATAATACCAAAAATCAATGATAAAATAAAGTAAAACAATTTAATATGAATAGGAAATAAATGAAATAAAAGGAATAAATGAAAAAGGAATTAAATTTCCATATTCTAGGCTCCCGGATATTTTACTGGTTTTCTCCCCCGCACTACCCCCACCCCCGCCGTTGTGTAGAAAGACAGCGCATACTAGCAATAAAGAGATTTAATAGATGTTCCACAGCAAAAGGCTTCATCAGTTTCTCATAATCCTATTAAGATGATGAACTGATTGTTCATTGGTTAAAATCTTAGTGATGCTGTAAGATTGAAAAGGTAGGGATGCCTGGATGGCTCAGTTGGTTAAGTGTCTGCCTTTGGCTCAGGTCATGATCCCAGGATCCTGGGATCAAGTCCTGCATGAGGCTTCTTGCTCAGTTGGGAGCCTGCTGTTCCCTCTGCTTATGTTCTCTCTCTCTCTCTGACAAATAAATAAATAAAATCGTTAAAAAAAAATCACAGCCTTAGCTTTCAGCTTCATAAGACTTGTGGTTTTCCTGGCTCTCTCTTATCCTTGGCTTTGAAGCTTCACTTATTTTATATATATGATATGATCTGTGTGTGTGTGTGTGTGTGTGTAATCATTTTGCACTAGGTGGCTCTCTGCACAAAATATGCTGGCATATTCGAGGAGTTTATGAACATAGGCAGTGGATGACATCTTCCAAGCCTGGTGAACCAATATTTATGTAGCCTTGGCTTTGCTACATCAGACCCATGATGAAGTGACAGGATGTTCTCTGTAGAGATAATGCAGTAAGTTAGTGCCATAGGAACTTGAATCAGTCAACATTGTGTAAAGGTAACATTAACTTAGCATTTACCGGGTAGTCAGCTCTATGCTGAGTGCTGTTCTCGGATTGTCTTACGTATCATCATAGCAGTCCTCTGAAGTAGGTACAGTACTGTTATCCCTCTCTTACAAGTGATGCCATTGGCAAAACGAGTTAATCATTTGTTAAAAGTCACAAATGTAAGGGCAAATGGGTGGCTCAGTCAACTGAGTGTCTGACTTTGGCTCAGGTTTTGATCTTGGGGTCCTGGGATCAAGCCCCACATCCGGCTCTGTGCTCAGCTGGGAATCTACTTGTCCCTCTCTCTCTCCCTCAGCCCCTCCCCCTGCTCGTTCTCTCAAATACATAAATAAAATCTTTTACAAGAAGTCACAAATGTAGTTAAATAAACAGTGGACACAGGATTTAAAAAGTTAATACAAATAATGTCCTTCATTTGCTTTTTCCACTCAGCGATATAGACAACATGCCCATGTGCTTTTATGGATCTACCTAAATTTTTCTAATGATTGTAGAGTATTTCCTAGTATAGGTGTATCATAATGTATGTGGTCATTCCATCCTCATTTGATAGACATATGGGTTGTCTCTGGTTTCTCCCCATTAAAGATAACACTGCTGCAAGTGTCAGTGGATATGAAGTCTCCCACACATGTGTTTTGTATGAAAGATGCTTACTACTGGAATTACTGCTCAAAGAGTTTGTGTCTTTTAAATCTTTGTAAGTTAAATTATTTTTCATTAAATTCTTCTCTAAAAAGGTCGTACCAGTCTGTACTCTGAAGTTCTCCCATTCGTCCACCTTCCTTGCCAACACTGAACTTTTTTAGTTCAAAAAATTTTACCAGTGTGAAAGGTGCAAAAGTCACATATAATTAAAAATTATTTTCCTCATGCTTTATGACATCGAACACATTTTTATAAGCTTTAACTCTGATTTTTTAATGTGGATCAGTTACATATTTTGCCCATTTTTTTCTTTTTTGTTGTTGAATTACAGGAGCTTGTATATGGAAATGAACCCATTATATGTTGCTAATATTTTTACCCATCTCCATTGTTTTATTTATTCATTTTTAGTAAGGTATCACTGACAAATAATATTGTTAGTTTCAGGTATACAACATAACGATTCAATGTTTGTATACATTGAAAAATGGTCACCAAAATCAGTCTAGTTAATATCCATTACCATACATAGTTAGAAAAAAATTTGTTTCTTGTATTGAGAACTTCTAAAATATACTCTCTTACCTTTGAATTTTATTTATGGTATCTTTTGTTATGTAGAAGTTTCATGCTTGCATGTTTTCTTTGTTGTCATTCTCTTATGGTTTCTCTATTTGGGTCCAGAGTGAACTTTTCTAAAACAGAGATTTGATCATCTCCTTTCTATGCTTAAAGAAAACTTCAGTTGGTTCCCATTGAGAGGCAGTAAAATACAGTGGTTGAGGACATGGAATAGAGACATTTTGCTTGGTTTGAAACCTGGTTCTCTTACTTCCTTGCTCTGGAGCCCTGGGAAGGTCGGGTCCCAGTTCTGTGCTTGGACAGGACAGAGAGAAACTGCAAGTAGGAATGAAGTATTTTTTTCAGGGTAAAGGAAATATTCTAAAACTGGAAATAGTGGTGGTTACCCAACTCTGTAAATTTACTCAAAACTATGGAATTATACACTTCTTGAAGTGGGAAATTATGGTATGTGAGTTATAATAAAGCTGTTTTAAAATAAATGGTTTCTGAGCTTATTTTGGAGAGGTTCCCTTTATAACTGTAACTGTAGACTAATATAGTTGATACTTTTTGGTTCTGCGTAATATTCCGGAGAAATGGGATGAAAAACTAGATAAAGTAATATATCCTTAATTTTATTTATTGGATAAGACAAAGCATTGAAAGCTCCCTTTTTCCTTCAGGAATTCATTAGGAATTAGAGTTTTCGTGGGTTGGAGTCACTGAGCTAAAGGTTAAAGAGTGATTCATATACATGTTAGTTTGTCGTGATTTTTAGATAGCAAGATCTTGATAGTGCTGTCTCTGCACGCACACACACATGCACAGTCACACTCACATTTACATACAGTCTCCAAAATTAGGAAAAATATCCATTTTTCCTCTTATCCCCTCTGTTCTGCCAGTGTGTGTCTGTTTCATGTGCCCTCCCAACTCACTGCAGTGCCAGGTCTTATGAATGAGTAAACACACTTGGGTTTCAGGCTGTTCATGTGACTCTTTGATTTTTCAGCACTTTCATTTGGACCCTTGGATGCCCACTGAGCAGATGCTTGAGACCTACAAGTAATCTTCAGATCGTAGCAGAACCATAAGGCCCGTCCTTTGCGTGGGGAGGAGACAGCCCATGTGTTGTGGAAATGAACGGGGAGCAGCAGCTGGATGCAGGTATTGGTTTTGATGGAGAGATTTCATTTTTCGTAGTGCAGGATTCTCTTACTTACCTGTGTTGTCTGACTTGTCTTTCTGCCACCGAACGGGACGCTCTTTGAAGACGTGAGTTCTTTCTCTGTCCCTATCAGAGAACCTGGCATTAGCGGGTACTCATAATGTTTACCAAAAAAGCAAATAACTTTTATGAACAGATGTCTTAAAAATTTAATTTTGATATTAATAAATACCTATTAAGGTATTAATAATTATATAATATTTTTAATTATTTTGAAATTATTTTTAATTATTTTGAAATAATTATAGATTCAAGAGAAGTTGCAAAGATGGTACCGACAGGTCCTTGTGTACCCTTCACCCATTTCTACCATTAGTTACATCTCCTATAAGTCTAGTTCAATATAAAAGCCAAGAAATTGACCTAGGTACAAAGTATATGTAGTTCCCTGTCATTTTATCCATGTAGCTTCCCATAACCATCACCTCAGTCAGGATACAGCACCGTTCCATTACCTCAAAGAGCTCTTCTCTACCACCTCTGCTTTCCCCCCAACCTTCTCTTACCCCAGGCAACTGTTGGTCTCTTCTCCATCTCTGTGTCATTTCAAGAATGTTATATAAATAGAATCACTTAGTATGTGACTTCTTGAGATTTGCTTTTTTCACTCAAGATGATGCCCTTGAGAGCAATCCAAATTTGTGCATGTTATCAGTAGTTCCCTTTTATTGCTCAGTAGTTTTCCATGGGGGTACTACAGTTTAGTTAACTGCTCATCTGTTGTAGTACATTTTGATTGCTTCCGGTTTTTAGCTATTACCAATAAAGCTGCTGTGAGCAGTCATTAAGATTTCATTTTTCTGGGGCAAATGCCCGGGAGCACAATTGCTGGATCATGTGTTTAATAAGGAAACAGCCAAACTACTTTCCAGAGAGGCTGTCCATTCTTACCAGCAATGGGTGAGAGAGCTGGTTTCTTCACATTCCCTCTGGCGTTTGGTATTGTCACTGTTTTTCAAGTCATTTTGATTTGTATATAGTGTTGTTGAATGTATCTCTTTGTATGGCTGGTTGGTGGTTGCCCTAGGTATAACACTATCTATACATAACTTAGCATACTTTGCTGGTGTCCCATTTTATTAATTTGATATTAATAAATACCTATTAAGGTATTAATAATTATATAATATACAATTATATAATATATAATAATTATATAATAAGGTAATTAATAATTTTATTAATTTGATATTGATATTTTATTAATTTGATTTATTAACATTTTATTAATTAACATTTAAATTAAATTAATTAAAGTAAATTAATATTTATTAGATATTAGCATTTTATTAATTTGATATTAATAAATACCTATTAAGGTATTAATAATTATATAATATGTAATTATATAATATATAATTTTATAATAATTATAATAATTATATAATAAGGTAATTAATAATTACCTATTAAGGTAATAGACTTACCTCTACAGACTTTGAGAACACAGACAGACACTGGTAAGTGTTGCCTCAACTGTCAAACATAAAGTCAGAAGGAAGAGGAAAATGTATTATATTTTCCAGTATTTTTACTCTTCAAATTATCCCTTGTCCCTTCCTGGTTTTCTAAGATTCCTCCTTCTGTCATTCCATTTCTGTTTATAGAATTTTTTTTTTTTAGCCATTTTTTTTAGGGTTGATCTGCTAGTGACAAAATATTTTACCTTCCTGTGATAGTGCCTTAATTTCCCTATTTGTTACTGAAGGATATTTTTGCTGGAAATGGAATTCCGGGTAGAAAATTCTTTTCTTTAATTTCTTGAAAATTCCTGTGCCTTCTGGCATCCATCTGGTTTCTGATGAGAACTCTGCTGTCATTGGAATCTCCTCTCCTCCAGTCACCTTAAGAGAGGTAGTTTCTCTTGCTGCTCTCAAGATTTTTTTCTTTGTCTTTAGTTTTCAGAAGTTTGACTCTTGGTGTATCTTTGCATGTGTTTTCTTGGGTTTATCTTGTTTGGGGTTTTCTTAGTTTCTTGAAATTTATGTCGTTTGCCAAAATTGGGAAATTTTCAGCCATTATTTCTTCAAATACTTTTTCAGCCCTGTTCTTGTTCTCTTTTTCTGGGACTCTGCTAGCACTAGTGTTAGATTGCTATTCCACACTATTTTCATTTTTTTCTTTTCTCTGTCTTTAATTTTAGTCATTCTTCCCTGTGTCCTCCTTATTCTGCTAAGGGACATACTATGGAGTTTTCTTGTGGTTATTATATTTTTAATAACAAAATTTCTATTTTGAGCTGAAGACAGATGAGGAATGGGAATAGCCCCAACTTAAGCCACAACCCTGCTCCTCTAACCAGGCCCAGTAGCTTGTCTTGAATAGTTAACTTATCAGTTTGTTGTACGCCTTTAGCTAATTTCACAACTTTGAAATAGTTGGTTTTCATCATTTTTAGCCAGTGTTTTGCTACTTTCTGGGAGAGGAGGTTCACTGAGGTACTTACTCTGCCATTTAGGAAGTTGATCTGTGTTTTGTTTTACATGTTATTGTTAATTCATGGATTTAAAGTGCATGCATGCACATACATGAACACACACATATATGTATGATTCTATTGCTGTCATCCTTCATTTGATGATCAAACTGCCCCATTCTAGAGCAATGAGCTTTATTTCAGATTGGTTCCTGTGTTCTTTTGGTGTGATGTCATGTATCTTTGATAGTTCTAATCCTTGCTTTCTAGTGTAGTTAGATTCTCAGGTAGCTCTTGCACATTTTCTGCCCCAAACTTATAATCTACCATTTCTCGGGGAAACCGTGTATTTTTTTTTTTTTTTTACAGTGGATATAATATTTAGAGACCATAGTCTGGGTGTTGGGGTGCTCATTGATACTAGGTTGTCGTTTCTTGTAAGGCCTTATCCATAGACATAGCTAGAAACTACACGTCTTTTTTTTCCTATTATTTATTTATTCATTCATTCATTCATTCATTCATTTATTTTTAAATTTTTTATTAACATATAATGTATTATTTGCCCCAGGGTACATGTCTGTGAATCATCAGGCTTACACATTTCACAGCATTTGCCATAGCACATACCCTCCCCAATGTCCATAACCCTCCCCCCCCCCCCATCTCCCAGCCACCTTCAGTTTGTTTAGTGAGTTTAGGAGTCACTTATGGTTTGTCTCTTTCCCCATCCCACCTTTTCATTTCTCTTCCCCACCCCCCCATAACCCCCTGCCCTACCTCTCAAATTCTTCATATCAGAGCCATCATGTGATAATTGTCTTTCTCTGACTGACTTATTTTTCTTAGCATAATACCCTCTGATTCCATCCATGTCGTTGCAAATGGCAAGATCTTGTTTCTCTTGATGGCTGCATAGTATTCCATTGTATATATATACACCACATCTTTATCCATTCATCTGTTGATGGACATCTAGGTTCTTTCCATAGTTTGGCTATTGTGGACATTGCTGCTATAAACATTTGGGTGCACGTGACTCTTCGGATCACTACATTTGTATCCTGAGGGTAAATACCCAGTAGTGTGATTGCTGGGTCCTAGGGTAGTTGTATTTTCAGTATTTTGAGGAACCTCCATACAGTTTTCCAGAGTAGTTGTACCAGCTTGCATTCCCACCAACAGTGTAGGAGGGTTCCCCTTTCTCCGCATCCTCGCCAACATCTGTCATTTCCTGACTGGTTAATTTTAACCATTCTGACTGGTG
>CM052799.1:17862031-17878190 GCA_028533885.1 Nasua narica
AGCAGCAGGAGCAGGAGGAGCAGCAGCAGGAGCAGGAGGAGCAGCAGGAGCAGGAGGAGCAGCAGGAGGAGCAGGAGGAGCAGCAGGAGCAGGAGGAGCAAAAGGAGGAGCAGGAGGAGCAAAAGGAGGAGCAGCAGCAGGAGCAGGAGGAGCAGCAGGAGGAGCAGGAGGAGCAGCAGGAGCAGCAGGAACAGGAGGAGCAGCAGGAGCAGGAGGAGCAGCAGGAGGAGCAGGAGGAGCAGAACAGTGCTTCCCCCCCCCCCACCCCCGCCCTGGCTCACACTCAGGCATTCCCACCACAGATCGAACCGGGCCTTAGGATCAGGGAGGATGGGATCTGCCAAGGTAAAGGGCAGGGCTCAGGAATTGGGCAGACCCCCAGTTCGGCCACCTTCTTCCTAGCTGGTAGCCCACAGCAAATCAAGTGACTTCCCTGTGCCTCAGCTCTCTCACCTGTAACACGCAGACAACAGATGGGGCTGCTGCGAAGATCTAACCACTGACACGGACCAGGTGTGCGGTTGCCCAGTACCCGGCACGAGGTCAGTGCTCCATACCTGGCCGAGCAAGAGGGGCGTGTTCAAGGTCACCCAGTGAGTTAGGCAAGGGCAGCTAGGCTGCGGTATAACTGACGGCACGTGTGCATTGCCACATGCCCTTTAGAAAACCAAACCCTGCTCGTGTGCTTCCAAAGCTGCCAGTGGGTTCCCCCAGTGACCGCACAGATGGAAGAAACAAGTGCAGGCAGGACACCTCTGGGGTCCTGCCCCCAGAGCCTGGCTCTCAGCCCTGTGTTTGCAGGTTTGCTGCAGGAGAGCTGAGAGGAGGCAAGGTCAAGTCGCCAGAGTGCCTGGGCGTCATGCCATCACCCCGCCGGGGAGCCAGAACGCCACCGGATTTCACTCAAGGATACAAAAGAAAAAATGGCGAGGAGCTCTGTCCCTTCTGTTGCCCCCCACAGCCTGACATCTGCACCCCTGCAAGACATCGTCTTGTTGCTGGAGAGACGCCACTCAGGGATTGAATGCACTACACGATAAAGAAAGGAATCTTGGGCTCTAGTTCAGGAACATAAGAATGCACTCCGCTCATAAAACTGTGAATGCCCTAGAGGAAACAGTTATTTTCGCAACATTCCCTAGTTTGGTTGAGATTATGTGCAGAGGAAAACATTCCCATTTTTGTCATGGCTACAAAGGTTTGCTTTTCCCGTGTTTTCATCGTCCCCCCTGCACGGCCATGCCAGATGTGAGGAGGCCTGGACAAGAGTTTGGTCTGAGACTGGGGAGACTGGAGTTAAACAGCACGGGGGGGGGGGGTCTGCACACCTATGGGAAGGAGGGAGGTGCCTGGGTCACCTGAGTTGTCCCATAGTTGGCCTGGGCACGGGGTGGAAGTGAAAAGGCCATCTGAGAGAGGCCCTCTGGTCCCCAGTATGTCATTCTCTCTTGTGTCACTTTTTCTGATTTTTCTTTTTTTTTTTTAAGATTTTATTTATTTTTTGACAGAGAGAGCGATCACAAGTAGGCAGAGAGAGAGACGGGGAAGCAGGCTCCCCGCTGAGCAGAGAGTCCGATGCGGGGCTCGATCCCAGGACCCTGAGATCACGACCTGAGCCCAAGGCAGAGGCTTTAACCCACTGAGCCACCCAGGCGCCCCTACTTTTTCTGATTTTTCAAAAGCAAGTGCAAAGAAGTGAGTGAGGGGTAGGTGAGCCGAGAACAAAACCGGAGCTGCCCACAGTGAGTCATGCTTTCCTTCCAGACCACCTTCTCCCGCCACACATGGCTTGTGGAAGCCACACGCTGTTACTTCCCCATCATTGGAAAGGGTGTCAGGGTCTCACAGACACGAACCAGAAACACGCTGCTCAGCAGTCGTGTCCAATGTGACTAACACAATCGTGTCTTAATCTGTCCCTGCTCGCTGACGGCTCTGACGGCCTCAGAGCCCTGCCTCGAGGCCCCGTTTTGCGACAGGGTGGTAGAGATGCGAGGGCCGAGAACCCCCCCCCCCCCGTTTTCCCAGCTCCTTTCCCACCAGGCGCTGTGAACCAGGCGGCATCGGCCAGATGCATTTGTCAGCTAGGGCAACACGGACACAGCGGGGTCAACAGGGTCCTAACTCTGGGATACACCCGCTGGAGGGAGGGAGGACATGAGACAAACCCATGGTGCTTTAGAAGATTCCTTCACAGGTCAGCCCAGCTGCTCTGTCGTGGGCCCTCACGCAGCTCCTGAGGCTGAGGGCCACCCCTGTCCGGCGAGAGCTGACTCAGCTGGGCTCAGCTGCCCCACGGGCGGCCCAGCCACTGGCTCACTTATGACCTTGACCCATGGACTCAGCCCTATAGGGATAATGTGGGCCAACTCCCTTTCTCCTGCAGAGGCTTTGCATTGGGAACAGAAGTTAAAGCTGAGAGGACTGGGGGCTGGAGACAAAAAGAAAAGGTGAAAGAGAAGGTCTCATCAGTGGCAAAGCCCAGGCCTCTGCCCTGAGGCAGCACCCGGGTCTGAGGACGACTCCTTGCACTGCCCACCAGCCTGACCCCCCCTCCCCGTTGTCTGGGCCCCAGGGGAGGCGAGTATCACCCCACCAGGAGGCTGGAAAGAGCAGAGAGGGCCGGGAGCTGCCTTGGTGCCCATGCCAGGCCTCCAGCCTCCCAGCAGGCGGCTTCATGGGCACCCCTCCCTCCTTCCCTGGCTCCCAGGGCCCCGTGTTCATTGGGCCTCGTGGATGCAGCATCCAGGGGCCCTCAACTCCTAAGGAACCTGACCCAGCAACAAACAGTGTGCCAATTCGCCGACCACAACCTTGTGCACGTCTACACTCATTATGTTCGATGGGGGAGGGCACAGTGTCCAGCACTGGCTCTGACGAGCTGTGAGCAGGGTCTCCGTGAGGGTGCCAGAGCCTGCGGGGGCTGGTGCCGAGGTCTGGGTGCACAGACCTCGGTGAGGACCTAGTCATGAGGGGGAAGACCGAACTCCCTACAACTCACCTCCAGCCCCTTGCACCTAAGCCGCACTGCCCAGGGATGATGGAGAAGCTGCTGGGCAAAGAACCGGCGGCACTTTGGGACAAGGGCACATGGCAACTTCTGTTCATTAAGAAGTATTTATAAGCTTTCTTCATTAGCCCCCTAAAAGAGGCCAAAGGACACTAGGAGCCCAGTTTTCCAATTTGTTGTGATGGACCCAGATGATTCTGGCTAAAAGGAACTGACACTAAACAGCAGGACTGATAATGCCATTATAACTAGGGTCAGAGAGATGACGCAAATCAACAGAAGTCCTTCCTTCCCCTCACATTCTTCCAAAAAAGCATCTTTTTCCCCCTCCCTTTGAAAGTTAATTAGCAAATGAAATACTGACATTAAAAGCTCCCTTACCCAGGAACAGCAAACAAGGCAGAAGAAAACAATAGCTTCTGATCAGCTCACAAGTCCAATGTCCAAAGTAAACACATGGTCCAGCAGTTGATAAAGGTGAGAGGGCACCGTGGACTCCCCCGGAATCACACTAAAATAACACACTTGCCCTCCTGGCCCGATATATGAACTCACCTGTCAAAGAATAGCTGCTTAATTAAAAAAAAAAAAAATGACCAAGATGAGGACCAGGCCAGGCAGAGAAGACAGGAGAGAGGAACGCACAGTAAGCAAAGGGGAACAGTGCCTGGGGTGGGATGGGAAAAGCAGGGGCTGCCAGGCCTCTCTGCCCCGGACACAGAAGGCCCCCTCACGGAGGCCAAGCAACGGCCCCTCTTCAGAGTCAGGGCCCACAGCCCAGGCACAGCATCTGTGTGGGGAGAAAAGTTCCCATGAGGAATAAAGATGATTCACGTACTCAAGCCATTGGCCCACCTTCCTTTTGGATTTTTTTTCTTCTTTGGAAGGAAGAGATGTGAAAATAATGGGCTTGTTTTAAAATCAGGAAACTGACATGAAACTAGCAACACAAACGCATAAGGAAAGGAGGCAGGCAGGAGGGCGAGCCCGGCTGGCATCGGGCTGGTGGGTGGCCAGGAGTGGGACAGAGCACACAGCACCTCCAAGCCAGGAGTGAGCAGGAGGTGATGAGGTGGCAGCAGCCCCTCACTGAGGGACCCGACAGGCCAAATCTGAAGTCACCAACGCGAACGTGTGGCCAAAGCAGCACAGAACGCTGCTATCCTCACCATCAAAGGCTTCTTCATTTCACAAGAGGATGTGCTTTAGAGACTTGTTTCCATGGAGAAGTAGCCTCATGATATTTTAAGTGGTACTTAAAGCCAAACGTGTGAATCCCCCCAGAAGCCCTTCCTGGATAAAGCGAGGCAGCTCAGCACACGTGTATGTAAGCTCCCTGAGGCACCCGTGTGGCTTCTGGGAGCGAGCAAGGGAAAGCTCCAGAGGCAGCGGTCAGGCCCAAGTGCACCTCCCAGAGGTGGCCAGGGGGTGGAGACAGAGATCAGTGAAGTGCAAAGGGCCTGCTACCTCCCAGCAGACAGCCCAGGGGGCAGGGGCTAGTGGTAAGTAAACATCAGCTTCTCCTGGGACTTTTCCTATAAACAGGGAAGCACGACGTGGGAAGGAGCCCCAGCCTGCTGGCCTAGATAGCCATCTTTCAAGAGGAGCTGCTCCTGCCTGCGATGGCCCTGTGCGGACAGAAGCACGGGCGAGACGGCCCAGGACGAGAGAAGCAGAGCGGGGGTGGGGGGTGGTGTGTGTGCGTGCGTGCGTGTGTGCATGTGTGGCACAGCTCCCTCCACACTGGAGAGCGGAGCAGAAACTCGGCGGGCCTGCTCCCGAGGGCTGGGGGGGGGGGGGGCTGGCAATGTTCGGGCAACAGCGACTCTTCCTGGAGCAGAAAATGGACATTGCAGACAACCGGTCTCGGGCCCTGACGCAGGTGAGGGTGGTGGGGTGTGCCAACCAAGGTTCGCCAAAAAAGCTGATCCCAGAGCCCTGCCCCCAGAGACGATGGTTCCAAAGGTCTGGAATGGGTCCCAGGAACCTACATTTCTGACTTGCCACCAGGCAATTGAGGCAGGCAGTTTCAGGGCCACGCTCGGAGTCCGGAGTCAAGTGGCACGGGGGGGTAAGAGGGCTCTAGGGGAGGCAGTGCTGGTCAAGGGCAGCAGAGGAGGAACTTGTGAGGGCTGCCTCAGTGTGCCGGCCAACCCCTACCCCCGGCTCCCCACCGTGGGACAATCGGGTCTCGCGAGCCAGCCTGGCCGAGCCTCATAAGGCCATAACCACCGCCATGCTTTTGGAGGGTCTCTGACTGGTCACGATATCTTACGTTTAGCTATTTTTCCAATTAGTGGAAAGCATTCTCCCTTTGAATAGATAAGAGGCCCAAGTGCCTGGGTGCTAGTCTGTGTGCTTGATCCTTGGCCCTTCGGCTCTGGCTCCCGGCCAGTGGATTTAAATGTGTGCATTTTGGCCAAACCGCCCTCTGATGCAAGGTGCCCTGCTCTCTGGGTGTAAACAGCAAGTTTGGGACATCAGGCCCAAATGATTACCGTTATCATCCAAGATATCAACTGCGCGTGTAGCTCCAAAGGTCAATCACCCCCAAAAGGAATTAATATATTATCAAAAGAAGGAAAATGCCTTGTCGCCTCAGAACAATGCCCGACGACGTTGCCTGCTGGGTGCAGGGTGCGGGATGCAGGGCGGTGGGCCTGGGCCTGGACTCGTGCTGCTGGCTGGAGCACCAGGCCCCCAGTCTTGCCACGCCGGTCCTGAAGCTGGCATTCAGGTTTACTGACCAGTGCTGGAAGCAATGGGTCAGTGGGAAGGGCTTGCCATAGAGCACATACCCATTTTATTCCGAGGGGAGAACATACATCACTTCACCATCGGGGCCTTCTGTGCAATCCTCACACAAGCAGTGTTCCTTTTGGGGGCCAAGGTTGCTCTCGCACTGGATTGCTGCTTCCTTCAGAGCCTTCTCTCCCAGGTGGCCGGGTCGGGGGTCTGGCGCCAGCCTGCACCACCTCTGGGAAGGCACGTAGTCAAGGGCACGCGGCCATGACGATGAGGGGCGTGACTCCCCCCAGCTAACTCTGGAAAATGCAGTCTGAGAGACTTAGAGACTTAGAGACTGTTCATTTCCTGGATTTTTCACTGAGAAATGTCGTTCCTTCTCTAAAAACCCAGACCACAGGGTTTGCGTGGGGAAAGCCACAACTCCTGCGCACCTCTGGTCTCATTCGGTGCAAACATCAGATCTCCTTCCTGCTTCTACAGAGTAAGCGGCATGTTCCTGTGACATGTAAAATGGCTACCTCTCTCTTGCTGGGCCAGATTATCATTAACTATCAGATCCAAGATACAGTGTGTTGCCTTTCCGAGCTCCTTCGGTCAATCACGCCCAAAAGGAATACATTAACCGAAAAGAAAAATGTTGATGAGAACAAAATGGTGACAAAAATAATGTATCTATTTTAAAAGAACCTCGGGTCTTCCCTTAGAAGTGGAATTCCTCCTTCCTGTTTGAGGCTTCAAGCGGATGGCGTTCGGGCCGGCGCTTCTCTGCGGGGCCGGGCCTCGCCAGCTGCAGACCCCTCGGCAGGGCTCTCCTGCACGGCTGGTCGGTTCCGCCCTCAAAGTCTCCCCGCAGCTGGTCCAGGTGCCACAGGTGTCAAGGCCTCTGAGGTCACGAGGTTTTGTCGGCCAGTCTGGACACACCTAACTGAGTCCTCACAAAGTGGATCAGCTTGGTTTCCGTGAGGAACGCCGTCCCAAGAGTCATTCCCAGACAGAAGGCCCCCACGGCCACGTGCGCCAGCCTGGCTGGCCAGCCCTGCTCACAGCAGAGGAACACCTGTGGAGGTTCACCACCGTCACCACCCCGGCCCCTCCACCTGGACATCCTACCTCGGTGGCAAGCCAGGGGGAGCGGAGGCCTGGCCGTTCCGGCCTGGGGTCAGATAAAAGGTGTGACAGTTGCGGTTTGGCCATATCCATCAGGACATGCTGTCCTCGAGGCTTGGGGAAGGCGGAAGAGGAGGCAGCTACTTACCCAGCTGGTTTGGGAAGAGCAGGAAGGGAAGCCCAGAGCCAGGGACAGTGGGCAGGCTGCAAAAGCATGTGGGGGGAGGGCGAAGGGGGGGGTCTCACCTCGGAAACACTAGTAATCCCGCCGCTGAGGGCAAATGCCCCGAGGAGGGCGGGTGACAGGTACAGGCCCGCCAGGGGCCTGTGGGGGCTCCTTTCGTAGTAGCGGTGGATGAAGCAAAGGCTCTGTGTGATGCGAACGCCCATGTTAAAGCAGTTGGCCAAGATGAAGCCCACGCTGCCACACCATCGGGTCAGGAGATAGGATAACCCCAGGAAGGAAGACGAGAGGGCCAGCATCGTGAAATTGTACCTGGAGAGAGGGAGACCGGCAAAGTGGGGGAGTGGGTACCTTGTGCCAGACAAGCTGGCTCCGAAATGAGCGGCCGTGAACACGGAATCCCAGAAAGCATCTCTGAGCGGCGGTAACCCAGCTGATTTTCTTAGCTGTGAACACTGTATGGATGACACGGGACCGTCACTATCCCCCTGCCCCCGAGCAGAAGAGTGAGGCAATGAACAACTCAAGATACTCTGGTTTTTAAGGATAATTGGTTAGGTGAAGTGAGACTTTGTGATCCTTGTGATTTTATGTGAACACCTAAAAATCCTGTTCAGCCCAAGTCTTCAATGTGAGGCACAAGAATATGACACGGGCAATAATGGTACGTGAATGCAAACTCTGTGACAGCCCGTCAGGGGCACAGGCCTACGCTGATGAGTGAACACATGTGGCCCTGGCCCTGTGAAGTCTGGCTGCGTTTTAGAGACAAGGAAAGCAGGCACGGAGAGGCTGGGAAATTTGCCTAAGGAGTGACCTGACTCTGGCCCCTAAACTTAGGGAAATGCACACCACTTCCCTTGGGAAACGGAGAAGCCCTGTAACCTTGGCCTGTGGGGCTCACTTTAAGGAACCTGCCTTCAAAATGACACACACACAGGGGGTGAGGCCTGAACCACGTCCGTGACCCCAGACTCTTACACATCTTTCCCTCTGCTCTCCACGTGTCCAGAGCTCTCTGGATTCCTCGCTGGATAGATTATGCTACCCTTCCACTTAGTTAACTTAGTTACCTTCAGTCCTCAGCAAGGGAAACTGAGTCTCAGCAAAGACAAAACAGCTGCTATAGTCTTCCAAAAGGCTTGTGGTATAGCCACGCACAAAATTTTCCAGCATCTGGTTTCCGCTTAGTGAGCAGCAGGCAATTCTAGGTACATAGTTGTTGAGGGAACCAAACTGTCCCCCAGCCCTGTGTGCTGGGTTAGGGAGGCCACTCAGGTTCCGCACACGAGGGGTGGTAAAAACGTCACCGTGTCTGCTGAATGTCCAGGTACTGGTCCTCGGGCTGACCAAGCCCAAGGTGCTAGGGAGATATACTTTATCGGAGGGGGTGACACACACACACACACACACACAGGCCCCCAACAGGGGAGGTGTGCTTTTCACTAACTACTGATCAATAATCAGTACAGCCAACTTCATAACAAGCCATCATTGGCTTGGGTGGAGGCCATCCTAGATGGGTTAGTTACCTGAACTCTTTTCCAAAAAAAAGTAGAGATGTATGGTCTTTTTTTCCCCCAGAAACTATCTTAAATCCTTGGAGTTGAGGCTATAGGTTCATAAGCTTTCAAAGTCGTTCTCACCCAACTCCAAGTAAAATGTCAATGATGAATGAAATCAGTAGCTAATTTTGCTAATTCAACAGTGTGGCTTCTTTGGTGTGGCCATTTGGGAAGAGCTGATAATGATAGGGGTCCACCGTTTTTCACCAGAATAGGGCTCTGCAGTTGTTGAACTTTCCAGAACTCACAAATCTAGAGCCTTAAAAGCATAATCCACTTCAGGAAAAAAAGAAATTTAAAGACGCAATTAAAATACCACTTTTTAAATTGAATAAACCTATTGCAAGAGAGTTTTTTTTTTACAAATGAAAATAAATAAATAAAGCTCAGCAAAATTGCCTTGGTCTCCACGGTACCACTGAAGTTCACATAAAAGGCAGAGGCTCCTGGTTCCATCCCACAACTCCATGGGATCTATAGAATACTGAATTTCATACAAAGTAGTCAGTAATGGCATTTACACTGGCGTATATTGAAACTGATGGAAACTGAACATTAGGTAAAGGAGAGTTTACCTTGAGAGAAACCAGTGGCGATCAGATAACCTTTTAAGTGTGAGGATAAAAAATTAAAGTTGGCTTTGATCAGAATTTTAAATGCTTTATCTGTGGCGTCTGTGATCATTATGAACCCACTAGCCACCTTAGGGGAAAAAATATGGTTGGTTTATTTAAAAGTACGCCATTGCTCATTCCAAATCTTAAGTCATCTTGGGTGAGCTCGCCTTATCCATTCCTACAGGCTACTGAGAAAAATCACGTAGTTGGTATCCATACCAGTTTATAGTTTCTGATCTAACCTTATGTGTTGTCTACAGTCACTTTTCTCATGGTTGCTCAAATCCCTCAAAAGCCTTACCATTCCACCACAGACTTGCCAGCCCGTCAATGGCGCCCACCTTGATCAAGCACAGCACCACACTGTGTTTCCATCCTGTCTTCTAGTAGACAAGGCTTCTGTTTCCCAGGGTGAATTTGAGTGTGGGAAACACAAAAGAGGAACTGCTCCAATTCTAAGTTTGCTGACCTAACCCACAGTTTGATTTCAAAATCTAATTGCTGGTTTCCTTGAATTAGTTTTTGTATTTTTTTCCAGGGGTCTTAAGCTCAGCTAAATGATTTCAAGAAAACATAGCAGGCTCAAAACTTCTTGAAGACCCAAATTCCTTTCCACTCAGAAAGAGATCCCAAACCATACATATTTTGTGTGTACAGACTGTTTACCTAAAGGAATAAATGCTTATTAAGCTTAAAAAAAAAAAAAAAGGCCACTTTTAAAATCAATGCAAAATTAGCGACAAAAATGACTATTCTATAAGGTTTGGTTAACATAAACAGTCAATTATTTACGAATGCTTAGTTTTTCCATGGCCCCAAGAAGATATTGGGCTTAAAATCAGGCTTATCAAAAGATAGCCGGTCAAGCATGTTGACCATGGCCTCAACTGAAGTGCCCCCCAGTGAGTGCTTGCTGAATACATCAAGACACAGCCATCAATCAGTGTAGCCTTGGCAGCCATGAAGTGAAGGCACCAGTCTCTCATCGCCAACATGAGATGATCGTGCTCACCCGTCACCCGACAGTTATGGAGTCCAACTCCAAGGTGGGCATTCACGGGCCAGCAAATCAGACAGTCTTGGGCTTTTGCGTCACTGACCTCTGTGCCTGGCAGACTCTGCTTGGTCATCGAGACTCAGCCTAAATGCTATCTTCTCAGAGGGGCCTCCCAACCTAAAAGAGCCCCACTCTCACTGCATAACCCTCTTTCAGTTATCCATACTGTGCAATATTTCCCTATTTATTTACTTGTTTGCTTTCTGCCTCCCCCACCGTCAGCTCCAGGAGAGCAGGGATCTCGTCTTTTTACTGCTATATTCCTGGGACTTAAAATGATGCCCGGTAGAGAGTAGAGGCTCAAAAAGCACTTGTCAAATGAACAAAAGAAACTGAGATATCCTTAAAAAAATGGAACAAAATTCTTCAATAGGGTGGGTTGAAAAATCCATCAATCATATTTGATATATATTATGCAGTTATTAACAAAAAAGCAACTTGGAATTCAAGATGTTCTAATATTTCACATCCAATCAAATGCCCCATTTTTATTTGGAAAAACACCAATTGACCTGAAGTTAAGTAAAAGCACATAGTTTTACCAATATAGTATTTTTTTTTCAATTCAGAATCTGAAATGTCCAATGTAAGTCAATGATGGCATTTAATTAAGCTACCTAATCCCACCATAAAAATCCTTACTAGAGTTTTATGTCTGGTTAAATTCACAGAGATGAAAAAATACTGAGGTCTGTGATGAGCCCAGGTGCCCAGAAGGAACCTAGGCTGCCGTGGTTCATACACATAGGAGAACCGCGCGTGCTTAAAGTCACGTTTAACTCTTCGCGGAAGTGCGTTCTGCAGACGAAAAGTGCCTAAGATGGCGCTCTGGGTCTGTCTTTTCTCTATGTTGACTACTCGTGTCATGAAAATAATTTTCCAGATGTTTATATATCGTCAAACTCCCATTACAACTAACTTAAAAAGTTGTTTCTTTTGGTTTAATGCTATGGAAGAGGAAAGAAAGCAATAGCCACTGTCTATACTCCCTCATGATTTGATTGTAAGATCCATTTTTAACATTTTAAGCAGGCTGAATTGCTGACTCTCCCCCTCCCTACTAATGCTGAAATTATTACAACAAATTTCCCTTCAAAGAGATAGATTCCTAGTCCAGAGGTCCTTCCACCATGGCTCGGTGCCTCCTTTAGTATGTTTTACATTATATCTAAAAATTATTTCATGTTTGAAGCACCTTTTAAATAAAAACACATTATCTCAAAATCAAACTTAAATCGACCTTTTCACCCATGAAAAAAATAAGGGGCGGGGAGGATGGCCTCAAAGTAGTTTTATGGCTATATATTTAACTGTCTGAAGTAAAAACCCTATCTGGACCAATATGGAAAACTACGGGCTGGGAGCTAAAAGTGGGCAGGAAAATCAACTGAATGGGTCATGACATGGCAGTCTGAAAAATGAAATGTAACATAATTAAAATCCATCGGTGTGTCTTGCGCATAACTCGGGTACTTACTGCTTCGTGAAAGCTTCACTCAGTCACCTGCATATGTCGAGGGTCACAGGGCTCCATGTAGTTTCACTGATAAGCTGGTCTGGGCCCGAGGTTGGTAGGCCCTATCACTGGAAATCTCCTGGGGCTGTGTGATGACAGATTCCTTGGCCCAAGCCCCTTAATGCTAGTTCAATTGGTCTAGGCACTCAAGGCCTTACAGAAAGAGCAGGGAAGCCCACAAGGGACCCAGGCGTCAGGGAGCAAGGGGATAACAAGGACCACATGCCCCATTACCTCTAGCCACCCCTCTACTGTCTTTGCCTTCTCTTCCTCTTCTTTTCCCCTGTCGATTTATCCTTCTCCTCAAGCTCATCGGGTAGTCATGCCTCCACGCCACTTCTGGCGTTCGGGACACGCCCTGGGTGTGGGTCGGAAGCTCTAAACTAGTTCAAGGCAGAATCACTGAGAAGCTTTTACAAATCACATGTGCTCGGGGGGCTGCTGGTGTGCAGGTGTGTTGGGAGATGGGGTGGAGAAGGGTGGACAGGAATCCGGACATCTAACAAGCTCCAAGGGGACTGTGACTGACAGCAGTATTAGGCACCACTGTTGGACGTATCAGGGCAGAGGTCCTGATCTGGGGTCAATGGATGGGAAGAAATGGTGGCAAAACCTGTATGTGCACTTGGTCCTTTCTCTGAGAGGTGACACAGACCCCCGAGCTTCTCCAGGGCCCAGGCATCAGAGTCTCGGGGGTAGGCCGACTCTGCATCTTGAAGAAACTCCATGGTAACCCACTGGGGCGCTAGGCACGGAGGTGGAGAAAGGGAGCTTATCTTGTGTCTGTCTCTGCAAACCTAGGCTAACACAGCCCTTCAGAGCCCGGGTTTCTCCCTCCTCCAAAGGGCGGCGAAGGGCGGCTGCCGCCCCAGGCCTGCGTGGGGAGAACTCACTGCAGCGCTCCCGCACGAGCACTGGACGCCCAGCGACCGTGCCACACTAGTGGGGAGCACTACCTCCAGAAGGCTTTCTGGGAACACGTGTTTAGAATGAAAAGAAAGAAGACAGGCAAGCTACTTCGGTTTGGCCCAAGTCTGTGATTAAAGGCAGGTCTTTACGGTTACCTACCTGTCGACCTCCTCTTTGCTCATGGCAGCAAATGTGAAACACTCGGTCACTCCGTTGATGGCAAGCAGGAGAACGTAGAGACAGTAGGAACGCAGCAAAACAGGCCCTACAAGGACACAACCCACTAAGACTCTAGAGCCCAGACAGAAGGCCCGCAGGTACTGGAACTGGGTCAGGGGCCCCGCTGGTGTCGTCAACAGGTAGACACACGCTTGAGCCTATGGTCTTAATCACCTAGAAGGACTTCTAGTACCCCACAGCACTGATTAAAATTAAAATAAACAGCTAAAAAAAGAAAGGGCCCTTAAGAATAAGCCTCCAGAGGCGCCTGGGTGGCTCAGTCGGCTTAGTGTCTCACTCTTGGTTTCAGCTCAGGTCATGATCTGGGGGTCCTGGGATTGAGCCCCATATTGGGATTCCTGCTCAGCATGGAGTCAGCTTGTCTCTCTCCCTCCCCTGCTTGTGTACTCTCTCTTATATAAAATCTTAAAAAAAAAAAAAAAAGGAATAAATCTGCAAATGTCTTGCTTAACAAAAGCTTATCTAGCCAGGAAGCAAGTCTTCTGAAATCAGCACGAAGAAGTCTGTTGGTTTGAGTACTCAAAGGCCCTACATAGCAAGAGAACTCAGCTAAAGAGGTCCTGAAGACAAAACCACGGGGAGAAGCCCAGGACTTGGGAGCAGCAAAAAACTAGAGACAGAACATACCTGCAAATCTGCAGAGAGTCAGAATAACCACGTTTTCTTCTAAAACATGGTGATGCAGTCCTATAGCTAATGGAAAAATCTGCTAACAAAAGACTGGGAGCCTTAAAAATGGAATCAATCCCCTCTTTTGGGAGGGCCATTACCAAGAGGTAGCCAAGCAACTTCTAATAAAACAACCTATGGGGCGCCTGGGTGGCTCAGTGGGTTAAGCCTCTGCCTTCAGCTCAGGTCATGATCTCAGGGTCCTGGGACTAAGCCCCACATCGGGCTCTCTGCTCAGCAGGGAGCCTGCTTCCTCCTCCTCTCTCTGTCTGCCTCTCTGCCTACTTCTGATCTCTCTGTCAAATAAATAAATAAATAATCATTAAAAAAACCCCTATGACCCAGTATTCCCACTCCTAAATATACAACCAACAGAAATAAATGTACATGTTCACAGAAGCATTTATACAAAAATGTCCATAGCAGCTTTACCCATAATAGTCCAAACTGACCATCAACAAGGGAAAGGATAAACAAACTATGGGCATCCATATAAGGAAATATCTCTCAGAGAAGCAATCCAAGAGGAAAAAAGTACTGATCCATGCAAAAACATGGATGAATCCCAAAAACCATATATTGAGAGAAAAAGCCCTAACACCAAAGTGTCCATGTTGTATGATTTCATTGATAGGAAGTCCCTTTTAAAAGAAATACTATTTGATGGAGTCTTTGTCTGGTTTTGGGATCCCATCAAAAAGGAGAATTACAGACCAATATCCTTGGTGAACATGGATGTAAAAATTCTCACCAAAATACTAGCCAATAGGATCCAATAGTACATTAAAAGGATTATTCACCACGACCAAGGGGGATTTATTCCTGGGATGCAAGGTTGGTTCAACATCTGCAAATCAATCAATGTGATACAATACATTAATAAAAGAAAGAACAAGAACCATATGACACTCTCAATTGATGCTGAAAAAGCATTTGACAAAGTACAGCATCCTTTCTTGATCAAAACTCTTCACAGTGTAGGCATAGAGGGTACATTCCTCAATATCATCAAAGCCAATTATGAAAAACCCACAGCAAATATCATTCTCAATGGGGAAAAACTAAGAGCTTTTCCCCTGAGATCAGCAACACGGCAGGGATGTCCACTATCTCCACTGCTATTCAACATAGTACTAAAAGTTCTAGCCTCAGCAATCGGACAACAAAAAGAAATAAAAGGCATCCAAATTGGCAAAGAAGAAGTCAAACTCTCACTCTTTGCAGGTGATATGAAACTTTCTGTGGAAAACCCAAAAGACTCCACTCCAAGACTGCTAGAACTCATACAGGAATTCAATCAAGTGTCAGGATATAAAATTAATGCACAGAAATCAGTTGCATTCCTATGCACAAACAGCAAAACAGAAGAAAGAGAAATTAAGAAGTCGATTCCATTTACAATTGCACCCAAAACCATAAGATACCTAGGAACAAACCTAACCAAAGAGACAAAGAATCTGTACTCAGAAAACTACAAAGTGCTCATGAAAGAAATTGAGGAAGACACAAAGAAATGGAAAAACGTTCCATGCTCATGAATTGGAAGAACAAATATTGTGAAAATGTCTATGCTACCTAAAGCAATCTACACATTTAATGCAATCCCTATCAAAATACCATCAATTTATTTCAAAGAAATGGAACAAATAATCCTAAAATTTATATGGAACCAGAAAAGACCACGAATAGCCACAGGAATGTTGAAAAAGAAAACCAAAGTCGGCGGCATCACAATTCCAGACTTTAAGCTCTATTATACAGCTATAATCATCAAGACAGTGTGGTACCCACACAAAAACAGACACATAGATCAATGGAACAGAATAGAGAGCCCAGAAATGGACCCCCAACTCTATGGTCAACTAATCTTCAACAAGGCAGGAAAGAATATTCAATGGAAAAAAGTCTCTTCAACTAACGGTGTTGGGAAAACTGGACAGCCATATGCAAAAGAATGAAACCGGACCATTTCCTCACACCACACACAAAAATAGACTCCAAATGGATGAGAGACCTCAATGTGAGACAGGAATCCATCAAAATCCTTGAGGAGAACACAGGCAGCAACCTCTTGGACCTCAGCCGCAGCAACTTCTTCCTAGAAACATCACCAAAGGCAAGGGAAGCAAGGGCAAAAATGAACTATTGGGACTTCATCAAGATCAAAAGCTTTTGTACAGCAAAGGAAACTGTCAACAAAACCAAGAGACAACTGACAGAATGGGAGAAGATATTCACAAATGACGTATCAGATAAAGGGCTAGTATCCAAAATCTATAAAGAACTTCTCAAACTCAACACCCAAAGAACAAATAATCCAATCAAGAAATGGGCAGAAGATATGAACAGACATTTCAGTAAAGAGGATATCCAAATGGCCAACAGACACATGAAAAAATGCTCCACATCACTCGGCATCAGAGAAATACAAATCAAAACCACAGTGAGATAGCACCTCACACCAGTCAGAATGGCTAAAATTAGCAAGTCAGGGAACAACAGATGTTGGCGAGGATGCGGAGAAAGGGGAACCTTCC
>CM052799.1:17878290-17897818 GCA_028533885.1 Nasua narica
TATGGAGGTTCCTCAAAATGTTGAAAATAGAGCTACCCTATGACCCAGCAATCGCACTACTGGGTATTTACCCTCAAGATACAAATGTAGTGATCCGAAGAGGCACGTGCACCAGAACGTTTATAGCAGCAATGTCCACAACAGCCAAACTATGGAAAGAACCTAGATGTCCATCAACAGATGAATGGATAAAGAAAATGTGGTGTGTGTATATATATACATATATATATATGTACACACACACACACACACACACACACACACACAATGGAATACTATGCAGCCATCAAGAGAAATGAAATCTTGCCATTTGCAAAGACGTGGATGGAACTAGAGGGTACTATGCTAAGTGAAATAAGTCAGTCAGAGAAAGACAATTATCATATGATCTCTCTGATATGAAGAATATGAGAGGCAGGGTGGCGGGGTTGTGGGGGGTGGGGGAGGGAAATGGAACAAGATGAGATCAGGAAGGAGACAAACCATAAGAGACTCCTAAACTCGGGAAACAAACTTTTGTTTGTTGGGTGAGGGTGGCTAGGGGGTAGGGGGATAAGGATAGGGTGGCTGGGTTATGGACACTGGGGACGGTATGTGCTACGGTGAGTGCTGTGAAATGTGTAACCCTGATGATTCACAGACACATACCCTGGGGCAAATAATACATTATATGTTAATTAAAAATTATTTTTAATTAAAAAAATTAAAAAATAAAAAAATTACTGATGCACAAAAAAAAGAAAGAAATACTAATCTGGGGTGCCTGGGTGGCTCAGTTGGTTAAGCATCTGACTCTTGGTTTTGGCTCAGGTCATGATCTTGAGGTGATGGGCTTATGCCCCATGACGGGCTCTGCGCTGAGCATGGAGTCTGCTTTTCCCTCTGTCCCCCCTCCCCCACCCCCCACTCAAGCTCTCTCTCTCTTACTCTCAAGTGAAAAAGATTATAAAAGGAATACTATTCTATGGTGATAGAAGTCAGAACAGCGGTTGTGTCTGAGGTGGACGGTGGACAGTTGACTGGAAAGACTATTGAAAGAACTTTCTGGGGTAATGGAAATGTTGTAGATCTTAACCAGGATGTTAGCCCCCACCGATGTTGCGTCCAAGTCCCACACACAGAGATGGCAGCCCAGAGGTTGGGGGGGTCAAAGAGGCCAGTTCAGGTCACAGGTAAATCCATTTCCCAGGTGAGGACAAAGACTGATATGCACCTGGGACAACTGAGGACCACAGTGTCATAAGTTCCACTTTCAAAACTCAGGTGATTCGGTTGAGCCACAGAAAGTTGCCATTCTTTTCTGATTAAATTCGGGCTAGAGACAGTCAAGTTTTGTGGAGTATTTTTTAAGATTTTAATTATTTATTTAGAGAAGAGAGAGCACGCAGTCAGGGGAAGGACAGGAAGAGGGAAAGAATCTCAAGAAGACCCCATGTTGAGTGCAGAGCCCCACGCGGGGCTCAGTCCCACCACCCTGAGATCATGACCTGAGCTGAAATCAAGAGTCAGAGGCTTCACTGACTGAGGCCCCCAGGCGCCCCAAGCTGTGTGGAGTATTTAGGCGAATGAAGAAGACTAGAGGGGAGAGGAGAGCACCAGTGTTCATCCATTCCGGCACAGGAAGGGCGTTTGGACCCACAGCACTAGTCTGAAGAGTTAGGAACCGGGCAAGGACATGCGGGGCGGCGTGGAGACGAGGGAAGGAAAGCCAGCAGGGCCCGGAGGGGACGGACTACCAGGAGCCACTGTGGGCTCTACAGAGAGCCCGAAGTTTGGTGGAAGTGCGAGGCAGCTACAACGAGGAGACAGACGCTAAGAGAGCCCGTTGGGACAGTGACGCTGACGGAGCCCTGGGCCAGACAGAGATGACAGTGGACCTGGCTCAGCAGACAGCACATTCTTTCCAGAGACCGAGAAACCAGACCATTCTTAAGACCCACCTCTTTCAGGAGATGATACCCAGAGATTATCTTTTTGAGTCTAAAATTCTTCTTCTTACAGTGTCGTATTAGTTTCAGGTGTACAATACAGTGACTCAACAATTCCACACATTACTCAGTGCTCACCGTGTTGAGTCTAAAGTTATTAACGGCTCTGACATAAGCCATTAGAAACAGAATTTACTACCTTAAAAAACTACCACTAACCCTTTTAACCGGTAACTCTTACTGCCAATGCTGAAAACCGGCACCGGCCTCTCTCGCCCACGCCACAGGCCCGCAGGTCACAGCAGTCTGCTTCTCGACCTTCTATGACTAAGTACTCCACCAGGTGAACACTGTGCTGACGGGACAGCCTTCTCCTCACGGCCCCATCCTGTGACCGTGTGACAATAAAGGCTGTTCCGTGGGGACCGCCTTTCTGGCGGGGCCGCGCTGCTGAGAAATGACCGAGGGCCCAGCGTCTGCACACGACTTCCTAACGAGCCTCCACAGGCCTCGGGCCACGAGCCCCAGGCGGCTGCGGCCACATCGCGGCTTCATGGCAGGTGTTGCTCCAAACTGAATGACCTTTGCTCTTGGGCAGAAACTTGGCCCCTCCTTCCCTAATACCCGAGTTTGGCCCCATTATGGCGGAGACCGAAACATGTCAGCGAACTTGTAAAATGACATTTGACAAAGCCCTTTACATTGAGATGGAGCAGCAGAAAGAAGACGTCAGAGTTCTTGTCTGGTGACATGAGGAACTGAAAACATCTCTGCTGAACCCACGATGAAACGGACTACAAATGGACTGCCAACCTACGCCCCGGCACATTTTGAAACTGGCGGAGTCCCCAGGGTCTAGCAAGTGCCGTGAGAGACTCAGTGGCATGGGCACCAGGTGCTTACAAGTTAGATACATTCGATACTTTTGTCCTTCAAAAACCAAGAGTCACTGGATTAAATATCCCATTCTGCTTGCTGAGATCAGTCTTATTCTCCGCAAATGGCTCTGGGTTATCCTTCAGAGGCTCACGCATCAGGCTGTGAGATTTATGTGGCATTTACTACCTCCGGACATGTTTAATATCAAGTGGAGACTCATTAGAGCCTGCTCTCTGCCTTCTTCCCTCACCCCAGAGGGTGCCCAGGGAAGTACCCAGCCAAACACATTTTAGGCCTGGGAGGAAAGCCAAGGATTCATAATGACTTCTCCGAGTGAGGCCGGGGGACTGACTGCCCAAAGCAGACAGTGCCAGAGCCCCCGGACGGCACTGAGCTGTTTCTGACCTCATGTGAGGTCAATGGTCTCAGGGGAACCGGGCGGACGGTGCTCCCGACACCGACAGAGGCCAACCTGTATGCATACAAGTTTTTGAATTTTGTAAGACTCTTCTTTTTCTGTTCGCACATTAGAACAAATCTGGCAAAACTCTCGTGCATACCTGACCCAGAGCTAAGCATGGCCCCTCCATAGATATCCAAAGCCAGCTGAGAATAGGCAAAGCCAAAAATGGTGATGGTCAGGCCGGTCAGCAGGGCCAGCTTGAGCAGCGACTCCAAAACCACAGCGGCCACAGCAACGTCCTCCTGGGGCGGGGGGAGAGGGAAGGAAGTTGGATGAATCATGAGCTAAAGAAAAACTTCACATCTGGCCTTCTCTCTCTGCTGTCTCACAGATCACTCTTTTCAACTCCTGAGAGGCATCCCTGCTTTTCTGCAGCCTGTGTTTGCTTTCATGTCAATTAGCACGAAGGAAATGAAGGGGAAAAGCCAATCTGTGCCTCCTTAGGTAGTGCACGGGAGGTGTGGTTTTTAGCTCATTTGGGATACGTTATTTCAAAGGTCGCTTAGGAAACACTTTCCTCTCCGATATTTATTCTTAAATGGACAGCATGTTTTTATGTTGCTAGCTGGCTAGCTTCGTCGGAGTCCTTCTGACAAATGTCTCCAAATCCTGACATTCCTGTCGAAGTATGCTTAGGAAAATACTCCTAAATTAACCAAGAACCAGATTAGTTCAATTTGAGATGTTGTGCATAAATTATATTTTGCAAAGTGTCTTCTAAGACATATAAGAGGACAACTTAGCTTCCTTTTAATTCTCAGATAAGTCAGACATTTTCAATGGTTTCAGAAAAGGGAAGTTTCTACAACCAAATATGCCTGGATTAAAATCTCTTCTGCACCAATCGGAGCAGGTAGATTCTCACGGTCAGAGTATAGTCTGGGCACTTCAGTCTTTAGGAAGCTTAAATAACTGGTGTGGTGAGTGAAATGAAATGAGCACATCCTTTCCTCCCCACGCTGTATGCGAGCCTCGCTCCAGCCCCTGTGTCCCTCGGCTCACCTTTGGTTCTTGAGAATCTGAGGACTGAGGAGGCAATCTCAATCTTCCAGCTAAGCCTAGACCATGGAAAGGGGGTCTGTGCCACACTGGGGACAGCTGCAGAGAGTTCTGGGTCAAGAATGAGGTCACAGAGAAGGAGTAAGAGTAAGAAGGAAAGGGCCAGTCAGGGCGAAGGGAGGAGGCTGCGAAAAAGGTAAGCTCAGAGCCCTGCCACCATTCAGAAGGTGATGGAAGAATGAAACCTAGAAGGAAATTTCAAACAGAGGGAAAACGACTGCTCTATATTTCAGTCTGTTTATCCTGCAATTGGAGACTTCATCTGAGAGATAGTGACATTAGAACCAAGGCTACCTGCTTCTGAAGTGCGGCATCCTTTCCTCTCTCCAGCACCTTAGCAAAGAATACGTAAAAACTCTCCTCTATTGGCTGGAAAATTAACCTGGCTACAAGAGAGCCAAGATTATTCACTATATCATATACACCTAGAAGACAAAAAGAAAGAAACAACAATCCTTCTGGTTTTTCTATTTGAATTTCTACAGCACTATTAACATTTTTTCTGACTTAATTTTTTTAATTAAACTGTTCGAGATAATTACAGATTCACATGTAGTTCTAAAAAATAACGGATCCGTTACCCAGTTTCCTGAACAGTAACATCTTGTGAGAGTATTGCCCAGTGTCACAGCTAGGCTACTGACACTGATACAGTCAAATACAGAACATTTTTATCATCAGCACCTTTTTATAAAAATCATTAATGCCGGGTGCCTGGGTGGCTCAGTCGGTTGGGTGACCAGCTCTTGGTCTGGGCTCAGGTAACTATCTCAGGGTCCTGGGATCAAGCCCTACACCAGGCTTCGAGCTCAGCAGGTAATCTGCTTAAGATTCTCTCCCTCTGCCCCTCCCCTCACTCTCTCTCTCAAATAAATAACTAAGTTAAAAAAAAATCATTAATGCAAAGTTGATTTTTGAACATTTTTCTTTCCTCCATTTCAGGATTACAGTTAAATATGAAGACGGGTGCCTGGGTGGTTCAGTCAGTTAAGCGTCTGACTTCAGCTCAGGTCATGATCTGAGGGTCCCGGGATTGAGCTCTGAACTCAGATGTGAGTCTGCTTGAGGATTCTCTCTCTCCTTCCCTTTCCCTCTGCCTCTCCCCCTGCTGTGTCTCTCTCAAATAAATAAAATCTTAAATAAATAAGAAAATATCAAGACCTATCTAGCTGCACAAACACAGGGCGGATCTGTGATTGTGATAACGAAGCTCCCTTTTCTCTTAGCACCCCAACCCTGCAATGGGCACCAGAGCTCCGCAGAAACCAGGGGACCTCTATAGAGGACCTGCCACCTGAGTCATGAGAAGGGGTAGTCAGTGCACTGTAGATATCTGCAGATACATGCAATTTTCAATCTTTGGGCATCATTTTATTACGGTCTTCATCTTTTATAATCATCAGGCTTGTTTTTTCATTAAATGTATCAAATTGCTGGGAAAAATATTAGAAAGTATCTACTCACGGTATTCATTACAGAATTTTCATCTTACCCTGATCCCCAAAATTTAACACGTTCAAAAATGTCATGACATATCGCTCGCCTACAAATAGAGAAGCAAAATAATCAGTATTTCAAGAGGACGTAATTTTCTTGTTTCCTTTTTTCTTATCGTCTATCAACTCTCCAGCTGGCAACTACTCTTAAAGGAGAAAAATTATATAATCAGTTAAAGATACCTTCCTTGTCCTAATGTTGATTTCAAATAATCTCAAAATAGTAACAATTGGGAAAGTGCTGGGGGATTTATTGACAGCAAATATCCAAACCAGTTAAATTAAAAACAAAACAAAATCAATAAAACCAGTCTAATAACTTAAAAAGGGGGGTATTATAAAAATGTTAATAATGAAAATGCCCCAGATTTTAAGTGTAAGTTCTGTGAAATGAGAGGTCCGTGATCATATGCACAGACGCATCAAGTTGCCTCCCTGGGTGGAGAAAGCTCCATGGAGGCTGGAAAGGCTCTGGAGCCCAAGATCCTGATTCAAATATAAGACAGGCTAATGCCTTCAAGGTGAAGCCCAGAGCCCCTCCCCCGCTTTCCATACATTTTATTATCTGTCAGTGGAAAACACAACCCACTATGGAGACGGAGCTCTGGAGTGACCACAGCCCTAAAGGGCAAATTCTCATCTCCTAGCAACGTGCTCAAAAAGGAAAGCAATCTGCAAAGACCAGAAGCAGTGAGGATCTTCTCGTAAGTCTCCCTTCAGCCCTGACATCCCTGCACTCTCCCAGCACCGCACCCGTGGCCGGGCCTCTGCAGGCCTTCTTGGGTGTGGCCCACAGGACAGCGCTGGCTCCTGTCCGCGTCTCCACTCTCCTCTGATCCACCCTCACTGCTAACAGTCCCGGCTTCAGCAGTACAGATCTTAAGGCAACCCCTGCTTCCACACATTTAAATTGCTCTTTGGTGTTTGCAAAAAGTCCAGGCTCCTTGATTCTGCATTTGAGGCCTTTTATAAGTTGACCCCAGGCTATCTTTTTGGCCTTTCTTCAGCAACCTCATCCCCACCTCCTGGCATCACACTGTCATCCTCTGCTTTACCTGATCAGGTTTTAGCCCCTCCAGCTGCCCTGCTTCAGGCTGGGTCCCTCCTGCTCCCAGCCTCAGCTCTTAGCATGCTGGCTGCCTAGTCTGGCTTCTCCGTAGGGATCGCCCTGCGCTCGGTACAACTGGCCTCTCTTCCCACACTCTGCAAGCTCGCTAGGGGCAGGAACCACAGCTCCCTCATTTCTCTGTCCCTGGTTTCCTAGCAGAGCTCCAGGAAATGCAAGGGCACTTGAGAGGCGCTAATGTTTCCAAGTACAGCCCTCACAGCCCTGGTTCAGAACTAACCACACAAAAGTCTGCATCTTGGGTGAGAGAATGAGCTCCTTGAGGCTGTGGCCTGTAACTCATTCATCTGTGTATTCTAGGCACCTGGCACACCGTGTTCAGGAAATGTGGGGGCAGAAGGTAGCAGCATCTATATTTTTGCTATTACAATGAACGATTTCAACTTTTTTTTAGAGTTGTAGTTTTTAGATAAAAAGAATTTGGGGGTGGAGGGTTCTTGTCCAGTCACTTCCTTATTTCACAGCGACACAGATGGAAGCCCTGAGAGGTTCCTACCAGCCCTCTGCCAGTCGGGCCCGGGCGGTCCAGCCACAGGGCGAGCGAGCAATCGCGGCACTTTGAGGCCTGGCTCACTGACACCTGCTGCTGTCTAGCCCCTGCAGTCCAGACAACCAATTTAGGGACATTGCTTGGACTGGGTCCACTCTCACTTAAACTGCCCCTGAAACTCTGGGAGGAAAAGAATGTGCATAAAGCAAACGCCCTTTCCAAATTCCCTCCACTGATTTTCCTGTTCTAACAATGTAAACTATCACAATATACAATTCACTACAGACACCTTTCTTTATCAAAGATACTTGTTGAACACCGATCACGCGCCAGTTCCAGCAGGGTCCCGGGAGACAGTGGTACACGGCGCATCCTGTTCCCGAGAAACATCATTAAGGCACCTTCACTCAGCTCTCCTCAGCTGCGACCCTTACTTCCCCCAGGGGCCTTGCGAACAAGTCCCACTTTGAGATGGCAGAGTTACAGGGTCAGGCTGGAACTAAGCGCTCTCAAGGCTCAAGAGCCCTCAGGACCTCCAGGTCCTATCCCTTAAATCGCAGACAGGGCAAGTGAGGCTTAGGGGAGTTTCTTCTCTTTGGAAGCATAATTAATGAAAAATAAAGATGGGAGGGAAAGGGAAATAATAAGGTAATAACAATGACAATTGTATTAGAATGTTAGAATCGTAGGGAACTTTTTTCTATTTTCCAAAATTTTTATAATGAGGCTATGCTATTTTTATAATTAAAAGACAGCATTTGAGGGGCGACCGGTGGCTCAACTGGTTAAAGGACCAACGCTTGATTTTGGCTCAGCTCACGATCTCAGGGACATGAGACTGAGCCCTGCATCTGACTCTGTGCTCAGGGTCGAGCGTGCTTAAGAGCCTCTCTTTCCCTCCCTCTGCCCCTGCCCTGCACATGGGCGCTCCCCCTTGCTCTCTTAAAAAAAAAAAAAAGATAATTTTCAAAAAGATTTAAAAATATATTCGGTAACAATTATATGGACGCATAGACATATGAAATTTATATAGACAGAAACCACTACATTTTCCCGTTTCTAGCTGCCTCAAATCTCATTCCTCTAATTAAAGCTGGGCACAAATAAACCAATACACATATGCAGAAAAACTAGATGTGCTTTCAGCTCCATGCCAGCCCTCTGTGTGAGAGCTCTGTCACTGTTAAACTGGAAAGTCTTAAGAAATTGGAAGACTGACCAAACTACCACACAGGTGAATCTTACTATTTAAGACAATAAAGGATGAAATTTTGGTTCTTAAAAGCTATGTTCAAAAAAAGAAATGCATAAAAAATTAGAATAGGATAATGAGATTATAGATAATTTTCTCTATTTTCCAAATTTTCTCTAATTGATATAAAACTTCATAATACATTTCCTTAAATGATAAAACACAGGGTTTCGGAATTAGACTTGGATTCAAAGTAAGTTGTTCCTCATTGCTGTAGGACCCCGTTACTGTACGATAGCACTGACCCTCACTATCAAACTAAGTCAAGGTTCGTTTCCCTCTCCCTATTTTAAAAGCTTCCATTTCTGCGTTTCCTCTGCCCACAGGGGCTCTATAAAGCAGGAAGTCTAGGTCTAGGTAATCTGCAGTGCTGTGGAATCCCCTCCCTTAACTACGGTGTCCTGACTGCTCAGAGTGACTTTTACTTACCTTCTGTCAAAATCTGCTTCAAGAAAGACTGTTTGAAAAAACTCCAAGTCAATTTAGCCTCGTTCCAATTTACAAAGGCCTAGAAGAGAAAATAAAATAGAAGAGAAAATAAAAACCAAAAGCTCCCAGGCACTGCAAGTCTACAAGTACAAGAAGCCTCCATGGGAGACAAACTCATCTTGCTCCCTAAATCCCAACTTGGAGAGTCCCCACTCGTTTTTCATTTAATACTAAGCACACAGAAAGCATCCAACAAATCCTGGCCAAGGGCTTCCATTGCTAAACACAAAGACAAAGTCTCTAAGTGGAAACAGCGCCCACATAAGGATCCTGCCCAAGAGTCAATCCCTGAGACCCCGAAGGAATCGCGCTGTCCCCTCACCGCCCAGATGGTAAGCTAACCATATCTAACACACACAACTCAGAGTCATTCCTCGCCTTACAAAATGTCTGAAGCATGCCACGCTGCAGAGCACATTCTGCTCCACACACGCCACATCTTAACGCTATATTTAGCCACCCAGGGTCCCTTTACACAAAATGTATGAGCTTTGTTTGTGTGTTTCAAAAGGAAACCAGGCTTCCCAAGTCAGTCAAACCACTCAGAACTGGTATGACAGAGGAAAGGAAAAAACAAGCCCAGAACTTTTGACATCGCTCTTCCCAAACTGTCCATTTCCTAAGGACAAGGAAGGTAAGAAGAAAGCAAACACTTAGAAAGGGCAGAGGTCAACCTGTAAGAGAGAGGCAGTCTCAAAGCCTGCTTGCTGACCACAAAATGGAGAAGTAAGGCACCTAGTGGGACAAGACTTGTCTTTCTATCTCCCGCAGTCCCCTCTAAAGGCCCCTCCTCCCTCGTGGGGACACCCTTGGATCCCAGAATGTTTAGTCTAGGTGTTAGATTTTTAATCTCAGAGTACCTGCATTTTTGAAGATTCTTATTAACTCAAAGTGATGACTTTGAAAGGTAGGATTTCAGGGGGCTCTTTGGGAGGAAAGGGGTGAGTCACAAAGGCCAAGCCCACTCTACCTCTCCAAGAGACCAGTTACAGCTATGAAAGTTGGCCGAAGGGTGGATGTAGAACCTGTCCTGGTCACATGGGCCCCTCACCTCGGCCCAAACCCCCTATGTATAGAGCACTGCTGTCCGCTGGAAATATAATGCAGGCTACAAATAAAATTTAAAATTTTCTAGCAGTCACAGTGAACAATAAAAAAAAAAGTAAGATTATTTTAATATATTTATTTAACCCAAAACATCATCATTTCAACACGTAAATAAATATTAAAGGCATTTCACATTATTTTTTCCGTACTACGTCTTTGAAACCCAGTGCTTGTATTGCACATCCAGCCCATCTCAATTCCGAATGCTCTATAGCCACACGTGGCTGGCGGCTACCATTTAGGACAGAGTAAGTCTAGAGAATCCCTTGAAAACAAGGGCCGTTGTCAGTCTTCCAATCTCTTCACCCCTTGATTTCAGAGCCTTTCTATCAGACACTGTGAAGACAGGCCTGAATCCTCCCAAACCATGCTGCCCTCAGAGCATCACTGGACCTGGAGTAGTTGCTACCAGGAGCTCTAGTCCAAGGGTAAATCTCCCCTCTCGCTATACAAGAAAATTAGGCATCTCCTTTCCCCAGAACAAAGAGCGCCAGAGTATTTGCCACCACTAGGGGGCACTGTGAACCGCACCATCCCCAGCACTGATCCTGCGAAGGGCGGCACCTTCTATCTCCGGTGCACTCTACACCCCTACCCGAGGTGGTTCCCTGGGGGGCCTGTGCTCTCTTCCAAGGAAATGAACAGTTACAGCTGGCCGAGGGGTTTCTGTGCAGCCATTTGTCAGAGGTTGTGAATGGGTTTGGGAACATGATGGAGCTCTCTAAAAAAAAAAAAAGGTTGTTTACCAGAGTCTAATCTTGACAGTGTATCTGACCTAAAAGCTCATACGGGAGCATTCCATTCTCCTAATGCCTTCAATTTAAATGGATCCACAGTTTAGAAGGAATGGTCACACTGCTTATCTCCAAAATGCTCACTCAGGGCATAGAGGCAGGAAGTCTGATCAGAGATGGGGTTTCTTCTCCGAGGTGTCCGCTAAGTGGTAGAAAAGAAGCATATTCTTTGGGCTTTTACCATTTTCTTTAGAATGGATTTGTCACTTGGGGGGTCAAGAGAGGTCTATTTCACAAGAGCTAGGTTGGTACTGCCTAGCTGGTCTTCATAGCTGTGTGCTTTTCTGGAATCCTCTGACCAACAAGCCAACCCACTACCTCGCTGTACTAGTAGAGGAACTGAGGCATGGATGGCAAAAGGTGACGGGCAGTACTTAGGGGGAAGGTCTGCAGTCAGAACCCGGGGACTCGGGACGGAGTAAGGCAGTCTTCCCCTTCCCAAACCCTCAGCCTCAGGGTGGTCCGGTAGCCACGCGCCTCCACTAACGGGGTCAGCCGGGAGTCCGCAGTCACGGTCCTGTGTCCTGCCCCGTATCGCCTCCACAACCCACACAGCACCCCTTCCCCTCCCTTTTGCTCTGGGGCCATCGACTCTCCCCAGCTGTGTCCGCACGGCCATGTCCACCCTCCCTCCCACCGTCCTCATCACTCTCGTTTGGACAACTGCCACTGCCTCCTCGTGAGCTCTTTCATTTCCAACCTTTTGTCTAGCCCGTCCTTCTCCTGGGAGGCTTTGGGCTTTGGAGTAAAGCTCAGACACGGAGGCTCAAGGTGCAGCTCCCAACTTCTGAGTGCAAAAGCTATGGGCGAGACACTCAATTTTGCTAAGCCTCCGTTTTCCCATCCACAAAATGGGATAAGGAGTCATCTCCTGGACCTGGCCTAAGGACTAAAGGAAAGAAAACAAGACACTCGATAAATGTGAAACAGATGGTCGTGACATGGACTTGTGTGTTCACATAGGCGCCTCAACATAGGCAACTGGATCACGGCACTGTTCACAAACCTTTCATTAGGCTCCCCTGCCCCTGAAGCCAGCCCATACTCCAGGGCACCGAGGCCATCCCTACCTGGCCCTAGCCCAGCAGGCCAGAACCTCCTTCCACCTTTTGTTTCCTCGCCCTAGCCCACTGTCCAGCCAACCTAGGATTGCAGTCATCCCTGCAATCCCAACGCCAACACAGCGATGGGCACGTAACGGGCCCCAATCAAACGTTCTTCCTTCCCCCGGCCGCAAACGCGCATCTCCACCACACGTGCACATTCACCTCTGCCTGCCCACGTGTCAAGGCCCAACTCGAAAGCAGCTTCTTCCAGGAAGCCTTCCTCAGTGTTCCCACGGGGAATTCAAGTCCTTTTTCTGTGCTCCTATTTTGTTAACACTCCACACACATTGTCTTGCGGTGGTTAGCTGAGTACACACCTTCTCGCCCTGCCACAATGCAAGTTCTGAGGCCAGGAACCCCACTCAGGACGTGGGGAACAGTGCTTCACACAGAATACCGCTTACTACATGCCTGCTGTGTTGGCTTCCTCTGCTTTACTTAAATACTAGCAGATCTCTCCTATGAAATCACTCAGAAGTGTCAAAGCATATAAAAGATATAAAAGGCAGCCATTAATTAAGGGATCACTTATTTGTGTTAAGGCTAAATAAGTCTCTTTACAGAAAATGGAATTCTACAAGTACAGGAAACCAATCTCCCAATTTGGCCAAATCGGTTTGGGATGTAACTGCTTGAGCAGCTCTGTCTGAGGGAGCCCCCAGGGCACAGAGCTGCTCCCGGGAGTCAAGTTGGGCACACTGCTGGTGGTAAAGTCATTCAATGCATTCAGATTCAACTCACTTCCTTTCTCTTTTACAAAAAAATAAACTTGAATCATGAATTGTTCTACCTGGAACTTCCCAGTGGTTAGGTCAACAAATAACTACTTTGGGCAATAAGCCAATTTCTTTTGGAAGACTACACAGCAGAGAGATCCAACACACAACTAAGGCTAGTCCACAGACACGAGTTGGAGATAAGTGGGTCCCAAGTCAGGTGGGTGATCTTGATTTGGTCACTCGACTCCTCCGAACCTGTTTTCTCATCGGCAAAATGGAGACAGTATCTCACAGGGTTACCAGGATGGCTCAACACACAAGCCCATGTCACGTGCTCAGCATAGTGCCAGGTGCAGGGTCAGCACGCAGGCAATGGTAGTTATTATACACAGTCCAAGTTCAAATACCTTCACAATGCCTTCAGTCTTCAGAGGGGCCTCACGGGTCATGTAGACCAATAATCTCACCTTCAAAATAAGGACCCTGAGGTCTGGAGAGAGTCCTACATCTCTCCAGGTCTGGAGAGAGGCTTTACATCTGCGCTCACTGCCTCCCCAAAGGCACAAGAAGCTCTCCGAGGCCCAGCAATCACCTTCCTACATGTCTGTACCCCAAATGGCACACAGCACGGGGCTGCGCTCTGTGAGCAGGAATGGTGCCACTGTATAAGGTACACATCCCCTCTCACAGTCAGGGCTTCTGTCCCAGCAGCAGGAGCCTGGGCACTTGCAGGATGGAATGCCAGATTAAACCACTGAGTTCCCAGCCCAATGCCATCAGACGCTGCCTTGCTAGGCTATGCCGGTGGACCTACTCCCGCTCAGAGCAGCAGCGGCACGGGGGTGATGGCATCAGCCATCACTTATGGACACCCACTTGTGTCAGCCACGGTATTTAGTACCTCCCACGCCCCATTTCATCGCACTCGCACAAGCACCTTAGGAGAAAGGTACTCTTAGTATCCCCACCTGACAGATAAGGAAACCGGAGCTCAGAGCCGTGAGCCCACCACCGGGTTAAAGACACAGGAAGGCTCTTTTCACTACCCTCTGTCACCTTGCCTATATTAATGGTCCAAATGCTCCTTTCCAAAGTACTGCTGGGCACAGGGGCTGGCCCAGTATGAAAAGCTGGCCAAGCCTGATACGGATGAGCACTGGGGAGCACTCAGGAGGTGAACTTCCCTGAAGACTACACAACAGAGAGATTAAACACAAACTAAGGCTAGTCCACCTTGCTCTCAGACCTGCTCCATGGGCAGGCGGCAGCAGCTCCAGACAGAAGTGATTCCAAGTCCTATCCTCTCAGCCCGCAGATGAGGCACCGTAGTATCCCCAAACTGCCACGGCGATTTAGGTTAAAGGTGAGATCTGTTTGATCAGAACGGAGAACCCTTATCTAACAAATGAGAACATATCTTTCTTTGTTACGTAATACCTGGTCTTTCTTAAAAAGCTGTATAACAGGATTCCAGAAGTTCTGAGTTATACGTCTCAAATACTTTACTACTTTCTCAAGTAATCACGAAAGAGGAATAAGGGGAAGTCCGGCTGGAGCCTCACCTCAGCTACGTGCACCACATCTCGTGGGCAGACAAGCACGGGAGAAAGGGAAAGTGGGTCGGCCCCATCCACAGAGCAGGTGAGCAGAGGCAGTGGGCCGTGACGTCACGTGCACAGCTCCGGGGCCGCAGACGGTAGCAACGACCCCACCAGAGCCGGGAGATAAAAGTCAAATGGACGGAGACTTGATGAATTCAGAAGAAAAAGGTTATGCCTCGCTCCTACACATCAGCACCAAGAATCCTCAGTGGTCTCCATGGGAAAGGGGGCCACCGGAAAGACCAGCCCAACTGTAGGTCACGGAGCTACACACGGGTCACCCCTGCTTTGTCGGCGCCCTGGACTCCCTGTACCAGAAGTCAGTCCTGGGCAAAACCAAGACACAGCTGAAGAGAGAGACTGGCACGCGGTGGTTACAGCCTGTGCTCTGTGGGGATTCAAGCCACCCCGGGCTCCTGCCCTCACTCTGACCCTCAGCTTAGGCAGAGGGTTAGTCTCTAGGCCTCAGTTCCTCAAGCCTAAAATAGGAATAATAAGGTCAACCTCACAGAGTTGGTATAAACATTAAACATAAGGCAGGTAAAGCATTCAGCATAGTGGCTACACAACTGTTCTAAACGGGGGCAGTGTTGTCCCCCATGGGACGTTTGTCCCCCATGGAGACATTTTTGGTTATTACAGCTGAGAGGTGGTAGCTACTGGCATTTAGTGAGTAAAGATCAAGAGTTCTGCTAACCATCCTACAATGCACAGGCTGCCCCCACAATAAAGAATTATCCAGCCCCAAATGTCGGTAGTGCCAAGGCTGAGAAACCCTGCCCCAGCACACAGCGCGCACTCAATAAATATGAGCTATGAAATTATCCTTACTATGACAGCAATAAACGAGAAAGTATTCCCTTCTTTCCGGGATAATCAGCATCTGTGATTAAAATGAGAAGAGACAGAATGCATCACTTACTCTACTTCTTGTAATATTGGGTAACAGATCCGTCATTTTGGAGACAGGAAGAGTCTGTGGCTTGACTGGTTCTGCGGAGCCCAATAACTTTGTGAAATAAATAATATAGCAGAGCACCAGGACTGCAGTATAGAAAAGCTGAAAAAAGAAAATAGTGGGATTAAATGGCACTGTTTTAATACAGGCAGAATTAAGATGTGCCTGGAAATTTGACCTCAAAGGCCAAACAAGAAAGAGAACTGTCTTCATTAACTGCACCTTCCAGTGAGGAATGCCTCCCGCTCCGGGAAAGAGCCAGCCCCACTGCGGCATCTCTGGGGAAAGTGCTCCAAACACGGCAGCTGATGGGGAGGACAGTTCTGGGCGGGCAGAGCGTCATTTCCCTGACAGATATCCCCTAGTGCCACCACCACAGCAATGTCAGACATGTTCTCAAAGGAACGACCCTCCTGCCTCGACGGCACCCTGCGAGGACCCATGTGTCCTGTGCTAACAATATGCTAATAACACATATTAGCACGTGTCATATGACACAAGACCCGCTCTCCTAGATGATGGGAGCTTTCCCAGAAACCCATAAGCTGTGACATGGACTACAAAGCAGAACCGAGCTCCTAGCTCCCTCCTCTCAACCCGGTGCTTGGGCAGGGCGAGAGCCATGGGTGGGTGATAAGAGGGCCCACCCTTCCCTCCGCACAGCCAGGACAAAAGGGTGGCTTGGGGCCAGGAGGCACAGCCTAGGGTTTTGTTTGCAGGTTGGGAGGAGTATCCAAACAGCCCCTTGCACAGGCTCCCTTCTGCCTTCTCTCCCCACTGAGAGCAGCAAGGCACACTAGCTTGGGAGGGAACGGGACCTCTGGGTCCCACTTTCAATCTGGAAATGCTAAGCCTGCTCCCGTGGCAAAGGCAGAGGGCAAGGGGAGAGGGGAGCCTCGTTTAGCAGGTTCCGCTCCTCGGCTCTCCACCCTTATCTGTGCCTGAGGACAGAGCCCGCCATCTACCGTCCTTTTGCGCCTTGTAAGAAGACTCGGCAGCTCTGCTGTGATCTGTGCCACCAGATGCAACACCCTCTGTGACGGGAAGACTCCCTCCCCCACCTCCCCGCCTCTCCCCACAGACCAGCGCCTGGGGAAAGAGTAACAATCTACAGGTAGTCTTCAGGCAGGCTATCCTACCTCCGGGATCCTTCCCCGTTTTTTATTGAGGAAAAATTCACATAAGGTAGCACTGAGCATTTTAACCATTTTAAAACATACAATTCGGTGGCTTTTAGTACATTCAGTGTTGTACAACCACCACCACTACTTCATTCCAGAACATTCCCATCACTTCAAAAGGAAGTTCTGGGCCTGTTAAGCCATCACTCTCCGCTCCTCCATACCCCAGCAATCAAAATCTGCTTTGTCTCTGTGGACTTGCTGATTCTGGACATTGCAACGTTAATGGAATCATGCAATCGGTGGCCTTGTGCCTGGCTTTGTCCACTTAGTATCATGGTTTCCGAGTCCATGGCGCCATGGCATGTTATCGTCTTCATGGCTGAGTAATATTCCACTGCACACGTTTGCCACATTTCGTTCATCCATTCATAAGATGAAGGACACTGGGCCTGTTTCCACCTTTTGGCTGTGGTAAATAGCGTTGCTGTGAATATCTGTGTACAAGCTGTTTGAACACACGTTGTCTATCTTTTGGGTACAGACCTAGGCACAGAATGGCTGGGCATACGTCAGTTCTACATTTAACTTTTTGAGGAACTGCCAACTGTTTTCCGCAGTGGCTGCACCATGTTACATCCCCACCAGCGACCTGTGAGGGCTCCTATTCTGCATATCCACGTCGACACTTGTTATTTTCCCATTTTTTGATAACAGCCACCCTAGTGGGTGCAAAGTAGTATGTCTCATTGTGGTTGTGATTTACATTTTCTAATGACTGATGATATGGAGTATCTTTTCACTTGCTTATTGGCTATTTACTTGGATATCTTCCTTGGAGAGATGTTTATTGAGGTCCTTTACCCACTTTTTGGGTAGTGTGCCTTTTTGTTGTTGAGTTGTAAGAATTCTTTATATATTCTAGAGTGACCCTTTCATTTGACATATGATACCATGTGGTAAGGGGTTGTTTAAGGAGGAACCTGGAGGTGGGCTGCACAAAGGGGAATCCCAGAGCCCTGGTGGAGATCGTGTGCTGATATGAAGTGCTATTGGCTCTTAGACCTCTCACACAGACACTGACAGAGAATGTACCAGAGAAGAGAGCTCTGAAGTCTTATAATAAGAAAGCAAATAAACTCAGAATGGGCCTTGCTGACCTAGGATGTATCCTGGCTGGGAGCATCAGAAAGTCATAACGCAAGTGTCTTTCCCAAGAGGAGTCAGCTAACAACTGGGCTTCTTCACAGCCTCCTGTCCTGTTAGGGAGAGTGTATCAAAAACAGGACGAATGTGGAGAACTGTAGTTCCAGATCTAACAAAACATGGCAAAAATTATCACAAATAACTCCTCTAAGATACACAACTATTTGCAAGCTGCTTTTAGGAGGCAAGTCTCATTCTTATAATATTGATTTGAAATCTACTTTTTCTGTGTTTCACTACAATATTTGTAGTTTTTGCTCAGGACATGGGAAAGACTTTCACATAAATCACTACTAAAAATTTTAACTTATCTTCCTATAATTAAGAAAAATTACAAACTGCTTTGTACTGTAATCTGTTCCAATAACCATGTGATCTTCGGTTTCATTTTTAAAATGAGCACCGTACTCTAGTTGTACTTTCTACTAGGGATATGAACTAGAACTAGAACGCGAGATGGCAACGAGGCCAGGCCTGCCGGAAGTGAGTGTGCCTGCCAGGACTTGGTTCCTGTGCTCTGCATTGTGTGAGATTACAGTCCAAGTTCCAAACAGGCTTGGCAGAGTCTGCTCCTATTCTGAAAACACCGGATTGAAATCCAGGGAAAAATCACACACATGCAATTCGATTCCCACCCCACCCCCTCACTGCTTTCTCCCCTCCTCCATAACACAGTAAGACAATCAAAGGTGAGTTTGGAACAGGCTTGCCCACCGAACATCTAAAGGAGTCGCTATGTTTGACAGCGAGGCTTAGTGCAGGGCCCTCACCACGCCCGTGGGGATGCCAGGAGCAGTGGCACGTGGAGCAGGATGGAAAGCCAAAGGAAAAGCACCGTCAAGACCGTCTTTTTAGAGCTTCCAGCCCGCCTCGCGTGCATGAATACTCCAAATGTAAATCACACAGTAATGGGAACAAGAAGAAAAAAATAAAATGGAGAAGCATAGATTATACAAAAGTGAAAAGCCATAACTCTTACCTGGGCCAAAGAGAAAATGTTCAGCCCCCAGTGAGGCAACCAGAGCACGAGAAAAGCCGTCAGGACACTCTTGAGGATGACAGACAGGCTCTCAGCAATCACCTGCAGGAACGTGGTAAACGGTACACCTCACATTATTAAAAACTAAAGATGCAAGGGAGTGACGAATAGGAGCCTGGGATAGTGGCTACCCAGGCAGCGAGGATGGGGCACAGGGTTAGCCGCAGCACCGACAATGTTCTAGTTGGGCCGGGTGGTTTGTTCACGGGTCTTCAGGATACTATCATGCTTTAAGATTTACACGTATGCTAAATATTCTTTTGTACATATCAAATTACCTATTTTGAAAGATGAAAGTCACTGTTCGTATGCAATTAAAAATAGAATCACTGGGGCGCCTGGGTGGCTCAGTGGGTTAAGGCCTCTGTCTTCGGCTCAGGTCATGATCTCAGGGTCCTGGGATCGAGCCCCACATCGGGCTCTCTGCTCAGCGGGGAGCCTGCTTCCCCCACCTCTCTCTGCCTGCCTCTCTGCCTACTTGTGATCTCTCTCTCTCTCTGTCAAATAAATAAATAAAATCTTTACAAAAAAAAAAAAATAGAATCACTAGAAAAATCTGAAAAACCTTTACGGTCCTCTTAATTTGTATCTAAACTAATAACTTCCCTATTAGTAAATCTATTTTGCATTAATAGTATAGCAGAGGTAAACTTAAGCCCCGCCCATCTGCCAAATTTCAAGGGAATGAATTGAAC
>CM052799.1:17897918-17946522 GCA_028533885.1 Nasua narica
GACAAACATCTGTGCTTGTGCCAAGACCCAGAAGGGCTCTCCCAGCAGCTCTACCACGGCCGAAAGGCCAAACACTGCCACTCCAGTTCCGTAGTGGGCGACGACATCAGGATCGGGCACTTCGAGCAACTGTAACCAGACCCAGCCCAGGAGCAAGGACCAAAACACACCCAGGGGGACTCTAGAAAAGGGAAAAAATGTTTTTTTTTCTAATATGCTAAGCATAAAAACAAAAATATATCGAAATAGTAGTGCCGAACAGAAAGTAAACCCAGTCACAAAAATAGCTGCCACTCATTAAGGCGCTTCCTACAGGCCAGATACTCATCCACTCCCCTCACCTCTCAGACACCTCACAGTGATCCTGTCATTATCCCCATTTAAGTGATAATGGAACTAAGGCTGATGACAAGCTCTGGGTAATCTGGCCAAGGTCACGGACAGCGAGTGAAGAGTAGAAGCAGGACCCGAGCCCCACTGAACGCCAAAACCTACACTCCTATCCACCGCGTTACGCTGACGAGAGAAGCAAAATTCCCAGAAAGCACATGCCTGTTGTTGGCCCTCGAATGACTAAAAGTATCCAGCTGGTTCTTGCACCCAGATAACCAACAGTCCAGGGCACAGCGTCCCTTTGCATGGGCACCACAAATGACTTCGATATGACTGAGTAGTTAACTGTCAGGCCTCGAATAAAGTGAACACCTAACCAGCCTCACGACAGTCATTTCCAGGAGGCAAGGAGTCATGTAAGGCAGCCCTGTGAAACAACCTCAAGCACCAGCCCTCCCTGCAGGGATCTAACTGCATAAAAGCCATTACAAGTTTTAGCTGATGTACTTGCCCTTTAGGAATATTCTAAAAGGCTCAGAACTTTTTCAGAACTGAAATCAACGTAACAAAATTGAAGAAAGATATAATGAAAGCCCTAAAAGGCTTTCAAAAAATACTAAGTGGTTGTTAAAAGCTCAGAAAAGACTATAGGGGGAAAGATTAGGAATAAAGACGATGGTACCGGCCCAGTGGGGCCCAGAATGGGCATCCGTAATGGCAGAAACAACCTCCCAAGAGGGTAGAAACAGGACTAGAAACCTGGCCCCGAAACCCCCACCCAGAGCTCTTGGCCACCCACAGAAAACAGCCAACAAACTCCTCCCAATTGGACACGCTCTCCTTCCTGTCCCACGCCCAGGCCTCAGGAACCCGCCCATTAAACCAAAGCTGGAGACAATTCAGCTTTGGGCAGGTGCTACTGTTTAACCTTTAAGACTTAAGACACTTGCTTTCGCACTGTCTCCGGCCAAAGCACAACTCACGTTAGCCACAAGAGGTTAAAGGTCTGGCTCCAGTCTCGCTGGGGGCCCCCGCTCAGACATGCTCTACGGAAGGCCTCTCTGGCCAGAAAGATGGTGGTCGAGTAAAGCAGTGTTAGCCTGTAAAGGAAAAGCAGAAATCAATAATGACTCTAGTTTTTTTCACAGTGAGAATTTCTGAGATTTTGCCAGCTACGGGAAGAAAGTGTCTTGGGCATAAATCACTGGTGGTGATGAGAAGGGCAATGAGTTCCTACAGGGCCCCATACTAATCTGATCCACGTGAACAACAGAGTTAGGAACTGAACAAGGGACACCTGAGCGTGTGCCTACAGAGCGTTACGCCAGGACAGACACTGCCGCAGTGGCCCCCAAAACCTAACGCTTCAGAGCGACAGGCAGAGGTGTGGCTCTGGCCCTAAGGAGGAGAAAAGGATCAGGTATGACCGCACACACAAGGGGACCTCTGGGTCACGCTGAGACTGGTGACCCATCAGTTCTTAGAAGAGAAGCTGAGGCTCTCAGGACTGACTCATCTCAGGACTGCCAACAGACTTGTTACAGAGGTCGCACAACCCAGGTCCGCAAGGCTTGTCAGCGTACTTCCTGGGTGGGCAGTACCAAGTACTGCACCTGGGCGAGGGGTAGCTGAGGTTTTCCCTCATCAACAGGCTGTGGCTGATGAAGCCAGAGTGAGGACAGCCCAGGGCTAAGGTCTCTCTGAGGCTGTCCAAGGATCATGCGGCTACCCGGCTTCCGTCCACCACTGCCAGCGAAGAGACTGAACCATATGATAATTAAGGGGCGGGCTAGACCAAGGCTGTCAAAGCAGAGACCTGCCAACCTAGAGGAGACGATGGCGAGAGGCCCAAACTTTTCAAATCTGAGCACCTAAGAGGAGATCTGGTCCTCTTCCTTCCTGCTTTAAAAAAAAAAAACAACATTTTTAAAGAATTTATTTATTTGAGAGGAAGAGAGACAAGCAGGGGGAGGGGCAGAGGAAGAAGCAGGCTTTCCGCTAAGCGGGGAGCCCCACGCAGGGCTCCATCCCAGGACCCCAGATCATGACCTGAGCTACCGGAAGACCCTTAACTGACTGAGCCACTCAGGTGCCCATATTTTTTACATTTTTTTAAAAGATTTTATTTTTAAGTAATCTCTACACCTAGAGTAGGGCCCGAACTTACAACCTCAAGATCAAGGGTCAGATGCTTCACCCACTGAGCCAGCCAGGCACCCCTCTTCCTGCTTTGAAAACAGTATTTCTCAAAGTATGGTCCCTACTTTACAATTACCTGAGGAGCTTGTCAAAATACTGATTCCTGGGCCCCCTCCTCAGTCCCACCTAGTGTAAAACTCCCTAGATGATTCCTTTGCCCGTCAAAGTTTGAGAACCTTCTCCAAGCTCTGAAAACAGAGCCCAGAGCAGGTTTGGTGGGTCTTCGGTGTGAAATGCTGTCTGGAACATACTGTCTTATTTATCAGGACATGAAGATACACCTGAGAGGCTGAGCTATTCTGAGCACTCACATCATATACTTTCGTGTCATTTGTGAAATCAGAATATGTGTGGGCGCCCTTGAACAGAAAGAGGAGAAAAAACAAAATGGAGTCTACAAGACAAAGCAAGGCAGCTCTCTAAGAGCCGCCAAGGGACTCGTGACAAGGATTCAAGCTCTCACCCTAACTACCATTTTCCAATTATAAAACTCACTGAGGAGGGAAGGCAGCCTGCTCCAGCCCTGCAATTATGAAGCACATCCTCAGGTACTGCAGAATTCCTGCTTTCTTCGCTGTCAGCAGGACGAGAACACAGGATTATACCTGAGACAGGGTTTGCAGGGAATTACTCCCACTTCTCTCCTGGGTTCTCAGAGCAGGCAAACGGGAACAGCTGGCAGAGAAATGTGCATTTGGAGGCCGCTAATGGAAAACACTCCATGGGGCCATTAAAAGCAACATCCCCTGCTCATTCCCCCACCCCGACACGCTCTTCCTCAGCCCACTTCTAGAACACTCCGCTTTCTCGGAAAGGGCCATGCTTCTGAAATGCAACGGTGACACAAAGATGCCCTGACGAGGGGTGTGAGTTGTGGGCAATGCCAGGGCTCATCCCTTCCTACCTTACGTTCACTATGCCAACGATTTCCTTTGACAGGAAGCGAAGAATAAATGCATTCAAGACAAAGGTGATCAATCGAAACAACACCTACAGAAAAAGAGGAAAAATACACGAGAAGAAATTACGTTGGGACTATTTATTTGTGAAATGCAAACAACGTGGCTGTTCTTCCTAATAAGGTATTGACATACAGCAGCTTTGCCAGAGACCCTCTCAAAAATGCGCCACCTGTCTGCATTTCTCCTGAAATTTCATTCCTTGGGGAATCCCTCCGCACACCTGTGTAATGGCCAACAAACCCACAAAGGCACTTGGAAGGCTCTCTAATTTATGGGTAAGAGGGAGGCCCTGACATATTCAGTGAATTTCTTTGGGTTCAAAGTTAGGCGCTCCAGGAGACAGAGAATTCTAGTTAGTGCTTCATATTGGCCCTCCCTCCAGCCTGTTTAGAAATAGCACACGCTTAGCAAATGGGAGCCTGCAGGGTATGGTAGAGTCTCTAGGAGTCACAGGGCCTAATTTCTCTTTCTTCTCTGCCTAGTAACATCTGGGGAATCTGATAATGACGTTTAATCTCTTTGAACTTGTTTTCTCAATTAGAAAAGAAAAAAGGCATATTTATTTATAAAATATTTGCAACTTTCCTCAGAGGAGCTGAAATATCTTTTTTTTTTTTTTAATTTGAGTACAGGGGTGCCTGGCTGGCTCAGTCAGTAGAGCATGTGACTCCTGATCTTGGGGTTATGAGTTTGAGCCCCAAGTGGGTATAGAGATTACTTAAAAATAAAATCCTTAAAAAAATTTTTTTGAGTACCACTGACACACAACGAAGTAACTTTTCAATGATAACTGCAAATAATAAGATAATGTAAAATGGGGAAAGGGAGATGGAGTTCATCTATTGCCATTGAAGGGGATATGTGCCAAGATTTCAAACCTGTCAATTCAAGAAAACTACCTGAGCAAAGAATTCTTGCAGGAGACAGAGAACAGGGTGCCAGGTGGGGATGCTAAATGGGGATGCTGACCAGGTGCAAACCTCGGCCCCCGCTGCATCCAGACAGCACAGCAGGTGGAACTCAAGCGTACTCCCAGCAAATGACAATTCACTCTCAGAGTTACCCGTGAACAGCCGCTTGGTTGTTTGGTTGGTTGGTTTCTATTTTTGGTTATTTGGGTTTTTTAACAAAGATTTTGTTTCTTTTATTTGACAGAAAGAGAGAGAGAGAGAAAGAGCACACAAGCAGGGGGAGCGGCAGAGGGAGAAGCAGGTTCCCCGCTGAGCAGGGAGCCTGATGCGGAACTCGATCCCAGGACCCTGGGATCATGACCCGAGCTGAAGGCAGATGCTTAACCGAATGAGCCACCCAGGAGCCCCTGGTTGGTTTTTTTGGTTTGTTTTTGTTTTTTGAGAGAAAGCACATGTCCTTTTGGTGGGTGGAGGGAAGAGGAGGGAGTAGAGGGAGAGGGACAGAGACAATCTTAAAATCCTAAGCAGGAGCCATATCCAGTGTGAAACCTGACGCGGGGCTCGATCTCATGACCCTGAGATCATGACCTGAGCCAGAATCAAGAGTTGGATGCTCACCTGACTGAGCTACCCAGACGCTCCTGAATAGCTGAACTTTGAAAAATTCAATCAAAATATGCCAATGGGCCATGACAGTTTGAAAATCTCTGGGGAAAGCTCTGACCAAAAACGGAGAGTACAGTTTAACACTGTCAGTGTCTGTAACCCTGAAGTGTCATAGAACAACAAGGTCTCCAAGGCCAAGCTATTGCAGTCTTAACCTTTATGGAGTCCAAAGTGGCTTTTTGAGAAAGGCTCGATGAAAGCTCTGTAGCCCTCCTTGGAATCATGCAAATATATATCTATGTATATCTATACATACCAAATTCTTTACTCAATATTGGACATTTGAAGCCAATTCATGGAGCCTTGAATGGAAAAAAGTGCTCAGCTCAGAGTCTCAAATCACCATTTAGCTGTTAAACCCATCACCTCCTAATTCCTATGAGCCTCAATTTCCTTCAATCAAATGAGGCTACCTATCTCATAGGGTTGAGAATAAGTATCAAACAAGACTGTGGTGAAAGCATTTTTGAAAAATACATACAAATGAAAGACCTTAATACTTTCACTATGACCAGCTCAGAATTAAGACAGAGAATAAGCTCTCAAATTCCTGCAGAATACAACGTAATTGCAAACCGACCTCAAGTGTCTGCATTGTAATTTGAGAACGCATACAAGATTAAACATACACAGATTAAAACACTTAGGAAGCCTAGATTATGGCTATGTTTTTAAAACCACGTACACCTATTGATGCTAACAAGTCAAAGTTTTCACTGTCTAAGAAAATGTCTCAGGCTATATCCCTATCTCCTAGTTGGTTTGAAGAGTTGAGTAAATTAAGTTCTGAAGTTGTTCATGCTACGCAGTATTTGCTCCACATAGTGGCCCTTATTAGCAACACAATCTTCATTTAACTTTGTAAAGGACTTTACAGTTTATTTTTATATTAAAAATGAGGGATTTATTACATGCATCATATCCATATTATCTTTTTAAATTTTAGTTAACATGCAGTGCAATATTGATTTCTGGAGTAGAATTCAGTGATTCGTCCTGTACACAAAACACCCGGTGCTCATCACAAGTGCGGTCTTTAATACCTATCACCCATCCAGCCCATCCCCCACCCACCTCCCTCAAGGGTTTTACAATTTTAAAAAAACTCTTTCATATTTGTTAATCATTTGACCCTTCAAAACAACTGGGTAAATGCACAGGAAGCAAGTTAAGACTCAGAGCAAAGTGATTTGTTCGATGTCACCCAACAACCATATGACCCAGCTTCACTTTACAGGCAGGCCACCTGACTCCTAGCGTATTGTACTTTCTGCTAAGATGTGGTTTGTTTGTTTGTTTGTTTGTTTGTTTGTTTATGAAGCCAATCAGGTGATAAGGTATCATCAAAGCCTGAACCATCAGCATTATGGCTAAAGCACTGAACTCAGTCATTTATGTTGTGGAATAGAAGAAAAAAGACTTGGTAAATTCAGGGTTCATCTACTTTAGGGTTAGGTGAATGTTTATTAGCACATATCTTGTGCAAGGAACTCTTCCACACGCTTTTTGTGATTATTTCATTTCATCCCTGTAATGACCATTTTAAAAATCCTTATTACTATAATAAAAACACCTAACATTTCCTAAGTATTTATAATGAGCCAGGCACTTAACAGTCATGCCACCTAGTCTTGCTAATGACCCTATGAGGTTGCATTATTGTTCTCGTTTAAGATGAGGAAAACTGATGCTCAAAGTAAAGCGATTTTTCACAAGGGCAGGGATCTGCCAAGTAACAAGGACTACACTTGAGCTCAATTGTGCCCAGTTCTCTCGCCTAATATCCGAAATGCTGCCTCTAAAATAGGGGGGAGGGTAGATTCAGGACTCTTCTGAATAAGGGCTGAATGGCTCAAGAGTGCAACACAGAAAAATTGAGCCCCTCAACTTAGAATGACCAGTTCCTAGGGTTAAGAGAATCTTTAGAGACCATTTGGACCAACTGGCATGTACCTTATCTGAGAGATGATGAAAATCAGGGCCAAGCAGGGCAAGTGACTTATCCAAAGTCACATAGCCAGAAGGAAAATGCGGCCAATATTTGCTAAGTGGATACTAAGAGTCAGGTTCAGCATTAAGTACAACTACCTGAATGACTCCAGTCAAGCCTCATAGTAACTTTATGAGCTAGGTACTATCACGACCCCACTTTTCTGATGAGGAGATGAGTCTTAGCAGAAGTCCTTTGTCCTGGGTCATGCAGCTAGTACAAGGTAGAACCAGGATTCCTACACCCAGATATCTTTTTCTTAGTTATACCATACTGTCTCTATGAACTCAGTGGGAGTCAGAGCATTTGAAAAAAGGGTCCGAGGGTCGGCGAGGGGGCATGGAGAAAGTGAACCCCTTCCCTTAAAAGCATCAGATTCTAGAGCACCAAAGGCACCCCTGTCACCTGACCTGTCTCCTACTACCATATGGGAGATAGAACGCTCAGAACGAAAGTGGCTTGTTTGCAGTCTCCCATCCAGGGCTCTGCACTCCAGGCCCAGAAGCCCCTTCGCCGCCGCCGCCACCACCACCGCCTCCTGTCCAACCCCTCTGCAAGTGGGTTCCACACCGGAACTGGGTGGACCCCAGGGCGCGCTCTCAAGGGCCCCAGGGCCGCCTCCCCGCGCATCCCGGCTGCGGGTCGGGCTCGGGCCAGTCGGGCAGAGAGTACCTGCAGTAGCAGACCGGAGGAGGCCAGGCGTGCCGCCTGACCCAGGACCTCCCGGCTGCCCATAGCTTCGGAGCCCGACTTCGGTCTCCAGGAAATGCTACCGCCAACCGGCCTCGTCGCAAAGAGATAGCGTCACGGAGAGACTCGCTCTCTGATTGGTGATCTTGGGGGCGGCGGAGGCGGAGCACGGAGAGTTCTGATCCACTGAGCGGCCGGCTTGAGTGACGTCAGTGTGCCTGCGCCGCATTTCTTCTCTCGGTTGCGTTGAGCTTGTGAGCTTCCTATCCCTGTCCATCCCCGTCCCAAATAAGGGAAGCTGTTAAAGTAGCCAAAGCCCCTTCCCTGAGACTCTTAGCCTCCCAGCTAAGAAACACTAACTTCTCTGGCCTTGTTCATAAGATTCTTGCCTTTTTACCTTGGTTTACAAAATTGCGCCACAGCCCCCGGAATTAAGCTGGACGGGAATTGCCAGTATTTACACAGAAAGGACTGAAGGACCGGAAGTTAAATCAGCATTTTCACGTGCATGGTTTTGTGTGCTCTTCCTAAAGAGCTGAGAATTGGGCCTTGTTGTCAGATGGATGAGACGTGAGTGGAGCCAACCCTGGGCTTCAGATCCTAAACTTGCAGCTTTTGCCTACATATGCTACCAGTTGTGAGAACAGAACAGAGGAATGGGCGGGAAGTGCTTTGTAAAACGTAAAGCACAACACACAGCATCAGCGGCTCTGTCCTTGTTCTTATCTACTATGCAGTCCTAGGAAGCCCACTTTCCCCTTTTAGGCCTTCCCTGACTTGACCCCAGTCTGCTATCTGAACCACCTTGCACACCACCACTGCCCTTTCCCAACACTCTACAGGCCTACCCATTCGGAACCCTTGCCATTCCTCAAACAGACCCTATTTCATTGGACTCCGTTCTTGCCCAGAGTACCTTCCTTCCCTGATGGCCCACCCCGCCCTCAACTGCTCTCCCAGACACCACTGTCCTGACTTTGCTGAGTACTACAGCCAGCACCTTCTATGGATTGAATGTTAGTATCTCCCCCCAAATTCATGTTGAAGCCCTAATCCACAGTGATGGTACTTGGAGGTGGGGCCTTTGGGAGGTAATAGATCATGAGCATGGTACTCTCATGAACAAGGTTAGTGCCCTCTTATAAGACGTAAGAGAGAAAGGAATACTCTGTCTCTGCCATATGAGTATACAGCAAAAAGGGAGCCATCTACAAACCAGCCAGCATTTTATCTTGGACTGCAGCCTCGAGAACTGCAATAAATAAATGCCTGTTGTTTAAGCCACCTAGTCCTTTGTATGTTGTTACAGCAGCTTATGCACCTGGAAAGCACTTTGTGAACTTTATTATTATTTTTTTTTGCTTTGTGAACTTTATAGCTTCTAGCACAATCTGCTTTGCAGTGAAGAAGCTAGAATATGTGTCTCTGCCTAAAAAGCCATGAGCTTCAAGAAGGCAAAAGTGAAGCCCACCTGGCTTTGCCTCCTGCAGCAGTGTTGGAGAAGGCTCCTAGGAGTTTTGTAAATGCCTCCTGTTGTGTTCCAGCTGCCTATAGCTGTTGGAAACACCACAGGGCTCAAGGCCTATGCCCTCTCCTCCCCCGCTCCATCTCGCCAAATTAATCAGTGTCAAATGGTAGAGGTTCAGAATGTGTTTGCTATGAGAAAAACCTGGCCCTGAATCCTCATTCTGTTACTCACTAACCTGGCAACCTCGGTATGCTCATCTATTGAAGGATCTATCTATCTATCTATCTATCTATCTATCTATCTATCTAGTCTGTGAGGGTAATTTTAAGAATGGAACGAGACAAAAGTCTGGCCCTTCAGGAACCTAAAATCTAGTGGAAGGGAGACCGACTAAAACAGTCATAGTAATAGAATTTCACATAGTGATAAGTGCTATGAAAAAAATGAAACCAGATAGGGTAAGAGCAGCTTTTGGAGTGGGAGGGGACACGCTGTTCTGGAAGTCAAGGTAACTCAGGCATTCACCTGAGAGAGGACTGTACCTGGAGAGGAGGGCAAAGTGCTAGAGGGCCAGCCTAATGTATTTGGCCTAATGGCTGAGATGCCCAAGGGCTTGACCTGGGCAGCTTGCCCATCCCCATGGAGCTTGAGCTGACCGACGACATAGGCTCCCGCTCCCTTTATCCCCAGCCAAGGAGCCGCCTCCTCCATGGCTCGCTCCTGAAGCAGAACCAACCAAGAGCTCTTCATGTCCACATACTCCTAACCCTGGGCATCCTGGTGGGCTGGTCTAGGAGAGATGAGGAGATCGTTTTGCTGGAGGCAAAGAAGCCCAAAGGGAAATGCTCCAGGCTAAGTCCAAAGAGCAAAGCCTCTCAGGGGAGTCCAGGATACAGACTCTGAGGGGTTCCTGGGCACAGAGTTGGGACCTTTTTCTCTCATTCTGGAGGTTAGGACTTAGTAAGGAGAGACTGAGCATGCATTTTGTGCTCAGAGCCATACTGGGTGCTGGGGTGGGGGTGGGAGGAACCATGCTGATATCGATGAGCACTGAACACCGAGTCCGTGGTAGGCACTTGTGTGTGCAATGTACATGTATGTTTCAACTCCTTTATCCCCTCAGCAGCTCTTGGGGTGGGTATTGCAGATGAGGACAAGGAAGCACAGAGATGTTAGTGACTCACCCAAGGTCTTTCAGCTAGGGAGCTGTCAAGCCGGTATTTGAACCCAGATACTTTCTGACCCTAAATTCTTGAAGATGTTCCTGCCCTCAAAAAGCTTCTGATCCCAAGGGAGATCTAAGAGTCCCCATATCTAAACCACGGAGAACATATGTGGCTTTGAGGGGATGGACTCTGGGAGGGCTGCAGTGGTCAAGCGGCGGTGGGCTTAGAGGCTCCCCTCACCTCTGTGCTGGGCCTCCCCAAAGGCCTTTCCTCTCCTAGGAGCACTGCTACCCACAGGGCATGGCACAATCCGCAGGTTTTGTGTAGAGGGCTATGCTCGAGACTGGTGAACTGCTTCCCACTGTTGCCTGTTTTGTACCCAGCCTTCAGACTAAGAACGGTGTTTACATTTTCAGATGGTTGCGGGAAAAATCGAAAGATCTGATGACACAGGAGAAATAGATGAACTTCAAATTCCAGTTTCCAGAAATAAGGTGGTATCAGAGCACAGCCCCGTCCGCCCCCTTGTCCACATACTGTCTGCAGCTACTGTCATGCTATCAGAGCAGAATAGTGCCCCCCAAAGCCGAAAATACTTACTCTCTGGCCTTTTACAGAAAAAGTTTGCTGATCCTGGTGATCAGTGTCGAGCCCCAGCGTGTGACATGCAGGAGACATCTGGCTATTGAATGAACGAATGCAAGGATAAATGAATAATGAAGCACTAGGAAGAAAGGGAAGATGAGAAGGGTTCTTCCCCAGGGGTCACCTGGTTTGGAGAACCAGTGATCCCTGGAGAACACCAGACTACAGTTGGTGATCACTGAAGGAGCTGTGTCCCCAGGCTGCCCCCCTCCATCCTGCCCTCTGTGCCAGGTGGCCTCCCTGCCAAGGAAAGCTGACCCAAGCAGGCTATGTCATTACAAAGCTAAAGGGAGTGCCAGGGCTGCCGCCAAGCCGGCTAGGCTCCCCAGGCAGCAGGGCAGGGAGGGGGCTGCGGGGGGAGGGGTAGCGAGCGAGGGTGGAAGCTGGGCTAGTGGTGCCTTGGGCCTTGGGTGAGTGGAGGTGGAACTGGGCTCAGTCCCAGGCACCAGCCAGTAGGTGGCGGGCCTCTTGGGTGAGGGCCCTACCCTCCCAAGGCTTCCTGCTGCCCCAAGAACCTCCCCCAGGGCCCCTCCCAGAAGGAGAAACTCAAGGCTCTGCCCCTCCCTCCAAAGTCTCTGGGGGCGTGAGAACAAGGGCGGTGCAACTAATAGTCCACTTGTGCTCAGCCCAGTTAGGCACGGTGTCAGGCGCTTCGCTTTCGGGAGCTCATTTTACTCTCACAGCAGCCCCACGAAGTAGGCACCCTTATTATCCCCATTTTACAGACCAGGAAACTGAGGCTCAATGCGGTAACAGACTTGCCCAAGAGTTAGTAAATGGTGGTGCTGGAACTTGCCCCCCGGCCGTGTGGCTCTCAGACCCCAACCAGGACTAAACCAGGGTGTCTATTGTTAATGCTGATTCCTCGGCTCCCCCTCAGCAGTTCTGATTCAGGAGGCTGGGATGGGCCTGGGAATCTGCATTAATGAGGACCCTGGGTGGTTCTAATACAGTCGACCAGGCTCTGAGAAGCACTGCCTGAGGGCGCTTCCTCAGGCAGCCTGCAGAAACTGCCTCCCTTGGGGCACCGTGGTGGCTCAGTCCAGTAAGCGTCTGCCTTCGGCTCCGGTCATGATCCCAGGGTCCTGGGATCGAGCCCGGCATTGGGTTCAGGGAGCCCGCTTCTTCCTCTCCTCCCCACTTGTACTTTCTCTCCCTACCCCTCTCTCTCAAATAAATAAATAAAATCTTAAAACAAAAACAAAAAACACCTGCCTCCTTCAATGAGCTGAAAGAGTCTGTCTGCTTAAAGCTGGCAAAGCAAGTCCTAAGCTCTGCCCCAGGCCCGTCCAGCCTGCCAGGGGTCTTGCTGTCAGGACTGAGCTGTGGGTTGGTGGTCAGGGCAGCAGGGGCTGGAGGCAGTACCTGGGTGAGGGCCTTGGGGAAATTCCTTGCCAGGAAGCCGTACGGTGCCGCCCTGGGTCCTAGGGTCTGCCCATGCGTTGAGGGTGAGCAGCCATAGGCCCAGGGTTCTGCCGGCTCCGCTGGGCATTGACTTGTGCAGAGACCGGAGAGTGACCCGTCATGCGTGCAGTATGGTTCCTTTCAATGTGGCCTCGATTTCGGGCCACCACCCTGTGCTGTGCCTTGGGAGAGGGCACTAGGGTGAATGGGGCACCATCACTGTGCTCTCAGAGCCCTTTCCAGAACATGGGAAAGGGGTCCCTTTCTAGAACATAAGAGTGATCCCAGGCAGGCTGGGATGGAAAAAATGGGCCTGGAGAATTCAAGGGGGCTGGTGGTGGGGGGAGATCTTTTCAGCTGGGGCGTAGCGAAGCTTTCCTGCAGAGGCTGTTTTTCGGCTGTGCCTCAACAGGCAAGAGGGCTTGGTCAAACAGAGGGCCATGCTGGGCCGAGGGAGCAGGAGCAGCGAGGGCTCATGGGAGGGAACTGGCCAAGCCCACTGGAGGACCCAGACATTGGCTCTGACTGCCCTGGAGTGCGGAGTCCTGCGAATGGTCTGGGCCCCAGGGTTGGGCCGGTGACTCCCGGAAGAACGAGTTCACGGGTGTGGGCATGCACGTGTGAATGAATACAAATTCAGCTACATGTGTCCATGTGCGTGGGGGGGAGGGGAGCATGCACTTGCATGTGTGAGCGGGCCTGCCTTCAGGGGCCACCTTCAGGTACATAAAGTCTGTGCGAGGAGGTGTGTGCCCATGTGCGTGAATGGACCCATGCTTGTGAGCTCGTATGTGAGTGTGGACACAAAGGCACGACTATGTGGTCATGTGCAGAGCACGCGATGTGGGAGGACACGGAGGCGTGGATGCCTGCCACTATTTTCGGGGACTCAGCCCTCGGGCTTTCTGAGTCGGGGTCCATAGCCCCCACAAGAGGAATAATGGTTAATGCCGTCGAGTCAGGCCCCCACTTCCCATGTGACACCTCGGGTCATCTTCTCATCCATCCTATGAGGTGGACTTAGACTCGTTATGTCATAGTCTTATTTGTTATTACCTCCGTTTTACAGAGGAAGCCACTGAGGCTCAGGAAAGTCAAGCGATTTGCTTAGAGTTATTCAGCCAGCAGGTAGCAGAGCCAAGACTAAACCCAAGCTGAGGGGCCTCAGAGACCCCCCCCCCCCCCGCTTGCCATTTCCTACAAGGTGCTGCTAGGCCGGCCGTGGTGAGGAGGTGCGTAGGCACACGGCCAGCCTGGGCACGGCACAGACTCGCAGGGCCCCTCGTGGGCTAAGTGGGAAGGGACCGCCCCTGGGGCCTGGCTCTTAGGACCCAGGGCTGCAACATAGAAAGGTCACACAGAGGTGAAATGGGGCAGCCCTTGTTTATCCCAAACCCCAAAGAATTTGGAGTGGAGCCAGCAGAGGCCCCTAGCCTGAGCAGTATGCCGGGTCCTGCTCTTTGGAGCAGCAGTCCAGCATGGAGAGTTGCCCCGGACTCTGCTATGGTGGTTTCTCAGAGGCTGCTTCACAGCACCTGCCCCGGCAGAAGGCCGGGATCCCAGACTGGCACCAGTGTCCCCTCCCTGCGCCCTAACAGCCTGTGGGCTGCAACAGCACCCCCCCCCCCACCTTGCGTTCCTTTCTTCTTGTGTTCAGGGTGTCAGTTGCCATGTTAAAAAACAAAATAGATTGCAAACAAAGGGTCTCCCAGAGTCCTTTTCCCTACCATTTGGAGATGGACCGATCTAAGTCAGATGCCTTTTGGGCAAGTCATTTGGTCACTGCTCTGGGTCTCCCACTGTCATCTGTAAAACGGGGGAACAAGAATCCCTGCCACGTGGGTCACGGTGAGAATGAAATGAGATAACGCGTGCAGAGGCCTCCACACTGCCGGGCACACGGAACGCGCGTGTCTGACACACACGGGCGCTGTCGGCGACATTTCCGCCGGACGGGCGACGACAGGGCTGACCTCATTTCTCCCTGCGACCCTGGCAAAACATTCCATCTTTCGGGACCTCTGTCTCCCACCCCCGTAGAGAGTCTTTTGACTTGTTGTTGTTGTGTTAGGCTTATTTAAATATTTTAAAATATAATTTAATTTCATAATTCTGAACCATTAAATTCACCCCTTCTAAAGCGTACGAGTCCGGGGGTGTTAGTGTATGCCCAGGGCTGTGCGGGTGTCAACCAGGATCTCATCCAGAGAATGTTCATCACTCCCCCCAAAAAACCCCATACTCATTAGCAGGCTCTCTGCGTTCTCGCTTCTCCAAAGCTCCTGGGTACCAAGAATCGACATCTTGTCTCTTTAGATTTGCCGATTCTGGGAAATTCGTATAAACGGAATCAAGCAGAGCTAGGTCTTTTGCACCAGGATTCTTTCCCTTAACATAGTGGGGTTTTCTTGTTGTTGTTTTTAAGAATGACCGTGTTGGGCAATGTACCAGCACTTCATCTGTTTTTATGGCTGTACATTGTTCTACCGTGTAGCTTGACCACATTCTGTTGATGCACTGAGCTGCTGGTGGAGATTTGGGATGTTTCCACTTTTTGGGTGGTATGGATACTGTTGCTACGAACATTTGCATAAAGATTTCTGTGCGGACATACATGTTTTCAATTCTCAGTATCTGGGTCGGTATCTGGGTGTGAGGTTGTGCTAACTCTGTGGTAATCTGATTTCCACAGTGACTGCAATATTTTACGTCCACCGGTAGTAGAGAAGGGCTCCGATGTCTCGCCATCCTCACCCATACTTACTATCGTCCGTGTTTTAATCACAGTCACGCTAGAGGGTGTGAAGCAGTATGTCCTTGTTTCGATTTGCATTTCCCTAATGACTAATGTTGTTGAGCATCTTTTCGTGTGCTTATTGGCCATTTGCATGTCTTTTTTGGGACACATGTCTGTTCAAATCCTTTGCCCATTTTAACGTTCCTTTTTTATTTTAGCCAATAGTTACTGAGCACCTATTATGTGTTGGCAAACTTAGGGGCTCTGCTCGGGGCATGGAAGCCTGCCCCACCCTGCCTCCCAGGGCTGTCGCTTTGGAGCGTGTGGGGGGGGGAAGGGACACGGCTCCAAAAAGGGGAGGAGGCACAGACTGGACGAGGGCCTCAGGTTTCAGAGGCTCTGTCTGTGTAATGCACCCTCCCAGGGGCTGCCCTGCCCATTGGCTGCCCCAACACACCTGACACCAGTGTTATCAATACCGTGCAGCCCAAGCTGACTGCAAGGGGTAGGCCCCCCTGAGTACGCTCCCTCAGGGCTTCTCAATTTAAACCTCCTGGGGCCAGCCACGTAACCCCTGGTCCTCTCCAGGCAGCTCTGCGGGGTGAGTGCTGGCAGCAGTGGGGCTCTGCTGAGGCCTGAGCTACAGGAAGATAGGAAGACCTTGCTCTGTGCCCACTGCTGTGTGCCTTCTGCATGTTCCTTGACCTCTCTGAGCCTCCATTTTCTTTCTCTTTTTTTCAAAGATTTTATTTATTTATTTGAGAGAAAGAGAGAGAGGGCATGAGCAGGAGGGACAGGCAGAGGGAGAAGGAGAGAATCTCAAGCAGACTCCCCACAGGGTGCAGAGCCTGAGGCAGGGTTCCATCTCATGACGCTGAGATCATGCCCTGAGCCAAAATCAAGAGTGGGACGTTCAACCGACTGAGCCACTCAGGCGTCCCGAGTCTCAGTTTCCTTATCTGTGGAAAGGAGAATACTAGCACAATCTCTCAAGGTGAAATGAAATGATGCATGTAAGGGGCTTTACACAGGTTGGGGCAGAGGAAATGTGCACTAAATATAACTCATGTTCTTTGTTTTGTCATCGGAAAACTGAGGGACAAGATGATCTCTGAAGGCTTGACTCCCTTTTAGAAAGGAGAGGTTGACAGGGTGCCTGGGTGGCTCAGTCGGTTGAGCATCTGACTTTGGTTCAGGTCATGACCTCAGGCTCCTGGGATGGAGCCCCACATTGGGCTCTGTGCTGAGCAGAGTCTGCTCAAGATTCCTCCCTTTGTCCCTCCTCCCACTCGTGCTCTGTCTCTCTCCCTCGAATAAATAAAACCTTAAAGGAAGGAAAGAAGGAAAGAAGGAAGGAAGGGAAGAAGGAAGAAAGAAGAGGTTGATAAAGAGCAAGGGACACCCCCAGGTGTCCCCTGGGGAGACAGAAGAAGCAAAGAGGAATGCCAGACTCCCCCGGCCCCAGTTGCCTCTGTGGGGAGCAGCAGTTCAGAGTTACCCACAAAGACCTTGAGAGGTGGGGCCCCAGCGTGGGCAGTAAGACCATCCTAGGAAGCCCTCCAGCCTCTGCGGCTCTCCGGTCTCCACCCTGGCTTTGCCTCAGCCCTCCTGGCCTACAACATGGCAGCCGGAACCTTCTCACTATGCCGCAGAGCTCACGACCGAGGGGAAATATGTTTCCAGATAGGGTGAAAATAGATCCTTCTCCAAATACGCTCATCATGACTAAGAAAATAAATAGAACCAAGAGGGAAAAGAGGAGGGAGCAGCCACCAGACGAGGCCAGGCCCGTGCGGGTCTAGAAGGACAAGCTGCCAGACAGGTGGGGGTTGGGCTTGTCCAACGGAGGGCGTGTGTGACTGTGTACGAGCGTGTGCCTGTGTGTGTGACCGAATGAGTTTGCACACGACTGCATGAGTAAGCGTGTGTGACAGTGAACGCGAGCGTGTGTGTGTAGGTGTGAGTAGGGACGGGTGAATTTGTGAGTAAGCCTCTAGGCATGTGTATGTCCGAGCATGAATGTGCCTGAGTAAGAGTGTGCAGGGTACATATGTGGGCGAGTGTTCACCCATGCTGTGGGGCGTGCGTGTGTGAACACGTGTCCGTGACTGTGTGTGTGCAGGTGGAAGAGCTGTGCGTGTGTCTGGGGGGGGGGCGTGCCCCAAGCCTCATGCTATGGAAGGCGGCCCCGAGGACAGGGAGAATTCTTTGGGCTTGGTCGCTCAGGGCTCAGACGTAGCCAATCCATGAACATATTTCAAGATGGACCAGGCTGCTTTCTCCCCGGGACTTCCTGTTACCCTGTGGCAGAAGAGGACCCCCCCCCCCCCCGTGCCCTGAGCTGGAGCTTGGCAGGGACCCCTCGGGGACATAAGGTGTTGGAACCTGAACGGATCTCTGATCTCTTCTCCCCGAAGAGCTGATGGTACGTAGGGAGATCAGGCCCAGGGTCACACCGCTGGGGAGGAGCGAGACTGGGAACTCAGGCCTCCTCGTCTCTGTCCAGGGTTCTCTGCCCCCCACCGAGACGCACCTTCCGCATCCCCCGGGCATCTCTCCTTCGTGCATTCAGCAAGTGTCTACCAAGAACCTCTCCAGTGCCATACACCAAACTGGGGGCTAAGGTGCAGATAAGACTCTGTCTCAAGGAGCATTCCTCCCAGAGTGGCAGGGGGAACCGCAAGCGGATAACCAAGTTGGTGAGATAACTCCAGACCGTGGAAGGCTGGGCAGTGGGATCAGAGGCCTGCTTCGGGGGGGGGGGGGGTCAGGGAGGACCTCTGCAGAGCGACATTAGTGCTGAGGCCAGGAGAGGGGAGCCAGCTACTCCCCGTGGGGTATCCAGACCCATTTCCTACTCAACCTCATAGAGGAGCATGAAACTGTCAGAAGCGCCACTGGTCAAGGGGCCTTGGCCACTCCCCTACCCAAGTCTGATGGAAAGTGATAGGAAACCAGAGGAATGTTCCCTCAGAGAAGGCCAAAGCTGAGAGGCAAGTGGGCGTTGGGGCCCAGGAAACATCGCTGGAGCCATGGAGGACTGTCAGCCTCCACTCATGCCCCGGAGCTCTTGTCCCGCCGCCATGAAAATGCTAGTAACCACGGATGTTGGAGAACAGTGACTATGGACTTGACCGAGCACTTAGCATGGGTCAGGCACATCCCAGGCACTTCACCGCCCCTATATACCTTAGGAAATGGGTCCTGGGATCAAGCCCCTCATCGGGCTCTCTGCTCAGCATGGAGCCTGCTTCCCCTCTCTCTCTGCCTGCCTCTCTGCCTGCTTGTGGTCTCTCTCCTCTCTGTCAAATAAATAAATAAACTCTTTAAAAAAATAAAAATAAAAAAATAAAGCCTCTGCCTTCCGCTCAGGCCATGATCTCAGGGTCCTGGGATCGAGCCCCGCATCAGGCTCTCTGCTCAGTAGGGAGCCTGCTTCCCCCCTTCTCTCTCTGGCTGCCTCTCTGCCTACTTGTGATCTCTCTCCTCTCTGTCAAATAAATAAATAAATAAAATCTTTAAAAATAAATAAAAAAAAAAATAAAGTAACGTGCTCAAGCTCATACCACCAGGAAGGGGCCAAGCTGCCCTTCGCACCCAGGCGTCTTGGGATCCGAAAGGCCAGAGCCCCTGGGCACACATCTCAGCCCCTCCGGCCTGTCTGACCTTCACATTTCACTTGCAGGGACCGTCCTCACTGCCCTGGCCTCCTCGAATCACCCTGCCTGCCCTTGGAGCTCCCTCTGACTCCAGCCTCATGGCCTGTCATGTAGCCATGAATATTTATGGGTCTGCCATCTGCAAGGCCACAGTCAACATCACTGTCCTCACAGCCTCTACTATGTGCCAGGAGCATCAGGACATTTACATGTGTGATTGTAGTCTTCACAAGAACCCATCAAGGTCAGCATTATGTATCTCATCTTATAACTGAGAAAATAAAGGGACTGGCTCAAGGTCAGGCAACTGTTGGGGTGGGGTGGGGAGGGTGACCTGATCCCAGAGCCTGCTAGCCCACATGCCTTCCCACAGGGTGCTAGCAAAGAGCTCAGCCTGCTTGGCTTTGCTTAAATCCCCAAATCAGCCTCCCATCACCTGCCTTGACCTCGGCAAGTTTCCACCATGCTAGAAATGACAGGAAGTCCCCGACCTTTGAGGTGACTCTTGAACTCTTGAAACCTGTGATGTTGAAATGGCGAATTCCAAGCATTTTCCAGATCTATACCTCTGGGCTGTGAGGGAATAAATGTCAAATAGCGCAGCCCCATCTTGGCGTGGGGACCCAGAACCCTTCCGAGGCTCTATTTCCCCTTTATGATGTAAGCCCATGTAAATAATGCCCACCTCACAGGTCTGGAGTCAGACAAAACCAAGGTGACATAATGATGCCTGGCTCACAGTAGGTGCTCAGTAAATACTTATGGGTCCACTGGTTGATGGAGCATCAGCCTCAAGACCCCGAGGGGCTGCTGCTGTTTGGAGTTGGGATAGTGGGATGGAGATTTCAACTTTCTGGGTTTCCAGGGCCCTGCTCAGAGGGCGTCAGTCTTTAGCCCTCTCCCCAAGTCCCAGCCTCTCCAGGCCCAGACAAGCTGGGCAGAAGAAGCCGCTGTTTTCCGGAGAGCTGTGTGCCCCGGAGCTGTGGCCGAGGGAGGGAAGTATCTGCAAAATGGGGAAGTTGCTGCCACAGACACCCTGGTTGAGAAACATACTGGGGAAAATCCAACAGGCCGAGGAGCTCTGGGGAGGGGATCTCCGGGGGTAGCACATGCATGCCACCCCCTCACTCTTTGTCCCTTTAGCCTGGGGATGGGGGTAGCTTCCTGCTGGTCCTAATCTCTGGGCTGCCTTTCCATTCCCTCGATAACATCTCCATTCTTCCATTAGCTGTGTCATGGATTCCCCACATTTAACTCCATCTATTTGAAATAACTAGAGTGGCTTCTCTTTTCCTGCTGGACCCTGAAGTCCGGATAGGTAAGGCCACTTGTCCAGGACGAAAGGGTTTGCCTGTGGCATCCCACTCTCTGCTTCCTCAGCCCCCTCTCCCTTTGGAGATCTGCTTTCCTCACCCTACCTCTGTGCCAGCTCCTCTGCTTCGTGGAGGTCTGTCTGGGAATGCAGTGAACTTAAGGAACCCATCCGTCGATTCTCACTAAAGTATTACTGACTGATACCCGTGTCATCTAGAAGAAGCTAAAACCTCATCGGCTCTGTCCAGGGGGACCAGAGGCCTTGGAGAAGATGCAGCCACAGCTGGAGACATGCCTAAAGTGTCTCTCTTCTTGTCTCTGTCCACTTCCCCCCGCAGTGCCCCCAGAGGCTAAACCAAGCCACACAGAAGTGCAGGGAAGGCCGCCAGAAGAGACTGGCCCCCTTCCACAGACAAAGATCGGAATTGGGGAAGGCAAACAGGTCCAGGATGTGCACTCTTCTCTTTTGTGCACTGTGACGGGGGGGTCAGACCAGGTGGTCCCCGAGGACCTTTACTCTCTGAAAGTCCACAGATCTGTGACTCTAAGAACACAGGCGTGTGATATCCCTGGGTCCCCGTCCCGATTCTGATCTGGTGTGGCCTTCCGATCCCTTTTCTCTTTGGCCTTCGTGCGCCTGTCTGCTCAGTGGAGAGGCTGATCAGCTGGTCCACGAGGGCCCTGGAAGGAGACCGTGGTCCACATCCACGACGGGACCACGATTCCCCAGGAGCCTCTCTCGGGAATCTACTGACCTCAGCATCCCTGCTCAGCTCCTGTCTTGTCCAGCCTGCTGTCCCAGGCTAGAGCCCGCCTGGTCATGTGCCTACTTCTCCCCGTAGCCTGATCTGTGGGAACCTGAGAGCCCATCAGCCATGGCCTAGACCTCCCACCCCCAGGGCCAGGAGCCATTCCAGCTGTCGGGGCTCTGCCTTCTGCCTGAGGGGTGCTTCTCCTGGGAGGAAGAGGAGGCACCAACCTGGCCTGGACAGAGGTCCACCTGAGTCCCTTACCCCACTACCCTCCCACTGTCTGGGACTCTTTCTTTCTTCCTTTCCAGAAATGAACAGGAAACTAGGCCACTCTCTAGAAAGACTCCAAGAGAGGTGCTGAGCAAAGGAGGCTGGCCTTCCTCCCATGAAAACTGAGGTCAGGCCCTTCTAAGGTTTCTGCAGCCTCGGCTCTCAACCCAAGCAGGTTGCAATGTACCCACTTCCCACATAAGACATTTTGAATCACTTCATAGGAGTTGAGGTGTTCTACATTTGACGAGCTGTCCTAATATTACCCTCTGCAGACATTCCACGGAACATGTAGGAACTTCAAGCTTCCTGTCGCTGAGCTCAAATCCTGTGCCACGTGATCTCAATGTCCTCAAAACACTACACTATTTACCCCATTTTACAGGGGAAGAAAACAGGGGGAGAAAGGTCCAGAACCTTGTCTAAGACCACATAGCCAGTGAGCACCGGGCCACTGTCTGGGCCTGCCTCTCCTCGCACCGTGGACCTCTGTCACCCTAGATTCCGGGCTCTGGCCTGGGGACTCGGGTGAGGGCTTCAGGCCCGTGGGGCTCACACTTCGTTAGAACTCACAGCTGCTGAACAGCTTGGCTGGAGGGACCAGAGCCCTCCTCCTGGTCCAGTTAGGGGCTTGGCGCCAGGGCCTCGGGACTCCTCCCGGGGTGAGCTCCGGGGCACGTGGTTTACCTGCCAGGAGCCCGGAGGTAGGAAAGCAAACACCATAAATCATCAGGAAGCCCATGTAAATATTTTATAGCTGGGACAGTAAATAATGCAGCTCCCTGGACACACCCGACCCAGTTCATCTGTCCCACATCCAGCACCTAGGACGCCGTGACTGGGCCCTTCTCCTGCCTTGTATTTTTTCAACAAATGCTGAAGACCACAGCCAAGCACTTTCCCGTCCACCATCTTCACTGCTTAGCCTTTGCCCAGGCTGCTCCCTCCACCTGGAACACCTTTCTTCCTAAGCCTGGCTAGTCATTCTCCTCCTTCGGGAATCACCTCCTCCAGGAAGCCTGCTTTGATTTTCTGGGTGGAGTAAGGGTTCTTCTGGCTCTCCCAGTGCCTGGGCTCCCCCCACCTGGGCTCTGCTCTCTCTGTGTGGTCTTTTCCTAGTGATTTGTCTGCTCTCCCTCCTTCTGTCAGCTCGAAGAGAGCAATCACATCCCTTGAGTTGAATGCGAGGCTTGGGATATAGTAAGTGCTCAACAATGTTGAAAGATGGAATAAATTATCTTGTTTCATCCTTAAATAAGTCAGTGAGGCAAGTGTTACTGAGTTATGACTGTGATCCTCGTGCCACAGACAAGAAAACTGAGGCCCGAGTGGCTGTGCCGCGACTGACCTCCCAGCTGTCTGATCCTGAGTTTAATGCTTTCTCAATAAGCCACCTGGGGGCACACCTTTTTCCCCTGCGGACCTCAAGCTCCTTGAGTCAGGGACCCTCTGTTTCCACTCAGGGAGGCCCTTGGCCCCCGCCACAGATTCTGGCATTCGGTAGGTGCTGATTCACGTGTTTAAATGACTACGAAGAGCAGGTTAGTGGTCAGGATCTTGTCCTCAACCTGGGAGGGAATGCACGGTGAGGGCCTGGGGGCAGGAAGGCAGGCAAGTGGACCTGCACCCCCTGGGCCCCAGGGCAGCTCTGAGAAGATGCGTGTCTGGGGACGGTCTCAGGTTCCCGGATGGAGACAGCCACGGAAGGTGCTCAGATGCGGTGACCCAGACGCCTTCGGTCTAGAGGCCCTGCACCACTTTGGGGCCAAGTCCCTAACCAGGCCATCGCTGCCTCACAGGAACCTGAGATGCGATGACAGCCGATCCTGTCTGCCCTCTCCCCATCCTGTGTTAGGCGTCAGAACGAGGACAAAGAAATCAGGGCACAGGCAGTGCAAGGTGGGACAGGACAAGGACAGCTTTGCACAGCACAGCACAGCAGCCCTGGCCTGACCCCGGCCTCAATCCTCGGAAGGAGGTGGGCTGCAAGAGGGGAGGTCAATGGGTTTTGACTTGTTGTGTTGATTCCGACTGGTTGCTGATGGCTCCCTGAGACTGTGTTAAGAAGGATTCTGAGCTGGATCCCCCCAGGATCAGCCAGAAGGGCTGTGATCAGTCAGTAAGACCTGCCACCAGCAGAGTGGGGCGCCCTAGCCCAAGGCAGAATATGCCCCCTCCTCTTTTCACCTCTCCTTGACTCTGCACCGAGTAGGACTAAATAAAGGGTTGTGGGTTCCTTGTTGATTACTGATAACAAGGTCAGTTTGGAGTTACCGTTTGTGGAGATGGAAACATGAACGCATGGCCTCTTTACCAGTGTATCTGCGAGAGCCAGAAGGGGAGTAGGGAGAAGAGAATGGGAAAGAATAACAGAGAGCGAGTGACGAGTCAGATTCCCAGCAGGATTTCCCGGTAGTGTGCCTGAGACCCTGAGCCCAGGGACAAGGGCCAGCCTGGCTCTGCCCTCAGCAGTCAGCAGGAACCAAGAGTTTTCTAAGGCAAATTCCAGAGATAATCCAGGGAAGGACCCAGGCAGGGAGGCCTTGTACTGCTGGGGGCAGGCCCATGCCTTCTATGTTTGGCAGACCCGGGCATCCCCTCTGGGCCTGGGGGGTGCAAGGGGCACCGGGGTAGGGTGCCCTCACGCAGCTTCCCAAGTTGTGGAGGAAGAATCCTACGGGATCCGAACAGGCAGGGCTGGGCAGGATGGCCCCTCTGGGCGAGCCCCGAGGCAGGTGGCCGGACCCAGAGGCCCCACAGTGAGGCCCCCAGACCAGTGTGCTGTGCTTGTTCTCCCAGCCTCCCGCTGCCACTTGGACACCTGCCCTGTGAGACCACATAGGCACGGTCTGCACCAGTCTTTGCTGCAGGGGGAGCTCCGTCCTCCCCACGCCGGCTGCCAGGGCCTCCATGCCATCTCTTGTCTGGCTCCCCCAGGGCCAGTGGCCGACTGGCCCACCCTCGCTCCTGTGGCTTCAGGGCAGCCTGGCCCAGTGGCTGTGAGGCTCAGCTCAGCCGTGTCCTGCGCACGTCACTCAGCCTCCCTGGCCTTCAGTTTCCCCTCCCGTGAAATGGGGCTACAGATGGTGCCTAGGCAGTGAGGGCTTTGTGAGAGGCCGGTCACTTAAAGAGCATCCAGTGTTAGCTCAGGGCCTGGGACGTCGTGGGCACTTGATATATGTGGGCTGGAACTACTGTTATTATTATTATTCTATTATTGTTTTATTCTATTATTATTATTCTAATCTGAGACCAAGTTCATGTGCTCCACATCTTCTGCAGAGGCCAGAGTCTACCCCAGGGGACCCCCTCCAAGACCGGTAGGCATATAGGCTGGTGGGCCCTGGAGCTGGGGACTTGGGACACTCAAGCCTCACGGCCAGGGGCCCTGTCAGAGGGGGCCAGCAGGGGCTCCCTGCAGCCCTGTGGCCCCTGGGCCTGCTGAGCTCTGCAGTGTGGACAGAGTCAGCTGTCCCAGGTCACTTGTTCTCTTGTGGCACAGCTCTGGGGCACCGGGCAGAGACAACTCTTGTCACATCTCATTTTGATGCCTGGGCAGTGTTCTCGGGCAGCCCCATACCAGCTGGCCATTGCCTACTGTGGTGAAAGGTTGAGTTCTTTGGGGAGAAGGCCCTTCCAAAAAGGTTGAGCTCTGAGTGCAGGGTGCAAGGGGCAGGAGCCCACGGTCTCTGCAGAACCACCTCCGCTCTGGGGAGCCCCGGCAGCTGGGGAAGACGATGGGGAGCACCGAGGGCACTCTTGGACACGGTGTGAAGCCATAGTATGGAGCGGGCTGGGGAGCCAGGGACCCACAGTGGACTCTCTGTTCTTGTCCTCCCCCCCCCTCCCCCCTCCCTCAGCCACCCAGGCCTCTGTCTCATGCAGGAAGATGCTGGCATGACTCCCATTGGGGGGGCTGGCAGGAAGGATGCCTCCAGGGCAGACCCAGGGCCGGGGAAGCCAAGAAATGTGCAGTGGACAGACACTTCTGAGCATGGTCTCTGGGCGCAAGGGTGCCTCCAGAGGGAAGCCAGTCCTCGCTAAGTGCCTACAGTATACTTGGCCCTCAGGGGGTAGAGCCACATGTGTGGTGGCTTGGGAGTGACCCAGGAGAAGAGGACATGGCCCTTAAGGGAGTGACCTTGCCGCTAGGGAAGGAACAAAGACGTACACGGTCTCTGAGTCTCACCCTACCAGCCATAGAAGGTCACATGCCAGAATGGTGGTCCCAGGGCGTCTGAGACCATGGGGCAGAGGTTCCAGAATCAAGAGTGAAGGAGAGGAAAGGTGTCGAAGGTGGCCCAGGAGCCCCTGCACACCCACATCCTTCCTCAGGAGCTGTGGGTCAGGTTCCCAGCTGCCCATTGCTGAGGGCTGAGCCACGGAGCTCCCAGAGCAAAGGTCAGAAGGGCAAAGATTGACGAAGCCTCCCTGGACCCCACGCCCACTCGTGCCTGCTCATGTGGCCAAAACCTGTGCTCAAGGAGCAGGCTGTCGTCAGCCTCAGGCACTGCCTGGGGGGAGGGAAGCTGGACCTGTGGGCACTGGATTCCTCTCTGCAGCCCCACCCCTGCAAGGCCTGGGCCATTACCAGCATGGGGCAGGGCACTCTGGTCCTTGCCCTGTCAGCCCCAGGAAAGCCTGGCAGCATGAATATAATCAATAAAGTCCATGCCTTCATTTAGCTGTTCATTTTAAGGTGCTTATTGCCATCATTCCTGCCTCTAGGCTTTCCCTTTTGCTGTGACCTCTGCTGAAACATTCTATCCTCCTGATGTGCTCCCTCATGCGTACCTGGAAAACCCCTTCCCCAAGGCTGCATTTCCCACTGTCGACATGCAGGCTCAGGCTTCTGCATGGCACCCAAGGGACTGAGAATGTGAGCGCCCTGCTGACCCTTGGGGTACCCTATAAAAGCCCCACAGGCCTCCCTCATTGTTTTCTGGAATTGGCCTTAAATGTCACGAGTTCATTAGTCGGGAGTCTTTGCTCCGGCTCTTCTGCCTGGATCGCCTTCTCTGCTTCTCACCACCCACCCCAGAAGGAATTCCTCCTTGTCTTCATGGGCGCAGGGCCAAGGGTACCTTTGCGGTGCAGGCTTCCCTGCTTCCTCAGCACCAGTTCAAGGCCTAGCACACGGTAGGTGCTTGTGAGATGATCACAGGAAGGAAAGAACAATGAGTTATGTTCTATTCTAGACTCTGTTGAAGTCTGTTGCTGGTAACCTGGGCAAATCACTTTGCTTGTTGGGACCTTAGTCTCCCACGGCACAGTGTTAGATGAGTGGGATGAAATGGCTTGCGTTAAGCTTCTAAAAACCTTAGATTCTATGCAGAGGGCTTCAGGGTATGGAAACTCCCCTGGGCTATCCCCCCATATACCCTGGTAATAACAAAATTAAATCATATAACAGAAGTTGCAGTGATCTACAGAGGACGCATCTGATCCAGGCACTATGCTAGACTCCCCTCTGGTCCAGACTCCCCAAGTCTCTGAGGGGTACAAAAAGCCCCATTTATAGATAAGGGAGTTGAAGCCCGGAGAGAAGGTGCCTTGCCCAAGGTCACAGAGCAGAGTGGCTGAGTTCCCTGCAAGAAAGTCAGCTGCCATCACCGCGGGGGACCCCTGACCTCCTGCCAGGGCGCCCTGTGCTTAGGCACTGCCCTCCAACAGGAGCTTTAAGGATAGGCCCTTTTACTAAGGCTTGCTCCTGGTCTCAGGAGGCTCAGGCTCAGGGGCCTGGGCTGCCTTGCGAGCTGGGAACCCCACAGGGATGTGGAAGGGAAGAGGGGTTTCTAGAGGGCAGTCGTCCATGCATATGGCATCTGGGAGCCTCCAGCTGACCATCCCTGCCAGCCAGAGGAAAACAGGTGTCTGGCCTCCTAAATCATGCTAGACTCCATCCCCTCTTCTGGGGAGCCATGGGCCAAAGTCCAGGATGCCATCCGGGCCCAGCCCTAGCAGTCTTGGAAACCTCTGCCCTGCTCCAGTTTCCCGAGAAGCTGTCTTGGCCAAGGCCCCGCCGGAACCCATGGCTGGGCAGCAGAGCCGGCCCCCACCTCGGCACCCATCCTTTGTCTGGGGAAGGGGCCGGGGACCCTCTGCAGGCCAGGTGGACCAGCCAGGCCCTGGGCTCCTGCCTCAGTCTCCTCCAGCAACTTGTATGGCCTAGAGCAAGGATTCACCCCAGCCTCAGTTTCCTCATCTGTGGGATGGGATCAAAATGCCCGCTCTACCCAGGTGCAGGGGGGTCTCTGTGGAAGTTGGGGGAGCAGAGCGAGGCTGGGCTGAAGGGCAGGACAGGATTCCTATACCCTTCATAACTGCACTCCCATGTGGGTGCCTTGGAGACCCTCATGCGTACCCGGGAAGGAGGGAGGTGGGAGAGGGGAGGCAGGAATCCTCCTCCTCTGTCCTTCACTGGGTCAGCTCATCCTCGTGACCATGGAGAGCTAGGTCTCTCAAGGTCATTCTGTCGCGTTTCAGAGAAGCTGAACCACCTGTCCCAGGTCATGCGGCCCCTGAGAGCTGAGGTGGGGACCCGGCTGCCTGGGACCCAGGCTTAACCATGAGATGCCCCTGTCTCTAAAGTCACCAGCTCTTCCTCCCGGAAGCCTAGAATCTGTAGCTTCACCAGACCTGGGGGCCTGGGCCTGCCCCTTGACCTGCCAAGCGGCCTGGGGCTGTGGCCTCCCCTGTAAGCAGGCGCTACCCCTACTTGGCAGGGAAGCGTTCCACAAGAAGCTGTCTTGAAAAGCTCAGCTTGTCCCTGGCGGGAGCCAGTATCATCCTACCAGCAAAGTAATACATACCATTCTACCGCCTCCCTTGTACAGCTGGAGGCCTCGAGGCCCGGAGGGGCGGGGGCCTGCTGGATCCCACAGCGGGGCAGAGTCAGAGGCATGGCGGGGTCGGGGGACAGATGGGACAAGCACCCCAGGCATCTCGGCAAGCATATTCACTGGGGGCCTGTGTCAGCCTCGGCTCTGCCACCAGCCCAGCCCTGACGCAAACTCACTCACTGTGTGCGCTTAGACTCACCCCAGCCCGGCGGTTGGTTATTCCCTCTCTGAAGATTTACCTTGTGCCTGTCTCCCATCAGACAAGACCCAGGAAGCCAGGCCTGCCCTCAGCTCCTAGGGTTCCCTCTGAGCTGGGGCTCAGTTAGGGGACTACAATCATGGGGGAGCCTGAGGTCCAGGTAAGCCACGACCTGGAAGTTCTGGAGGAAGCGGCCTCGGGGGATAGCTGGTGGTACCAGCAACCTGGTGAGGCCCTACGGGACAGGGGGGACAGGAACCCAGGAGCCAGCCTGAGGCCCGCTGCTTGTCCCCTGCTCTTGCTATCTCCTGAGACCCTCTTCTCTCCTCCTCAGAGAGCTGGGGGCCGAGGCTAGGGCTTGGCAGCTGGACCATATCCCAAGCCCTGGGTGTGTGGTTCCCCAGGGATAGAAGGCACACTCTGCCCTGACACCTGAGGTCTGCCTAACCTGGGAAAAGGGTTTAGGGAAGGCTTCCTGGAGGAGGTTATCACTAAGCTAGGACCCACCCGAAGACTGAGAAGGAGTTAGCTCGGCGCGGAGTACCAAACAAAGGGAACAGCACAGGCAAAGGTCTGAGGTGAGAAATTGCAGGATGTTGTCCAGTGGGAACTGAAAGAACTTCCTTTCACTGGCGCTGGGGGGCTAAGCCATGCTGGGCCCGGTGGTCACGTCTAGATGTTGTCCTTTGTCCTGAGAGATCTTTGGTCCGCACTCTTTGGCACGTTAGGAATATTGCATGGTTGCTGTGAGGAGAAAAAGTTGTTGGGGTGGTGGGTGGGGTCCTGCGTAGACAAGACAGCAGACGGCCAGATGAGAGACACCAGCGGGCCTGGCCAGGGTGGCGACAGGGGGGACAAATGAACGGAGAGGTCAGAATAGGAGACTGAGGTACCAAGGGGACAAACACCCGTATTAACTTCCACCGTGACCTGGGGCCCGGCTGGGGCGGCAACCGCTCTGGGGGGAGAGCTGAGCAGACTGCGTGACAGGGCAGGGGGCTGCCCAGGGCAGGCCCGCTTCAATCCATCCCAGCCTCTGGGAATTCGCTCTCCCCTCCCCCCCTTCTGGAGCAAAGCTTCTGCCTCAGGGAAGACAAGTTTATGTTTCTTCCTTTGCACCGTGGCTGGCTGTGCCAGGCACCTGCGGCACTCCCAACAGTGGCTGAACTTTGGTCACCATGTGCCTTCTCAAAAGCCTGGGGGGATGTGGAGCCTTCCTTGGGGCCTTCTCCTCTAGATTCCAGGGGCTTCTGGAAGGTGGTGTGGACGGAGGGGCCTTGAGGAACAGGAGGGAAAGCTGGGCATTTCTGCCACCCCCTTCCTTCCAACTACCACCCCCCACCACACACACACACACACACACACACACACACCCATCTGGCCCTTATGTGCAAGCTTAAGAACCCAAAGTCAGATTCCACAGAACACTCCCTCTGCAGCCCCTAAGGCCCAGCGTTCAAACCTACTCACACTTTCCCTGAGTTCCAGTCTCAACCCCCCTCCTGGCTTGCCCTGGAGAGATGCCCCCAAGGCTAGGAGTGGTGCACATGTGTGTGCACACCCCCACCCCAGAGGACACACCAGCATGGTTCCTTTGCAACACAAGGGAACTAGAGTAGACATCAGCATGAACTTCTCAGGCTTCCAGGTTGTGAAACCCGAGGCCAAGTTGAAAGTCAGCTCATCTTCTTTGCAAGGCCCCCAAGCATGATCCCAGATCTCCCCCACACCTGGCAGCTCCCCGGATTCTGGGCTTGGTACCCGAAGCTAAGACCTCAGTTCCAGTGCCCACCCTGGGGAAGCCTGGTGCAACCATACTCAGCCGGAGGAAGTCCCCACCCCACTAGCCTAGAGCGGGAGTGTAAAACCCACCTGAAACCCACCTGAGGGCTTAGACTATGTACCCTTGACCCAAATGCCATCCATTATCTGGAAATTTCAGCCTTCTCCCTCCTCTTCCTCCACTGCTCTGGGATGAGTGCCCAGTGCTCACAGGCCCCAAGGGGCTGGCCTGGGAACTGGCTGTGTTTCTCGCCCCAAGGGCTCACCATTCCTGCTGCCCAGCAGCCTGGCTGTCTGCCTAGCTACTGTGGCCAAGGTGGCCACAGCCTCTGCCCACAGGCTTCTGTGGGCAGAGACAGGGCTCAGGCGTGTGAAGGTGGCGGGGTGGGCAGCAGTCTGAGGGTGAGACTCTGCTCCCTGGGGAGGCTAACCTCTGCCTCTGCCCCATGCAGCCGCTGGGCATTGGGGCTGAGGCGTGTTTCAGCCAAGGGAGCTCACAGTCTGAGGGAGGTGGACACGGATAGCCAGCGGCCTGCTTCAAGTCCTAGGCACAGGCTGGGCCCTCTGCTCCCAACATCTCAATCCCCCCTCAGAGCAGCCCCAAGGGAGCTCAAGGTCACACAGCCAGGTAGCGTGGAGGCTGCCTGCTAGTTCTTCCCACCCTGGAGCCTCTGCACCACGTGGTTGGGGCCTCAGGAGAGGCCCTGGACAGTGCAGGGGGGTGGACGGATTTGAAGGGAGGGCTCATGGGAAGCAGAGGACCTCCTCGGTGAGGGGCAGGCATCGGGGAGGCTCCCTGGAGGAGGACTTTTTGTAGGGGGCCTTGTGAGATGGAGAGCTTGACAGAATGGCGTTCCAAGGGCAAAGTCCAGCTTGAGCAGAGGCAGGGATTTTGACGAGCAGCGTGGCGGGGGGAAGGTGAGTGGGTTGACAGGGGTGTTGTGGTGCCCTGGGGCCTCTCAGACCCTGGAGGACCCGGGATGGAGGGTGCTGGCTGTGCGAGTATGCGATGCGGGCACTTGCTCACGCTCTGCTGGTCTAACTGGCCCAACCACTTCTCTTGGGGCACTGCCCACTGCCCCTGCTCATGGTCCTGCTCAGAGGTTTCGGCAAACCCTGGGTGAAATCTGGATCAGGAGCCTTGGACAGCCCCCCATCCTGATCCCAGGGCAAAACTGTTACGGGGTCCTGAGCCCCAGAGTGTTCTGTCATCTTCTCTAGAAAGCCTATCCGGATTGCGGCCTCCAACACAACAATTTCTAAAGATATAATCACAGTGTGGAGAGTAGATCTGTCTGGGGAGATCAAATTATCGGAGCAATTATGGGAGACTTCTACTTTCCTCGGTAAACTCATCTTTATTTTCCTTATTTGCTCTGTTTTTCATCAGAACAGCCAATGTGTGTCATTACTTTTCTAGATTTTTTTTTTAAGATTTTATTTATTTATTTGTCAGAGAGAGAGAGAGGGAGAGAGAGCACAAGCTGGCAGAATGGCAGGCAGAGGCAGAGGGAGAAGCAGGCTCCCCGCTGAACAAGGAGCCCGATGTGGGACTCGATCCTAGGACCCTGGGATCATGACCTGAGCTGAAGGCAGCTGCTTAACCAACTGAGCCACCCAGGCATCCCACTTTTCTAGATTTCTGTGACTGTCCCTCCCCATCTCTCATCTCCCCCCCCCCCCCCCTCCAAGCCCCTGTCCTCACGGTCTTCTCACAGGCTCCCTGCTAGGGGGCAGGCTGCGGTGCCTTGGACGACCCTCTTTCCCAGGACGTCGGCTGCGCCATCCATCAAATGGGCGCGCTCAGGTCTCCAGGACTTTCCTGGACGGAGCCAGTTGCAAAGAAGGGAGGGGAGGCGAAGGCGCCAAGAGGCGCCGGGACCCGGGTGACAGGGCCAGTCCAGCCTCCAGGTGGCAGCCGGACCCGGGAATAGAGCCGGCTCTTTTATAGCCCGGCGTGCGTCATAGGGCTGGGCGGGGCCTCCGGCGCGGCTCCCAGAGGCTTCCCTGGGGCGGGGCGGGGCGGGGCGGGGCGGGGCGGGGCGGGACGGGCCCCGCGGGCCCCAGGCCAGTCGGTACCGGAGCACCGAGACGTGCCTGCGGGGGCGCGCGCGGCGGTCTGGGTGCGGATGGGGTGTGGGTGTGTCGCACGGTGGACGACCGTGTGTCTGCGGTCCTTCTCCACCCTCCCCACCGCGAGGGCCGCCCTCCAGCGCAGGGCCTATTCCCGTTCCCCACGGGCCAAGCTGGGCTCGGTGAGCCGCCTGCTGCGCGGGGAAACTGAGGCATGGGCAGGCGAGGAGGCGAGGGGGCTGGCAAGCCCGGGTATCAGAGCCTAGCGTGAGACCTAGCAGATCAGAGCAGAGGGTGCTGTTGCGTGGGGGTAGGAAGGGGTGGGAGAGAGAGGTGGAGGTGGTGATGGGGAGGAGCCGGGGCTCCCTTGGGTCTCTGTGCCAGGGAAAAGCAGTCGCTCTGTTTCTGCCTCTGGCAGCACTGACGTCCATCCAGCCTCCCTCCACACCCCTTTGGAGGCAGAGGAGCCGAAGAACCAGAGGTGGGAACTCAGGTGGGCAGGGGCTGTGCTATGGTCAGTATAGGATTGGGGCAGGCCAGGGGCTGCATATCGACGAGAGCCTCAGCAAAGCCCTGTGCCCCATGCTCTCAGAAAGCACCTTCCCCTTGCCTACCCCAAGTATTTCTCAAGTTTCACCCAAACACGAATGTATGGAGGACAGAACTTGGGGACTGTTGCCGGGTCTCACCAACTCTTAGACTGAGTCTCACGCCGCCTAGTACCCTATGAGCTCGGTCTCTCCCATCCTCCCAACCACCCACTAGGCCAGTATTCCCTGTATCAGCTCCATTCCACAGATGAGGAAGCTCATCTGCAGTCAAGTCACAGGTCCAGGTCAGAGCCAGGATAGGAACTTGGCCCCTCTAGCCCTTGGCCCAGCATTCTCCTACTTGCCCCCACCCCCAGTGCCCGAGGCTGCCATCCCTGCTCATGACCATCTTGGACCAGTATGGACCATGTCCCAAGTGCCCTTCCAACTTCCAACAGAACCCTCTCGGCTCTGCCATTCCCCAGCAATGGCCCAGGCACGACATCCCTGCTGACCCGGGCCTCCTGCTCTAGAAACATGAGTGACTCTGCCATGGCCAGGCCAGCACTCTGGGTGCGATGAGGACGGCGCCCGCAGACAAAGCCTTAATGACAAGGATGATGATACCGAGGAGCAGATAAGCGAGGGGCAGAGAGGCCAGGGCAAGGATGGACTTTTGGCAGGGATCAAGGGGAGGGCAGAAGCCCCATCTTGCCCCCCAGCTAGGTGGGCCCCAGGGACAGAGGAAGGTTCACGCCTGTTCCAGGTGGCTTAGCTGAGTCCTAGACTTCCTGTGGAGGGGCCTGGGGGCCCCCAGGATTCATGGCCTTTGGGTGGGTAGGAGCCGCACTGGTCAAACCTTCCAGGGAGCCCACAGAGTGCGTGCTAGGAGTAGGAGTCCAGACACTGTCCACCGTGTTCCGTGATGGGCCCGCTTCCTTGGCTGCAAATCCAAAGGAGGAAGAAGAGAGAGTACCACTGCTGCGTGGTTGCTAGGGGCCCAGCCCTGCTTGGGGATTTACACCCCGTGTCATGAGAGGCTATCAAGGGCTTTTCCAAGGCTGATAGCCTGTGACTCAGCAAAGTGACGGTACCTGTGCCCTGGCCCACGGGAGCTGAGCACTCACCAGGTGTCCACACTGGCTGAGGCTTCCCACAACTCATCTCACCTAACCCTGACTCAGCCCCTGACATGGGTCTGTCATGAGCAGAGAGGTGTGGTAGCCTGCCTAAGGTCATATAGTTAGCAGGTGACATAGCCCGGGCTTGCTCCCAGGCCTCAGGAGGCCCTTCCAAGGTGGGGACCAGGCAGGTTATGGGGGCACAGAGGCAAGCCAGTATGGACCCTGCCCTGGCCCGCCCAGTGTGGCACTCAGGAGCAGTCCCAACAGGCACAGTGGCTGCAGCTGAACTTGGCCTGTTCTCCCCCAGGGCCTCTGGTCACAGGGCTTGTCTCTGGACGGAAGCCCACCTGCATCCTTCCTCTGCCCTTGTCACAGTGTGGCCTATACAGCCTCAGCCTCTCTGCCCCTCTTCTGGTGCATCGCACTTCCCCTTGAAGTTTCCAGAAGAGAAAGACTGGCTGACGCCAGTGTGTGCTCACAGCCTCTGAGCTCATGTGTCTGCATAATCCCGAGGGCCCAGAAAGTACTTCCTGGTGTCTGATTTAAATCTTTCCGGCTCCCACAACGCCCTACCAGCCCTGTTCTAAAGCCATGGTTCTCAACAAGGTGTGATTTTTGCTCCCTTGCCCTTCCCCCCCCCCCCCAAGGACATTTGGCACTGTCTGGAGACATCTTGATCTGTCATAACTTGAGGGGGACGGCTACTACTGGCATCTAGTGGGTAGAGGGCAGGCGTGCTGCTAAATATCCTGCAAGGCACGGGACAGTCCTCACAACAAGGAACTATCTGGCCCAAAGGGCAGAAGTGTTGGGATTGAGAACCACTGATACAAAACCTGGGCTTTGGAGCAGGGCAGCCTTTGGTTCGAATCCCGACCCTGCCATTTACTAGCTGTGTAACCCTGGGCAAGTGGCCTCGCCGCCTCTCTTCGAGTCTCGGTTTTGCTCTTCACCCAAAGTGGCACTAAAAGTGGTCCTTACCTTGTGGGGTCTTGAGGACCTAGCGGATTGAACACATCCCCTGGGCACAGGGCCTGACCCCGGGGAGGCCCCATCAGTGATAGCCATTATTCTTCCTTTCCATTTTCTAAGGTGAGCCTCAGGGTGTGGGAGCAAAGGTCTGGTGGCTGGACCTCGAGATCCCAAAGGGTCCAGCCTAGCACGAGGTGGGCTTACTGTTGATGCTGAGGGAGAGGATAAGTTGGCCTCTGTGGACCCGGAGGAAAGAACCAGAAAGGAAACTTGATCCCAGGTAGGCAGAAGTCACCTGAAGCTCACCTTGATCACTCTTCTCTCCAGCCCAACCCCAGGGAGGCCATGGGGGGGGGGGGTAAAAGGACCAGGACATAACACACTCTAATGAATACAGTCCCTTAGGTCAGGGAATTGCTCTGGATTCACAGCCCGGTATCAGGGAGAAGTCGTGTGTGAGTGGACACAACCAAGACAGGGAGAGACATGGGAGTGGGTGGGAAATGGCATCTGGGCCCAGGACACAGCATGTGTGAAGGGTAAGGCATAATAAGGCTTGTTTCCCAAATGATATTCCATGTGGCCAGAGGAGTCCAGGTTGGTGGAAAGAGCCTACCGCCATGGGGCATCAGGACAAGGAACCTGGACATATGCCAGTTTTCAAAACAGGTCCCCCTTCCCAGGTATAGGGTACCAGGACCCCCTTTTTCTCTGAAGTGGAAAGAATCATTAAAGTTTTATTCTTTCCAGCCACCCCCCCGCCCCCCAAATAGAGTTTTGGGATCGACATCTCTGCCAGGGCTCTCCATTCCCGGAGGTCTCACTAGACTCTTCCTCCTCCCAATCTGCCCACCGTGCTCTGGCCCGTTCTCCCCACCCATTTCCACAACCCAGGGTCCTCCTACCTGCACAAGGTGTAGCTCCCCTGCCCCCATCCATTCTCCCAGGAGCCCACTCCATTGGAACAGCTGCCCACCAGCTCCTCCTTGAGACCAAAGTCCTAGCCATGACTTGTCTCTGCCATGAGCCCCTTGATCAACTCGGGCCTCCTCTGGAATTGCCCCCCATTTCCAACCATTAGGCTTCAGCTGGGAAGAGCTGTCTCTCCATCCCTTCTAGGTGTTCTCCCAGAAGGCCTGGGACCTGGAACCCTCTTCTTTGCCTCTGGAAAATGAAATTTCTTTGGAGTTTGGCGCCATCGGCTTTTCCCTTTTTGAGCTTTTGGGGCAAGCTGATGGGATCCCTGGGTCCCTCTCCATCCCCAGACTTTAGGCTCAAAGCATACCCAGTGAAGGAATGAATGAGTTATGCCTGACCACCAAGTTTCGAGTACGGAAAGGAGGCTGGGGCGCCTACTAGGGGCGGTGGGGAGCTCCAGAAAGTGGGGGCAGGAGAGCAGAAGACTGCTCTGGGAAATCAAGGTAGGGGCTACTCCTAGAATTGCTGGACCAGCAGCGACAGACCAGCGAGAGCCTCCCCCGCTGGAGTCTTCCCAGCTGGTCTCAGGGGCAGGGCTGGGACCAGCCGGCCTGACGGCGGGCACCGGGCCCAGCCGCGTCCGCACTCCAGCCAACAGGAAGAGAGAGAGAGCGAGGCCAGGCGCGGCGGGCCAGCTGGCCGGTGGGGAGTCCCGGGCGTGGGCGCTGGGAGCTGGGGAAGCCCCGCCGGCGCCTCCCCGGCTTCGGTGTGCGAGAGGTGGGGAGAGCGCCCCCCTCCCGCGGGCCTCGGCGTCCTCCACCGTAAAGTGGGGCCCCTTCTGAGGGGCTAAGGGCGTATAGGGGTCGAGGTGTGCTGGGGAGGGCCGAGAGCGACCCGCACCCGGAGGCTGAGGCCCGGACCCCCTCCTCGCGGCCGCGGGGGCGGGGCTTTCAGGGGGGGCTGGCCCTGGAGAAGGCGGGGCCTGAGCGGGGGCGGGGCCGGGGCCGGCACCTGGGTGAGGTCGCGCCGCCCGGCCCCCTTGCACTTCCGTGTGCAGCGGCGCGAGAGCGGGAGGCGGCGGCACCGGGATCCCCGAAGCGACCCCCCGCATCCGCCCGCCGTGCTGAGGCCCGGACGGGACCCACCGGCCTACGGGCCCGTCCCGGTCGGGCCTGCACCGACCCCCGTCCGCGCGCTCGCCGGGGAACGGCGCTGGGAGCTGGACCTCAGCCGCCGCGACCCCTGGCGCCTGGCTGTGCACGGGAGGTGAGTGAGGTCCGGGCCCCGACGTGGGATCCAGGCTACCCCTAGGGCGCGTCGCCCCTCCCATCCCCCTCCCCGATCCGGTTCCCGTTTCCGAAACTGAGAAACTGAGCCGCGGCCAGCGAAAGTCCCGTCGCGCTGCGAGACCCACCGGTGCCTCGGTTCCCCGCCCGTCGGTGTCTCTCCCTCCGTTCAGCGGTAGGGGTCGAGGCCCTCTCGTCGGTCTGCTCCCGGTCCCTCCACCCGCCTGTGTGCCCTAGACCCTCGGAGCATTCGTCTGTCCCTCGCGAATCCCCGGGGCCCTCGGTAGGTCCATCTGTCTCCACCCCCTCTGTGTTCCCGCGTCCGCGTCTTTCTACTCCGGATCGGTGAGTCCGTAGCCCTCCGCGTACCCCACCCCCACCGCACCTCCCACCGCCCCCTGGATCCTGTCCTGCCGGAGCCGCGCCCCCGGCCCACGCTCGTCGCCCCCTGCCGGTCCCGCCGACTCTCCTTTTCTACTGCGGCAGGGAGGCCAGGCCAGCCGCCCGGCCTCGCCGCGGGGCCTCTGAGTCCCTGCCGGGCCCAGCCCGCGCGGCGCCTCGTCCTTGCTCTCTCTTCTTTCAGTCTGGTTGTCTCTCTGTGCCTTTCTCCATCTGTCTCCGGGCTGGGCGTGGCTCCAGTCTCCACCATCCCCCTCTAACCGCCCCGCCCTTACGCCCCTCTGAGCCTCCTCCCCTGGTGGCCCCTTCCAGGTCCCATCGGTCCGGGGCCCCTCCGCAATCCAGACGGCACCCCCGCCTGGGGGCCTGGCCAGGTGAGGGGAGGGGGTGGAGGAGAGCCGGAGTGGGGAGGCAGAAGGTGGGTACCGTCAGAACTGTCCCACTTCTCTGACTCTCCCATTTGTCCTCGCCTGGGAGGGGAGAACCCCACTGAGCCCCTCCACTTCCACTTGGTCCTAAGGATCTGGAGAGGGGGCTTCTCTGTCCCTACCCTGTATGGTTGGACTTGACTCCTTGTGCTGAGTCCCCTGGTATCTGGGCATGTAGGTTCGTGATGTGTCTGTCTCTCCCTGTGTGTTCTTTGTCACTGTGTCTGTGGTCCTTTTCCACATGGTGTCACTTGCCTGTGTGTGCGTGTGTATGTCTGGGTATCCCTTGGCTCTGTGCGCCCTTTGCAACTCTGCGTGTACTATGTCCTGGTGTCACCGGACTCCCATCTGTGCGCTGGTGTGTGTGTCTTTGTGTGCCTGTGTGTCCCTTGTGTGTCTGGAGGGTCCTGTGTTGCACACTGGTTTGTGTCATGCTGGCCCACTGGCCGTATGCATCTGAATTGTTAATTTGGGGAGCCAGTGGTGTTCGTGTCAGCCTCCCGTGCTCATGTGTGTGTCTGTGTGAGTGGGGGCGTGTATGTACTCACTTGTCTTCCTCTCCTGCTGCCACGGAGCTGCTGTGACCAGGCTGACCTGGTCACTGAGGGAGGGGACGTGCCTCTTGCGTTTCCTCGTTCCTGCTGTGGACGGAGATGGGGTGTGGTGGACAGGCCAGTAGAGGGCAGCTCCGTGTGTGTGTGTGTGTGTGTGTGTGTGTGTGTGTGTGAGCGTGTGCGCACGTGCCCTTGCACGCGCACCGTCTAGGTGTTTGGACAGCTGTACCTGGCTGGAGGACGGTATAAGAGATCTGGTGGGTTCTGAACTATGGCTGAGATGCGACTGCTGGGGGTGAGTGCGTGACCGGTGGGGACTCACTGACTGTATGAAACCGCCAGCCTGGGAGCTCGGGAGTCCCTGTGATGGCGGGGAACCGAGAGTGTGGTGCCTGCGCCCCGGGATGACGGCGCTGGCGGGAAGGTGAGATCCCCGGTGCGCGTGAGAGCATGCGGGAGGCTGTGAGGGTGTGCACGCGCAACTCAAGCCCAGCCCCGGTTCCTGGGGAGGCTGGGGAAGGCCTCCGTCTCTCACCTTCCTCTGCTCCCCCAGGTTGAGGGGTACCGGGGGGCGCGTCTTTGCGTTTGCAGTGTTGTGACTGAGACCCACGGCTCTGGACCCAGGAAAGACCTGGGCTCAGGTATTCGCTGTGCTTCTTATTGGCAAGGGACTGGAGCTAAGCTTCCCTAAGGCTGAGTCCCCTTATCTGCAGAAGAGAGAAAGTTGCTGTGAGGACTCAGGGTCCCAGGTCAGTGGGCCTCTGCCTTGGCTCACAGGCAGAGCTTAGACATGCTAAGTCTTACTTGGTGACCACTGACTCCTGCCCCCCACCGTATGGTCCCCATTCTCGGGGGAGCTGGGCCAATAAAAGCCCAGATAGTCCCCAACCCAGTTTCCTGTCTGCGATGTGTCTGTTGCCCGCCCCCCTGCCTTTGACCGGACTGCTTGCAGGAGGGCAGACGGCTGGCAGAGACCTCATCAGCCCACTTGCCGCCCGCCCAGCCTCAGCAGCGCTGGTCAGGGAGAGAGGGCCGGGGCCGATGTGGAGCTTGCTGCAGGGTGCTGACACCGTTTAGCTGCCACAGCTAATTGGAGTTTAAATTAAAATTAGGAATAAAGTACAGGCAGGCCTGAGGGTGCGTCATTCCCCGGGGAGTGGTGATGGGTGGTCTTCAGCTAGAGAAGGAGCGCCCATCTGGGGAGGGGAATCTTTGGTGGAGGCCGGGCCGGGCTTGCAGGAAAAGTGCTCAAGTGTTTCAGCCAGGAGACCCGGATATCGCGCTGCCTTTGCCATTCCTTCCTTCTAGGATCTCTCTGGGCCTCAGTTTTTTCCAGCTGTATGATGGGTCCAATATTAATAGAATCAGCTGGACTAGAAGGTGCAAAATAAGGAATAAGAAAGCGTCCTTGTTCATTTGGGATGCCCATCGTGAGCCCAGCACAGGGGCAGTCAGGCCACGGCACTGGGGCCTCAGATCTACCTGGGGAGATGTAGTTTCCTCATTTTAAAGATAGGGCAAACAGAGGCTCAGCGAGATTGCCCCAGACCTTAGAGCAGTGCCCCCCCTAAGTCATAGGGCGACCTCTTGCAGTCAGGAAGATTAGGAAGCGCTTTCTTGCTACGTCTGTAGTTTGGAGATGCTCCGGGGGCCGAGACACAGTGATCCAACCCCTAGCATGGAGGACACATAGCCGGTGCCTTGGAAAAGTTGGGCCCAACACCCCATTTCACAGAAGAGAAAGCCGAGTCCAAAGAGGCCGAGGTCTCCGAACCGGACTGGGCTGACTGATGGGGAGAGCTTGATCGGCGGTGCCTCCCAGCCCAGCTGCTTCCTCTTGTTCCTGCAGGTCTGCCTGGCCCTGGCCCAGGTGAGGGTGGCGGGCCTGCTTCTGGTGGCGGCTGTGTGGTCGGGCTGCAGCAGGAGTCAGCACTGAGGGCAAGGAGGAGCGAGGAGCCCCAGGTAAGACATGGGACAGTGTGCGTGGGGCGGCCCTCCGCTCTGGGCTCCTCCCCTTCTGCTGGGGGCGGGGGGCGGGGGGTGGGGGGGTGGGCTGGGTGTGGGGCCTGGGCGCCCCGAGGGGGCAGCAGTTTGCCTGGCCTGTGAGGGCCCCCTGCCTTGGACCTCCGAGGCCTGGGCCCGCCAGCACTTTGGGGTGAGGAGTGGTGCCTCTTTGCTGGTCAGTGAGAAAGAAGCTGGTGTATGTGCCAAGGCTTGGGGGGGTGTGTATCCTCTTTTCTGTGGCCCCTTGGCGAGGCCTCAGGCTGTCTTCATCATCGTCACACAGGGGACCTGATGTTTGCCCTGGGCCCCACAGTGAGTTGGATATCAAGCTGAGAATGGAAAGAGGTCTCCTGCCCTCTCTTCCACACCCCAGTTCCCTCATTTCCCTAGCCTCTCTGGGGCAGAGGCGAGACTCAAAAATCCCAACTCCCCAGCCCCCAGATTCTGGGTGAGTTGGAATGCTAGGGAAGGCGGCACTCTTAGGCCCCTTATAAAACTAGAGATTCCTTCCTTTGGGGCCAGACTTGCCTCCTTCAGCCCCCATGGCAGTGAGAACAGGCCCATGAGTTACCCACTGAGTGTCCAACGACCAGTGGACAAGATTCTGTGGGTGTGATGGCGTTGCTGAGGGCACCTGAAACCCAGGGAGTGATGGTGGGGAGGGGGTTGCCAAGGTGGTCTTTCCTCTGGGAGGCCTCCCTGATCAGCCCCTACTCCCCTCCCCACTGGCTGTCGGGCACCTACAGGTTTGGGGAGGGGGCGGTGAATGGACCAGTGCGGTCTGGGCCCTCAGAGCTTAAGTCTGGGGGCAGGGGGAGGAGGAGGTCAGGGTCCTGGCTCCTGGGATGGGAGTGGGCGCCGAACAAAGGCAGGGTCACCCCTGGGTCTGCTGTTTATTCAACTTACCACCAAACCCAGAGGGCAGGAGATAACATGTCCTTGGCTGGCCGGGGGCCTCTGCTCCCTGAGGTCAGGGGCCACCCTCTCCCGGCACCGGGCCTCGTCCCCTGAGAAGTTCAACCAGTTAGTCTTGCGGCCAGCCCACTTTCAAAGCTCAAACATCACTTAGCTTTGACAGCTGGCTCAGACCTAGGGGTGCTCACACGAGGACGTAGAAACTGAGCTGCCCTCGGTGCCCGTGCCCGCAAAGCCTCGAGTGCCCCCACACACACCGCACATGCACACACACGTCCACGGCTTTTCAGAGGCGCTCACCCACAGGCACGCTCAGACACGCACGCAGATGCTCGCCCAGTCATCCTGGCACCTGGGAGCCTGCCCACACACACCACACTGCCCGCTCTGGGTCAGGAAGGGGGAGTCCTCGGTCAGGGTCACCACCCCCCGCCTGCATCTAGCCCTGAGGGTGAGGTTTGAGGTGCTCCAGGGGGACAGCAGCACTGGAAGGCGGGCTGTGCCCCGGCAGCGGAAGGCGGGCTGTGCCCCGGCAGTCACCGGCCAGCCTGCTCCCCCCGGGCCGGACCCCAGGCGGACCGGGCCTCGGTGCGAGGGAGCTGGGGATGAGGGCGAGGGACCACGGGAGCTGTGCCGGCACCGCTTGTGGCCGCTGCCGCAGAGGAGGAAGTGGGCGGCCTGTGGTCACGGGGCCAAGGTGCTCGCAGGTGGATGGGGTCCGGTCGGCCCCTCCGTCCCCCATAGCGTCCATGCCTGGTGGAAGTGGGGTTGCTGGGCTCTGGCAACTGGGAGGCAAGCAGGCCGCTCCTCCCAGGGCGGCGTGTGCGCTTTCCGAGGCCTGGGCCCAGGGAGAGGCCGGTCCATCCGAGGTGTTTCCGGAGACTCACTTCCCCTGGGCTGCCCAGGAAGTGGTTTCAGAGTGGGACTGACCAGCCCGCTGTCTGTGGCCTGCCCCGCCCCGGCCTTGCCTGTGAGGGGAGCAGCGCCTGGCCCGTGGGTTAGGCTGACTGACCAGGCTTCCCACCGCCAGGGCTGACCGGGCCTTGACGGAGGCCCCAGGAGAGGGGTCGCAGGCTGAGGCCATGAAGTCCCCTGCAGCCCCCAGGACCCCAGTTCCTCCTTCCCTCTGAGCTCTACCCTGAGGCTCAGAGCCTAACTGGCAGGCACGGCGGCCTCGTGAGAACTGGCAGCCGCTGGGTCGCGTTTCCGGGATTGGGCAGCTCCGAGCAGCTCTATGAGCGAACCTGGGCAAGTGGCTTTGGTGCCTGGTGCCTCATCTTTCTTCTCTGACAAATGAGACGACGCTGGCATCCGTCTTCATCGGCTGCTGCCGGAAAGTACAGATAATGTGTGCGCAACGGCGAGCATCGTGCCTGGCACTTTATTCGTGTTTAAAGATTGGAAACTGTCCTTACTTAAAGCACTTAGCCCTTGGTTTGTAGTAACCACCCCAAAAACAGCAAGTGGTCTTGATGATGGGGTTATATTGTCTGAAGGCCTGGACCCCCGCCCAGTGTCACAGGGCCGCCGGGCTAAGAAGCCAGGACTCAGGCTCCCCGTTCCCCCTCTCGTCGCCTCCCAGTGGCAGTCCTGCAGGGCGGGGAGTGTTCGTTCAGCTGTGCCCACTCAACAGCCCAGCCCCCTCACTCCCTTTCAAAGGGAGAAAAATAGATCTCATGACAAATGGATGCCGGGAAGAGAAAGGCAGCTGCCTGCTGCCCCCTCAGGCCTCCCCTGGGCCCCTTCCCCCTGTAGGGTCCCCCACAGGACGCTGGGCATGGAGACGCTGAGGCTGGCGATGAGGGGTGGATGGTTAGCCCTCTGCCAGCCTGCCTGCCCTCCGCAGTCTGCCTGTGAACTGGGAAGGGGGGGGATGCCCGGGGCTAGAAATTCCCCCCACACACATATCCCCACATACGTCCTTGCCACTTGGCTGCTGGTGGCCGGGACCTGCCTGTCTCAGAACATGCAGAGGGTCAGTCCAGGGAGGGGGAGCCCTTTGCTCCCTGGGGCCAAGAGGCTGGGGGCCTCGAGTGTGGGTGTGGTAGTGATGGTGGTATGGTAGGCAAGGGCCTGGCCCCTGGAGGGAGGGAGCTTGGCAGGGGCCTGGGCCAGGAGTGTGAGGAGGGCATGCTGGAGGTTTAGGAGCAAGACCTCTGTGGGCATCAGACGGACGTGGGTTCGAGTTCTCACTTGATGTTTACTGGCTGCGTACTCTTGAGGCAGCGACTGGACTGCTTTGAGCCCCCGTGGCCTCATCTGTGCAATGGGCAGACCAGGGAGTTTCCATCAGAGCCAGGAAGGATAAGGAGCCACCCTCTGTTTCAGGGGATGGGGCAGGAAGACGGAACAGCAAGTGCAGAGGCTCCTAAGCAGGAAGGAACTTGGCTGCTCAGGGAACTGAAAGGGGTCAGTGTGGCTGGGGCAGAGGAGTGAGGGGAGGGTAGGGGCCGAGGAGGTCAGGGAGGTAATGGGAGCAGCCTGGGTGGGTCAGGCCCAGGAGAGGCGGCTGGGCTTATTGGAAAGGGAGTGCTGAGATCTGCTCTAGTCACGAGGGCAGAGAGGCTGTGGGGCCAGAGCAAAGGATGGCAAGTGAGCGGGCGCAGAGCCTGGGGGAGGTGATGGTGCCAGGATGGGGACAGTGGTGGGGAGAAGAGACGACTTCAGGGTAGAGTGCAGGACAGAACTGAGAGCGATGTGTGGGGAGGAAGGCTTCCACGCTCCCCTACCTCCCACCCTGCTAGGAGAGGAGGGGGCACTCACTCAGGGAACACCAGGAGGCCGGCTTCCCATGTGTTTGAGCGCTCCTAGAGCCCGAGGGGGCTGAGGAGTCTGGTGGGCAGGCCTGGAGTTGGGGGGCCTGGGCTGGAAGTGGAGACCCAGGAATCAAGAGGTAACAGGCGAGCCTGGTCTGGGGAGGACAGGGTTCGGTGGGTCTTTGGCGGGGAAATTCGAGAGGCCTTGGGTACAGGGCTGGGACGGCTGTCCCTCGAAGGTCCCTGCCAAGATGTCCAGGAGGGCAGGCTTGTGGTGGCTGAGCCACTGTTTTCACAACAGCCCCGGAAGCTTTGGATCATGTCGCGGGCTTGTTGGGTCAACAGGCCCAGTGGAGCGGCGGGGTCAGATGTTTGCTTGGTGTAGGCAGCAGGGGCGAGGAGCAGGGGCCCGGGCAGGGGTGGGGGCAGAGGGGAGGATTGCGGGGGGCTTCCAGGACCAGGGCTGGAGAAAGCTTCGTGGTCTCCCTTGTTAAGACAGGGAGACCGAGGCCTTGAGAGAGACAGTGCCCAGCCCAGGGTGGTTCAGGGGTTTCGAGCTGCCTTCGCCCCATCGGGTCTCTTTCCAGAGCAGTCCAGAGCTGGGCACGACTGGGGTGGGAGGCTGGACGAGCCCCTTTACCCACCGATCCGAGGAAGTTCAAGGTGTACCTATGGTGACAGGATGACTGGAAGCGGGCCGGGCGGGGGGTGGGGAGAGGGCCCGGTGTGAGGACGGGATGGCGGTGGTGACGAGGACGACGGTCTTGCACTCAGGACAGCCTCTTAGGGCAGGGCAGGATCATTCCCTTTTAAGAGGAGGCCAGAGCACCTTGGCCAAGCTCGCAGGGCCCTGAGGGCAGATCGGGGCCGAACTAGACCTGTCCAGCCCGCGCCCAGGCCCCCACCACTAAGTTCCCGTGTTCACCGCCTGCCGCGGGATGGCACCCCACGGCCTTGCCTCTGGAGGGGCAGGGAGGGCTGATCTGGGCCCTGCTCGCCTTGTGGGGCAGGCGGCAAAAGCCTTTGGGGGCCATCTCACCTCTTTGCAAAGGTCAATGTCAACAAGGGGGAGAACCATGGGAACAGAGGGACAGGGTGGAGGAGTGGACGTGAGGCCCCCCCCCGTGGAGGCTGGCAGAGGAACCATTCCCCCGCCCCAGCACACACCCATGCCCTCACCCCACAGGCGGCCAGGTGGCCCGTTCCAGGTTCAGAACTGGAGGGTCCCTCTCGGCCTCCCCCTGGGGCTGCCCCGCTGGCTTTGTGGTTTTGGACGGATCACTCCATCTCTCATTGTCAGGTTCTGCGTGGTGAGTCTGGAGCTCATTGGTGGTCACGTGTGGGGTGCCGGGCCCGGCTGTCCTGCCCGCAGCAGGTGTGCGCCCTCCCCTCCTCCTGCACGCCAGGCCTGTGACCGCCACCTGTGACCCCTAGCCTCGTCCCCGGCCTCCGCTGTGCCCTCAGACAGGTGGGCGGGGAGGCCTGCCCGGCTCCGGCTCCGTGCCTGACTGGCCCACTCCTTCCCTCGTGCACTTTGGACTTTGCTCTGGGCCAGGAGGGACTCTCTCTGCCTCCCTGCTGAGGCTGGAGACGCCCGGCCTGCCCGACGCCCGGCTGCCCGGCTGCCCTTCTCTCCTTCGCCACTACCCCAGGGACCGTGCTCGAGAAAGCCCCACTTGGACCTCCCTGGTGCCAGCCCCCAGTCAGACGTGTGTGGGTCCTTCCAGGCTCATGCGTCTCTGCCCGTGTTTCCCTTGCGCTCGTGGCGTGCCTTGTGCAGCCGGATCTCTCTGTGCTGGGGATGCGTGAGGGCGTCGGTGTCCTGTGTGGCCCGCGTGGGCCTGGATGTCTGTCAACATGTGAGAGCGGGGCGGGGGGGGGGTGGTTTCTTAGTGTGTGTCACTGAGTCATCGTAGGAATACCTCTGAGCCTGTGGTTAGAACTCTGTGTGTGTGTGTGTGTGTGTGTGCACGCGCATGTCCAACTGCAAGCAGGATTCCCTGTGTGCGACTGTTTGTTTGGGTTGGTGGGCATGCCCGTGTGTGCACACACGTGTGGTTATTCTGGGAAAGGCCCCGATGTCCCCCACAGCCCAGGTCCTCACAGAGGCCCACTTGTCCTCAGCCTTGCCATGAAGGGGCCTTTGTTCCTCCCTCAGGGGTACCTGGAGCCCTCCCTCCGACTGAGCCCAGGGCTTCCCCAATCCTAGGACTAGCTGAGTGACTCAAGGCCTGGGGCTGGTGTGCACTTTGCCCCTAAGGGGCCTGGCCTCACCCATCTCCCTACTGCGTGCTGGCAGCAGCGAGTGAGTGCGCGAGAGCTAGGGTCCCAAGTCCTGCCCCTCAGATTCTTCCAGCCCCGCTGGCCGCGTGGGCCAGCTGCACCCCTGCATGTCCGTCAGATGGATGCCCATCCTGACCCCCATTGCACCCCAGCCCCTCTCCCGCCCTTCCTTCCACTTACTGCCCGAGCGGTGGTCATATCGTCCTCTGATTACACATTTATGTGCCTGTCCCCACCAAGCTGTGAGTTGCATGGCCTGGTGTGTCTCGTCACTGTGGTGCCTGCCGGCGGGGCCTTTGGGACTTACGGCCTCCCGGCCCATCGTGTGCGGGGTTCTGTCTCCACCAGCACGTGTTTTCCTGGGAAGAGGGCCGTGTCCTTCGTTGGCTTTCAGGGTGTCACCACCCCTTTTGCGATTGCAAAAGCTTCATTCGTGCCGCCCAGGCCTCACCTGTGATTCCCACTGGATCCCAGTGGGCTGGGCCAGCCCAGCAGCAGGATTTTTGAGTGTTCCCAGGACATTCAGCTGTGTGGCCAGGGCTGAGAAGCGGGAGCCAGGGACAGAGGCCATGCCCGCGAACAGACCCAGGCCCCCAGCATGAGCTTCCCAGACAACTGCACAGGGTACCTGGGGGAGGTACCTGGGGTGGGGGAGCAGCCGGCTTTCTGGGGGAGGGGCAAGGGTTCCCCAGGCTTGGCCTTCAGAACTGCGTGGAGAGATATATAGGAATTACGGAGGACGTAATGGCTGAGGGAATAGCATATGCAAAGAGAGGGGGCTCGAAAGTGACACAGGAGTTGACAGAGCAGCCAGAGGTGAGGTCTGAGGTGGAGAGCACGCCAGGGCCAGCCTGAGGTCTGGGCTTTCCCCGAGGGCAGTGGGAGCCCGTGAGGTTCCGTGGGTTGGGGAGCGGCCAGGAGTGGTAGCAACTGAGTAAAAGGAGGAGAGTTCACTGCCGTGGTTGGTCTGTGTGGTGTGAGGGAGGGGGCAAGAAGTAGCACAGCAGGGGGCTGAGGGGCTAGTCCTGGGGAGGAGCAGTCATCCCCTGCTCTGGGACTTGGCCATTACCTGAGACCAAAGCAGGGCCTCCTCCCAGGACAGGGCTGGGCATATGGAGGCTGGGGCACAGGCCCTGGCGGAAGGGCCTGAGAAGGGCCTTGCTAGCCCTTCCCCTCCCCCACTGCGTATTCTTCTTGCTGAGCCCATTTCCTGGGTTGTGAAACCCCTGTGGCCTCCTTGACTTGCTTCCGTGTGGGAAGGCCATCTGGGGAGGCCAGCCTCCCTTCAAGCCCAGCCCCCTTGCCCCGCTGCAGTGGGCCAGAGCCAGCAGGGCTCCCTCCTACTGATCACACCGCCTCTCACTCTCCTCCCTCCCCCTGGCTGGGCCTCGTGCATCCTCCCTGCACCGTTCATCCTTCAAGGCCCAGGTGGGCTGGACCTCGGACTCCCCCCAGGCAGGGTGTGTATCCCTAGGAGAGCCTGGGCTGACTCTGACTCCCCTTCGTGGCCTCCACCGGCAGCAGGTGCTGCCTTCCGTGGGCAGGTAGCCGGGGCTGGCCCCAAGGTTGGGCAGCTGTGAGAAAGGACTGCGTGGGAGGGGCGCATCTTCCGTGCCCAGGGGTCTGTCCGCAGAAGAGCAGACCCAGCAGGTGCCTCAGCTCTGCTGTCCGGCTTTGCTTGACCTCAGCCTGCCCCCTCTTATTTCGCTGGCAGACCTTCTAAGAGTCTCCCTCCGCGTCTGCACACTCCCCAAGAGCCCGGCCAGGTCTCTCTTCTCAGGGCCCCCCTTTGCCCCTCTGTCCCGCCCTGTGGTCTGTGAGGCGGAATCCAAGGCCAGGGAAGGGCTGGGGTAGAGGGGACCAGGTCAGATCTGGGGGCCTGGGGGCTCTCACCGCAGGGCCTTGCCCTTGGTTCCCCCTTCCGCCGAAGGGGAGACGCGCCTGCTAGTCTCTAAAGGCCCATGTCTTGGATACATTTTGACTCATTGGGTTTTATTTTTCACCGTTAATAAAACTATGATCAAACAAGGTACACGTGATTGCTGTAGAAGAATTAGAAAATACGTTTTTGTTCCTGATGGCACCCCTCAGGCCACATCTCCCACCCCACCCCCTTTGCTGGAACACACTCACGTGCACATGTGTGGAAATATGCAACATGCACACTTGTCCTCTGCGCCCTGGGGGCTCTGGCCATTGCGGTCACTCTGGCGCGTCAAGGTTGGCCATGTCCCGTCTGCCCCAGCTGGCTGGGGACAGGTTTCCATTGCCCTGGAGGAGGCGACCTGCCTGCTCTGGACGGGCCCAGCGCTACCTTTCCTTACCTCTGGGTGGCTGGTCTGGGGCGGGGGGGGGGGGGGGGGGGGGGGGGGC
>CM052799.1:17946622-18036275 GCA_028533885.1 Nasua narica
TGAACAGACTCTGGTCGAGCAGCAGAAGACCAGCGTCCTTACCCCTCTCCTTGGTTCCTCTCTCCTCACTGCGTGTGTGTGTGTCGCTCCTGGCATGTTTCTCTGTCTCTACCTTTGCTCCCTCTTTCCCTTCATCAATTCTTCCTGGCCGGGCATACTGGAAAGCTCCGTGGCTGCAACATCAGGCAGGCCTGGATTCAAAGCCTTGTACCGCTTCCTGGCTGTGTGACCTCGGGCGAGTCACTTAGCCTCTCTGCACCTGTTTACTCGTCAGTAAAATAGCCCATTCCAGAGCCGGCACAGGGATGAAGTGAGCTAATGCCCTGATGAGGTTAATCTGGTACGTGTTGGCCTCGGGGAAGGATGATCCTTCTTGTAAGTGGGGGTGCTGAGACTCAGCCCCTGATTCTCTGATTCTGTCCGGTGCTCCCGGTTTCGCAGGGCTGCCTCTGCTGGGGGCTAGAGAAGCAGGAAGATAGAGATCAGGAGCCCATGGGCTCCAGCTGGCTCCAAGGAGCCGGCATCCTTGAAGGCCTGTGGGAGGCCTGCCCTTGCCACCTCTGCGGCCCCGCACAGCAGCATGGGGCTGAGTCAGTGGCCTTCCTTTGGGGCCTGTGGGCCTGGGCCCATTTGCATGGGGGCTATAAATAATCGGCACACCTTGCTTTTGTGCCGTTTCTTCACTCCCTGGTTTCCCCACCCGTGCTGAGCTTCTCTGCGAGGTGGACGGGCAGCGCTGGCTCCGCTGTGCAGGGGGCACTCGATGCACAGGGCCCGAGACCTCTCCTGGGGTCACGCGGTGATGGAAGAAGATGCCGGCTCGTGGCGTCTGTTTCCCTCCCGGGGTCTGGGCAGTGCAGTTGGGCAGAGGGCCCGCGCTCTAGTTTTCGTCTAGGAAGTTGGGGCTGGGTGACCTAACCCAAGGGTCACTGCCAGGTAGCCCCAGGGCAGCCCACACAACCCACGGGCCCCTCCTCCTCGCGGCACTGAGGCCTGGCTGTACAGGTTTGGGGCCAGAGCTGGGGCTTACTGTGGTCGTGGTTTCCCTCCCGTGGCTTCTAACTGAGCAGCAGCGGCTCTGATCATCGAGAGCTGGAGGGCAGGTCTGACTGGCAACCTGCGGGGCTGGGCTCTGCGCCCCCCCCCCCCCCCCCCGTTCCCGGGGCTTCTCTGATTCTGGCTTCTCCATGCAGCCCTGGGGCGGTCCTCACGGACAGCTCTTGTGGGGCTACCCAGACCCCCTCTCTCCCAGGAACCCAGGTCCCCTGCAGCACGACTCTTGCCCCTTTTCCCGTGCCTGACTGCCCCCTCAGGCCGCGTCCTCTGAGGCATTCAGAGAGCCCATCGGTGCCCCACCTGGGTCTCAAGGTTATCCTGTTGGGGAGTATGAGACCCAGCCATGTCTGCTGGCATCAGGCCCTGGGCTTGTGGGAGCAGACTTGGGGCAAGTGTGTATTGTGCAGGACCCTGCTGATCTTTCTGGACCCCCCAGGGAGAACTCATCTGGGGGCTCCACAGCTTGGAGCCCCAGGCCCAGCCGGGTGGCAGGAGGGGCCCGGTGTCCATTTTGGCCTGGGAGTTTGGGACACTCACCCATATGCCTACGCGCAGTCAGCCAGGCCCCTGCAGCTTGCTTTTGTCTGCCGCGTTAGCTCAGTGCCCGCCGCGTGCTTCCCACGCACACCTTCCCCAGCTCACACACTCACACATGCGGAGCCCAGGGAGGAGCCCGCAGCCACCCGTGGCCGGCTCCTCCTCCCCACCTACCAAGAGGTCGTGGCGACGGGCTTGGCTGGTCTTGAGCTGAAGGCTTAGGGACCTGGGCTCAGATGTGAGCTTCCACACCGGCTCCCCCTCCCTCGGAGGCAGAGCCAGGCCGGGGCAGGGGACACGTGGGGGAGGGCTGGTGGGGCCGCTGGGCTGGGCCACAGGCTGAGGTCAGTGCTTCCCGGGAGCTCCTCTGCGCTGGGAACAGCGGAGCCAGCCTTACTCTGGCCGCCTTGTGGAGGCGCTGGGGGAGCCGTCCCAGGGGCCGGGGGTCTGCTGCACGTACGTGCACACATGTGTGTAGGGGGCTGGGGGTGCATGTGTGAGACCGCCGCCGTGCTGCCTTCTGTTCAGGAAGGAGGGAGCACGTTCGTGTGTGCGTGTGCCTGAGTGTTGGCTCAACCGCACCCACGGAGCGTCCTCGTGTGTGCGGCCCGGAGCCAGTGCACGTGTGTACCCGTGGGCTTGCACGTGTGACCGTCCTCCAGGAATGACACCCCAGAAGACCCTCAGGGTCACCTCCTCTAGTGAGCCTCGATCTGAGGAACAGCAAGGAAGGGCTGAAAAACAAAGTCCGTGTAGGTTCGACATTAAAATAGTTAGGAAAAAGTGAGTTTGAAAGTGCAGGCAGCCTCTGTGGGCGAAAGCAGCTGCCCCCAAGGGGCCCTGGTTCAGAAGGTGAGGGACGTGGCCGGCCCTCTCACTGCCCCGCTCCCTGCGTGGACTGGGCGCTTCCCGCGTGGAATCTTGGCTTTAGCTTCTGGCTCAGCTTCGGGCTTTCGGTTTCTCATTCTGAAAAGTGGGGGTGGTCCTCTTGGCCGTGTCGGCCTGCCTGAGTAGTTAGGAGCAAACTTTGGAACCAAGACGGGCTGCAGGGAGGCGGGGGTGCCGTCCTGCCCGTCTCCGCCGGCACGTGCTGGGGACCTGGCCCGTGGTCGGTGCACAGCAGTGGGGTATGAAAGGTATTAAAGACCCCCCAAATAAATGACTCGAGGTCACAGACTCACCCGCCTCCAGGTAGGTGTTGGAGAGGAGTGCAAAGGGGGCCCCCGGCCTGTACTGGCGGGAACTCAACAGAGGGGACCGTGCCAGCCAGCTCCTGCCCTGTGGGCTTGACGTCCCACCCAGCCGTCTTACCAAGGATGCCACAAACCCAGACTTCCAGGAAACTCCGGTTTCCCACTGGCAGCTAGAACTGGTGTCTTGTCAGGACACCACGGGGGCCAGACCGAACGCGGTGGGAGCCCCCGGGGGCACCCGAGCCCCTCCTGCGGCGGGGCCTCGCTGCCCGGCCTCACCCCTTCCGACTCCGCAGCCCCACTGCAGGCCCCGGCATGGCACCGTTCCTGCGCATCGCCTTCACCTCCTATGAGCTGGGCTCCCTGCAGGCCGCCGATGACGCCAGCCAGCCCTTCTGTGCCGTGAAGATGAAGGAGGCGCTCAGCACAGGTAGGACTGGGAATCAGGGCCCAGCGAGGGGCCCTGAAGGGCCTGCGCCTTGTTCCCCTAGAGCTTCTGACGGGTCCTGTTCCTCACGCTCCTCTCCCTGCCCAGCGTGGCTGTGGTGCAGGACCGTAGAGGCCACAGAGTGCCCGTAGGGCCTCTAGCACTGGCTACATGGAGCCATCCCGGGGGGATCTGGGGGGGGAGGGGGGCTTCTGGCTCCGCCCCCATTGGAGGTGTCACCCAGCAGCTTCCTCACGTGTGCTGGAGCAGCTGTGTCAGTCTGTGCGCTGAGGACACTGCCGTGCTCCCGGGCCGACTTGACCCTGCCCTCAGGGGGCTTACAGTTAGGTGGTCAGGGATGGGAGACAGACACTGAGTCCTGTGATAGGGAAGCCCAAAGGAGGCACTGTCCCGGGCTGGGGTCAGGGATGTCTTCCTGGAAGAGGCAGTTTTCTCACACCATTCCTTCTGGCTTTTGTCCTCACCTGCTGAACCCCTGACTCAACCCTTAGGTCGTAGCTGAGCTGCATCTTCCTCCAGGAAGCATTCCCTGACCTCGGGCTGGGCCACACCGCCTGACCATGACCCAGACCAGGTCTAGAACCCTGGCCCTGCCTTCTTCAGGCTCGTCCCAGCTGTGATTTAACGTTTACTTGAGGGACTTGTGGGCTCATCATGTCTCTGGGTGGGGGGGGCAGGCACTGGTTTATCTTCTCTTTCTGCTGGGTTCCTCACCTCCAGTGCTGTGGCTGGCACGAGGGGCCTCAGTGTGTGTGCACAGAGAGAGTGCACGACGGGAGGTGAGGTGACAGCTAAGCAGGGCTGAAGGAAAAGGGTCACAGGACGAGGGAGCAGCAGGAGCCTGGAGGGGGGACCTAGCGGGGCATCGTAGAGGAGCTGCTGGCAGTTCCGTGTTCCTGAGCGTTAGGAATGGCACCAGCCGGAGAGGTGAGCAGAGCCCGTCCTCGCGAAGGCTGAGGAATGGGAAGAGCCTCAGGGGGGCGCTCAGGGCGGGGGTGGGGGGAAGCCAGGCAGCCTCAGGGCTGAAGGCTGTGGGGACCTGGGGCCGGCGGGACAGGGGGCCCCAGCCAGACCTTTGCCTGGCTGTGTTGCAGAGCGCGGGAAGACGCTGGTGCAGAAGAAGCCCACCATGTACCCCGAGTGGAAGTCCACTTTCGACGCCCACATCTACGAGGGCCGTGTCATCCAGATCGTGCTGATGCGGGCGGCCGAAGAGCCCATGTCCGAGGTGACGGTGGGCGTGTCGGTGCTGGCTGAGCGCTGCAAGAAGAACAACGGCAAGGCCGAGTTCTGGGTGAGGCTGCGGGCGGCGGCGGCGAACGCACGTGCGCACGGGGCGTGGGGGAGGGCGCGTGGGCTGTGGTGGTGCACACGCGTGCGCACGGGGCGTGGGGGAGGGCGCGTGGGCTGTGGTGGTGCACACGCGTGCGCACGGGGCGTGGGGGAGGGCGCGTGGGCTGTGGTGGTGCACACGCGTGCGCACGGGGTGTGGGGGAGGGCAGGCGGGCTGCAGTGGTGCACACACATGTGGGTTCGGATGTGCAGGCTGCGGTGATACACATGCATTTGCACGGGGTATGTGTGAGGACACACGGGTTGCAGTGGTGCACACAGCTGTGCACGGGGTATGTGTGAGGACACACGGGTTGCAGTGGTGCACACAGCTGTGCACGGGGTGTGGGTGAGGGCACACAGATTATTGTGCACATGCGTGTGCACGGGGTGTGAGTGCGGGCGTGTGGGCTGCAGTGGTGCGCACAGATGTGCACGGGGTGTGGGTGAAGGCACACAGATTATTGTGCACATGCGTGTGCACGGGGTGTGAGTGCGGGCGTGTGGGCTGCGGTGGTGCGCACAGATGTGCACGGGGTGTAGGTGAGAGCACACGGATTGCGGTGGTGCACATGCATGTGCACGGGCCCCGTCTGGCCTCCTGAGCGGCTCTGCAGCTGCTCCAGCTCTGCGATTGATGGGCTCCCAGCCCCTCTGAGCCTGTGTCTGAATCCGTTAAAGACCCTACCTCGGAGTCAGTTGTTCAGGGGAAATGAGCCACTGGATGCCAAAGGCTTCCTGGAGCGCCGGGCACATAGTAGGTGCTCAAAGGAGCCACCCTTGCCCCTGTGACTACTGCCTTCCCTTTTAGTTTCATAGAAGCAGGATACGCATATAATAAAACATTTCAAAACCTATGTAAGGGGATGTCCCGGCCCCACCACCAGGCTCCAGGCCCCCTCTCAGAGGCGCCCGTCGTCCCAAGTTCTGTTGGAACCTTCACAGATGTTCCGGGTGCAGGCAGGCCTGAGGGAGCACAGTTATGTGGCTTCAACAGTGAGGACATGGGAGAGGGGGAAGGCCGAGGGCCACCGCTCACCCGCTGGAACCTGGCCTCCACATGCGGATGTGGCCTCGTGTCCCTGGTGGCCACAGGATGTCTGTGCTGCCCGGGTGTCTCTTGCCCCCGGGGTCACCTGTGGGCTCCTGCAGCCAAAATGTCCCCACGGGAAAAAGCCCCAGACCATCGGGGAATCTGGTCAGCCTCCAGCGAGGCATGATGGGGCCGGGCCAGGAGAGAGGTTGACCCAGGGCTGTACCAGCCCGTGGCCGGTCAGGCAGAGAGCCTTGCTGTGCTCTCTGCCCCCTCCACCGAGGGACAATGTCGGGCAGCAGGCACGGGTCCCGGGAGAGGTGCAGGTCCTGCCTTCAGAACGGTGTAAGGGGACTGGGCGTGCAGAGCCCCCGCCACGGAGAGCACCAGCGTGGGGGTGTCGGCTAGCATCTGTCTGCCTGCATGTGCAGGGGCTGGGGGAGGGGGCTCTATTCTAAGATCCTTGTCAAGGGGGCAGCCAGGGGTGGGGGTGGGGAGTTTCCCTTCCCACTCTGTTCCTGGGCCATGTGGCCCGCCTGGGTGTGGGCTGGATCCTTTCACTTCCCCAAATGTAATAATACCCATGGTCGGGGCGTGGGGGCGGGGCTCAAGGGCGGGGCCTTGCCCACACTGGGCAGACAGGTGTCTGGCTAGGCTGCCAGGACTCCCTTGGCCTTGGGGGACCAACCATGGGGGCGGGTTCTGAGTCCAGCTTGGCTGGAGCCCGCCCTCATTGACCCCCCCCTCCCCCCAACCCTCACCCCTGCAGCTGGACCTACAACCCCAGGCCAAGGTGTTGATGTCTGTGCAGTATTTCCTGGAAGATGTAGGTAAGACCCTCCTGCTCTGGGGTAGGGACATAGGTTCGGAGGCTAGAGGTGGGGCGGAAGCTTAGGGAAGCAGTGCCTATCAACGGTCTCCCCGGGGCCACCCTGGGAGGGCCTCCGGGAATGTTATCCTTCCCGGGGCTGGGACTGACTTCCCGACTCCACGGTCCCCAGATTGCAAACAGTCTATGCGTGGTGAAGACGAGGCCAAGTTCCCAACCATGAACCGCCGTGGAGCCATCAAACAGGCCAAAATCCATTACATCAAGAACCACGAGTTTATTGCCACCTTCTTCAGACAGCCCACGTTCTGTTCTGTGTGCAAAGACTTTGTTTGGTGAGGGCTGGCTGTGCCTTGGGGAGGCGGGGCGGGGGCAGGGAGGGCCCCAGAGCCAGCCCTGACCCTGCCCGGGGATTTGTCTTTCAGGGGTCTCAACAAGCAAGGCTACAAATGTAGGCGTAAGTGTCTCCTCGGCGCGGTTTGCGTGCCCGCGTGCGTGCTTGGGAGCACCAGTGTCCCGTGTGAGGACTGTGTGCCTGGACGGGGGTCCCCGTGTGCCTGAGGGCGTGCTTGAGATTTCCAGGTCAGAGTGTACGTAGGAGAGCCACACGCGGCGGGGCCGCGGCGGGCCTTGCTGTGGCTCACGAAGCCGGGTCCCTGCGTCTCTTCCCAGCCCCACAAGCTTGGCAGCTGTCCCCCTGGTGGCCCGAAATAGGCCTCAGTGTAGGACTTGCACAGAAATCAGCCAGTGCTGCCAACATGGCTCTGTTCCCCCAGACAGGCGATGCGACCTTCTCCAGTCCGCCCCTGGCTGCGTGTGTGCTTCTGTGGGGAGACGTGTGTGTCTCGGCACACACGGACACACGTGGCGGGGGTTCCGAACGCAGGCTCTGGAGCCGGATGGCCTGGGTTCGAATCCCAGCTCTGCCCTTTCCTACTCGGAGGGCCTTAGGCAGAATGACTTAACTTCTCTCTGCCTCAGTAAAACAGGGCTGGTAACCATTACGAAGATCAAATGGGATAAAATATATAAAGCTGCATCTTAGGCGATAGGCACATAGTAGCAATTCTCTACAGAGAGCCCCTTGTCGTTCTTATGCATCAGTCCGTATTTTCTAGGGTCTTTGTGTTGGGGGTGTGTGTGTGTGTGTGGGCACGCGCATGAGCACGAGGGAGAGCTTAGGACCCGTTTGCTGTCCTGGTTCCTCCCTGCCTGCGGTCCTCTTGCTGCGACACCCCGTGCCCCCTGCAGCTGCGCTCCCCACTGCCCACTAGGCCCCCTCGAGCCACCCCTCATCTCGGAGACCCTCCAGGTTGGCCTGCCCTCCCTGTCCCTCCTCTTTTCAGGCCCCTCCTGCCAGGGTGGGCCGGAGGAGAGAAAAAGCCAGCTGTGGGCCCCAGGCCTGTGTGGGGTGAGGACGTGGGCGGTCAGGGAGAAGAGCGGCTTTGTATAGAGGGCTGGACTGGCCCAGCCAGCTCACAGCTCCGCTCCTCCTGCTGCCTCTCCTCTCCCTGCCCCCCGGCATGTGCCTCCTCAAGAATGCAACGCTGCCATCCACAAGAAATGCATCGACAAGATCATCGGCCGGTGCACGGGCACCGCAGCCAACAGCCGGGACACCATAGTGAGGCCGGGCCCGGGGTGGGGACCTGGGGGGGCTTGGCCAGCAGGGAGGGATCCGGGCTCTCCCCCACCTTTCTCCGTGGAGCCCAGCCTTTTCCCCATTTTTCCTGGTCCATCCTGGGACTTCCGGATTGCCCAGTCCCCAGGGGAGGAGCCCTTTTGGGCATCTTGCCCTTCATGGGGTTGGGGGACAACCAGGGGTAGAGGAAGTTGCTGGCGCTGGTCTGCGACCCTCGACCTGTGACCGCCCCCCTCCCCTCCCCAGTTCCAGAAAGAACGTTTCAACATCGACATGCCGCACCGATTCAAGGTTTACAACTACATGAGCCCCACGTTCTGTGACCACTGTGGCAGCCTGCTCTGGGGGCTGGTGAAGCAAGGGTTAAAATGTGAAGGTGCGTGCCCCCCAGCTCCAGGGGCTAGGGCAGCGCAGAAGGGCGGCGCTTTTCTACCCAGGCCTCATAAACTCCGACTAATGCTCCCTTTGCCCCCTTTGCCCCCCATCCCCCGCTGGCCTGCTGGCCTCTCCCCTTTACCTGCCTTGTGACCAGGAGACCACACCCCTTCAAGCTCAGTGTCCTCAAGGGTAGGCTTAGAGTGGAGTAGGGGGCAAGCGGACAGGAGGCCGGGCCTGGCACCAACTAGCAGGTGCTCAGCAAATATGCCTCACAGACCCCCGCCCCCTCCCCAGGCTTTAGCGAGGCAGAAACAGGAGACCCCCTAGAGGGAAAGTGGCTTGTCTCCATTGTCCTCGACATTCTTTAAAGGGTTTAGAATGAGTTCTCATAGCTGCTGCTTTTTCTCTTCTTTAAATAATGACAAATTTGAAGTGCTCAGGATGCTTCAGATGCATTTATTTCTAAAGACAGGAAATCCAGCAGACCCCACCAAAGCCCTTCTTCTTCTTACCCTCTCCCCCTCCTCCTCCCTGCCCTTGGCCGAGCCTGGGGGCAGGGCCTGTCTGGTCCTACCCAGGCAGGGGCCCTGATGGCCCTGTCCCCTTCACCCCAGACTGCGGCATGAACGTACACCATAAGTGCCAGAAGAAAGTGGCCAACCTGTGCGGCATTAACCAGAAGCTCTTGGCCGAGGCGCTGAACCAAGTGAGCCAGGTGGGCCGGTGCTGCGGGGACCCTGGTGGGGGCGGCTGTTTGTACCTTCCTAAAGACCCCGCTTTGGGAAGATCCCGTCCCCAGAGTTAGGCAGCAGCAGGTGGTGAGCTTGTTCTCACAGCAAATTATTTGAGCAATTCTCTACTTGGTGAACCTGGAAGAACACAAGGTTGGAACTAAAAGTGTGTGCATGAGTGTGTCTGTGTGTGTGTGTGTTTGGGTGTTAGGTGTGGGTGGGGCTTGAGGAGCGCTATAAAACTTAAGGTAAAACTCCAGAATCAATTATGAGTGAAGGCAACACAAATAAGTAACCGTCTATTGGGTAAGTGGTTGGGAGGGTGGGGCTCAGTGTACCAAACTTTTGTTTATAATCGGTGCCTTCCAGACCTTCAAGGGGTCCCTGTGCCATAGGAAGTGTGGGTGTGTGCACGTGTGTGCGCGTGCGTGCACAACCTGGAGGTCCTGGGCTCTGCCCCTGCTGGCCCCGTTGGTTTTGAGAGCAGAGTTACGGATGGTGAGGGTCCTCCCTCTGGGCTGGGAGTTCTGATCGCCGTATGGCTCCCCACCTCTATCCCCTCCCCCAGAGACCCTCCCGGAAGTCAGAAGCAGAGACTGTTGGAATCTACCAGCATTTTGAAAGGAAGCCAGGAGTCTCTGGAGACATTGTCCCAGGTGAAGCTGGGCCCGTTTTCCCCAGGAAAGCTCCCACTCCCCACTAGGACTCGAAATGGGGGTCCGACCTCCTTCCGCTGCCAAGACCTGAGTTGAGGCACCACCCCTGGAGAGGGAGCCCCTTCCTCTCTGAGGCCCCTCACCGCACCCCACCCCTTGGCCCCAGGGGCGGGGACTCGCAGACTGAGACCTGAGTCTAAAGCGCCATCTCTTGGGCAGACAGCGGGACCTACGGCAAGATCTGGGAGGGCAGCACCAGGTGCAACATTGAGAACTTCACCTTCCACAAGGTCCTGGGCAAAGGCAGCTTTGGGAAGGTAAGGGGCCATCGGGCCCTGGGGCAGCTCAAGGGGCCTGTGCCCACAAAGGGCACCTGCATCCCCCCCTACCTGGCTCCTTCCCGATGGGGCGGGGCTGTGGTGCCCTGGCGCTGAGGCCTGGCCTCCCCCTGCTCAGCATCCTGCCCACTCATCAGGTGCTACTAGCAGAGCTGAAGGGCAAAAAGGAGTTCTTCGCTATCAAGGCCCTCAAGAAGGACGTGGTTCTGATCGACGACGACGTGGAGTGCACCATGGTGGAGAAGCGGGTGCTGGCGCTCGCCTGGGAGAATCCCTTCCTCACCCACCTCTTCTGCACGTTCCAGACCAAGGTGCCTGGCTCGCCCCCTCTTACTGCCTAGGGGCCACGGCCTGCCCCCCGCCCCCCACGTCCTCCAGGGCAGAGGGGTCCCCTGCTTCCTGTGGGGGCTTGCGCCCGGTGGCCCCCTGCAGAGCGCCTCCTGCCCTTTACTGTGCCCCTGCTCACCCCTCCCCCCATCCCAGGACCACCTGTTCTTCGTGATGGAGTTCCTCAACGGGGGGGACCTGATGTACCACATCCAGGACAAAGGCCGCTTCGAGCTCTACCGCGCCACGTATGTGAGGGCCCAGGGGTGGGGGGGAGCCCACGGCCGGTCTGCCCTCTGTTCCTGCTTCCCTGGCCCTGGAGCGGCCAGCCTGGGCTAGAGCTGGGGGGGAGGGGAGACCTGGGGGAGCTGGGGCTGTCCCCAGCGCATGGGAAGCTGTGGATGGCGAGTGCCAGGGTCCTGTCCCCCCTCCGAGCTTCGGGCGGGGCAGCCTTGTGGATGGTGATGCTGCGCAACACAGGACCCTGCTGTGTGGCCCCCGACTGTGTGTGTGTGTGTGTGCGTGTGTGCACATATGTACATCTATACACTCTTATGACAGAGAATTGACTCATTTGGAGTTCTACTTTCATAATTTTCTTTTTAGCCTTGTTTGCCAGCCCCTTCTTGCCTGATGCAAGATGTGCTTAATCAGGCCCAGGTGCTCCGTGGAGTTATTTGCAGCATTTCCTGCCCCTGGGGGCGGGGATGGGGGCCCAGGGGGAAACAGGAGCTGGTTGTAGAAATCCCAGATCACTCGTCTCTCTCTCCCTCCGTCATGCAGGTTTTATGCAGCCGAGATAGTCTGTGGACTGCAGTTTCTGCACAACAACGGGATCATTTACAGGTACAAGGTGGGGGCGTGGAGGGGGGGCTAGGAGGGAAAGCTCCAACCCCATCACAGACCCCAAAAGGCTCCGCGTGAGGCCCGGTCCTGCCGTGGCCCCATCTCTGCTCAGAGTCAGGCTTTAGTTGGGTATTTGCCTAAGCCTCCTACTCCATTGCTCGGATTCCTGTGGCCCCTCTCTGAGGCTGGCCCAGCTCCAGGCACTGGGAACTCGCTGCCCATACTTGGTGCCATTGGCGGCAGCGCAGAATGGCCTGGGACGCTGTCTCCCTTCCTGGTGTTGCTCCCAAGCGCCAGCTGAGCCGTCGGGAGGGCCAGCTTCCATCCGTCCTCGCCCAATAAATGACAGCCCCATCCTGCAGTGGATGTAGGGAGGGTCCCATCCATAAGGCTGATGCTGAACGCTGGGCTCTGATGTGGGACGAGGCCAAGATGTGCGGTAAAGTGGAAATCGAATCCATGGGACAGTGTGGGTCAAATATTAGGGCTCGGGTTCGAGGAGGCGGCGGTGGGAGCCGCCCTCGGTAGCGCGCTTGTCCGTGCCCGTGATCGCTCTGGACGGGCTGGTTCCTGGGGTTAGTGACCGCGGACTTCTGCTGTTTGCCCTGTCTCGTACCACACGGGCATCCGTTATCCACCAAAACCGCACACTGTCTAAAAGAGACATGGTCCCTGCCCTTATGGGGTCAGACAGACCTGAGGCCGGGGCCACGTCTGCGGCTGACCAGCTGGGTGACCCTGGGCAAGTGGCGTCACCTCCCTGAGCCTCCGTGTGGGCTTTAGGAAGTCAGGTGGCGTGTACCCAGCACGCGGCAGTAGGTGTTTTGCAGGAAACTCCTGTTTTTAGCATCTCTTCCTCCTTTCGTTTCCTTCTCTCGTCCTCATTCCTTGGTCCCCTGGGCGAGGTCCTAGGCTTACAGGGTTAGAAATGGAGACATGGGGGCTGGCGGGGGGACTGGCCTCCGGTGACTCCCTTTCCTGCCCGCTCTCAGGGACCTCAAGCTGGACAACGTGATGCTGGACCAGGACGGCCACATCAAGATCGCCGACTTCGGGATGTGCAAGGAGAACATCTTTGGGGATAAACAAGCCAGCACGTTCTGTGGCACCCCTGACTACATCGCCCCCGAGGTGAGCAGTCCTGCCGGCCACCGGTTTGATCCCTTGTCTCAGTAGGGTGGGGAGACGACGGTGTCCCGAGCCACAGCCCGGAGCATGAGGAAGCCCGGCCCGGCCTCCGGCTCCGGGGCCCCTCTCAGCTCCGGCCCCGCTCCTCCTGCCCCAGATCCTGCAGGGCCTGAAGTACTCGTTCTCCGTGGACTGGTGGTCCTTTGGAGTCCTCCTCTACGAGATGCTCATCGGTCAGTCCCCCTTCCATGGTGACGATGAGGACGAGCTCTTTGAGTCCATCCGTGTGGACACCCCGCATTATCCTCGCTGGATCACCAAGGAATCCAAGGACATCCTGGAGAAGGTGGGAGGCCCTGGGCCAGGCTGACCAGGGGGTGGGGGGCGACCGGCAGACACGCAGGTCCTGGGAAGGCCAGGGGCCTCTTGTCTCCGGAATGGCAGCCTCAGTGATGCTCTGGTCCTAACACGCTGAGGGCATTGCTCGTCCTCCACGTTCCCGGGAGCTCCCGAGTCCAACCACGCCGAATCAACCTGGCACAGTGGTTACAAGCTTAGGTCAGGAGACAGACAGACCTGAAGCTAAACTCTGAGTCTGTCTCCTGATCTGCCGAATGGAGGCTGTGGGCGAAGCTGCCTCACAGAGTTTTGGGGAAGCACCCCATGAATGTGTGGTGCTCGGGTCTGTGCCATACAGATCGTAAACACTCCATAAGCACCACAGGCCCCCGGCAGGAAGTCCCAGCAGCCCTCCTGCACGGCCTGTTGTGTCGGGGGGGCCTTCTCAACTCCAGAGGCCCTGGGCTGGGCCACGGGCTGGGCTAGACCCGCCTGGACACCCCTGGGCCCGCTGGGGGTCCGGTGAGGCTCTGGATTTCCCGAAGTCCTCGGGGTTAACCAGGGCCCCTGCTGGATTGCAGCTGCTTGAAAGGGATACGACCAAGAGGCTGGGAGTGAGCGGGAACATCAAAATCCACCCCTTCTTTAAGACCATCAACTGGACTCTGCTGGAGAAACGGGCCGTGGAGCCACCCTTCAAGCCCAAAGTGGTACGTGATCCCCCTCCCGTGGGGGCCGCCCGCTCGCTCCGGCCCTCCACCGCCTTCCGGGCCTGCCTCCCTCTTGCTTCACTGGCATGCTTTCCTCCTCCATCCTTCCAGCAAGCCTGCTTCCCCGGCTGCCCCGGCACCTTCTGCCTCTACCTTTGTGTTCTCACCGCCTCTCAGTCAGTCGGTCAGTCAACAAACTGTGAGACTGTGGATCCGGCCAGCCCTCCGTAGACCTTCTTTAATGCCCCTGTATGCAATGTAACGCTGTGCCTTGGGAGTCAGAGTCAAGGCCTCTCTCCCTCCCTCCGTCCACCCAGTCCATCCTCCAGTATATCTTGGAAGTGCTGCGGGCCTGAGTGCGGGGTGCAGGGTGCCGTGCTAGCTCCGCGGCAGAGCGGGAGGCCCCGCGCCAGAGGAGCTCCAGCTCCGCGGAGAGATAAGCTTGCACCACTGATGATCGTTTATGATATGAGACGACAGTGTAAGAGCTGTCACAAGACCACACATGATCGGTTGTCTCCAGGGGAGTCTGTCAGTAGGAGCCCGGATGCGAAGAACAGAGCAGGGCTGAGGAGAAGCGAGATATGGGCAGGGCGGGGGAGGGCAGCCGGGAGGCCTTCCCGGCAGAGGAGGAGTATTCCCACAGAGGTCCAGAATCTACAGAGGCCTCCTCGGAGCCAACAGGAGAGCAGAGGCAGGTTGGGGCGGGAATTCTCCGATAAGGAGGTGGACCGTGTGGCCCTTCTGTGACCGTGATTCTTCCCTCCGGCCTTCTCTCTGTCAGACACCCCGGCAGCTTGTGCAATGTGCCCGTGTTGTGCCCTGAGGCCGGAGAGCGCTTCCCCTGCTCCAGGGAGCTCAAACTGGGGGGCCTCCGGGGCCGGGAACTGGCTGGAGGGAAATCACACAGCCTGTTCTCAGTCTCTTGCTTTTGACAGAAAGAGGGGTAGATTTCTTTCTCTGCACCAAAAAGCACAGAGCAAGCGTGTATGTCCGTGGGTAATGGTCGGGGGCCTCGGGCGAGCTTTCCAAGGGGCCTCCACACCAGCAATGCACATGCCAGGAAACAGGCCCAAGGCTGCCAGTTTTCAGAAACAGCCAGAAGTCTGGATTTTTATGTCAAATCGCCCAATTATAAAATAACTGGCTCCAATCCCATTAAAACCCAGAGCCAGTCAAAACGATGGGACCTGCCTGCTTAGTGTGGCCTGAAGGCCACGGGCCTGAGATCTCGTCTGTTCCCATTTCATTGTCTCCTCGGAAGCAGAGAGTTGGCAAGCTTCTCCTGGAACAGTCTGATAGTACATATTTTAGGCTTTGCAGGCCAGACGGTCTCCACGAAGCAGCCACAGAAAATGTCAACGAGTGCGTATAGTTTTGTATGAATAAAACTTCATTTACAGACACTAGAACTTGGATTTCATTTCATGTTTACATGTCATGAAATGTTAATCTCCTTCTTGATTTTCTTCCGAAGCATTAAAAATGTGGAAGCTGTTCTTACAGCTCTCGGGACCCATAAAAACAGATCCATAAAAACAGGTGGGCGGGCTTTGCCCATGGGCGGGCCGATTGCTAGAGCCCCATTCAGGGCAATGCCCACCAATCCAAAGAGCCCAGGGCTCTTTGCTGGCTTCCTTTGTCCCCTTGGGGAGAGGACCCCAGCTTGGCATCCACTGTCAAGCTGGGGTCCTCTCAGGCTGTTGGGAGAGACTTCTTTTCTGTTCCCTCTCTCTCTCTCTCTTTTTTAAATTCCAGTTAGCTAACATATAGTCTATTATTAGTTTCAGGGTAGAGTTTAGTGATTCAGTAGTTGCATATAACACCCGGTGCTCATTCCATCGCGTGCCCTCCTTAATGCCCATCGCCCGGTTACTCCATCTCCCCACACGCCTCCCCTCCAGCAACCCGCAGTTTGTTCCCTAGAGTTAAGAGTCTCTTATGGTCTGCCTCTCCTTCTGTTCTCAATAAGGCCAGCTCTGGCCCGGCCCAGCACCACAGGGCTTCGGAGGTGTGTGGGAGGCGGACTTGGGAATTTGGGGACCTTTGGAGGGCCCCCCCTTGAGTCCCGCTCACGTGCCGCTGCCCTCTGCCCGCAGAAGTCCCCTGGAGACTTCAGCAACTTCGACCAGGAGTTCCTGAACGAGAAGGCACGCCTCTCCTACACCGACAAGAACCTCATCGACTCCATGGACCAAACAGCATTCGCTGGCTTCTCCTTCGTGAACCCCAAATTTGAGAGATTCCTGGAAAATTGAGGTTTCCAGACATGCCCCCCACAACCCACCCCAGCTGGGGAGCTTGGGTCAGCCAGCGTGGCCTGCCCACACGGCCCGGGCACGGCAGGCTGGGCGGCGCCCCCCTTCATCAGCACGTGTCTGCCCCCTACAGTTAGCAACGGTGTGATCGTCTGGTTTGTGCTGCTGCCGCCCCCTGGCCCCCCAGAGGGGCCTCGGCTCCTGTCTGGCTGGGCTCTTACGGTACTTCTGTGAACCGTGTATGAATTTGCTCTTCCTCTGCCATCAGACGGAAATTGTAAATCCTGTGTTTCATGACTTGAATGTAGTTATCTATTGAAAAAATATATTATATACATACACACACACACACACATATATATATAATAGGCTGTATATATTGCTTAGTAGAGAAGAAATGTACGGGGGACTGGTGATGTGTTGATTTTTTTAAATATATATACGTACACACACACACACACACACACGTAGGAACAAAAAAGGAGCACAAACTGTTCGAACCACCAGGTTCTTTTATCTGTGTGTCTAAATAAACACCGAATGGTACTGAGCTGGCTGTCGGGACGTTCGCCCCAGGAAGCCGGCGGCCGCCGCTCCCAGCTCTGGTGCTCCGCCCTGGAAGCTAAGAGAGCTGCGAGCTACGGGCACAGACCCCTGGGTTTTCATGCAAACATGTTTGTATTTATGGGTTTCCTGTGGCTCTGAGGCCTGGGCCTAAAGCAGAAGGCTTCGCTGGGTGGCCGAAGGGGTCCCTGACTGTGTCTGTGGGGCCGTGGATGGGAGGAAGTGGGAACAGCTGCAGACAGGTTGTCAGGAGAGTGAGGGCCAGTGTGGACGAGCAGAGGGGCATGAGCAGAGGCTCAGAAGCTGGCTCAAACCGGGGAGGAGGACAGGGAAGAGGAAGAAAATAGAGCTCAGGCCTCAGGCCCATCCGATTCAAATCCCAGAGTAGCTGAAAGACGTGGGTGTGTCAATCATTTTAAGCCTCAGCTTCCTCATCTGTAAAATGGGGACAAGGCAAGGTAATGCTAGATGGAACTCCACATCTCATTGCTATGTATCCTGTCCCTGCCACAGAAGAGTCTGTGTTAGAGCTCTAGAATCTACTTCTCATGAGTCCTTGCCTACCTGGGGAAGGGCAGGAGAGCAGGGCGGGAGAAGAGGATGAGAAAATGCTGAGTGGCTATGTCGAGGCTGAGGGCCATGCTCCAGTGTGCCTGCGGTGCAGACGACAGTGGCTCCAAGGGACAGAGGTGGCGACCAGTGACCCCTGAGCCTGGGCAGCTCTCCCTTCCCATCACCTCAGTGTCTCCCACTCTCCGGCTTCCCCTGTCTTCCTGTCAGCCTCTCTCTGCCCTCCTCCCCCTCTCCGTTCCGCTGCCTGCCCTCCAGCCCCGCTGGTCCAGCCCAGAGGTGGGCAGAGTGCCCCAGCGCCTGATTGGCTGGCCCTCACGGAGGCCCCTGACTTCCAGCAAGTTCATTTTTCTGGGCTGAGGTACAAGTTTCCAAGGCTGGAGAGAGGTGGACGAGGCGGGGCTGGTGTGGGCCAGGGGAGGGGGCTGTCGGGATGGGTGGGGCAAACTCCCTCCCCCTCCATCAGCCGGCCAGCCGCTCTTGTGGAATCCCTACTCTGCTGTAGGGCAGGGAAAAGCCCTGGAAGTGAGGCTTGGCCCCTTGGGCTCACGGTCAGGTGGGGTGGGGGAGCCAGGACAGCATGGGCTGTGCCGGGGCACCCCTGTCCCCAAGCTCTCCTGCGACACAGGCTCCCCTGGAGCTGTCCAGAGTGGGTTTAGAATGAAAATATGGTTGGTGTCTGAATTCCAAGGCTCCTTCCATTGTCTCTCAGCTCCAAGGCGGAGCCTTGCACCGAGGACCCCAGCTTCCTCCCGTCTGGCGGGGGCAAGTGGTCTGTCAGCCAGGGGCGGTGGAGGGCGGCGGGGAGAACACGGTGCTCGGAGCCAGGAGACTGGAGTTCGAGTTCCACTCTGCCATCCACAGGGTTTTTCACTGGGACTCAGTCCCCTCATCTATACAATGGGACAATCCTGCTGCTTTGAGGCGCTCCTGGTTCTGGGGAGCCCCTTCAGGACTGATGGCTGGTAGCTCGCGGCGTGGGCCTAGGAAAGGGCAGGGCTGGGGCTGGGGGGCCACCGCAAACAGCCAGGGAGCGAGGACGGGGAAGCAGCCGCCGGGATCCCGCCCAACCTCCTGGGAGACTGGAGGCTGTAAGCCTCCAGGCCTGTTTTCAGAGCTGTGGAGGGGCCAGGCTTGACCTGGCGGCCTCAGGAAATGCCTCTCGTGGCCGGGCCCAGAGCCACATTGTCACTGGAATCCGGGGGTCTTCTAGAAGCAGGCAGGCTCCTCCCCTCCGCCTACCAAGCAGGTGTGCAAACAGCAGGGCTGTCAGCTGCACGGCAAGGGCCAGCGGGTGCCCGGTGCTCATGGGGCCCCACACTCCGTACTGGGCAGGGTAGCGTGGATGCAGGAGGCCAGGTGGGCAGGAGCATGGGCTCTGCCATCAGACGGCTCTGGGTTCAAATCCTCCGTGTCCCACGTTGTGACCTCCGTGAGTGACAACCTTCCAGAGCTTCAGCTTCCTTTTCTGTCAAATGGGGATAACCGCACTGCTGCGTGTGGGCGAGGAGGAGGCCCGTCAGCGTACCCCGTGGACTCAGGATGCGCAAATATGCTTTGTAATCAGCAGCTGCTGTGACTCCGTCCCCTCCAGGAGATGAAACATGCTCAGGACAGAAGGCCTGCCAGCCGGGCCTCTCACCGGACTGGGGAGGGGGGGGCGTTTGGTAATTAGGATGAAAACCTATGAGGCACGTGCCCCATGTCCCAGCCGTCCCCCTTCTTAGGCAGAGCCACGCAGAGGAACCTCACCCACAGGCCCCAGGAGGCTGGCCGGCCACTGCCTGGATTGATTGGGAAGTAAGCAGAAAGCCCAGCAGTTGGGCAGCTGGTTGAATACCAGCAAGGCCAAGGGACCCAAATGAGCAAGTTAGAATGTGCTAGCTTAGGAAGGCACCCAAAGGTCGGGGAGCACAGGGCAGGGCTACAGAGAGGGGTGAATGAATGAATGCATGAATGAATGACCACACAAGTCCCTTTAAGGCAGTGGCTCTCAAATTCAGTGTCCTCCATGTACCGATGAGACATGGCTACCGTGCCAAGTTCCAAGCAGCAGGTCTCAGTGCCAGCAGCACGTTGGAACCCCATGCCTGGGCTGCCTCTGGTCTAATGGTGATCTCAAGAGGGGGACCAGCCATCAGTATTTTCAAAGCTCTCTGGAGGGTCCAAGCTGCATCGGGATCACGAGCCAGTTGCATGAGAGCCAGGAATCTGCATTTTGCCCAGTCATCCAAGTGAAGTCAGGAAACGCTGCTCTGAACAAGCCACACCCTGGAAGGCGAAGTTCTGTACCTCCCAGACCCAGTCCCAGAGGTCCACAGGCAGAAGGCTCTAGGCTGGCTGGGCTACAGCGCCCTCTGGTGATCATCTAGCTGGAGGGCGCCACTGCTGGCTCCAACCAGGGAGGAGAATACTGTGTTGAGTTCTTAACCCACCTCTTGTGTCCTTAGACCCTGGGATAATGTTCCAGGAAGGAGGCGCTGGAGGGCCATTTTGCAGAGGCTCAGGGATGCGGCGGTTATAGATTGAGATATCTACTCTGACCTTTAACAGGGTCCTGGGGCTAGTCCAAATCTCCAATCCAGTCTCTGGCATTCATCCCAACATTACGGTCACATTTCCTTAATTTATTCCTTATTAAGGTGTGCACAGCCGATACAAGCTGGGAGGTTTATCACAGATTTTAATAGCAGGAAATAAGGAGGCATGTCACATTTGCCAAGGTGGGAGGTGCTAGTGGGCTCCAGGACCTCCCCACTGCAGCCCTCCAGGCACCTGCCTTCTCCTTGGCTCCTCTAAGCTGGATGGGACCTGGCTCCCTCCTGAGCCCTGACTGTGCCCAGCAGGTGACCTTAGACTGCCCTGTGTGAGGCTAGAGGCTGGAAATCCAGTTTGGGTTCCTCCAGGCACCTTCTTATCTCCTTGGTGCCGGCAAAGGGGAGATGCATGCAACCGAAAAAAGGAACCTGGTAGCAAAGAAGGGGCAAAGGAAGACCCCCACAGGAGGGAGCCAGGCCTGAGTCAGTGTGGCCCAGGTGAGGCCAGACCTGGGAGGTTTGGGGCACTGGGGTATTCCCTGGGTCTCTCATATGATCGAATCCAACCATCGCCGGCTGTAGCCTCAGTGATTTAAACTTTTGGAACTTTAATACTGGTCCCCGAGTCAGGCATTTTCAGTGGCCTTAGAAGACCCCTAGTTTCTTCTCTTTCCCTGCTGAGAAATACATACTCTGAAAGCCCGGCCCTTCGCTGTTCAGCCCACATTAAACAGCATGCAAAGCTCAAAGCCTTCTGGGGAAGGCATTTTCCTTTCCCGTGTTCTGAGAGGGGAGCTTGGCTTTCTACTGATTGCACCTGTGACGGTAGACGCAAGCACTGGGGGTGGGGTGGCGGTCTGGGCTCTGTTCCCAAATGCATTCACTCCCTCATAGAACAGGTTCCTGCTCTGTGCCAGGGGCCCAACAGGCATCATTTGGAACCGTCTCTCCCCTGCACTGACCTAGCAGTCACCGTGTGTGTCTCAAGAGCCCAAGAAGGTGACACTCTGGGTCCTGCACTGCGCTTGACACTTTCCTTGCATCTTCGAAGGCCAAGAATCCCCGCAACAGCCCCGTGAGGAAATTAACAGTCGGTCTCCCCATTTTACGCATCCGTAAACCAAGGCTCTGGGAGGTTAAGGACAGTTTGCCCAGAGGTTCTGGGCTGGAGGCTCTGCTGTGTTTTCCGCAGACACGGTCTCCTAGGCTTGCTCAGGGGCTGTCGGGGAGAGCACTCGGGTCCCTCGTCCCAGTCCTCAGTGGCTCCAGGAAGAGGGGAGGTGAACCTGGCGGGCGGAGATGGTGGAGGGCAGCTAGGATGGGGCACGGGCAGGCTGCCTGGGGGCTGGAAGGACTCTCGGAGACCGTGGGTCTTCAGTGGGGATCTCCATGGATTCACAACGGAACACTAAGGTTAGAGAGGAAAAGGGCTGAGCCGGGTCACACGAGGAGGCAGAGGCTGGGACAAAGGCAGACCCTTGGAGCAGCCAGGTGTGTCCCCAGACCTCCCCCTCCTGTAGGATAGCAGCGAGGCTCCTCCTCTCTGCCTACTTCAGGCTCACCCCGAGCCTGGCATACAGTGGGTGGTCAGTAAATGCTGATGAAGGAACACGAGTGAGCATGATGGGTCCACTGAGCGCTTGCTAGACCCCCAGCACCACCCTGTGCCTCCCTCTCTGCTCCCCTGCCCCTGCTCTGGCGTGAGCAGGGGACAAGGGTGACGAGTAGACACAAGCAGGGAAGGCTGCCAGTCCCGCCCTGTGGCCTTAGCAGCGAGGGGGTGGGGACCAAAGTCCGGGAACCTCAGGAGACAATGTCCACCAGCTGGTGAGTGGCAGAGGCCCGAAGCCTCAGCTGAGGGTTGGGACCCCGTTGGAGAGCAAGGCAGCAGCAGCTGGCCAGGGTCCAGTACAAACCTGCCATCAGTAATATTGGCAAGGCCTCTCCAAGCAACTTCCTGGGTTTTAAATCATGAATTCAGAAACAATTAAGTGAATTTGGTACACTTTGCGTCAATAACACGTTAAAAATAGCACACTTCACAAAAGGCTTGCACTGAATTGGAAATGGATCTCATTAAGCCTAAATGTTCTCGAAGTCTCCGTTTGAAAACAATGTATGTTTAAAAAAGAAAAAAAAAAAGGTTATCTTTACACCTTGGCTTTAGGTTTGTCCATAGCGGGATATCCAATGCCCCTGTTTGGATGGGGCCAGCAGGGGGCAGTGCTGATGACCAACCCCTAGGATACAGGTGTGGGGCGGGGAGCCGGGTCTCCACCGCCCTCGGCCAACCCCAGCTGTCCCTGGGTTTTTCACCTGAAGCTTGTATATAACCTGCTCGCCGCCGCGGGTGGGAAGCTGCTGCGTGGACAGCTCTCCGTGTGGCTCGGCCCACAGTGAGTATTCGGGAAATCTAAGCCCCTGCTCTTACTCGGAGCTCGTGAACGTTTTGTCCGTATGTTTGTCTCCTGACAATGCTCTAAGCACAAGGCATGGCTGGGCCCGGGCTGCTGGTGTCCAGGACTTGTGTAGAAAGGGAGGGACGGGCTTTCCCCGGGTTGGGAATAACGAGCTGCGGGCGGCGAGCAGGGAGCGGGATCCGGACCCGGCAGCGGGGTCCTCGCTCCACTCCTGCCCTGGCTCTGGGCCGAGAGCCAGCTCGACGGCAGGAAAGTAAGTGTCTAAGGCTGGTATGAATGGCGAGTGGGTCTCGTGTGGGTTTAAATTACGAAAAAGAAAATTTGAATGTCAAATGCCACCATTCTTGGGGCCAATTAAAGCCGAATGATACGAAAGGCAGTAATTACCCCTGTCAGGAAATTCTGCTGGAAGTTATGGCTGCCGCAGAAAGAACAGCCTGCGCCTAGAGACTTCGCTGCCCCCTCTTGTGGGGTCTCACTGCCCACGCTGAAGTCTCTCCTCAGCCCCGGTGCCCCTCCCCCGCGTGTTCCAGAGGCAGGGCCGCGGCCGGGCAGGCTGCCCTGATGTTTCTGGATCCTGTGCTGGGGGCTTTTCTAGTACATCTAGTACATCTGAGATGAAGGCTGGACTCCGTTCATTCTATGAGCATTCAGTAAGCGCCGACTGCATGTCGGGTCCTCTGCAGGATGCTGGGAGCAAGGAGGAGGCCTCATGGTCTCCAGGGGGAGGCAGGTGTGTAAGGAGACAATGACGGGGGCTTGGGGTGGGGCGCCCCCTGTGGGTACACAGAGGACTTGCCCGCTCTTCCTGGGAGAGCAGCAGGGACCTTGAAAGGCCTTCTGGAAGGAGAGAGAGACCTCTAATTTGGAGATCTATAGAACAAGTAGGTCCCTGCCACACCTACAGTCTGCTAACTGCTGAAATGCAAAGAAGCAGGGAGTCCCTGTTAGTAAGGCTGGGAATGTGCACGGGCCCCCTCCCCCTGGAAGGCAACTCGGCACTCTCTGGGAGCATCGAAGACCCAGAGTTTTCTCTGCTGGTGAAAGTCGTGGTGGTGACATTGAGAGTCACAGGGGCGAGAACGTTCGTTGGCTCACAGTTTGTGAAATCCTGAGTTGGACACAGCCCGAATGTCCTCGACAGGATATGAGATCAGGAGCTGCAGGTGAATTCGGGCAGCAGAACCCTGGCTTGTCCGCTTTCACTGTGGAAGAAAGCCGCCTGCGTCAACGCTGATAAAATCTCAAGCCCATGTTGAGGGTAAAGCACGATGGAGAAGGACAAGTGTGCGGGGTGATGAAATCGTGCCGCCCGAGCTCAGGTTGCGGTTGTGTGTGACATGTGACGTTCACGGAGCAGCAGTGGGAACGTTGGGCTAGGACCCTGGCCACTGTGGGGGGTGGGTGAGGAAAGCCTGGAGGTACCTGAAGGGCTGTAATGTTGTACCTCTTAAATAAGCGTTTTACGCGTGTAAGGAAAGTCTTTAGAGGTTCGTGGAACTCATTGGAGGGTCTGTGGATGCTATTTGAATCTGTGCCTATCTTGACTTTCCAAACGTTTCATAATGTTTAAAGGTGTTTTCTAATCATTATTTATTTGAGAGAGAGAGAGAGACAGCCTGTGAAGGAGGAGGGGCAGAGGGGGAGAAGCAGACTCCCAACTGAGTGGGGGGCCCGCCGTGAGCTGATCTCAAGACCCTGAGATCCTGACCTCAGCAGAAATCAAGGGTCAGACACTCAACGGACTGAGCCATCGAGGTGCCCCTAAAGGTGTTTTTTTTTTTTAAAAAGAACTTATTTGACAGAGGGAGACACAGCAAGAGAGGGTACACAAGCAGAGGGAGTGGGAGAGGGAGAAGCAGGCTCCCCGCTGAGCAGAGAGCCCGGTGCAGGGCTCGATCCCATGACCCTGAGATCATGACCCGAGCTCAAGGCAGACACTAACGACTGAGCCACCCAGGCACCCTAGGCGTTCTGTCTCTTGACCGGACTGCCGGTGACGAGGTATCTCTTTATAATGATTTGTTACATTGCGTATCGGTTTTATGTGCTTTTCTTGATGAAGGTGACATTTCAGTTTTTAAAAAGTTAGAAGGAGGGGCCTGGGTGCCTCAGTTGGTTAAGCCTCTGTCTTCGGCTCAGTCATGATCTCAGGGTCCTGGGATCGAGCCCCGCATCGGGCTCTGTGCTCAGCAAGGAGCCTGCTTCCCCTTTTCTCTCTGCCTGCCTCTCTGCCTACTTGTGATCTCTCTCTCTGTCAAATAAATAAATAAAATCTTTAAAAAAGATTAAAAAGAATGAGCAGGTGAGAGGCTAGGGAGGGCGAAGCAATTCCAGGCACAGGGACAGAAGAGAGCAGAGGGCTGGGAGCTGGGCAGAGCCCTGTATATGCAGGGCCCAGGGATCTTTGGTCCCCTGAGTGGCAGCCCTGCTCCCAGCCGCTGCCTCCCTGTGATGGGGCCCTCTGCTCCCCGCCTGGCAATGGGGCCAGGCCTGATCCAGGCCCAAGCCTGCATGAGGCTGGCTAGAAAGTGAGCACTCTGAGAGGGGCACCAGCTGGAGGTAAGCGGTTGCTTTAAGAAGTGGTTCAACCAACACTTGCTGGGTGCGTGGCCTCCAGGGGGTGATTACTAGGAGACTGGCATTTCTTGGAGTGCGGCGTGGCTATGCTAATGCAGAAGGGCAGGCAGGAGAGGGCAGAGCATCCCTGGGTAGAGAAGCAGAGGGGCATCCCTCACGGTTCTACGGGCGGCTGTCTTTAGGAGCTCGGTAGGCTTTCCCTGGACTTTTGGAAGGATGGGGGAGACCCAGCACGTGCAAAGGTGTTAGTAAAACTGCATTGCCCTGGAGGAAGTGGAAAAACAAGCTCCAGGAGGCAAAGGATGGGTTCTTAAACTTTTGGTGTTTCTTCTGCCCCTGCGATGGGAAGTCAGAGCCTGGGCGCAGGGCGGGGAGCACGGAGCGCAGGGCGGGGAGCACAGAGAGCAGGTGAACCCTCCGGAAACCAGCGGGGTGTGCAGTGATTGGTCTGGCAAGCAATCTTGTTCAGAAAACTCTCAGACATAAAGGAAAGTATAGAGGAAGATTCTGCTGCAGGCTGAGAAATAAAACAGGGGAGAAAAAATTGCCCCTCGAAGACCTCCCTCTAGCACACAGCCGCCTCCTTTTGTCTGTGTCCTTCTGGAGGGATCAGAACCTGCTTTCAGAGGGAGGAGCATTTCTCTGCGTCCCTGAACATAGTCTAGGGAGTGGTTTTGCATGCTTTTAAGCTTTGTATAAACAGTATCTGTCCTGAGGGTCCTTCCACCCCGGGATATCCCCGTGGCATGCTTTCAAAATTGATTTTTTTTACCAAAGCCTGTAGCTCAGGGGCGTGTTTTTCCTTTCTGTGAGCGCCTTGAAATTCACCCAGCATACAGCCCATGCACCTACAGTGCACAGTGCGGTGGTTTTCAGTGTGTTCATGGGGTTGTGGGACCATCACCACGACCCGTTAGAACAGTGCCAGCACCCAAAAAGAAACCCCAGGCCCTTTAGCCACTAACCCCCATTGTCCCATACCCCAACCCTAGACAGCCACTAATCCACTCTCTGACTATAGATTGGCCTATTCTGGGCATTTCATATAAATAGAACCAGGCCATATATAATCTTCTGTGACTGGCTAAAGCACTCCCTTTCGTGGTTGTGTAGTCCAACATATAAGCCCACCACCTTTCATTTATCCAAATAAATGATGTGGAATCCTGCTTTCGGCCAAGACAGAGTAAAGGGACTGGATTTACCTTCCTGCCTGGAAAAAAAAAAACAAAAAACAAAAAACTAAAAACTAAAAAAACAAGATAAAATCAATGAGGCAACAGTTCTCAAGATGCTGGACATCAAGCAACGAAGGTTAGGACTCCCTGGGAGATGGGGAACAAAGGAGGTGAGCCTGTGATGGCCGGGAGACAGTTGCCAGACCGAGGACAGGGAAGGGGACCACAGGTGGGGCCCGGGGGCTCCCCAAGTTGAGAAGAAGCTGGAAGTTCAGGGAAGCCAACGTGGCTAGAATTCACAGTGCAGCCCACCAAAGATGGGAGAGGGAGAGAGAGAGAGTGAGAAGACTGGAGAGCAGCTGAGAACCTTCTCCCAGTACCCAGCTGAGTGCCCATCCCTACAGGTGTGTAGGGAAAAGACCCAAGGCTGGGAGAAAGAACACTCTGCGTGGATTAGAGGTAACGCTCCTTAGAACTCACACACGTTAGGAATAGGGCCTGTTCCCAGAAGCCAGAATGGAGAAACTTCTGACTTGGGGGTTATCGTGTAGAGTACCCAGAAAGTACATCCTAGAATGAAGCCTGATAGTTTTTATGGGAATCCAAAAAATAGCCAGTGCTCGATAAGGTAAAATTCAGGGGCCCCTGGGTGGCTTGGTCAGTTAAGCATCTGGCTCTTGATTTTTGGCTCAGGCCATGATCTCAGGGTCATGAGATGGAGCCCCGTGTCAGTCTTTTCACTGGGCATGGAGCCTGCTTAAGATTCTCTCCCTCCCACACTCTAAAAAAGTAAATAACTAAAGATGAACCCGAAGATTACACAAGCTTTAAGGATTTCACAATCCAGGACACAGCACCAGGATAGAAAGTAATAAATATAATTCCCTTCTGAAAGGAAGAAATATTGGGGGAGAGGGAAGAGATTTCTCCTAGGCCATTTTCTAGGTAACCCTTGGAAACAGAGAATTCAGAACTATTTTATTAAGAAAGGCTGCATCTAATTTGTCATTTGTTGACAACTTCTGATGAGAAGATTAAAATTTCTCTTCCTGGGGCACCTGGGTGGCTCAGTGGGTTAAAGCCTCTGCCTTCAGCTCAGGTCATGATCTCAGGGTCCTGGGATCGAGCCCCACATCGGGCTCTCTGCTCAGTGGGGAGCCTGCTTCCCCCCCTCTCTCTGCCTGCCCCTCTGCCTACTTGTGATTTCTCTCTGTCAAATAAATAAAATCTTTAAAAAAAAAATTTCTGCTTCACCCCCATCCCCCTTCTGTTATTCTGTTTGAGGCAGAAGGGAGGACCAATAAGGGAGGGAGAAGCAGCAGAGTGAAGGAAGACGGGGTTTGCCGCCAGAATACGGAGATTGGCTCTCTCCAGAGGTGGCTGGTGAGACAGTGAGCGGCCCCAGAGATGGTGGTGGTGCTTTGCCTTCTGTGCAGACTTCTCGGGTGTGTGGGGGTGGGGGGCAGAAAGATGGAGGACCCCCCCGGTGGGGGAGGGTCAGGCCCAGTGGAGAGTCTGATGAGTCTAGATATGATTTAATCTCAGACTTCCAGTGCGCTCTGCGTTTACTTCGTCTCGGTCTAGCTAAGCCCTTTTAGATACTTTCAGCCGGTGCTGTCTTTGCAAAGGAAGGCCACACAGGAATGGCTTGGGGTCTAGGACTTGGGGTCTGCGGAGATCTCCCAGTTTCCGGAAGCTGTGGGCCTGGAATGTGTGGACGGGGGCTGGCTCCTCTCTGGGTTCCTCTTCGCACAGAACCGGGGCAATGGGAAGCATTCAGTAAAACACTGGAGAAGGAAGGGGAGCAAGGAAGAAACACTGGAAGGCTTTTCAAGCATCATGACGTGAGCATTCAAAGCCATTGTCACTGCACCTCCTCCGTGAGGCCTGTCGTCAAAATATAGACATTTACTGTTGCCCAGACAAGCTGTGCCCTCCTCTTAGAAGGCCCTCACCCACCCCCAGTTTATACACAGCTCACTCTGTCAGAATCCAGTCTGTTTCCTAGATGCCGCCTCCTCCCAGAAGTCTTTTCTGATTGCACCCTTTACCCCCACCAAGCTCTGGCTTCTTCCTCTTTGGTCCCCTCTTCCTGGGCCAGACTGACTTGTGTTTTCCTCAGCCCTAAGTGCTTAGGCACTTGGCCAGACTGGGGAGGGGTAGGAGACAGAAGAAGGAGTAGGAGGGAACCAAGAGAAGCTGGGCAGGAGCTGGGGGTTAGATGGTGCAGGGGAGATGGTTTCAGATGAGGCTGGATGGGGGTGGGGGGCAGGAGGAGGCCATTTAGGGCCTCAGCCAGCGTCTGGGTTTCATCCAGTGGGAGTCGTGGGAAGGGGGCCATTGAACAAGAGAGTGCTTGTGCCAGGTTCTGAAAGCTTCCTTGGGCTGCTATACAGAGAATGAGCTGGGGGGATGGAAGGAAGTCAAGAGGCAGCTGGAAGCCACTGTCACCTGAGCAGGGAGAGGTAATGGAGGTCTGGACTAGGATGAGGCAGGAGGTGGCATGTCGGGGTCATTTAGCAAGTAAAATCAGCAGGACCTGGAGTTGGGGGGCAGAGCCCTCTGCAGTCCCATGGCAGTGGGGGGTGGAGGGGTGAAGCTGCCTGAAAGCTTCCTCTTTGTTCCAGCGTGCCTCTTGCAGTTTTGGTGCTGTGGCACTGCCAGGAGGCATCGCTGCTGCCCAGGGTCTCTGGTCCATGAGTCCATCCCTCCCTGGCCCTGCAGGTGTGGGTTCGGGTTCTTCCTCCCGGAACGACCCGGGCCTTCGCGGATGGCGAGACCCGCTAGCTGCTGAGCCCGTGTCCCCAAGATCAGCTAGTGGGAAATTCCAGGTGGGGTCCAAACTTTAGCCCCCCCTCCAACTCCTGCCCTCACGGACCCTGGCTTGTCTCCAGACAGGCTTGTCTCCCCTCGCCTGGGGATAAAGCTTCTCATCCGTCTCTGATTTGGGTGGTAGTTCCTTCAGTCTTCTGAATGTGGAGCAGTAAAGGTAGAAGCCTCCTGAATTTAAGGCATGGTATATGGACAGGAAGTTTTTGTTAAAACTCTGGTCAGCTGCCCCCCACCCCCCATCCCTGTCATGAAAACCTGTGACAAGCATATTTACTGAGTCTCAGGTCTGGAGTCACAGACAGGAGCATAAAGACAGGCCATGTATAACTCGTGTGACCGTAAACTCCCCCCACCCCCACCCCCAGTTCGAGAATGGAGACTCAGGCTGCAGCAGGGGCGCGCCGTGAACTTGGCCCATGTGGAGGCCGTTAACACCCTGAACCACATCCCGCCCACACTCCTAGGTTGAAGCCCTAACCCCCAGTGTGGCCGGATTTGGGGATGGAGCCTCCAAGAAGGTGACTGAGCTTAAGTGAGGCTAGAAGCGTGGGACCCTGACCCCATAGGATTAGCCTGACCCCATAGGATCCACCCCCCTGGAGAAGAGACCGCAGACCGCACGCTCTCTCCGCTCGCCCACGGAGAGAAGAAGGCCACATCTCCAAGCCCGGGAGGCAGCCCCTCACCGGAAACTGGCTAGCATTTCCATCTTGACCTCCCAGCCTCCAGAACTGTGAGAATTTAGTTTCTGCTGTTGAAGCCGCCCAGCCTGCGGTCTCTTATCATGGCGGCCGGAGCTGACCGACCCAGAGGCTGCTGTAGCTTCTGGGCCCCTCGCTGCCGCTGCCATTTCGTCCCTCTCAGGTCCCAGAGGGGCTGGGAGCAGGACACCTCCTGGGTCAGCCCAGGCTGTAGGGCCAGCCGCAGGACCCTTGACCCTGAGGACAGCCCTGGAGAGTTCCCGCAGTCCTCCCTGCTGGACCCAAGGCTCATCCTTCCCATGACTGTGCCTGGCCTCGAGCATGTCGGCACGGGATCGACACAGTTGCACGCCCTGGGCGCCAGACCTGGGCCACAAGCAGCCGCTGCCTCGGCCTCTTTGCAGGACCCGAGTCGGGGGCAACTTTCTTCCTCTTGCCCTAGGGGCCGTGTTCGGGTGGATAGTGGGAGCTGGAGACCTGGCCTGGGGGGCCCCCACGGAGCTGCCACTTGGGGCAGGAGAAGGAGCCCTAGGATTGGACCGTCCTCTTCCCATTTTCTGCACTTAGTTATTTTCTGTGATCTATACTTCCAACCCACAGATCCAGAACCCCCAGATTCCCGAGGGTCAGTGATTTCTGGAATCCTGCCCGGGGTTCCTCCCTGGTGTCCCCATGATCTCCTATTACCCCTCTGCCTTCTCAGAGGGAGACAGAGCACAAGGGAGCCCAGGCAGGCCATCTTCTGGGGGTGGTGGGGGTGTGGCTGAACCGGCGCCTGAAATGCTTCCGTTATTAAAATAATACCCTCCAAACGCCTGGAGCCTGGGAAGCAGGAGCGGCTATCCGTGGTGGTGGCTTTCCTTATACTGGGACCTGGGTCCCTACCACACCCCGCCTTCAGTGGGAGCAGGGGGTACAGCTATGACCCCAGCTCTGCAGCTAGAGATGCCTGTGTGGATCTTAACCCCCCAGGAAGCACAGGGTCTTCACTGGGGGTAAGGAGCATTCGGCCCCCCCAGCTGCCATGATGCACCTCCCAGCCCTGTCTCCCCGTCCTCCTCCCAGCAGAGAGGAGAAGGGAAATCCTTCAGGTCCCACGAATGAGAAAGACGAACACTGGGTGAAAGCCGGGTAAGTCTGGAGTCACCGGACACGCTGAAAATGTCTATTTCTCGGTTCGGAAATGTGCTCGTTCTAGAAGATGCCACCCGTGGGGAAAGCTGGGTAATGGGGCAAGAGACTGCTACGCTTTTCTTGTAACTTCTTGAAAGTCTGTAATCCAAAAGAAAAATGGATTCTTAAAAACGACAGACCCAGAGAATAGGAGCAAATATTGGCAGACCGTAAGTCTAATAAGGGACTTGCATAGAGAGCTCCCACCTTGGCCATTTGGGGCTACTGTAACCGATGACCATAGACTGGCTGGTGTGAGTGAACATTTCTTTCTCCTGGTTGTGGGGAGTCCAAGAGCGGGGTTCTGGCAGATTTGGTGTTTGGTGGGCGTCCCCCACGTCACACATGGGTCTCTAGTTCCGTCTTCCAGCTGCCTTCTCCTGACGCGCGCTCGCGGGAGGGGGCCGTCAGCTCTTCCTCTTTCAAAAGGGCATTGATCCCGTCCCGAGAGCCCCACCCTCGTGACCTTGCCGAGTTATGGTTACCTCCCAAATCCCCCACCTCCATATACCGTCACACTGGGCGTTACTGGAGTTTCAACTTACCGAGAGCGGACACAAAACAATCGAATAATAAAAAGGAAAATGACCCACTAGTGTGACGGCGAGGATGGAGAGAGAAGTGGGTCCCTCGCGTCGCCGGCGGGAATGTAAAATGGTGCAGCCCCCCGGACCGGTCCTCAGAAAGTTAAACGGAGGGTCCCCGGCAATTCTACGCCCAAGTATATAGGATACAGTTTAGATAGGAATCGATCGTTGTGTAGTCAGAGAAATGAAATCCTACACCCCCCACCCCGAATGTTTACGGCGGCATTATTTAGAACAGCCACGAAGGGGAAGCAACTCAAGTGCCCAGCAGCTGATGAATGGATAAATAAAATCTGGTCTAGCCGGACAATAGGATAGTATTTGGCAATACAAACAAGCGGAGTATCTGCGGAATGGAAGAAGCCAGAATGAGAGGCCACCCCATGGGGTGCTCTGGTGCTTACGGGAAGCGTCCGGAACCGGCGGATGGACAGGCACAGAGAGCTGACGGGAGTGGCCAGGAGTCAGGAAGCAGGCGTGCAGCTGGCCGGTGAGGGCACGCGGCTTCTTTCGGGAGGGACATGTTCAGCAGGTCATCGTGGTGGTGATGGTCGCACAGCTCTGTCCCTGTGCTAAGAGCCACCAGACGGTGCGCAGAAGTGGGCCAATTCCCGTCCCTCGGCCTGGGCCGCCGCAAGTAGCGTCCGCGGCCCCAGAGCCTAGGGCTGAGCCCGGCTTCGGAGCCAAGCCCTGGCATGGTGCTGACGGGATTATTCCTGCTCCCCTTCCTGTGTTCTCGTGGCAGCCTTATGAGGCGCTGTCATTGTTCCCATTTCACAGATGAGGAAACTGAGGCTTGGGGAGATGACCTCCTGGGGGGTGGGCAGGACACTGCTCTCTTACGCCACAGGGCTCTGGGCAGGCTTTGTCACCCGTGGTCAGGCTCGGTGGGTTGCAGACTCCTTCCAGTGGCTTGGGGACATGGAAAGGACCCCACACGCTCTTCTAGCCATGTCACGTGCGTGACTGTGTGGTGTGAGGAAACGGGGTCCCCCGCCTTCCTGACCCTGACCTCAGCCGGTACCAGACATTGCGGTACCAGGCATGGCCACCAGGCGGCACACCCACCCCGGCTCTCCCTCGCAGAGCTGCTGCCTGCAGACCCGGGTGCATTTCCTTGGTCTAGTTTTACTGTTCTGTTCTCGGATTATGCGAGAAGGGGTATTAGAATTGTGTCAGGACCCAGAGCTCTGACTGAGAACTGTCCCCCCACCTCCTTTCCCGTGCAAGAAGAGAGGCCCTGACAGCTTCCCCCACCCCACAGGCCTTCTGCAGAGCCTGGTACCCATAGCCCGCCCCGTGCTTGCCTCGACCTCCCTGCCTTGTGCTGGTCACCTCCAGCTAGTGCCAGCAGGCTGGGAAGCCCTGGCCCCGAGGACAGCAGGCCAGCCCAGGCCTCCTCGCCATCGCTGCTCTTGGCTCCTGGAACTGGTGGTGGTAAAGGCAGGCACGGCCCCCAGGCCAGCTGCGCCAGGCCAAGGGGCTATCGGAGCAGCTGTTTGCGCCCACACGTGTCACTGGTTCATACTGTTGGACCAGGCTGCTGGGCGGGCAAGCGGACATGTCTACAAATGTGTCCCCTCCCTCCTAAGGGCTCTGAGGATTACCCTGGGGCCCCCACCAGTGGCCGGAGCATCCAGTGGCTTTCCCCAGCATCAGCGCATCCCCGGCTGGTTCCTGGCATCTGGGTGAGAGCACGGCCTGCAGCAGTGGGGCGTGCCCAGCAGAGGGAGCTGTCACCGTGCGGTCACCGGAGGGAGACCCAGCGGCGGGTCAGGGGTGGCAGGTCAGGGCCAGGGCTTGCCCTCTCTGCTGCTCCAGGTGTGCTGGCACGCTCCTGGGCCAGCTGTCGAGGGAGTCCCAGGCACCAGGGGCAGGGCCCGGGAAGCTGCATTTTAACAAATCGAGGGGGGCCAGTTCTGCACACGGGATGGAGAACTTCTGGCTTGTGGTGCCGTAGGAGCCGGGCCTCCCAGTTTCCTTCGCCCGCAGCCGCTCGGATGCCAACCTGAGGGTCCCCTTCCCCAGGACGGGCACCGCTGTTTCTCTCCGCGTCTCTAAGGTTACTGGTGCGGAGGGCACGTGGGCAGGAGCTGGGCCTATAAGCTAATGCCCTTCCCCGCCCGGGAGAGCTCTGCCCCCGGGGCTGTGGGGCTGGCGGAGGGGGAGGCCGGAGTGGGCTTCAGCCCCCGCGCCGGCAGGCGGCAGATGCGGGGCCCAGGGAGAGGACCGCACGACACTCCGGCGTCTCACTGCCTCTACCGGCACCGGCTCCGTTCTTGTCAAATAAACACTGCAGGGCCGGTTCATTTGTCTCAAAACATATATTTTACCGCTCGTCTCCGTACATCTCTGAGCACCTTTGCCAGAATTGCGGGAATGTGTAGAGCCTCCAATCTCAACCCCCCTCCCCTCCCTAGGCCTTGGCAATGAGGTCCCTCACGGCCTGGGTGATGGCGTCCCTGTCGATGCCGAACATCTTCAGCAGCTCCGCCGGCTTCCCGCTTCTTGGCACCTCGCCCACGGCCAGGCGGGAGACGGTGATGCCAGGCTCGCCCATCAAGGCAGAGCACACGGCCTCACCTAGGCCGCCTGCGTAGAGGAAAGGAGAGCAGTCAGGGGACGCGGCCTCCTGGGCCCTCTGCCAACCCGAGTTTCTTCCCTTGGCCAAGGATGACGAGACAGCATAGACACCGCCCTCCCCCATGCCTGAAGCCAGCGCAGACATCACCCATCAACCACGATCCTTCTGTGTTTTCCTCAGTCCAAACATGGCCTCTGAATTGTTTTTAACGCCATGCCCTGGGCAGCTCTCTTAGATGAATGAGATCCCAGGTCTGAGCCCACCCCGGAGGAGGGCTGCTGTGTGCTTGTGGGGGGACTGCCTGGCGAAAGACCCATAGAAGACAGAAATTCTGCACAACTGTCAGGGACACAAGCCACCTCTTAGCCACAATGTCAAGATCCTCCTGGGCTCCCTGGGCGGCAGGGGCTCCAAGGAGCCACATCAGCAGCCAAGTTTGCAGGGTCCCTAGCCAAGCCTGGGGCCAACGGGAGGCTGAGTCCCAGCTGCTCCAAGGGATGACTCTGGGCTTCCTGGGCCCAGCTGCCGTCCTGGGGCAGGATGAAGGAGGGGTGTGCAGCCCTCTGCAGGCCTGTGCCTGCAGCCCTTGCCTGACCCGTCTGCCCCACCTCTCCGGCCCAGGGCCCGTTACCTTCGTAGTAATGGTCCTCCACGGTGAGGATCCTGCCCTTGGTAGCACGGGCGCTTTCGAGAATGAGATTCCTGTCCAGGGGCTTGATGGTGAAGGGGTCCAACACGCGAATGTTGATCTTCTCTGTGCGGGGAGAGAACACAGGGGTGAGGCTGAGGGGGGCAGTGTGGGTGTGTCCTTGTATCGGTGAGGTCGCTGGGGGTGTCCCAGGAGTTGTCCCACAGTTAAAAGCCCGGGCCTGTCCCTATTATGGGGAGACCAGCTGTCCCTCTGTTCCCATCATCAGGGAACTGCCAGCCCGCCCCCCCAGTGGTTTGCCCCCTCCCTCTGCTTATCTGTGATGCCCATGGCCTCCGGCATCCTGCACCTCCTGATTTCAGAGCATCTGGTCTCAGGGAAGAGAAATGCCTGTCTCTCTCCCCTCACATCCTGGGCGAGAGGAGGTCAACCTTTGGACCATCGAAGAAGACTGTGTGGCCTGACAGGCCCACACAGCTTTGCCCCATCTTCCCAGACACCTCGGAAGATCCAAGGGAAGCCGGAGGGAAGTTCCCGGCGTCTGCCGTGAGGCAGGACCAGGGCTCACCGGGGGAGGGGAGGGGAGGGGAGGGGAGCTGCGGCTGCAGGCACAGGGGCCGGGCCAGGCGAGGACCCCGCAGAACGGCCTCAGAACGAGCCAAATGCCGCCATGACTCTTGAAGCCCTCCCCCGGGATCGCCGTCCTTGACAGGGCTGGGCCTCCCCTGGCGCCTCTCCAGCTCACTGGAGCTCCGGACACGCTGTTCCCTCTGCCCAGGCCTCTGCTTATCACTTCCATCTCACTGCCGAGGTCATCTGCCTAAGGACGCCCCCGCCTGCCTTCTCCTCCCTGCTCCGCACGGCCACACCGTGGCGTCTGCTGTGATTCCGTGGGGCTCCTGCCTTTCCCGCTGTGTCCGTAGCTAACATTTGTGAGCCTGGCCTGGTGCTGATGATAATAGTGATGAAAACACTAGGTGACATGTATCGAATCCTCAGGACAGCCCTACCGGAAAGGTGACCGTCTCTCCACTTTATGGATGGGGGAACTGAGGCACAGAGATGCTGAGTGACTCAGGCCACACCCCAGTAAGTGCTGGTTTGAGCCTCTGATCGGACCCCTGAGCTGGGGCACCTCAACCCCAGGGCCACGGGGCAGGGGCAAGGCCTCCAGCCACCGCGGCCCCGGCACTCAATGTCACGCTGGCCGCAGAGTCCTAAGTGCTCAAAGGGGGGCTTCTATGGGCCCCTGAGTGGCTCCGTCAGTTAAGTGTCCTGCTCTTGATCTCAGCGTCATGAGTTCAAGCCCTATGTTGATAAAAGGCGGCTTTTATTACTACTAGCATTTAATTGGATGAAATCTCTTCTCACCCCCAAGACCCCGGACGCCACCAGTGCCTAAGACCAGCTGGGGCCCTCCTCACCTTTCTTCAGCAGGTCAGCAGCAGCCAAGGCCTCGTGCAGCGTCACTCCGGCCCCAATCACTGTCACCTGGTCATCCTTGCTCTTTAGGACCACCTGGGGAGGACACGGGGGCCCGTGAGGCTCAGGGACCCGTGGCCAGGGGACGGGCCCTGGCTCTGGGCTTGCTTTGGGGTCTCGCCGGGCCACGAGCAGCACTGACCTTGGCTTGTTGGACTTGGAAGTCCTCATTGTTGTTATAGATGATGGCGTTTTCGGGGCGGCTGGTCCGGATGAAGCAGATACCCTAGAATGAAACACAACGACAAAGGATGATGGGACGTGGCATGCACGGGCAGCCTTGGGGAGTGGATTCTTTCTAGAAAGGCCACCGCTTCTCCCCTGCCCACTTCCACCCCGCCGTCCCAGGCCGGCTCCCGCCCCCCTCCAGCGGGGTGAGGGACAGTCTTGTCCTCTGTAACGTGTACCTCTCCAGACACTCCCCCCAAGTGAGAGCAGCCCCGTGGCTTTACAGCCCCAAGCCCCCCCTCGCCCCCCCCGCCGAAAATGGCTTCCCTTTCAGGTCGGCCGGCCTCTAAGTGGGGCTGCTCCCTACAGGGTGCATCTGGCAGAGGAAGGGGACCCACAGGGCACTCTGGTCTATGGCATACACAGCCAGAGAGACACGGGCTGCCGGGATTCTCACGGGCACAGAGCACAGTGATCGGCTGGCAACGTCTGCCGCGGGGCAGAAAGGGCGGTATGCACTCGGTGTGTCCTGCTCTCAGCTCTACAGGCCACAAGCACCAGCGGCAAGGTCAGGAGACAGCCCCCGGGGGGGCCCTGGATGGCCAGCGCTGCACCGGCACGCTGACCCCCGCCCCCACGCCACGAATGGCCACGTGCCCCACCTTTGTATTGGCGGCTAATTCCACCGCCTTCTCCGTAGACACCCCGTCACTTGGGTAAAAGACCGTTGCAGTGGGGATTGACCGAAACATGGCCAGATCTTCCAGAGCCATCTGGGAGGGCCCGTCTTCCCCTGGTGTGTGGGAGAGGACATGAATGAAGGAAGCCCCCCCCCCCCGCCCATGGCATTGTATCCTGCCCGCCCCTGTGCCCCCCAAACCTGGTCACAGCTGCAAGCCTCCTGGCCCCACTGGACTCACCGATGGACACCCCGCAGTGGGAGCCACAGAAGTTGATGTTGCTCTCGGAGATGGCCGCCATGCGAATCTGATCGAAGGCCCTGGTGAAGAAGGCCCCAAAGGCGCTGCAGAAGGGGACCGTCCTGTTGCGTGTGGCACAGCCCACGGCGACACTAACCTGCGGGGCAGGTGGCGGCAGCGTCAGCCCCAAAGAGGAAGGAGAGGGTGGCCGGGGAGCCCGGAGGCTCACGCCCCTCTCCAGGGTTGGGGGAGTCGGTCACCCTAGTGACTAAATTCTCCTCTTCCCATGCAGCACATTCCGGCGTACCCAGGGATTCCCCAGTCTGTCCGACAGCCTCTGACTTGAAATGACCACTTCAAAAATTCTCGTTAAAGTTCTGTTCCTGGGAATCTTGTTTTTTTTTTTTCTAGCAAACAAGGAAGGCCTTTTCACAGAGTGGGCTAGGAAGCTCGGACATGGATCTTTCATCGTTCCCAGGCTTCTGCAGACCCTGTCCCCAGCATCCTCGCCAACCCCCAGCCCTCGGCGGAGACCCTACGTACTTCCAGGCCCGAGGAGGCTCTGGACCCAAATCCCGGCCTGGAAGCGTGGAGGGCAGGCAGTGGCTCCAAATTGGCTGTGGCCTCCACAGCTCGAACCTGCCACGGATGTGACCTCCCCAGCCCATATACTGTGCCAATTTAGTCCAGACCCTCCAGCTGCCAAGACTAGAAGCCCCAGAGAGAGACAAATTCAAGTTCGGCTGAAGAGACAACTCCGGCTATGGTAGAGCCCAGCAGGCTTCGCAGCAAGGAAGCTCTAGGTGCTATGGGCCTGCAGGCCAGGCTGGGCTCCTTGGCGAGAGGGCCACGGCTGCTGGACCCATCACGTTCCAGCCTTGTGACTGTGGCTGCCCTACCACCTAGAAGGCCGAGTGACCCGGAGACAGCCCAGTGAGCACCACATGCGGCCTACAGACAGCATTTCCGGTGCGCACCTGCAGCCCCCCTAGCTCTCCGGTCCATCCGCTCAGCCGGGACGCGTGCACCCGAGGGGCACACACACACATTGCTCTCCCTTGCCGCTGCATACTCGAGGTCAGGGCCGGCTCCCAGCTGTTCCTGGGGTCTCCCTGGGCTGGCCTCCAGCAGGCACCTGGCATGGCCAACATAGCTGCCCAGGGGAGCAGGAGGACTTCAGCCCTGCCCCACACCCAGCAGACCTCAGCCCCAGGCTGTGGGGGGCCCGGGGCCCCCTGCCCACCCCCGGCACCCACCATGTTCTGCTCCGCAATGTAGCACTCAATGAAGCGGTCTGGGTGCTCCTTTCTGAAGATGTCGGAGAAGGTGGAATTCTTGGTGTCCCCATCCAGGGCGATGATGCGGTCGTGGGCACGGCCCAGCTTGGCCAGGGCCTGGCCGTAGGCCTTGCGGGTGGCAATCTGTGGGGAGGAGAGCATGGGGGCCCTGAGCACTGGGGTAGGCATGTGGCCCGAAGCCTGGCTCAGCCTCTGGAGGTCACGGCTTTTGGGGAGGAAAAGGATAAAAAAGAGGGTAGAAAAGGGAAGTCCAACAACACACACTCCCATGGAAATTTATCTTCTGCAAGGCTGCCAGTGAGAACTTCTCCACTGAATGTCTCCGAAGTCCCTACAGGCCCTTACCCCAGCCCAGCTGTGAGCCATCGGAGCTGGAGAAGATGTTCTAACACCCCTGTGACAGAGGTCTGTGAACTGACCCCACCCTGCACAGGAACACACAAGAGGACCAGGGAGTGGTCCTGCTGGGGGTCCCCGTGGGGGAGGGCCCTGGAGCAGCACAGGCCTGCCTCGGCTCTGATTGGCCAGACAAGGGGGAGTCCTGAGCTCAGAACCAGGGGCTCAGGCTGAAGGCCCAGAGTTAAGGGGACTCAGGTGCCGTGGGCTTGCTGTGTGACTGTGGGCCAGCCTCTTGCCCTCTCTGAGCCTCTGTAGGTAAACAATCTCACAGTTGGCTCTTCTCACAGAGGAGACGATAGGATCAACACCTAGGATTCCTCCTCACCCTGAACTAATCTCTCCTCTCTCCCTCTCCCAGCCGCCCAGAGAAGACCCATCTCGGTCCCAGCCTAGGGAACCCGAGAATCACGGCCACCCCAGCCAGACCAGAAAAGCAGGGCCCAACTCCGTACCTTGTCCCCAGCTTTGTAGCTGGGTGGGCTGGGCATGCGGATATTGGTGATGTTCACGGACGGGGCATCCTCCTGAGGGGGGGTCACGAGGATCTTCTTTTTGCTCTGGATCTGGTTGTATATTTCCTGGACAATCTGATCAGCCATGTTTTTGGGGAGGGGCTTCCCATGCCAAGCCTCCTTATCCTCTATCCCTGCGGGTACAACATAGGAGGGCGGCGGGCCCAGTAAGCCCGGAGCGCCCAGGGACCGGGAAGCTGCTCTGCGGGGCTGACCCTCCAACAGTGGAGGGCAGGCCAGGAGGCCACAGCCGGAACGCTGTGAAGCAGAGCCCCGTGTGGGGTGACCAGGAGTCCGCACGCCCGGCACCCCCTGAACAGCGGCCAGGTCTCCTGGAGCGGGCTCACAGCCAAGTGTGGGGGGCCAGGGTGCACGCACGGGCCTCTGCACCACCTCCCCTGCTGCAGGGAGGCACCTGCTGCAGGAATCCCATTCAGTTTGTTGAATGGGTCGGTCAGGAGGGAGCCTGGCCGGCAGAGCAGAAGCCGAGGCCCAGAGCAGGGTGAGCACTACCCGGGTCTCCCCCAGCACATGGGGGTGCAGCAGAGGGGCACCCAGGAGCGTCCCACACCATGCTGTCTTGCTATGTGGGGACCAGCGAGGCTAAAGAGCCCTTTCCTCCGAGGTCACCTCAGCCCGGGCAGGGACTGAGGACTGGCTTTCCCCCATAGCACCCAGCCCCCCGATAGGCCCCCAGGATCCCCCAGAAGCTTTGAGGCGTTCCAGGTCCCACCTGGCACTAACACCCAAGGCAACCATGCCAGGCAGCAGCGCCAGGGTGGTGACGATGCCGAGTCCTCTCCTCAATGTCCACCCCCTCCCCGGAAGGCTCCAGAGCTGTGTACCTTCTTCACATCATGGTGCTTGTTCTTATTTGCCACATGGGCAGGTGAGCCAACGGGGGGGGGGGGGGGGCGGCGTGTGGTACAGAGAAGCTGACCCAGGGTCTGCAGTTAGGCCCCATGGCCCTGGGTAAGTGCCCGACCCCTTCAGCCCCGTTTTCGCATGTCTAACGGCCTAGGGCTGCCTCAGCCCGAGGGGTTCGGAATCCGAGGGGCCTGCGTGCTGGAGAGCAGCTACACCTGCACGGTCTCTGGCCCAGCCAGGAACCACCTTCCAGACCCTTCTAGGCTCTGCCCATACAGGACCCTGGAAGCACTTCACCACTGTGCACAGGGGCCCCCCGCTTACCTCCTAGGGGAGAACCCGGCCTGCCCGGGTTCTCCGGACTCAGCGTCAGCCCTTGTGCTCAGGGCCGAGGATGCGGTGTAGATGACACCCGGGGAGGGTGTAGGGACTCTGTCACACCACTGTCCTTTGTCTTTACCCCCCGGGTCCTCCCAAAGGCCCTCCTCTCCTCCTGCTCAACCTGGGCTCCGATCCAGCCACGTGGGCTGCTGAGTTACCTCACGGAGCACAGCGTCCCGTCCCCTACCCCCCAGCACACCTGACGGAAGGCGTCAAAGGCCTGGCACCTCCCTGGACACGGGACCTCAGAGACGCGCCCCCCAGGGGAAACCCCCATCAGCTGGGTCAGCCACAGGGCCCAGTGGTATGCGGACGTACCTGTGATCCCCCGGCCTTTGAAGGTCTTGGCGATGATGGCCGTTGGCTGGTGCTTGGCCTGGCCGAAGGCCTTGCACAGCTCCTCCACGCTGTGTCCGTCCACGATGACGGTGTGCCAGCTGTGGACAGACGGGCCAGACTGAGCGGCAGGGGCCGGGCCCCCGGGAAGGCAGCCCTCGCTCCGCCACACATCTGCGGTCTGGGAAACACTAAAGGGGCACCTGGGGGGCTCAGTCGGTTAAGGCTCTGCCTTCGGCTCAGGTCATGATCCTGGAGTCCCGGGATCGAGTCCCACACATCAGGCTCCCTGCTCAGCAGGGAGTCTCCTTCTCCCTCTGACCTTCTCCCCTCTCATGTTCTAAGTAAATTAATAAAATCTTAAAAAAAAAACAAACAACCTTAAAGACTTTGTTTCCACTTTTGGTTTTATTTCCTCTTTTCTTTATCCTTTTTACATCATTTTACATCCCCCTATCTGCGTCTGAGCAGATTCTCTTTCTCTTTCCTAAGTAATTCAAAGCTTGGTTCACTTATTTTCTCTTTCGCTCCTGACCTACTTGTTTCTTGAAATCTACTAGTTTCCTGAAAGCTGCACTGGGGACAATGCCCTGGGTCTGGAATCTGTCTGCTGTTAGGTTTTTTAAGAACATTCTGGCTCAACTTTTGTTGAGGGAACACATCTGGTCACTCCACTGAAGCTGGATGCGAGGTGGTGGAAACATTTATCCAATGGGCTGGGGCACCTGGATGGCTCAGTCGGTTGGGCCTCTGCCTTCAGCTCAGGTCGTGATCTCAGGGTCCTGGGATCGAGCCCCACATCGGGCTCTCTGCTCAGCGGGAGGCCTGCTTCTCCCTCTGCCTGCCGCTCCCCCTGCTCATGCTCTCTCTTATTTGCTCTTTGTCAAATAAATATATAAAATCTTCAAAAAGAAAAAACAGCCAGGCTGCCAAACATATAGGGGAAGGAGCCAGGGCTGGGCAAACTTTCTCTCTACGGCAGTCCCTTCTGGGACTCGTAAGAGGAATAAAGTAGCAGCTGTCGTGTCCTGAGTGCGGGCTCTGTGCAGGCCTGGGGTGAGCACCGTGAGCCCCCCGAAGCCGCAGCACCACCACGGGGCTGGGCGCCGTCGTTGCCCCCCTTTTATATACACGTAAACAGAGACGGACACCGAGGACAGAATAACCCGCCCTAGGTCACACGGCAAGTTGGTGATGCAACCGGGACTTCAATATGCAGGTTCCAGACCCAGGGTGATGCTCCAGGTCCCCAGCCCGTGGGGCCTGAGGAGGCTCTTGGGACACCTGGCATCCCAGTTTCTTCCTCGGTCTGACAGAATATTCCCTGTCCTCACTTTCTTTATCAGGTCAGTCATCAGAGATAACAAACCCTGGGCGCCCTGTAACCAGGGACGGCAACCCCGCCCTGACCTTCTCCAGGCAGACTCCTGTACAAAGGGTGGCCCCGGCCCACGGTCTTCTAGACGCCTCCGGCGAGGCGGAGCGTGGGGGGCCCCAACAGCCACTCGGCTTTTATCCGGAGCAGGAGAGGGTCCCTGAGGTGAGGGCCACTCCAGCTAGCACCCCCCCCAGACGACCTCCCTGCTCTGTAACGCGGGACTCCCGATGCCCAACCACCCACAGCCCCACGGCCCACTTCACACGGCGAGGGGGCCTGTTGTGCCCTCTCGGGGCTGGCGCGGGAGGCAGCCCCCGGACAGATGCTCCAAGCCCCGGAGAGCCACGTGTCCCTCAGTCCCACGCTGGGCCCCTTGTCTCGCCTCAGCCAAGGACCGTGTGAGGATGTGTGCAGTCAGGTTACGTGAGTGCTCTGAGGACCGTCCTGTCTCCCGGCCTCACCGGTACAGACCTCCCTCACACTGGGCCTCAGGCCACAGCTCCGGGCCGGCGGCCTGGGTTGGCACTCTAGGTCTGAAATCGTGAGCCAGACGCTGAAGAACAGACTCCTCCTTTCGACGGGGCCTGGCCTCCGGCTGACTCAGCCCCTGGGCCGGCGACCTCCCAGCTTGGATGGCTCCCAGGCGGTGAGGCCGTGCGAGCCACAGCCCTGTACTCACCCGAAGGCCTCGCAACGCTTCTGGTAGACGTCCACCTGGTGCTGCAGGGGGGTCGGGTCGCTCTGGCCCAGGCGGTTGATGTCGAGAATGGCAACCAGGTTGTCCAGCTTGTAGATGCTGGCGAAGGCCATGGCCTCCCACACGGAGCCCTCGGACAGCTCCCCGTCACCCATCAAGCAGTAGACGCGGTAGCTGTGCAAAGGTGGTGGGTCAGCGGCCAGCCCCTCTGCCCGGGGCAGAGTGCTCCCAGCCTGCCCCGCCCCTAGAGCCTGTCCCCCCGGGGAAGGGATCGGCAGCCACGTGTGACAGGCCACAGGGCCGTCAGTCACTTCCCAGCTGCCAGCCCGCACCCACAGCCAGGGTTTTGCTCCCTAAGATCCCAAGAACAGGGGCACAAGATTAGGGCACAAGTAAAATGAGCAAGACTTGGCAGTGGGGGGAGGGGAGGTTACTATTCTCACTGGGGGGACAGGGCTTGAGCCGTGTGCACGGGGTGGGTCTGGTTCCCTCCACCCGTGCAGGAACTAGGAGTATCGGGGAGCTCTGGGGACTCGATCCCAGGAGTGGGCTGGGGAGGCCAAGACGCACCACCAGGAGCATCCCAGGGTAAGCTGTCAGGTGGGAGAAGGGTCACTAACAATGGCAGCTGAGGACCGGGATCATGGTGGGGACGGTGCCTCATAGGATGGGCCCTCCCAAGGTTCCAAGGCTGGCTCTCACCCCAGGATTCATGCCCAGCCCTATCTCTACCCCACCATCCCCTGGCCTGCGCGTAGCACCCAGGGGCTCTCTGGGCTGAGCAGCCCTGTCCTTGAGGTTAAGGACAGTTGTCACTCCCCAAATCGCACAGATAAGAAAACAGGCTCAAAGGTCAAGGGCCTTGTCTAAAGGTCACACAGCTGGAGAGGAGCTGAGCGGGGATTCAAACACAGGTCTGAGCGCCCAGCCCGCGCGGTCCACTCCGGGCCGTCCAGGAACGCACACAGCTGGAGCGGCGCAGCGCCTGGAGGTCCTCGCCGCTCCCGGCCCAGCGTCCAGCTGTGTGGCCCGGGGAGGGAGGCTCCTGAGGCCGGGCTCAGAGGGGACAGCTGCCCTGCAGCAGGAACAGCCCCGGAGCTGCTGCAGCTGAACCAGTCGGGCTTCAGGGCCCCGGCTTCCAGGCCCAAGGCAGGGGGAGCTGGGGAAGAGGCTGGCCGGCAGGGCCTGCGCTGTCAGCATGACTCAGCACTTCCGTGGGCCCGAGGTCAGGGAGGGCTCCTGCATCCTCCCTCGCCCGCCCGCTGCCTTCCCTCCTGGGGCCCCTCCCTTCCTGGGCCTAGAGCAGGGGTCTCGCGGGGGCCTATCTGAAGCTGTGTCCTGTCCCCCCAGCTGGGTCTCCTCTCCCCTCTGCAGGCTGCAGTGGGGGCCCAGGGGTGCTGCAGGGAGGGGGCTGCGCCTGGCACAGCAGCTCCCCGAAGTGAGCAGTCTGACCGCGCCCAGGCCAGACAGACCGTAGGGAGTCTGAGTTATCTGGGAAGAGATTCCAGGGAAGTGTGTGGGCTGCCTTCCCAGCCCCGCGCCCACTGCCTCGCCCACTGCCTCGGAAGGCGGGAAGGCCGGCTGGGGCCAAGGGCGGAGCGCGGCCTCAGGCCCTGGTCAGGAGAGCATCCAAGGGTCCCCGAGGAGAACCCGTGGGGAAGCTTGCAGGAGCTGTGTACTAAAGCTGCTGGATTTGGAGTGGGGGCCGCAAAGGTCCAGTCACGAGCTACTCTGAAGACAAGGGACCCTAACATGTGCCCCAGACGTGTTTGAAAAGCACTCGCACATCCCACCACAATAGGACTGCCCCAGGATTACAGCATACCCCCAAAACAGAAAGAACCGTACGCAATCATTAAAAACAGCTCTTAACCTATGCTTGCAGGCGGATGGATGGGAGCGACGTGAGGGGAGGCCAGGGGAGGCCACTTGTCTATCGGGCCCCCCACTCCGGGAGCAGGGCGGTTCCCCTGACAGCCTGCCCCCCGGCCACCCCTGGCTGCTGGGAACTCAGCTCAACTTCTCCCTGCACTGGCCCGCTCTATTATGTTAGGGTCAGGAAGTGACCCTTCACAGGGAATTACTTCAAGCATCTGTAGGGAATAATTAACTCACATCTCTGGTTCTGTGCCAAATAAAATACTCTTAAACATACATCCCATTCCTTGCGCCTTTCTTCCTTTCACGGTGAATCACTCCTGGTGGAGCTGAGCTTGGCCCCAAGAGGGTCTGGAGGCCTCACAGCCTCAGCTCCCCTCCTGGACAGCAGTCTCAGGATCCTCCTCCCCTGCACACAGTAGGTGCTCACTGCGGTCCCTCTCTTCTGGGGGCCCAGGGTCGCTGCCACACCCTCACGACCGCCCTGGCTACGGCCCTTCTCTCGCCAGTGGGGCGGACTGTCGGGCCCTGGGGAAGCCGCCAGCTGCCTGGCCGGGCCCTTCCTGCCACCTGCAGGCCAGGCTTCTCTAGCCCCTCGTCCAGGAATCTCCTTACTCCCGGGCCCCTCAGAGCAGTCCGGGGACCTTTAATATATCCTGGATGCATGCCCTGGGTTCAAATCCTGCCTCCACCATGAGGCAAGCATATTACCTCAGTTTTCCCATCTGTGAGAGGGTAAATATACTCACGTCACTGCCCAGCCCTCAGGGGGCTTATCGCGGTGAAACCCTATAAAGCACTGAAATGAAGGAGCCATCTGATGCCTGCTTTCCTTAAGAGTCTGCAGCTAACTCTTCTCCCCTCCTTACCAATAAAGACACCGGTCTGCAGGCGAAATCTGGCCTCACCACAAAGCCTTGTGACTGAAACCGGCCACAAGGGGGTTCTCTTCCAAACCGCCCCGAGCTGAAACTGTGAACCTCTCTGACCAGGCTTCCCACCCACCCTCTCCCAGCCCTTCTCCCCAGTGTTTGTCTCTTCTCTGGCAGAGAGGCAGGGCTTGGGGTTGCCCGGGACCCCGCAGAGCACATAATCTCCTTCCCCAAGATAAAGGCAAGCAGCTCGAGCCTGGGCACGTGGCGCTTCATCAGACAAGGGATCTGTGGGGCCAGAGAGGAGGTACCTGGGGGCAACGGTTAAGGCCTGCCACCCAGGACCCCTCCCAAAACTATGGAGGGTAGGGTTGGGGAGTGGAAGTCTTACCTGGCTTTGTCAAAGTATTTGCCCGTGTAGGCCATCCCACAAGCAGCCCCAAGGCCTTGGCCCAGGGAGCCAGTGGCCACGTCGGTGAAAGCTTGTTTCTGTCATAGCAGAGAGGGCCACAGTTACATCGGAGCACGGGCACTGCCTTTCCCCGACTGGCCTCCTAGGTCCCGGGCCTCGGGGCCCCGCTGGGGCAGGTGCAGAGAGCCCCGGGCAGCCGGCCCCCGGAGCGTGAGCTCTCACTCGCCAGCAAGGGCGATGGTGAGTGTGGTTCCCATACCGGCCGTGCCTGCCAGGGAATGGGGTGACCTCAGGCTCCCCCATCACCCCCTCACACCCATTCATGCCAAGACTCAGGAAACATCTAGCCCTCGTGGATGCCCAGATGGGGGGTGCGTTTTCATGGTAACCTATAAACTCCAAACACTTGCAGGCAGGGGCCAGCACCTGGGAGTAAGCTGGGACCCTTCCCCGGAGTGTCCCCGGCAGCCTGCCGCGACCCTTGTCCTGACCGCATGGTGACCCTCTTCTCCCAAGCTGGGTTGACGAGGTCAGAGTGGCCCCGGGGAGGGCAGGGAGGCTGGGGGCTCAAAAGGTCTTGGCCTTAAGCCCCAGCTTGGGGTGAAGAGTGTGCCCTGGAAACACCTACTTCCTTCCTTCTTCACCTCAATGCCCTCTTCCCCCACTTTCGACACCCTCAGTTTCTCAGTGGGCACCCGCCTCCCCTTCCCACACGCCTTGAGAAACAGGAAGAGGACACCGAGGCCGGTGCTGCTTTGGTGCAGAGTGCTTACCGGGACCGGGTGCCCGTCCAAGTCAGAGGTGATCTTCCTCAGGGTCAGCAGCTCCTCCTCGGGCAGGAAGCCGGCCTCAGCCCAGACGGCGTACAGGATGGGAGCCGCGTGGCCCTGTCAGGGGCAGGGGGAGATGAGGGGCACAGGGGCGTCCGCTGGGTGGCCGATACTTGGGGGCTGTTCCCCCCATGCACTGAGAGCGGGGCCTGGCCGAGCCTTCACCCCTTTCAGGGAGGCGGCAAGTGAAGGCCACATCCCCCTTTCGTGTCTCCGCAGCCCCAGGCTCCCCTAGCCAAGGCCGAATGGGCCCTGGGACAGGTGCAGGGGGAGCACAGCTGTGCGGCCTGCCCATGCCAAAAGCCCCGGCAGGCAGCCGGCCGCCCTAATCCCTGCTTTCTGGCATGGGAGCTGACTTGGACGGACTTCTAAGCTCTCATGCCTGCCTTGGGAGCCCAGAGGTCACAGGCCCAGGCCTGGGTACAGGTGGATTTCAGGGCTCCGTGGCACGGTCTGCGGCTGTGATTCTCATTCATGAGTGGGGGCCCTGGGGGCCTCAGCCAGAGCCTGCCATGGGGCGCCCCCACTCCCGAGCCAGCAAGCACGGGCCCGGGGGTGCCAGCCTGGCACGGAGAACCGTGTAGCGCCCAGCCTCAATGCTGGACTCCGCACCTGGACGGGAGTCCTGCCTGTTCACACAAAGCAGGGACAGAACAGCCAGCGGATCATTTTCACGGGGAGGGGGGGTCCCCAGTGAACTCAGTTGTTTGTTCTTAACTCGGCCTAAGCATTGCTGTGGGTCGGCGTGGGGTGAGGCACCAAGGGGTGGGCTGGGCAGGTGGACGGGGGCGCGGGCGGAAAGGGTGGGCTGAGGCCAGGCGGACGGACACCGGGGGGTAGGTCCCCTCCGAGATCCCTCGCTGCCAGCACCTTCCCTCTGTTCGAGGGCCCGTGGGCCACCTGGCCCAGGTGAAGGGTGGCGGGCTGGGCTCCTACCTTGGAGAGCACAAAGCGGTCGTTGTGAGGGTTCCGGGGGTCCTGGGGCTTGTAGCGCATGGTGTGGAAAAAGAGGACGGCCATGATCTCCGCGGCACTGCAGCATGACGTGGGGTGGCTGTGGGCCAGGGGAGAGACAAGACGCACGCATCATGGCCCCAGGCCTCGGAGCGAGAGGGCTCTCCCCAGGCCCATGTACAGGGACCTGGGGGTGCATATGCCAAGGAGTCACAGGCCTGGCTGATCAGAGAGCCACAAGCTCCTGCTCCCAGGAGGGCTGTGTGGGGTCCTAAGGACGCCGCTATGGATGGTGCGGGGCCACACCCTCCTGGAGCCCAGAATGGACCCAGTGCGAGGCAGCGCTGAGGCTGGAGGGTAGAGTCTGGATCTCACCTCACCGCTTCTAGCAGAGGCTATCAGGACACAGCAGCCCAGGAGCGGAGGCCCGTCTGAGTCTGACCAGCGAGCTACAGCCCAGGGGCCCTGCTCAGGACGCTGCCCACTCACGAGGGACGCCTTGCCTTCCCAGGCCCCGAGAGGTGCTGGTTCTCTTGGGCCATGGGCGAGGGGAGGGGAGGAGGACTCGCGGAATAGCCACAAATCACAAATCAGCCTCGGTCCAGAGGGCTGGCAGCCGGGGAACCGGGGCTTCAGGCTCTCCTAGGCGTCACTGGGCTACTTGGCCCTTTTTCAACTGGCAAGGGGAAGGCTGGCATCGCCGTTAGGAGCCAAGCTTTCGTGCAGATTTAAAAGGCAACACATACTATCTCGTCTTCCACAAAGGCTCTGATCATGAAAAAATAACAACCCTTTCTGCCCGTGACCAGGGCGGAGGGGGTGCTCACAAAAGCAAGAGGCTGCCCTTCCAGCCCCGGAGCGGTGGGCTCAAGGGGTCTCCCCGCCTTTTTTTAAGCCTTTTGCTCTGCTAAATGCAGTTCCTTGCAAATACTGATTTGCACAAACAATAGGAAGTGCAAGGTCACCCCTTCGCTGAGACTCGGGGAGGTCTCTCAGGACCCTCGTGAGTCCGCCAGCCCGGCGGCCCGGCCATGCTGGAGTTCCCGGGCGCCCCGACGGGCCCCTGGCCCACAGGACTGCGAACACGGCGGCCTCAGGGCACGCGCCTCCCAGCCGCCCGCTCCATGCAGCCCAGCGCGGCCCTCGGAGCTGCTCGGAGGGCCGACACGGAAACATGCCCAGTGCCAAACCCAAGGGCACATGCAGCACCTGGGGTTCACGCGCGCCTCCCTCCTCCCCGGCCAGTCGGCTCCCCATACTGGGTTAGGGGTGAGTCACTCCCAGCGCAGACACATTAGTAGAGAAACCCAGAACCGTCCATGCTGGTTTAGTACCACGTTCCCGGCACACAGCTTACACTTAGCCGTCTCTATGAACTCCGGGTCGTGGGGAAAAGACACTAGGCCTGAAAGAGGGAGGTGAGGAGACGTAAATACGAAACCTTGCTCCGCGGGGCAGGGCCCCCCTCCTCCCCCCCGCGCTGAACTTAGCTGGAGGACAGCCCAGTCAACACCAGCCAGGCTGACCTCCTGCCTCCCCGGCCTCCCGGGGCAGCCTGGTCTCTGAGGATCCTGTCTCAGAAGTGATGACCCCATGAGGAGACGTCAGGGAAGGGCACAGGTGGACGGCGGGTCAAGTTGCCCGGGGGGGAAGGCAGGCAGGCGGGTGCAGAAGCTCCCCCCGCCCCGCCTCCCCGGGGAGCCCAGGGCAACATTTCCCCATGCGGGCATCAGGGATCCATGATGTGGCACAAGCCCTTTCTGCACATGGTGGAAGCATGCCCAGGCCGGGGCAGGATGGGGTGGGAGGGAGGTCAGCCAGGAAGGGACACCAGGAGTTGAAGAGTAACCCTTCTCTGCCAAGTCCATGAGGGACGAGCCTACAAGCTGACCCTCGGAAGCCAGCATCCCGGCGCCTGCTGGCCTGTCTGGGCACCCACAGAGTACAGACGCACAGGGCGAGGGCTTCAGCCCCGGGAGGCTCTGCTCCTTCATCTGTAGGGTGATGCGGGGGATGCTAGGCGGGGGCACGGGGCGCCCGGTAAGGTAACACATCCGAAGCCTGGTCACCATGGGCCACCACCATCCATCCACTGGAAGGGATCCAAACCGCTCAGCGCTTCCAACTCCTCCCATGCTGGTGGGGACCGGGACGTCCCGTGGACCACGGGGCGGGTGGGACGGAAGGAATGTGCCCAAGACTGGGATGGTTACCTGTAAGCTCAACCTGCTGACTTCAGGGCCGAGAATGTCTGGAGCCTGTGGCTTCAGGGCTTGAGCTTCCCCTGCAACCCCAGCTTATCCGGGGGGCGGAGGGCGGGAGGGGACATCTGTGGGTGGAGGTCCACCCCCCGGGTTGTGATGCACCTGTGGATGCAAACTAGCTAGACAGGTGTGGGGGGGTTGCGTCCTACTCTTTGTGATGCACGTGGGGAGTGGGGGGGCTACAAGTTTGTCCCAAACCTGCACTGGCCTGAACAACGCCCCTCCAGTCCCAATTCATTCAGTCTACGAAGGGGGCACTGATTGCTTCGAGCAAGGCCTAAGTGTCCCACCCATTCTTCCAGGCGTTTCCTCTCTCTTCCCTTTAGCACACACTCCACCTGCTCACCAGCTTCCCTGCAGGAGAAGCAGAGGGAAGGTCCCTCACTGCTCTGGTGAGGGTGCTCTCCATTATCAAGACATATGGCGGCTGGCCTCCAAAAAGTGACCCCTCTCCCGCCATACTCCCGCTGGGCCCGCGAGTCACAAGACTTCCTGGAAAATGAACAGACCCGGGAGGCCAAGCACCTGTAACAGCCTCACTCAGGCAAACCTCAGTGTGCAGAAGTACAAAGAGAAATAATCTGCTGTGAAGAAGAAATACACAGTACCCAACGAAGAAAGTGAAAACCAGAGAGTTGAAAACCCAGAGCTAAGAAACAACTTAAAGTTTATAAAAATGGAGTGAGCTCAGGCAGTAGAAAGATAATAAAGAATAGAACAAATAATACATTATATGTTGATAATAAAAAAAGAAACTCATGGAATAGGAAGCAACTATATATAAAAAAAGAAAAAAATCAAAGCCGACAGCTTTTATTTTTTTAGATTTTGTTTATTTATTTGACAGAGAGGAGAGAGATGACAAGCAGGCAGAGAGGCAGGCAGAGGGAGAGGGGGAAGCAGGCTCCCTGCTGAGCAGAGAGTCCGATGCGGGGCTCAATCCCAGGACCATGAGATCACGATCCAAGCCAAAGGCAGAAGCTTTAACCCACTGAGCCACCCAGGTGCCCCAGCGACAGTTAGCTTTAAAAAAAAAAAAAGAGTACAAATTTAGTAAACTTCTGATAAGGCAGGACCCAGTAAAAGAAGGGCAATTACCAGAAAGGGAAGGACAGGCCTAACAGATGATATGATGCTCCAGACAACCTGAGGCAAATAAATTTCAAAACAGCCAACTGTTTTCCCCAGGAAACAGTTTTTTTTTGCCTAGGAAAAAATAAATAAATAAATAACTTACCTAAACTGACTCAAGAAGAAATAGAAAACCCGAGTCATCTTGTTACCTTTTAATGGTTACAAAGAAGCGGATCAGCAGCAGCAGGTCCACAATCCCTAAGGCCGAGCAACCGTGTAGTAGGTGCACTCCGGAAGGACAGGGGCTGTCCTTGCATCGCCTGCAGCGGCCACACCTGGAGGCACCCACGTGTGCGTTGGCACAACAGGTCAATCACGCTATGCTGGGATCACAGAGTGCTCTGCCCGCCAGTGAGAGTGAACCACACAGATCCGACGCCAACCTTCTCTCACAAATCTACCTGTGAGCAAAGCGCAGGCGGAAGGATCTACAGACCAGAGAAGACCATCCTACTTATGGAGATATGCAAATGATAAGGAAAACAATGGAATGAAAAGGCACAATTCAGGGCAAAGCTCCTTTTGGAGGAGGGGGAGGGACAGCCAGGAGTTTCAAAGCACTGCAATGTCTTAATTCTCATGCTTGGTGGTTGGCACATCCAGGTGTGTAGGGGTGTGTGTGTGTGTGTGTATGTGTGTATTTTTTAAAGATTTACTTATTTATTTGATACACAGATCACAAGTAGGCAGAGAGGCAGGCAGAGAGAGAGGGGGAAGCAGGCTCCCTGCTGAGCAGAAAGCCCGATGCGGGGCTCAGTCCCAGGACCCTGAGATCACGACCTGAGCCCAAGGCAGAGGCTTTAACCCACTGAGCTACCCAGGCGCCCCCAGGTGTATTATTTATAACATACGTGCATTATTTATACTCTTTTCTAGCTGTATATTTATTTAAACAAAAATACTCAGAAGGAATCCCAGGGTGCAGGGTGGAAGTGACCCTCGGAAGCAGTCCTTATTCTTCCTGCTCCCGGAACTGCCCTTGCTGGCTCTCGCCTGGAAGACTCTGGCGAGAGTCTGCCTCCTGGACTCGGCCTCCAGACCTCACAGCGTTTCTTCCGAGGTTTACCCCCATGCCACCTCCTCTGAGAAGCCCTCCCTGACCACACTATCTACAAATGCCTCTTCTTCCCCTCACTTACACTTGCCACCACATGATGTGACATGCCTAGTTACTTCCTATTTACCCTACTGCAACACAAGCTCCACGAAGGGAGGAACTTTGAGCCTTTTCACTGTTGTACTCTCGGGCCTGAACAGCACCTGGCACAAAGTGCACAAATGAATAAATGATGTATCTTGGCTCTCAGATCCTAGGGATGTGACCTCTCTGAACCTCGGTGAACTTGGAGATAGTAACAGAATCTGGCCGAATGAGGTAGTGCGTGTGTAAAGAGCTTGGCACGGTGCACACAAAAATGGCGGTTGTTCAGTATTTGTGTGTAACGTCCCAGAGATTAAGTCTAACCTCTTCCTCATTTTGAAGATGGAACCGCTAAGGCCCACAGAAGGGAAGTGACTTGCCCAAGGTCACAAATTCTACCATCCGAAGAGCGAGGACATGAGCAAGATGCTAAGAGAAACTGATGAGCACGCAACATGAGGTACGTCCCCGTGATGGAATATTCAGGAATAAAGATAATTAAGTACTGCCGCATGCTACCATATGCAGGACCTTCCAAACGTGCCAAGTGAAAAAAGTCAGACCCCAAAAATCCCATTCTGTAAGAATATGAAATGAAAGGGGTCCGGAAGAATTAGATTTACGGAAAGTAGATTAGTGGTTGCCTGGGAGATGGGCATGAGTGCCGAGGAGCACGAGGGACCTTTCAGGAGTGATGAACTGTCCTGAAAGTTGGATGTGGTAAATTCACTAAAACGTATTGTAAACCAGTTATTTTACTAAATGTATGGGGCACTTGGGTGGCTCAGTCAGTTAAGCATCTGCCTTCTGCTCCGATCATGATCTCAAGGTCCTGGGATGGAGTCAGGCTCCCTGTTCAGCAGGGAGTCTGCTTCTCCCCCTCCCCCCACTCGTGCACATGCTCTCTCTCAAATAAATAAAATCTTAAAAAAAAAAATTACTTAGTTTACCGAAAGCCACTGAACTGTACACGTAAATGTTATGATTTCCCTGTTATACCTCAATGGAGCCGTTGCAGATTTGTTTTTCAAAGGAGGATAAAAGATGGGGAGCGGCCAGCAGAGGAAGTTCCAAATATCCACAGTCCCCTGTCCAGTTGTGCAGCCCTCAGAGATTTATCTGGGCTCCAAGTGCAACTTCTGAGCACGAAGCCCAAATAGCACACGCCCTGGTCAGCCAGACCCACCTTGGCCCCCACAGGAGCCCCCCAACTCTGGGCAGACTCTGCTTCATCATCCAGGACAAGAGCAGAAGGGCTGCCTAAGAACCCACCTCTGGGCTGGTCCCAGCCCTCGGAGGGCTCCGGGCATCCGGGGCAGACAGCGGCAGTCTGTGGCAACAAGAAAGTTCTGGGTTTGGTGCGACCAGGCTCTAGTGACCACAGGCCTGCCTGAAGAAGCAAAGTCCAAGGACCAGCGCGATGGCAGGGGCCACGATGCAGGCAGAGCTGATGCGAAACCCTGAAAACATCTCAGCCAGACCCTAAGCAGGTCCGGGTCGCGGTTTCAGGAAACACAGACCAGCAGCCGCCCTGCTGAGTTCAGAGGTCTCTCAGGCAAAGAACTGAGTCACTCTAGGACAGCCTCATGTTTTCACACCAAGTTGGGAAATGCTGCTGCTGCTGGAGCAATCTCAACGGGCTGTCCTCTTGCCTCAGTCAGCACCAGGCTGGGGTGGAAGGCAGCCCCAAAGGAGGAGGAGGCCCTGGCAGGGCTTCCATGGGGCCAGAGACTCAAAGGGGCCTGGGCCATGAAGGGGCCCTCCGAGCACTCAGCCGAAGCGTCCCCGGAAAGCCAGAGCTGGGGAGCAGGAATGTCCTTCCAGCCACCTCAAAGTCCCATGGCCCTCTAGCATGTGAAGCCCACCACAGCAGGTGGCAGGAGCCCAGAGCCTGCTCATTCCACTCCCCCAGTCCCACTCCTGAGGGATCCACCTGGAAAATCACCTACCTATGAACTTCTCCTTTAAAGATGGGGAACCTTCCCTGGGACGGGAAGGGCCTTCCAGACAAGGGCACAGCTGCTCAGAACAGAGCTGGGGTTAGGTTCTTGTCTCCTGGTGCCCACCAGCCGGGTCTGGCCAGATGTGACACCCCCAAGCAGCCCTCCCAACACTGTGGGTCAGAGCCCCAGGGACTCGTTAAAGCCACAACCCCCCACCCCCGCCCCACCCCGTTCAGGCCTAATTCAGAAGGAGTCCACAGACAACACTTCGGGCTGTTTGGATAATGCCACAGCCGAGCCCTGGTCCGTGAGAACTACAAAATCTTCATCACCAGCCTCAGCAGCCAGGCCCCTCCAGATGAGGCCACCAGGTTTCACTTTTGTAAAGCCTGGATGAGCTGGGCCCTGCCACAGCTCCTTCAGCACGTGGAGGGATAGGACCCCGGAGCCGCTCCCGCCATTGTCGGTGCTGTCTCCACAAAGGGCTCTCTGTGAAGGCTCTGTCCCTCAGCTCCTCCGACACAGGGGCCAGTGTGCTAGCTGCCAGGGCCTGCAGAGCTTCACGGACAGGGGGTCGGCAATGGCACAGGGAAACCAGGACCTCCCTGATCCTGAACCCAGAATGTGTGAGCACAGCCCCTGCGGGGGACCATGGAAAGACCCCAGGGCGTCAGCTCCCCCAGAAAAGGGCATCCTGACCGGAGAGTCACTTTGGCTGTGGCTGCTGTCCAGGCTGGGCCTGGGGCCTCAAGGTGAACATCCAGGGACCGGAACACCGCCCTGCCCCCACGTCCCCCGTGGCCATCTCTGTGCACACAGAGCTCAGCAACACCCCTGAGCCCCCCTCTTGTGACAGCGATTGCGTAGCACCATTACTTCCTATTGTAAGACAGGTTTTCTCTAAGTCCCTCCAGCATCTTTACACACTGGCAAACACAGGGGAATCCCAGTCTTAGACACTCTCTTTCTTTTGGCAAGTGGACACTTTCTGAGCTCAGGAAGTTCCTCCAAAAGGCATTATTACAATGTAAACCTGGATGTAACTCTCAGCCGCTACAAACTGTATCTTTTGCCTGTAGGTTTTTAACTCCCTAACAAAGTCCCAGGAGACCCACCTGACACCCTTTTTCTGGGAGCCTCCCCACAGCTGTAACCTTATGTCATTTCTCTCCAAGTGCCCCCAGACTGACTGCCATCTGCCATTTCCACACCTGGTCGTCCCCTTTCCAGCTTCCCCTTGGGAGCCCCCTAGGGTTGTACGGTTATTTCATTTCTCCGAGTGCCTTCAAGCTGACCCGACTGACATCCTCCATCACTGCACCTGTCTTCCCCTTTCCAACGTCCATTGTCCAGCCTGGCGCTGCCTGGCCAGCCCCAGAAGTCTTCCGATCAAGACAAGCCCCTCGCTGGGGAGCACGGGACGGCCAGCCACCAGTGACCAGCTTGGACAACTGGCCTAACACCCCAGTGTCAGGAAATGTAAAAGCATCTCAAATTGCATGAGACAGTATTAGCAATAAAGGATGCTCTGTGTCATGCCAGGGATGCCTATTTGGGTGCTTGGTGACCCTAAATTGTCTATAGGTCATGTCTAAGCCTGCAAGATGCTCAGACATGTAACACTACTAAATTGGGAAACTGATGTCTCTCCAGCTAGATCCCCAAGAGTTTGGCTAGATAGCTTCTAGCACACCATAGGGCTCAATAAAGCCCTTCAGGGTGAGTGACCCCCTAAAACGGTCAAGGGAAGGGGACCTAGTAGAACTCAGCAAGCAATACCAGGTGTGCAGGACCTACCGTGTGCCAGGCTGGGGAGGGGGCACAGCAAGTAAGCCCAAACCCTGCCTAGGCAAGGGACACCACGCAGAATGGGTAAGTCTGACATAAACCCAGTGGAGATAATGGATTCAAGGCACACATGGGGCTGGGGTGAGAGAAGCTGCTTGCCAGGAGAGGTCTAATCCCTTCTGAGAACTGGCGGGCTTAAAGGTGAATGAGTACCCATCCTGAAAGTCAAATAGATTTACTCATTAATAACATATCCTGTACGACACTGGCCAGAAGCTAGAATTTTGTCATTGTTTTAAGCACGCAGCTGGGTTGGAAAGATTCCTGGAAATCACCCCCTTACCCAACCCTCAAAATCACTTCATCAGTCCGGCACAGTGCAGTCGCCCAGGCCTCATGCCAGGGCCCAAGGGTGATGCTGGAATCCTTGAAACCATCCAGCGCATGGAGGCTACTATTGTTCCCATTTTACAGAGTGGGAAACAGCCTCTTAAGTAACTCACAGGCCGACCCTCCCAACTATCTCTAACACCTCCAGCTACACACTGGCCTGTTACTAGCACGGTCCCTGCCACCTTGGGAGACTCCTTGGAATCAGCAGCAGCAGCTTTTCTGCACCTTCTGAGCCAGAAAGGCCTGCGGGGAAAGGCTGTTGGGGGATGGGCCTCCCGCCCCTGCCATGGGGAAAGTGCGTCTGGCAGCTTGCCCGGCCCTGGGCCTCCGTCCTCGGTACTGCTAGCCTTGCAAGTCTCCTCTCCCACTCCTCCCGCCTCCGGCCGCAGGTCCCATCTTTCATCTTCCCTGCAGGCCGCGTGCCCGGGTTCCGCGCCCACATGGCCGCCTTCTTCCCCACTCTCCAAGTCTGGCATCTCAGCGGACCCCTGCTCCATACTCGGTCCCCAAACCAAGGGTGGCAGGAACGTGAGCGACGAAGGGGAGTCGTCGTGTGAGGTGGGGAGAGGGCCAAGCCTCAGTCTCTCTGCAAAATGAGGTATTAAAACAGGCGCTCTCGTGTCAAGCAGCTTGCATTTCAATTGCAGCTCTCGCCATGTGTCACACTGGGCAACTGACTCCAACTCGGGGCCTCGGTTTCCCCACCCGCAAGGCGGAACGTTGATAGCGGCACCCACACAGGGCCGCGCGTGTGGAGCGCACTGCGCAGGGCCGGGCTCTTGGCGACACCGCAGTCACAGTGGGCCTCCCGGCACCGGAGCCGGCGCCGGGCGAGGGGCGAGGGGCAGGCCCCGCCCGAGGCGCAGCGGGTCCCGAGGCGCAGCGGGACCCGAGGCCCACCGAACGGAAGACCGGCCGAAAGCGCGCGCTGCAGCGGAAGGCGCCTCCAGCCCGGGCCGTGCGAGGCGCGCGTCCCCGCCACCAAACCGCGCCCCGGCCGCCTCCTTCCAGGAGGCTTCGTGCAGCGCGACACGGAACCGGCGCGAACGCCGCCCTCCCCGGCCCCGAACCCGGCACTCACCCGGAGCCGGCCGCCGTGGTGGCCTGGATGGAGCTGATGCGCAGGCGGTTGGCCGTGTCCTTCAGGGCCTGCAGCTTCTGCTGGTCAGGCTTGTGGTAGCCCTCCATGGCGCGACCGGGCGGGCAGGAGGATGGGGAAGACGAGGACGAGGACGCGGAGACGCACGGGCGGCGCGGCGGCTCCGGCGGCGACTGGCGGCAGCCGAGGCCTGGCACCGCGCGGGGGCGCGTTAAGACTCCCCTGGCCCGCCCACGGGGGCGGGGCGCCGGCATCACCCCAGGGCTCCGTGCAGCGGCTGGCCGGCCGCGTCCCGCCCCGCCCCCGCCCCCGCCCCGCCCCGCCCCCAGCCGCCCGAGCGGCCTACTCCCGAGCCTTCCGGCGGCGTTCCGGGAAACCCAGGCCGCGGCTGGCCCCGGCGCCCAGGGACCCACCCCGAGTCTATCCACCTGCCTGACTTCCCCTTCGCCCTGCCTGTCCCCCGGCATTTGCTGGGCAGCTCGGAGGCTCCTGAAGCAGAACTGCCCTGCTGGAATTAACTACACACACAAGTAATAGTTAATAGTCAGTCCAAGTTCTAGGCTGGGCTCAGAGTTTGCCTGACTCGCATCTTCACGATGGAACGCTCCGTCTCCTTCCCCTCCACGCAAACCCTCGTGGAACTGAGAGGGGAAGCCTCATTGGTAACACATTTTACAGATGAGCTCATCGAGACCTGCAAGATCAATCAAGGTCACGGAGCTGGTGGAAGCTGGGCTCTGCCCTAGCGGAATGGTGCCCTCTACAAGCCCTCCGCCCCAAGAGAGCAAGCCCAGGGGTTTAGGGGCCTGTAAGAGAGATGGGGATTATGAAAATGAGAATCACAGTAGTAGTAGTGATACTACCACCTGTCTGTCCTTAACTGAGAAATTACAAGTGGTAGGCCTTTCACAACTCATTAGGGCCTAATAACACTGCTGAACCTTAGCGGGATTACTGGGTTTGAATCCAAATCTGTAGGGACAGGTGCACCCGCCTCTGGTGTTACCAGACCCTCTGACCCCCAGAGTAATGGGGCTCCCCACAGTGGTGGGTAGAGAGGGGACAGTCATCCCAGACAGTTTATGCCATACACGGCGCCCCATGTGGTTGATGGATGTCTTACGCTGGAGGAAGCTCCATTGTACAGAGAGATAAAGACAGGCCCCTCCAATTGGTGGCTGGCCAGGGGCCTACACCAGAACTGCCTGATGCTGAGCCCCTGGGAGGGCCAAGGGGGTACCAGTGGACACGCCCTGCCTGTGTCCCCTCTGTGGCCTTTGCAGAGTCCACACTCAGAGCTCTGGGTCATGTGGGACAATGGCCCGAATGTGAGTCCCCCACCCCCAGATGCTCCGTGGCTGCTCCTCAACTGCTCTGGTTCCCAGCTGCCTGGTCAGACCCCAAGAGTGGCATCTCACAGCCCTTTGCTCCCGCTGGCCCAGCCTGTAGAGGTCCATGCACCCAAGGCTGGCCCCATAGCTGGAGAGGGCTGCAGAATCAGGGTGAGGTGACCCCAGGGTGTGCCGTGATCAGAGACTGGTCAGGGGCTACCTTTGCCCTCAGGCTGCTCCCAGTTTGTTAAAAGATGCGACTTTGAAACCATATGAGAGCTCTGTGTCTTCCAGTTCTATTTTCCATAGAGCAGTGGTTTCCAATCCCAAACCTCACTCCCCCCCCCATCCCAGGGGGAGTAATCCTTGCCAGTCTGCATCTGCCCTGGTCTCTGATGGTGGCAAGAGACTCAAAGCGTCTCCTGGAGACCCAGGAGTGATGGAACTCCCCCCACCCCCACCACCCCAACCCCGGCAGCCTCTTCTCGTCCCGAGTCCAGGTGAATGAGACTTGTTCATCCTGGTTTCAACCGTCTCAGGGCCTCTTGACCTCCCCCAGGGTCCACTTCAGAACCAGAATTCTGGGCCGACTGAAGGTGTTTCCAACCCTCTGCTTGTCCAAGGTGGTACTCCTGTCCTCAGGTCCCGAGTTAGGGCCCTTATTCAGCCACAAACACCTCATAAATCACAGGGCACTTGGAAGGAAGACCTTGGGTCCTGCTGGTCACAGCTTTCTGCCTGGCTTCAAGCCGTCGTTTTGCTCCTTGGCTCTCTTCCCACCCTGCTCCTCCTCCTTGAGTCCGGGGTTTGTGCTCCCCGCAGCTGCTGGGGATAACTCGCTTCCCAGCTAAGCTCCCATTGCTCTCCCGCCACCCTTAGAACGAATTTCAGGGCCCTGTAGTATGCATGCTCTGCTCCCCCAACCTCTCTTCCATTTCCTCCAGCCACACCCCCTGTCTCCACTCCTTTCCAGCCACACTAGCCTTCTTGCTTTCCTTAAAAACACGAAGCTCACTCCACCTAAAGGCTTTTGCATGTGTTATTTCCTGAGCCGGTAATGCCATTCCCCAAACTTCCACATGGCCTGGATCCAGAGCAGCCCTCCTTTCCATCTGCCTTGTCCTCTGCCACCTCCAGGAAATCTCTATCCCGGAGAATATGCCTGTATCTCCTACTGTACGGCACTCAGTAGATGCCCGTGGGATGGAAGTATAATGTTGCATGATATGCCCAAGGTCACACAGCCAGCAACTGCCAGAGCCACAACCAGGGAGAGAGCATCAGGGAGACAGCCGGGGAAGGAATCTGGCTGCTCAGGCCCACGCCCTCTATTCAGCGTTTTCAGGAGTCGAGACACAAAGGGGCTCTGTTGGACGACAGAAGGTGGCACAGACATCCCGCTGCCAGCATCAGGTGTCAGCAAAAGCCCACAGCGACCTGAAAGCAGCGTGCTTTCAAGGGAGGCTGAACCATCCCTGGGACCCACACAGCGCCTGGGCAGAAGGGCACCGTTAGGACAGCTAAGGCAGTGCAAGTCCCCATAGGAGTCTCCATAGCCGGCTCCCCAGGCACCTCCAGGATCACCAGAAGGGGCTTGAAAGGGAAATCGGGGGTGCTGAGGGGTCACGGACAGCCTAGCACTCTTCCTGGGGGTATAGCTCTTGGTCACTGTGATAGTGCGGGTGGATGGGGCCGGCCACAGAATTCTGAGCTGCATTTCAGAAGGAAATGCCAGGACCCATCAGCAATGCTGGGCAGAGGCGCTTGGTATGGGAATCTGGCCGTGTGGGGCCATGCATTTCCCACCTCTGCTGGGTACTGCGGGAGCTGGGCCAAGCACGAGGGAGCTGAAGTTGCCAGAACCATGTGAGGCGCGTGCGTGCACACACACGCACACGCACACACACACACACACACACACACACACACACAGAGCTCCCTCACGCTCTCTCCCTGCTATTTTGCCTGCCCTGGAGTGAGTAGGCAGCGTCGCAGCAGAACCCTCCCGCCCAAAGGCACCCACAAGCTTATGCCCTTAGACTCTGAACTCCATGCCTGGGAGATGATCCTGAGGGAAACCCGGCTGCAAACAGGTCTGGTGGCAGAGGGCAGGGCTCGGCGGAGGCCCAGGGGGTCATTTTCCCAGCTCAGGGAAGACCGAACCTCCTGAGCCACGGGCTCACTCATTTACCCAAAGTATATTGACCTGGGGACAGAAATTGGCAGTGCCGGTGAGGAAGTGTAGCTTCTTAGTGGCCTCAGCGACTGGACAGGACAGTCCCCCAGCCAGCGGGGTCATGAGGCTCACCTGAAGCAGTTGTTCTGCACTCAGACCCCCTGGGCACCTCATCTCACCTTCCGAGTCAGAGGCTCTGGGGCGGGGCCTGCAATTCCAAGACTCTCAGCCAATGCTGTTTGGGGTTCTGAGATACTCTCCGAGAAGAACCCGGGGAAGACCACTAGGACTTGGGTTCTGGAGCTGGACAGGCCTGGGGTCCACGTCTTGCTGGATGCCCCCCTGTGCTGAAGGTGCCACACCTGGCAAAACATTGAAAGTTCGGCACGGGGTGGGAAGGTGCAGTGATTCGGAGTAAAAGCAAGGCGGAGAACAGCAGGTAGAACGTGATCCCATTTCTGTCAAAGATCAATAAAAAGCATGTGTGTGCGTGCGTGTGCGGGTCCGTGCGTGCCGCTGTATGTGTGTGTTTGTAAGTTTGTGTGGGCGAAGCCAAGAGGCTATGAGGACAGACCCCTCGGAGATTTTGGAGTGTGGGACGAAGGAGGACTCTTAATTTCTACTTTACAGCTTTCTCCTTCTGTTGGAATTTAGTGCCGGTGAACATGATTGACTTTTTTTTTTAAGATTTTATTTGTTTCTTTGACAGAGAGGAGAGAGATCACAAGTAGGCAGCGAGGCAGGCAGAGAGAGAAGGGGAAGCAGGCTCCCTGCTGAGCAGAGAGCCCGATGTGGGGCTCGATCCCAGGACCCTGAGATCATGACCTGAGCCGAAGGCAGAGGCTTTAACCCACGGAGCCACCCAGGCGCCCAGAACATGGTTGACTCTTAAAACCGAAAAAGGCAAAACAAAATTCCATCTTGGAAAAAATACTGTCAAGGTAGGGCGATGCATTTTTAGGAAGGCGCTTCTTCTCATGATTTCCCATGATTATGTAAAGCTGCCCCAGTGTTTCATAAGCCAGGCTGCTGCCCTGGGATGTCTCTGGGTTGGGAGCGCACCCCCAGGCGGTGGGTGCTCCCCCTCCTGTCCCAGCTTCGCTCTCCGGGTGACAAGGAGGGCAGAGCTCCCCCGAGGTGCTCCTGCACGTCCGCTGAGTGGGCACCGATGAGGCGTGAACGGCTGCGACCAGTTGCATTCCTGAGTGACAGCGCTGGGCATCGCTTTGGCAGGGCTAGGCCTGTGTGTGTGCTCCTGGGGCGCGCCTGGGCTGGACGCACAAGCCAGCACTGGGCTTGCGGGGGAGCCGGCGTCCCAGGCTGGGTCCTCAGGACACTTTCCTTGACTGCTACCCAGGGCTGTGGCCTGCAGGGGCCTGGGATAATTCCAGGGTGAGAGTGCTCCCCCAACGTCAAGTGCACTCTCTACAGGCTTGTAGATATTTTTTAAAAAAGATTTTATCTATTCATTTGAGAAAGAGAACAAGAGAGAGCAAGAGAGAGAGCGCGCGCGGGCATGAGCAGTAGGGAGCGACAGAGGGAGAGGGAGAAGCAGACTCCCCACTGAGCAGCGAGCTTGATCCCAGGACCCTGGGATCTCGACCTGAGCTGAAGGCAGATATTCCATTGACCAAGCCACCCAGGCGCCCCTACGGGCTTGTAAGTTGATGAAGTTGTAATAAATCCGTCTCTTCTCTCAGTGGCCCAAATTTCCTTCTGGAGGCATTTTCGGGGAAAATACTTCTTTCAGTAACGTTGCCCCCAGGAAGGTTCAACTCGCTCACAAGAACTCTGAGGTTTTTTAAGTTGACTTTTGTTTTTGCTTTTGCTTTGAAAAACATTTTTTCCCCTTCTAAATAGAAAGGTAAAACCTGCTTTTGGTAAAAACCTAGAAGGTATAGAAAATTTAAAAGCAAACTAAAATCATGCATAGTCCCACCGAAAGAGGACCACTGTTGGAGTCGTCGGTTCATTTGACACTCATTTATTAGGATTGTTATGAAGAAAATAAGACAGGGTCAAGGGTCAAGGTCTGGAGTGGGGCTGGAGAAAGGGAGCAGTGCACATCTGGACTGCAGGTATAAGGTGAGGCTGAAAACCGGTAGAGTCGTGGCTCAATATGTGTTTGCTCTTCTGGGTTCTTTTGTTTTTAATTATTTTTAACACATTGTCAGGATCATGTACAGTTTGCCATTTTTCTCCTGCAATTTCCCACCAGCATTCTAAAATTCTTCCAAGACATCATTTTTATTAGCTGTGTATTGTCCTATCATAGAGCTATGTCCCCACTTACTAGCCGTCCCTTAGTGATGGATGTTTGGGGTGTCCTCGTTTCTCACCATTATATATATTACCCTGCAGGGAACATTTTGGTACCTAACCTTTGCCCTCCTGGCAGGTTGTCTCCAGAAGCAGAGCTCTAAATGGGAAAGTGCTGGGTCAGAGGGCGGCAACCCTTCTAGAGCCCTTGATACATGTTTGGCAAAGAGCTCTTTAGGATGTGGTTCTGTGACTCAGTCACCTTTGTCTCTCACTGGAGAGGTCCCAGGACGCGCTCAGGGGAGAGAGTGGAGGAGGGAATCGGAGGCCTGCACTGTCTTGAGTGGATCTCTGCCCTTCTTGGGGCCTCGGTTTCCAAATCTCTAGAAAATGGGCTCATTCTTGCAACACAGGAGTTGAGTTCCCCCTTTGTGCCAGACTCTGAGAGCTGGGTCAGAGCCCCGTGGGGCTACTCTCTGCCTGGAGGAAGCCAGTTTAAGTTGAGCAGGGCTGGACGCCTGCTATCATCGTCGCAGGCCCGTGAGCTCCTCCCAGCAGTGTGGTGTGGGCGGCGAGAGGGGTTGGACCCTCGTGGCCCAGATGCCAAGGGAAGATGGATGAGAAGAGAGGATTCTGAATTGAGTTTTGCTGATGGCTTTCTCCCGGACATCTGCAGACCGCTGGGCGAGAGCACCACGGGAGGGAGGCACCCGTGGGGAAGGGAACCTGGAGACCGGAGGCAGCTCACCCAGGCACACGTGGCCCCTTCCCTTCTCACGTATGTAGTGCTTCTTTTAAAAAAATCATAGCTTCCTGAGAGATAGTTAACACGTCATAAATTTTGCTCTTTTAAAGTGTACAATTTTGTGATATTTGGAATTGCGCCATCACAGAATTCTAGAATTTTGCAATCATTACCACCATCTAGTTTTAGGACATTTTTATCACCACAAATAGAAACCCGTACCTCTTAGTAGTTTGCTCCCTATGTTCCCGTCCCGGTCGGGCCAGGGCTATCTCTAAGCTACTTTCTGCACCCATGAACCGGCCTATTCTAGACCTTTCAGGTAGATGGAATCATATGATGTGTGGTTTGGGGAGGGGGGGACTGACTCCTTTCACTTAATGCAACAAAGGCTCATCTGTGTTGTAGTCCGTAGTGGTCCTTTATCTCTGTTTTCTTGAAGAATCATTTCCTACTATATGGATCCACCGTGTTTGGTTTACCCATTTTTGGGTTGATGGACATTTGTCTGGCTTCCACTTTTTTGCTGTTATGAATAATGCGGTTTTGAATGGGGGTGTAAAAATGTCTGGGGATGTGGGTCTTCAATTCTCCTGGGTTTACACCTCAGAGTGGGTTATATAGCAATTCCGTGCTTACCCGTGTTAAAAAACAAAATTCACCTGCGTAAATTCGAAGATCTAACTGGCTTTATTCAACGAGTCATGAGTTGGGCAGCATCCCACCTAGCAAGTAGAAAAGAGCAGAAGGTTTTCATAGGCAGATGGGGACGGAGACAAGGAAGTCATATATAAAGCAAAGGATTATTTCAGGCAAGGTCACCCTTGTTGGTGGAAGGGAGTGAAGGGGTTTATTACACAGACTACCTCACTAGTGCTGGTCAGGAAATTCCAGACTGATGGGTTGAAAATTCCACTCCTGAGAAAGGCTGGCTCTGCAATTAAGTTAGGTATTAAGTCTCGGTTTGGTTATATAGGGCTTAGCACAAATGACTCCTTTTTGAATCGATTGTGTCTTTTTTAACCAACTCTTTGAGGAACCACCAAACTGTTTTCCAAAGTGGTTATATCATTTTGTGATGGATACGGGGGGGTGAGGGTTCCAATTTCCACATCGAACATTTGTTATCATCTTTTTTTTTTTTTTTTAGGTTTTATTTATTTGTCAGAGAGAGAGAGAGAGAGAGCACATCAGCACAAGCAGAGGGAGAAGCAGGGTCCTCGCTGAGCAGGGAGCCCTATGCAGGACTCGATCCCAGGACCCTGGGATCATGACCTGAGCCAAAAGCAGACATTTAACTGACTGAGCCACCCAGGCATCCTTATCTTTTTTATTTTAACCATCTGGTAGATGCCAAGTGGTATCTTGTGGTAGTTTAGTCATTTATTGCTTAAAAAAACTTAGTCATTTAGTCATTTATTGCTTAAAAATTATATAAGTAACAATATGTTCTGTATAGAAAATTAGGAAATTTAACAAAAATACGATGATGGTCTGTTTCATGTGTCAGTTGGGCTAGGCTACAGTCTCCCAGTTATTCAAACAGTAACCTAGGTACTGCTGTGAAGGGGTTTCACAGATGTGGTTAAAGTCTGTGATCAGTTGACTCTCAGAAAAGGAGATTATTCTAGATATAACCTGGGGTGCATCTGATGCAGTCAGTTGAAAGGCTGAAGAAATAAAGGGGGGCACCTGGCTGGCTCAGTCGGTAGAGCATAAGACTCCTGATCTCAGGGTTGAGTTCAAGCCCCACAATGGGAATAGAGATTACTTAAATATAAAATCTTAAGGGGCGCCTGCCTGGCTCAGTTGGGTGTGTCCAGCTCTTCATTTCAGCTCAGGTCATGGTCTCCGGGTTGTGAGATCGAGCCCCGCATCAGGCTCCATGCTGAGCACAGAGCCTGCTTAAGATTCTCTCTCCCTCTCTCTCTGCCCCTCCCCCACCCCACTCCCGTGCATGGGCATGCTCTCTCTCTAAAAAAATAATGAAATAAAATAAATAAAATCTTAAAAAAAAAATAGTTGCACCCGTAGCAGGAATGTCTCCGGTGCCTGAGAGCCCAGCCACCCTTCCCGGCGCCTGCCCTCCATGTTTCCTACCTGCCTAGCCAGAACCCACAGCCGGTCCCTTGCAACAAAGCCCTTAATAAACAAAGCCTGAGCTCTGCTTCCCTGGACCCTGACTGATACACACACGGAAGGAAACCTCGATCCTCCGTCATCCCACCATCCAGAGATCACCGCCATCGACATTTTCTGTGTATTTCCTTCCAGCTTTCCTCCATCCACCTCTTTTCTACCCATGAACATAAATATTTAAAATAAGATCTCTGGGTGCCCGGTTGGCCCAGTCAGTAGCATGCGACTCTTTGATCTTGGGGTCGTGAGTTGGAGCCCCACACTGGGCATAGAGATTGCTTAATAAAAAAAAAATTTTTTTTAATTAAATAAGTCCTCAAACCCTTTATACATCTAGCTTATGTTTTCAACCCTGTGTGTCTTAAATCTTCCCCCACAAGGTCTGTGTGGTTTTCTCCCCCAGGATGGTTGCTGGTGCGGAGGAAGGTCAGCGGCCATCCCCTTTAGGTGGACACTTTCAATGTTCCTGGGTTCACTCTGGAAGAGGCGATACCTACCGATGCTCTGCCTCAGCCTGCACTGTGCCTCTGGGAGAGAGGCCTTTGTTCGGGCTGCCACTGCAGACGGGATCCTGGGTCTCCTTGGCCAATCTCAGGACCAGCCTGGGGGTGCTGACCCTTGGCGTCACTCCGGAAGGCCTGGGGCTGGAGAGACCTGGCACTAATGAAAGGTGAACGCTGGTGTGGAGCCCGGCCAAGCCCCGCCAGGCCCGCTTTCCTTGTGCACAAAGAAAAGGTGCCTAGTCATTGCAGCGTGCGGTCGGAGCAGTAGGGCCTGGGCACCTCCCTGGGTGGGGAGCAGGGAGCTGCCCCAACAGCACCGGCAGCTCCTTCCCAGGGGCGCCGTGCCAGGCGGGGCTCGGGCAGCGCGCCGGACGCTCTGGGCACGTTCAGGGCAGCTGGGCCCCGCCCTGCGCGGCCTGCAGGATGCAGTGGGGAGAGCCTTGTCCTTCTCTCTGCCAGCTCCTGGTTTCCCTGAGCCAGCCAGCCTGGCGGAGGCGGCTCCATTGTTCCCGTGGATATTCAAGATGAACGCTTTTGTGGAATTGTGGAGAGATTCAGTGGGTTTTCTCCTGGACGGTGGAGGAGTAGCTGCTGTGGACGGTTCCTGAGGGCAGGACTGAAGTTCTGGGGTTCTGGGCGGGGGAGGCAAGGATGGCCACAGCCCTCCATTCTGAATCAAAGCTCCTGCTGGGAAACACCACACCCTCAACAGTGCCTGGGGGGGGGGGGCGGGGGGGGGGGAGCCGGGAGAGCGGGAGGGAGGATTCGTGAGGTGATACACAAAGTCCCAAGCCCCTCAGGCACAAAAGCTTTTACCAAGGCGTGTACTCGGTGCAAAATACGAGTGCTGCCACCGCCGACCACCCAGTCGCGACGGGGAAAGGTTGCTGCCAGCCCTGGCCTTCGATTCCCCCCGTGGTTCAGCCCTGAGTTCCATTTACCCAGGCCCGTGTGTGGGCGCTGTGCGAGATGCTCGGGGAAGGAAGGTGGTCCTGTCTGCTCTTGGCTCTGACGATGTCGCACGTCAGCAGGACCTTGTGCGCGGTCTTGGGATCTGGACAGAGAGCTGCCTGCTGAGGCTGCAGCTCAAGGAAGGCTCCCAGGAAGAGGTGACCGTGGAGAGTGAGTTTTGAAATAGTGGCATTCCCTGCCACAAAACGGAACCCGTGTCAAGCTGGCATCAGTGAGGGGGGTTGAGACAATTTTGTTAAAAAAAACAAAATTCAGCCGAGTAAATTTGGAGATCTAATTGACTTTATCCAATGAGTCAAAAATCAGGCAGCTTCTCACCTAGCGAGTCGAAAGGAGCTCTCAAGAGCTGTGCAAAGTGGAAGGCGTCGGTAGGCAGAAGGGGGCAGGGACAAGGAAGTCACAAACAAAAGCAAAGATTATTTCAGGAAAGGTACTTTCCTTTGCAGGAAAGGGAAGGCTAGGGGTCTGTCATTAGGGTGACCTCACTAAGTGCTGGTCAGGAAATTCCAGGCTATTCTAAAATGCCACTCCTGGGAGAGGCTGGGTCTGCAGTGAGGTTAGGTACCCAGTTTTGGTTTGCTCATGAGAAACTTCATGCAAATTACTCCATCTGGGGCCTGTTCTTTCTTTTCTTTACCCATTCCCTCCTTTTGAGCCGAATCTCGGCCCGAAGGACATGTGATCCAAATTTATGGCTTTAGAGCTGCTCTCAGCTACTGCTTAGGATTCTGATGTTTATTGACCCTCTGGGCGACATTCATAGGTCGCGATGTGCTTGCTTGTTTGTTTGCTGGATCTTTGTAGTATTCACAGGTTACAACTTCAGGCTCACAATTTGTTAGTCCATTTTTCTCTTTATTCCTTTTCTGACATTCCAGTTTTGGGGGACAATGAAGGTCAAAGGTCGTTGGCTTGGTGGTTAGCAGGTGCAGACATGCATTTAAAGCTTTCAAGAGAATACAATGTGCCAGGGAGATAAGTAGGAGTATTTGAAACAGGTAATTCCTAATGTCCGGAGTGGACTTTGAGGCCAAGACCCAAACCAATCAAAATAAGGTAAGCCAGCTCCCTTGAAGGAGTTACCTTTTTAATGTTTATTTATTTTAAAAGATTTTATGTATTTATTTGTCAGAAAGAGAGAGAGAGAGATCCCAAGCAGGGGGGGGGGGCGGCAGGCAGGGCAGGCAGAGGGAGAGGGAGAAGCAGGCTCCCTCCCCATGGATCAGGGAGCCCGACACAAGATTCGATCCCAGGACCTGGGATCACGACCCAAGCCGAAGGCAGTCGGCTAACCAACTGAGCCACCCAGGGGTCCCAGAAGTTACCTTTTTAAAACCGAGTGGGTCGCTAAGTGATCTTATATAACTGAGTTTCCACTTCTCCAGAAATATGAATCCACGCACAGCCGGCGGTGCTGGCCCCAGGGTAGACAGATCCTTGCTCAGCTGAAAGATAATCGAGGGCTCTCCTGTAACCAAGAACAACTTGGCTGGAGTGTCTAAGGGTTTCTGTGGACCAGCTATGGCTTTTAGCAGCGGATTCTGTGATATTCTCAAGAATGAAGGGGGCCTGCTGATGGTAGGCTCATTTACACTGACTCCAGAACAGGGAACAGTAAGTGAAAGCTGGGTCATGGATGCCTCCCGGCAAGTCCCACTGGACTCCGTGGGTCGGGCCTGGAAAGGCGATGGCCATGGAGCCCCGTATGATTGTAAGGGTCAGTAGATCACACAGGCAGTTTTATTTTGGTTATCCTTGCCTCGTGTTCTTTTTTCCAGAGAGCCTGGACACAGTGCTCCCCAAGTTTGGGGTGGTTAACCAGAGATAGGGCAGCAGACCAGAGAATCTCTAACATCACGGACAGATCAGGATTTCTGACGACAAATGTAACAGTCTGAAGAGTGACTCCCCCCCGCTTAGCCCTGACCTGGAAGACACAGCGTTCGTACAGGACCAGGTATCAGGTGGGGCTCCTTCAGATGTGAGAAGTGTGCCCAAGGGGGGCGCCTGGCTGGCTTAGTCAGCGGAGGGTGTGACGATTGATCTCGGGGCTCTGCGTTCAAGCCCCATGCTGGATTTAGCAATTACTTAAATTTTATTATTTTTTTAATCTTAAAAAAAAAAGTCCCTGAAGTTTGGGTACCATCTGGGTGGTAAGGAGGATCTGATGGAGTCCCTTCTAAGGAGCTCTAATGGCAGTCTTTGTTTTTAGGGATTCCAAATTCGAAGGATGGGAGAAAACTGGGAACATTAGTTTGGTGACTCGGAACCAGACAGAAGAAACTAGAAGCGTTCAGGATTCAGTCCAATTACAGGCGGGTCATAACAACCATAACTATGCCCACCAGGTCAGTCGGTCTCATGTTATGAACTCTTGCCCTGCTTGGATCCAGAGTTTCCATCCCTTCTGGAAAGTCTTACCCGTTCAGTTTTATGATCTTCAGGGTACCAGAAACCTGTATTCTAGAGCACGTTCCATGAGTCTCCCCAAAGATGGAGCACTTCTGCAGGCACACTTTAGTAAAAGCATCAGAGTAAATGACGAAGACTTCAAAATGTCCGTTGTTAAAGATCTGATGAGACTTCATCATCACAGAGTTGAAAAGGAACTTTTGGTGACACACGTTTTTAAATTAACTGAAATTATGATAATAACATTTTGCCAGGATGTATCAGACTTGAGGAATTTCATGCAACACTTTGGAACACTTGCAACATATACTGATACAAATATAACTTCTGACCTTTAGTAAACTTAGGTAGAAAAAAGTATTACATTTAATGCTAGTAACTCTAAAGACATGCCTGTTTTAATTAAACCAATGAACTTAAACTAGCTTTAATTCGAAATATTTTCCCGGATCACGTGAACCAGAAATTCACTTGGATTACGTTTCTCTTATATTTATCTTTTATTTTATTTTAGTTTAGTTTTTTAAAAGATTTTATTTATATATTTGAGAGAGAGCGAGAGAGAGCACGAGAGGGGAGACAGTCAGAGGGAGAAGCAGACTCCCTGTGGAGCTGGGAGCCCGATGTGGGACTCGATCCTGGGACTCTGGGATCATGACCTGAGCCAAAGGCAGTGGCTTAACAAACTGAGCCACCCAGGCGCCCTCTTATATTTATTTTTTTAATTAATTTTTTAAAAAATTTTTTAGAGAGAAAGAGAGTGAGCACATGCATGACTGGGGGAGAGGAAGAGAGAGAATCTTACGCAGGCTCTGCACCCAAAACAAAGCCCCACGTGGGGCTCGATCTCATGACCCTGAGATCATGACCTGAGCTGAAATCAAGAGTCAGATGCTTAACCGACTGAGCCACCCGGGCACCCCTCTCTTATGTTTCTGAGACTTTAATTTATATAAAGCCTTTATTTTCTTTGAGCCAATGAAATAGAGCTCTTGTACAAATTAATTTTCAATACCATTTAGAGGTATAAAATTCCACACATCTCCGGCACGTCTGAGTTGGACACATGTGAACACAGATGAAGAAAATCATGGAGGACATTTACATCTCAAAGGCAAAGGGATAAGCCTTTTGAGATAAACAGGTGAGGTTTCCGGATTTCTCAAAACGATTGGTGGACTCTGACTTGTTCCTGGAGCCACACCTCTGGTCCTGTAAATACTAGATGGATTAAAAAAAAAAAAAAGTATTGCTACTTTTACTTTCTCAAAAAATTGTGTTACTGTCCTCATGGTATCACAGGACTGATGCACCCACCCACCTATGTTAGGATGTTTTTATTCTCCCCTCCGATACATTTAGCTTAGGGAAGAAGGCCGATTTAAAAAGGTTCTTATCGGACTCTGATTATCAGCCGCCCCCCCCACACCTGGCTAACCTCTGACCACAGAGCTACTTAAAAATTCTTTAACTACCTTGTCAGTGTTTAGCTGGGACAAACGGTGACAGGGAGAAACTGAGCATGTCTGACCCCACGTTGCTTGGATTCCCCTTGCTGATGTGACCTACAGTTGAGAAACCTCTGGTTAGTCCCACATGTTGATCATCAAAGGAATTTCGCTTACAGCTGAGCTTTACAAAAAGTGCTTTTTACCAGAAATCAGCCTCATTCCAGGAATAAGGAAGTAAGTACAGAAATGACTATTGCTACTACGTTTAATAGTTATAGGAGTGACATGACCAGATTCCTGGACACAGAGATCAAATAAACAGGCATGGAGCAGTTACAGGGCCTTCCCCGGATGTCTGCAGACATCATTCACCTTTTGACTCCAGCGCCCTCCTGCTCCCTCCTTTTGCTAACATAAAAGCAGCTAAGAGTTCACGCCCAGGGGAGATGGTCTTTGGGACAGTAGTCTGCCATCTCCTTGTCTGGGGGGCTCTCAGAACAGAGTTGCTTTCCTTACCCCGATATCTCACCTCTCGACTTCCCGGCTTGCTGTGCCGTGAGCATAATGAGATTGGACTTGGTTACAAAATGGCAAGTATGTCTGGCCATCTTAAACAAGCCCCTGGGCCCAAGAGGCAGCCTCAGAGAGGGTACAGAGGAGATGATCTTCGTGAGATCCAGAGTCGCTCCCAGAGATCAGTAACCAGTGGCCTGGATCTGGTAAGGAAGGGACAATGTGACTACGGCCCTTCGGTTGGCCTCTGATGGAGGGGAAGATGCCTGAGAGCATCAACCATAGCGTCAGGTGGTCTAATTTCAGAAAGTAACTGCCGAATAGACTCTTTGGACTGGAAAGGCCCTTTGGTCAGAGGATGACTAGACTGAGCACCCAGAGGAGGGCAGAGGGGACTAGTAGGAGATACATCCCCTTGGACCATCAGACCCCAACAACGGGGGACGATGGGCTGGGAGCTGGGCGTGGATGGGGAACCGTGTGTGACACTAACAGTTCCTGTGTGGATCTTCGAACAGAACGACGGGCTGGGGGTCTTCAACTCAGAAACCTGGGAGTTTGGGTCCGAAAGGCTAGGGGTTGGGCTCCAGGCAGAGCCATCTGCCGTTCCAGCCGGCCTGCCCTGTATCGAGAAGCCACTTCCATCAACTGCTCAACGCAGAGAGCAGAGCTCAGGACCGAGAGGAACTTACCCACGGCCCTTGGAAATGAACGCAAAACAGGGTTTGTGTTTCTCACCCCCAAGTGCTGGCCAAGTCCACTCCAGATCCCACCAAACCTGTTAAGAAAAAAACCAGAAAACCAGAATTCAATGGAGTACATTTGAAGACCTAATTGGCTTTGTTCAGTGAGTTGTGAATGGGGCAGCATCCCATCCAGCAAGCGGAAGGCGCTCTGAGGAGCTGTTCAAAGTGGAAGGCTTTTATAGGCAGAAGGGACAAGGTCACTAACGAAACAAAGGATTATTTCAGGCAAGGTCACCTTCCTCTGGGGGAAGGGCAGGGGTCTCTCGTGAAGATTACTTTACTAGTGTTGATCCCGAAATTCTAGGCTGATTGGTTTACAATCCCACTCCCGGGAGAGGCTGAATCTGAAGGTTGGTTAGTAACTATATCCTGGTTTGACGACTTGGGGCTTAGAACATGTAACTCCATTTTGGGCCTATTTTTCTTTTCTCTTTTCTTCTCTTCTCCCCTCCCTCCCTCCCTCCTTCCTTCCTTCCTTTCAACAATAAACCCATTTCTGATTCTAAAACACTCAACTGGAAAGCGGCAGCTATGAAGGGGAAGAGCAGGCTGGGTCGACACCCACCTCCCGCCCTGGGCCCCAGTTTCCCCACTCGGCTCGGGCAGTGTCCCAAGACGCCTCTCAGCCTCCCCTGTCCCCTCCTAGCGTAGGGCTGAGAAAGCCCTCTGAGAGCCACATGTGTGAGGTAATTGGCAATAATCACCATAGGTGAAGCAGTCCTTTAACCAATTAATGGCCTTGTCAGGGGAGCAATGCTACTGTCCCTTCAGATGCTCTTCAAAATGCACCAGGAACCTACAGGCTCTCTCCACAGACCTCAAACCCGGAGGGAGATGGCATGAATAAACCCAGTTCAACTCTTGTTGGTTGAACGCTATCAAGAGTTGATAGAACAAGTTCTGGGTGAACTTGGGCGGGTGCCCCGAGGCACATTACTCAACCAGCAGCTCCGTCATCTGACAAGTGAGGAAACAACCTGTATCTCCCAGGTGGTCTCGAGGGTACAGTTCACTTTATCTCACAAAGAGGGACACGCACTTCTACCCTGTGCCGTCCTGTGGGCACAGAGGGGCTCCAGCAGGCCCAGCTCCCTGGGAGCTGTGTAAGGGCACACGCACGTGTGTGTGTGTGTGTGTGTGTGTGTGTGTGTGTGTGTGTGCCGACGCTCGTGTGTGCACATGTGGTGTCAAGCATGGCGTCCGGGGCTGCACAGGCAAGGCCCTCACTCCTCAGGGTCGGATGATGACTAAAGAGGGGCGTCTATGTCTCTCTTCCCAAATTTCTATCTTCTTCTGCCCTGTTGGAGACGCAGCCTAGGGAGATGCTGAGAGAGAGAGAGCAAGCCAGCGAGCACCAGCCATAGCACCGGCCCATCATTTAAGGACCCCAGAGTCCTCTGCGGGGTGGGGAAGAGGGGGTGCTAATTAACGACCTCGCTCTCTCCGGCTGGAACAGAAACAGCTCTCCGGTTTCTTTTTGGGCAGAAGCACTGCGGGTGATGGAGGGGTGGAGGCAGCTGGCTCTCGGGCACGCCGGGCCCTGGACAGGCCCCTGGAGGGAGAGAGCAGCCACCTTTCAGAGTGGGTTGGGGAGAAGCGTCGGAGTGAAGCCAGGGCTTCTTACAAATTTTGAGAATGTGTGTCGTTGTGCCCAAACATTTACATATTTAATAGGGAGCATTTCGTTGCAAATTAAGATTTCTCCTTTATATCGCAATTAGGATGTTTTTAAAAATGGTGTGTGCGGGCAGGGGTCACATCCTCTGTGAATTCCAGGTCCGGAGAGTCAGGGAGGAGTTCCAAAGTCTCTGTTGGGAAAGGGGGGGCGAGGTGCCTGCGGGGGTGGAGGCCCTGGTGGGGACACACGCTAATGGCGGGGGGCGGGGGGGGGGCTCCCCTTCCCCGTGCAGAGGGCCCGCTGCCGGCTGGCGGTCCCACCTCCTTCTGGAAGTCTCTCAGGCGCGTCGGGGCCGGTGGGATGCGGCGGCCGGTGGGCAGCTCTGTCTGTGCAGGGGGCCAGTCTCTGGGGGCCGGCAAGATGTGTTTGGCTACCTGTTTCGGAAGCGGGGTGCCACTGCCCATGCTCCCAGAGGTCGAGGCACAACGGTGGGAGGCCATCTGCCGATGGTGCCTTCGGGGCAGTGCCAGAGCTCAGGCCGCGCCACACTCACTCTTCTGGAAGGACGGAGACCGGGTAGGAAAACAGTTTCTGGGCACTGCGGCTGCCTTCTGGGCTCTGCCTTCTGGGGCCTGATTCAGAGCGATGTGTCACCACAGCCCCTGGCCGGGGTGACAGGGAGTCCCTGGGGGGCCTGTGGGGCCCGTGAGGCTCACATGAGCGAGTAGACAAAGCCCACAGCCCGGGTCACATGTCAGATACACACACTTGTGGAGTCCGAACAGATGCTGGTCGACCAGGTGGCCCATCACAGGACTTTTGTCTGCGCTCCTCTGAGGCCATTGCGCCTGTGTGTTGTGAGAGCTCCCTTACTTGGAGGTGTCGGCCAGTGTTGCCTGGTGCACCCAGAGGGGATGTGGAGGGGTGGCCGGGGCTGGTGTGTGTCAGGCACAGGTCTGCCGGAGCCCGGCCGCTGTCCTCTCACCTAACGTGGTCTCGCAAGCTCCAGGAGGTGGAGGATCCTGGAGCCCGCCAGGCCTCGTCAAGGGGCCTGTAAATTAGGAGAGCCCGGGATGTACTATCTGAAAGGCGGACGAGTAGGGTGACCGTTGGGGCTTGGGCCAGCCTCTCTTGGCTCTTCCCTTCCGCCTTCCACGGACGTGGCTTCATGGAAAGGTGAGCTTCCCTCATAGGGACAGCACGACTTTGGGATTCCTAGCTTCTCCTCCAGGGGCTGGTTCCCGAGAGCTGAGACAAACACGGCTTCCCAGAAGCCTCCGGAGACTTATTCACACAACCCCTTCTCAAAGATCGGGTTTTTAGCGACTGGATCTTTGAGATGGAACCAGGATCTGTGGAACCAGGATCCATAAGCAATGAGTGAAAATGTCTTTCCAGACAAATGAGAAACCTAAAACCCATCTGCTACAGCCCTTATTCAGGACCCACTGACGTTCGCTTTCCGTGAAATTCCGATGAACCCAGTTACCTGGTTTCCTGGGTGCCGACACAGGCAAACCAGCAGGTGAGCAGACTCCGCTAGCTTTTGATAAACAGTGGTAACCTAAGAGACTACGAGAAAGCAATCCAGGACCATCCATCACGAAGACAGCAGAGTCAGGAAAGGGATTGTAGACCAGTTCTCTGTCCTGCTTGGTTCAAGTCTGTAACCCCACGCTGGCTTAAGAAGCAACCTTTGGCCTACACCTCAGTCACTCTCAGCTTCAACTTCCTTCTCCCTAAAACGGCTTGCTCCGGAGATCAAGCAAATGGGACAGCAACCCTTCAAGTACCGAAAGGGCATGCAGCCGTTAACAGGTGACTGTCCTAGAGCACGGGCTGGCTTAATCTCTGTCCTGAGAAAGCAGGCAGCCATAATAGACATCTTAGGGAGGATTTTGTATGGATCACTAACATGTCAACGGTTGTTAGGGAGAGAGAGGATTAACCATTTTTTTTTTCCCCTTGAAACTTTTCTGTTTCCCATAATGATCAGATTTTAGTTTCCACCCTCTTTCTTTTCTTCCTTGTCATCCTAGACGCCGGGCCCGTGACCGCCCGATACGTACCAGCTGAGACTGTGGGAACTGACCCCCACTGTGGTCTCCTACAGAACAGCGTTTCTGGCTGTGATTGGAAGCGCACCCTCTAGCTGGGGAAACCACCGAAGAGTCAGTGAAGCTCTTGAGCTGTCCCCTCGCGGCAGTTACACACTCGATGTTCAGCTGCCGGGGAACGCCAGGCCTCGGGGGCTTCGGCCCTGGGGATCCATGTGGCCTGCGCCGCAGCCGGCCCCGCCCAGGCTGGAAACGGGCACAGCAGGGCCTTCGCCGGCAGCTCTGTTCTTTAACCTCACCCCATCTCACCAGCGTGCGGTTCTGGCAAAGGGTAGCAACACATTTACAAGTCCCATTTCTCTAAATTAAATAAAAACACAATTAAAATTTAGTAGGTGCTAAAACTTGGTTTTGAACTTTTATTAAAAAAATATATTTGCAAACATATAAAATTTAGGATGAAAAATGCTCATTTGAAAACATGTAATAACTTAATATTTGCAAACATACACAGATGGTATAAAATCCATACCATTAAAAATGTTAATGATGCAGTATTGTGCTCATGGAACAAAAATCTTGCTGTAATTCCAGAGCTTCTCAGCCCCACACTTCAGGGAGCTGAGAATCCGGTGACACTGAAAGTCATGAGAGCTGCATGGCCAAAGCAGTAATACAGAATAAAAAAACCATTGAGAACACAGATTTTAAAAACACGTTTCTTAAGGAATCACACAGATAAAAGGGAAACACAATTTTGCATCTTCCCCATTCAAAGTGAACAATATTGCATCTTAGCATTTCAAATGAGATGTCAAATAGAAAACCGAGTGAAACATTGCACACCTCTCTCCTGCTGATTTTGCTGGAAAACAGGCTCCTTGAGGCCCCGGCCCACTCAGGGAAATGTTCTCAAACACACTTTTAAGAAGCCCAGTGTAAGTTGCAATACTTGATTTAGATCTTAACATTTTATACACCTGAAAATGCAGGGCACTATTGGTTCCAGAAGGTACTCTGAACACAACCAAAGAAAATATAAAATAGGTAGGAACGAAACTCGTGCTTAGCAGCAAATATGCAGCAAGAAGGCAGGATCCGTGTCCCTCTGGTTCCTTGTCTTCACTCCTGCGGACTGGGCCCACTTGTGCCCATGCTCCCTCTCACTCCTCTGTTTCTATGTTTTGCCCAGTTACTGTGTGATGGCTGATTTTGTTTTTTAAGCAGTTAGGCACCTTCAATTTCATGTTGCATTATTAGTAATATGATGGCAGTTATGGCCTCTACTACCCAAATGAGAGAACTTCAAACTACATTCTTGGGGGGTGGGGGTGAGGAGAGTAATAAAGCCGCATGGTTTAAACATCTTACCTAGTACAGGATTCGACAGGGTTTATAATTTTTACAAGGAAACCTAGGCAGAAAAAGAACAGATGCCTGACACGCAAAATTGGGCCAGGCGAGGCCTGTGCGGCCTTCGACAGAGAAGGATCCGTCAATTTGGGCTCTTCGCAAAACACCACCCTGTGAGGGCCACCCCAAAGGCTTGCAAGGTGAGCTCAGGACACTCCCATGCGCTCGAAAACTTAAGGATTCAAAGTCTCACCTTACAAGTCTCTGGAAGGATGCGCGCTGAGGAGGAGCTGCTGCCGCACAGGAACGAGGCTGTACGGGAGGGGCCGGGGTCGACCCCAAGGTGGCGCCAACTGCAACAACGAGCAGTGCCAGCACCTGGGGTTGGGGGTGGCCGCGCGGACAGACGCGGTGGCCGAGCTGCAAAGCCTAGCGAGAAGCATCTGGGCTTTGGTGTCCACTCTGATCCAACTAAGGTTTGAAACAAAGTTTCCAGTAAAGTCACGGCAGCTACGGACACATGCAACCTAAGCTAGCGTGAGGTTCTGGATAGGAAATCTGACCGAGGAATAAGGCAACTGAACTGTGACTTTCGGGCCAGCGTCATCCAGCCGCAACGAGTCGGGCGTGGCCTGACTTTTCAAGGACTCATTCTGGCCCGAACCTCCTGGTAATCATGACGGCGAACTTCTGGCTTCTGCATTTTAAGTAAATCCTTTGAATACATAAATTTGAGAGTTGAAACAGGATGACCCTTTTCAAGTCTCCAGGACTTGGGCACTTCAAAGTTTATTTTCCCACTAAGGAAAACTTATAGATTCTCTTTCCTGTCTATCATATTCATTCCTTGGATGAAAGGGTGAAAATTAACAGATTTGATTACAGGCCCTCTTTAGGATATTCTCTCTTAACTCTCTCATAATATTACACATACTCAAATCATTTCAAGTCCAATATCTATTACACAAGAATCCCCTGATCCTTCCATGTACCGAAGCCCACCGAAACCACACTGGGGGTGCGATCAAACCTGGTTTCTGAGAACAGTCACGTGGCTCCCCGACACCATCACTCTGGATCTTACTTCGACATTCTCCCTCCTGGGGGGTGTACAAGCAATTCATTTTTGGTTGCTGGGTTTACACACTACCTTTGAAGACAAGCTCCTCCTCATTGAGTATGAGAACCTATATGCTTCCCTGACTTCTGCACAATTCACAAGTAACTACGAAGACAGCAAGAGAAGACACTAAACTGACAAGCAGAAAACTGCCCAGGAAGCATGTTTAGATCAACAAAAGCCAATCAAACAAAGTATTCTTTATGCTAAAAAAAAAAACTAAGCAAACTAAAACAAGCATGTAATTCACAAGTAATTTTCTAAAATCTCAGCTAGAAAAAAAAGAAAATCTATGGATTTATGATTGAGTTACCATTAAAGCTTAAATGATTGTTCCCGAGGAACCACCACATCCATCAGCATTATTCACAGCTAATCCTTACGCTAGCTGGTTGAGCCAACTGGGTTTTTACCCCATCATTAAATAGTGCTCAGAAAAGTAAGCAGTGCATCTTAATTGGTTAAATACTACAAAATGATCTGTATCATAGAAACGAAGACACTTTCATTCAAAGAGTATCTTAAAATTACTATTGCTGAAATAAATCAAAATCTACATTAAAATATTACTAATCACCATTACATGCCATAAAAGAATAAATATAAATCATGGCAGGTCAATAGCAGCATAACAAAGCATCTTTACATATTTTCACACTTTGGGCTGCAAAAGTACTCACAGCCTAGGAATACATTGGTAAAGTTCTGAATTTCACACTTTGTTTTAAACTCCATATTCTATAATAAAGTAAGGGCAGTGTGAATAACAGCTCCCTTTTCTGCATAGCTTTAAAACTACTCTCAGTAGACTCGAGGAATGGAACCAGAATGGCTTTGTTAGATTGGTCCACTGGCCCTTTTGTCAAAGTGTTAAGGAAAACAATTAACAAGGACTTCTGTGTTTAGACAGAAAAGGAAAATAAGGCTACACTTCACACAAAACTTAACATTTTCAAAATCACTCAAGAGTTTAACTTAAAGTGAAGGTTTCTAATCGAATTCGGTCTTTACCAGCCCCAGCCTTTGCTTCAAAGGTGCGACATGCTACTCCCACACCATCACAGAGCCTGGCAGGGCCCTAGTCACACGGTGTCACTGCCCTGGGAGCCTGCTGCATGGCGGCGCTGGGGACACTCAACAACAAAACACAATTGAGAAATTTCAGAACTCTTAAGGCCCAATGGGGCGTTCATAAAAATATACTTCATTTGAACAAATCAGTCATAATTTGCCAACTTAAACTCTGATCCTTAAAACTCAAAGCTACTTTGCACAGAGCGGACTTCTGCTCTGTTCAGAACTTGACATCAGCCTAAGGCTCAAATATCTGGGAGGGAGGAGCAGGGGAAGGGGCGCGGGCTGGGCTGAACTCTGCTGCAAGGCTGGTGACGCCTCCTCCCTAAGACCTTGAGAGCGAAAGCAAGACTCCTTATTTCACATCCTTTCTTAGAGCTGATGAAAACACCCACACAACTTAACACAATGGTTTTTTTTTTTTTTTTTTTTTTGTCAAAACAAAGGGTCTGCTGGTGATGCTTCACAGTGAAACCTCCATTATCACTGAGAACGTCACTTGGAAAACATTCTTAAGGAATGAGTCTCTTTCTCACAGGCTCAATTTCAGGATTCTCAAAACTCAATGGTCTGTTTAGAAGTTTCCATGATGAGGCCTATTTGTTTGAGGTCGACACTCTGCCTTAGGATTAATCTGCTCCAGTCATAAGTTGTGGTTGTCTTTGTTCTTGGTCAGAACCTGCAAGTAGACTTCGTGAAGCGTACTGAGGAAGCTGGAATCATTCTGGAAGAGATGGTAATGTCTCGTTTACCTCAGAACTTACTTCCTTGACAAAAACTTAGGGAAAAAGCTGTATAAATGATCTGTATAACTAATTACCCAAAGAATCCCACCACCCAGAGACAACTGTAATCAACATTTTGGAATTCATTCAGATACTTTCTATTGGGAGTGTATGCTCAGAAAGAGAGAAACATTAGTTCCGGCTAGTCTCGAATTTACTTTATGACTAATTTTCCAAGAACTCATATGTTCTTTAAAATTGAAGAACAAAAGTTTACAGACTCAACTGCTGGGATGGCCTGCATACCTTTATTAGATGTATTAATGTATCCTGGAGCTGAGACTTGCTGAGAATAATGGAAGGCTTTCTCTGATTTTCTGATGTTCCAACAGTCAGCGGCGAAGGGGCGCTTGCTTTCCTCTCGAGGTCTGTGGACCTTGTAACTGTCTGCTGGAAAACGCTTGGGGACAAGAGGACCGAAGACACTGCCATGGTTGTTGCAGTAACCAGCGTGGGGCCTGCGACCTGCAGGGGAACAATGGTCATGACTGAAGCTTGTTAGCTAAAGGATGAAAGGTCCGTTTATTGGGAAGAAAAGTCTGATCACCACAGAAAGGAAATATGATCCCAGCAGGGTATGCACAACAAGAATAAACCTATGATAAATTAAAGATGTAAAGTATTATATGGGGAGCAGGGAAATGACTGGAAGAAGGCATGAGGGAACTTTCTGGAGTGATGGAAATGTTACATATCTTGACCGTTAGCCAAGGGATGTTATGTATGTTAAAACTCATAAAACACCTGCATTTTATTACAGGTACTTCACGTCAATAAAATTTTACTCAAAAAAAAAAGAAGAGAAGGGGTGCCTGAGTGGCTCAGTTATTTGAGTGTCCAACTCTTGGTTTTGGCTCAGGTCATGATCTCGGGGTCATGAGCTCAAACCCTGCCTCAGGCCCCATGCTCAGCATGGAACCTCTCTCCCTCGGCCCCCACCCCCACCCCCTAATAAATAAATACAACTTTAAAAAATAAAAAAATCAAGTTACATGAAGCACGAGTTTCTTTTGTAGTGGTCAATATATCTATTACACCACCATAGGTATCAAAGACACAAAACCTACACATAAAACTAACATCTACCTCCTTTCCCCATTTAGATGTACTTGTACGCAAATAATGGCTAACCATCAGAACACACTAAACCAGAAATAATCAGTGTTTTTAATAATGCCCACATCTGACACAATCAACAAATTGAGAAATTTCTCCTTCTCCTGTCACCCTCTTCGTTTACTAACATCCACAGTGTGCGGCTTCTGGGGCCTGGGCCGCCGGGTCCGTTTTTGGTGCCGGCGCTGCCCCAGGCTGAGCACCCCTGCTGATGCCCAGGCGGCAGGACGAGCCACAGGGAAGGCCGGTTACCACCACCAGGCAGGAGCGGGCTGCACTTTCAGTTCTGAGACTTGAGGAGGGCCATAGGGCTCAAAGGTAAATGGGAAGGTAAAAGTTCAAGAACTGAAAACAATCAGCGTGCACTTCAAGGCTGGTAGGTAATGGAGGGTGGGGACAACTTTTAAAAAGTGAGGCCGGGGAGAACAAGCAAGGGCAGAGCACGCAGGCCCAGAGTCCGAGCAGCGCGGTGATTCAACCAGGCATCCCGGGTCTTGCAGGGCCAAGAGTATTTCCTCCTCACGGAAACCAGGCCGGCAAACACTGAGCGAGCACCCCTCGGATGGTCAGGGAAGGCACTGTTCCAGAGAGGATGACTGGAAGCCCCCAGGGGCCGCAGCAACCAACTCTGTTGGGGAACAGGGCAGCCTGGCCCAGGGGGGCATCTGACAGGGCTCTGGGCCTGAGAGCTCCAACTTGCCACTCATGCGACAATGTTTTACTTCACGCCCAGTGGAAGAACTTAAAGAGAATGTGTTCTTCAGAGAAAGGGAGTCCTTACCGGGATGGCGCTGGGTAACACCTTAGGCTGGGCAAAGACTTCGGGATCCTGGTTTTGCTGCATAGACTGCAATGTTGAAAAAGAAAAGAGGAACAGACCTAGTAAGTTCCAATGAAGACTTCGTAACCACCACGGATAAATCCACTTCGGCAGTAAGGAACGGTTCAGACATTACTAGTTCTGCCTCAGCTGCAGGGCGAGGGCGCTGGGACAGCCTCCGACCCCCTCAGTCTCCCCGAGAACAGGGCTGTGTGCAGAACCTTCAAGGCGTCTCTAAGGAAGGAGTGGGGACAGCCCACGCACGGTTTTGCTGTTAAATCTGTAGAGCTGCTCTACCCTGCAGGCGTGAGACCGCGATGAGGCGGCGTGGCCTCTGGACAGGGGGCACTAAACGGTCTTCATCTAGAGTCACCTCCACGTGCTACATTTTGTCCTTGTCACTGGGAGACAAAGAACTTCTTGTTGTAGCGCAAATACATCTCATTTAAAATTCAGTGAAGTGGGAGCGCCTGGGTGGCTCGGTCGTTAAGCGTCTGCCTTCGGCTCAGGTCATAATCTCAGGGTCCTGGGATCGAGCCCCACATTGGGCTTCCTGCTCGTCAGGAAGCCTGCTTCTCCCTCTTCCACTCCCCGTGCTTCTGTTCTCTCTCCCTGTGTCTATCAAATAAATAAAATCTTAAAAAAAAAAAAATTCAGTGAAGCCCCAGATCCTCAAGGAAATGAGATGTAAATGAAAACGCACACGTACGTCAGTGTCCCCTGCAAGGAGGCCCCCTGGAGGGCCAGGCTGCTGGCCGCACTTCCAGAGCAGCAGGGCCACTGCAGGGCTGGGATACTCATCTGCGAGAACATTCTCTCTCCTTAGACTGCACAAAACCTCAACAGAAATGGACCCAAATGACAATTTCATGATAGAACCGAAATACTGTTTTCTGTCTTGCTGTACAGGATTTTAAAGCAATGGAACAAAACTGTCCATCAACTGTGAAATCACATACAATTATTATGATGGACTCTTCTGTACAATATTATTTGGTGACATGTTAAGACTGCAGATTATTATTAAAGGGCACGGGGCTGAAATCCTGGTGACTCTCACCTGTAAACTCACCAGCCTCATCCATTACCGAGGGACAAGCCTCTTCTTCACACCTCAGTCCCAATCAACCAGCAGGTCCCACTGCTTGTAGTTGTCAACAAACCCACTTGTCCAACCTCCCAAAGTCAGGCCCCCACCAGCTCAAGACTGGGTAACCGCTGGCCTCCTTCCTGAGGGTGGTCCCACTTCCGTCTTCTCCTTGCCCTGCTCACCACCTCTGCTCAAATCCCTTGAAAGACCACCCCCCACCCCCCAAGGCTCTGAGAACAAGCCCCAGGCTCCTTCACTAGTTTCCAAAGCCATGCTCATTGGCCAGGACCTTCACCTCCAAGCTCCTTCCACAGGAGATCCAAGTACACTACAGGCCTTTATGTTTAGCAAATGCTGCTCGTCTCCAGGCCTCGGCACATACTACTTTCCTTGTCTCAAACACTTTTCTCTACCTCCAGGAAAGGTCTGGCTAACTTCTGCTGAGTCTGCAGACCTCAGATGAACATGAGCTTCACTGGAAAGCTTTACTTGACCCCCTATCTCCAAATCTGGGATGCTGTTATGGCACCCCATGTGTGCCTGGCCCAAGGTGGGCACTCAGTGAGCACCAGGGGGGCTGGGGATGGGGCAAAGCTGGGGATAGTCTGGATCTATGGTCCTGAGTCAAATGTGGACTCCAGGACTTGTGAGGCAGAAACAAACAAAAGCCCCTATAACGCATGCCCTGATAGGAAAATACGGGTATTGTTTTTGGGCTTGTATCAGTTGCGATACCTAAGGCAGCGGAACTGAGTCACGACACCATGTGCCAATGATGTGGCTGCTCCCTACAGGGCTCCTTACCTCCCGTCCTCTGGCCCCGGATGTACCTAACAGCCGTCTCTTTGAAGGGACTGCCTCTTGGCAATCACCATCAAGGCCTCTGAAGCCACCCCCCTCCCCCCCCCAGGCACCCAGCCTCCTGCCAGTACCTGAAGGGGAGCGAGCACCATGTTGCTCAGGGATGCTGAGGCTCGAGCTGCTGCGGTCTTGCAGGGGGGCTCTATGAAGCTCTCGGGCGTGGCCAGCTGGCCGGCTGCTGCGGAAAAGCTGGGTGCCACGGCACCTTTCCCAAGTGACTGCGTCTGTATTTGGTCATGCTGTGGGGTCAACCTGAGTTTCTGGAGAAGATCCACGCTTGGGAGGGATGGACCGGCCGTGTTTGTCACGCTCAGGGGGGCCCTGAAGGGGCTCTGGGGGGCAGTCAGATTGGCAGTCAGCTCAGGGACTGGCTGGCTCAGGAGTGGAGACCTCTGTCTCGGCGCGGTCTTCACCGCCTGCATCATGGTGGCGTTTCGGGGTAAGCTGGGGGGAACCTGTGCCGTCGGAGCTTCTGCTGGTAGAGTGGGACTGAGCACAGGGCGTAGTGGGATGGCACAGCCCGGGGCCTGTTTGTCACCGGACTGTGTGATGGAGGCAGGAGTGATCAGCACCGGGGCAGGGACTTCGGGGGGGACCGAGTGGTGGGCAGCAGGATGGACACCCAGGTTCTCCGACTGAGGGGCTCCTCCTGACCGCTCGAAGGAAAATGGTAGGAAGGAGCTGGACTCTTTCTGGGAGGCATCTCCCGGCAGCCTCTCCAAGTCTTCTGAATCCAGACCCACAACAGCTGGCTGTTCCTTTGGCAAAGAGGTTCCAAATAATTCTTCCACTGTCAGATGTTTGTGTCCAGATGGAGCAGACTGAAAAAACAAACCAAACCACCGAATGAAAGAAAGCTCTTGCAAACCAGTGTAACCAAACTTCTTTCCCATCAACCAAAACAGTCTGCAGAAGCAAGGACGGATGGCGTCTGAAAATAAGGAACCAACAAACTAAAGATGTGCCAGGGATTAAGGCCAAATTATCTCCCCAAGCCGGTGGGCAGAAATCTGTATTCATAATAAAATCCAAGTTGTAGGGGCTCCTGGTATAATGGTAGAATTCACCTTTTTTCCTTGGCAAATGGATATAAGGCAAGTATCTTATTACAAAGTTAATGGTGCTTAATTGCCCTATGTCAGCAATGCATATAGGGACAGAGGGACCAAATGCTGAGGAAGCAATCCTACCTTTGTTTTTATACTTCATAGTTCTTGATAAAAAGCTAGGCATTGCACCTTAGGGACTAAGTTCCAGAAAATAAATTTAACCATTTTGTAAATAGCAGACCATTCCTTCTGACTACCAAATCACAGAATCCTTAAGAAAAAGCAAAGCACTTACGTCTGAAAATGTTAAAGTTCCATCTGTTATAGTGATCTGGCTTATTGATACCACTGCAATGATCTGAAGGAGAACTATTTAAGCTTTTCACTCCTGAGCTCTCCTGTACCTTTACTTCAAGTAGGATGGATATATTCACTTACCCTCTCTTTTCTGAGTACCTACAGGGTGCCAGGGCCTGCTCTGACCTAGGCCCAAAGGACACAGTAGGAGTAACAAAAAAAGTCTGACCCTCAACAGGACTTATGTTCTAGGAGACTAACCTAAATACTTTGAAAACACAAGCAACCTCAACATGTTTTGTTTTGTTTTCCCCCAGTAAGCTCCACGCCTAGTGTAGAGCCCCATGTGGGGCTTGAAATCACAACCCTGAGAGTTAAGACCTGCACTGAGATCAAGAGTCAGATGTTTAACCAACTGAGCCACCCAGGCGCCCCTTGATATATGGTTTTATTTCTAAAGTGTGTGGACTAGTTACTCAGATAAATGTTTATGTGGAAAAAGACAATTCACTGAAACACATGGCTTTCCAGTACCTCAGAAGGCCTGTAGAGGCCCGGAACTACACTGCATCTGAAGCACGGGCATGAGAGCAGTAGGTTATGACATTTCTACAGGCAAAAAAGCAGTTTTTCTCAGGCAAATGTTTGTTTCATCTGTATGATCAACAATTACAGGTTTCCCCTGATATCTGCACATGGAGTGTTCTCAGGAAATGTTCGTTACGCCAAAATGGCAGAAAGTGAAGCAGCAATTATTATTAATTCAGATGGAAAATTTTTGAGCATTTCTAGACCCCAAAATAACCTCTTTTTGGCTTTTAAAAAGACTTTATTAATTTGTGTGAGAGAGCGAGCGGGGGGCGGGGGGGCGGGGACAGAGGGCGAGAGAAAGAATCTCAAACAGACTGCTTGCTGAGTGTGGAGCCTGACACGGCTTGATCTCACAACCCTGAGATCATGACCTGAGCTGAAACCAAGAGCTGGACAATCCACTGACTGAGACCCCAGGTGTCCCTCTCTTTGGATTTCTGTCTGTCAGTAAGACAGGTACTGATACAGGTCTTCCCTAAAAGCAAAAGTGGCTTCATGTGAACTGGAAAGCGTGGGATGGGTGGGACACTCGTATGGGGCTTAGCAGGTGCCGCGGGTACTGTGCTGGGATGGGCGGGGTGGGGAGAGAAGGCCAGCACCCAGGACTGAGGCTGCAGGGGAGCCTACTGGTGAGGGACGGAAAGCTCAGGGAGTGCCGCTGTACGGTCTCTCGTATCACCTGCCGGGTGAGCCGGGCCAGTGGGGCTGGTGGGGCAAAGTAACAGTGGTGAAGGGGCAGAGGCCTCCCCTAATTGTAAAAAATTGTAATTTCATGCCAAACCATTTCTTCTTAGAAAACATTTTTAAAAAAATATTTTATGTACTTATTTGAGAGAGAGAGAGAACATAAGCACGGTAAGGGGCAGAGGGAGAAGCAGACTCCCCAATGAGCAGGGTGCCCAATGTGGGACTTGATCCTGGGACTCCAGGATCATGACCTGGGCTGAAGGCAGACGCTTAACCAATTGAGCTGCCCAGGTGCCCCGTTAGGAAATATTCAACAAAGAGAATTATTGTAATATTATCTTGGCAAGTTAATGTGGCAAGAGGCTTTGTCTAACTGAAGGAACTCTCGAATGGCAGATTCAGACCCCCATTAACAATGCTGTAGTGAGACTAGTAAGACTACCTTGTCACTACACTTCCTAGCACCTGAAGGGGATTTTCCAGATTCAGGATCTTATTTCAAATACAAGGCAGCTAACATCTACTATAAACTGTGGAGGTAAAAAAAAAAAAGTGCAAAAGAATGTATATGCTTTAATTTCTTTATGCTTTTACTTCTGAAAAAGTTGTAGAGCTTCGGATCTGAAATCAAAGAAACCTAGGTTCAATTCCCAGCTGTTAATTGGGGAAATGACAGTCTCTCTGTTGAGTTCCCTCATCTGAAAAATGGGGACAACTGTGGCAATTACCTCACAGAGCTGCTGTGAAAATGAAATTCCCAACATGATGTCTGGTGCCCAGTAAGCATTCACTCAGTGGAAGCTGGCTGTTATCATTATATGAACACCATATAGTCTTAACAGCAATCCTAATAAAGTTGTTTCCATGTTTTAGAGACCATTAAATAATACGTTGGGATATTAAAAATCCATCAAGTCCTTCCGGAATATCATACCCCCGTAATGTAAAATAATAATATAGCATCACCTGATGGGCTCTCAAAGCTGAGGTATTATAAATCACCCTGTCGTTCCCTGATGCAAGGAGTCATTAAAGACAGTTGCTTAACGTTTCAAATCCATTCAGTGTAACTCAAAATAGACAGTGAATTCTCATTTGGGACAACTTCCCTGTGAGGCTGCATACCTGGAGCAGGGAGCCCAGGAGGAGGGTTCCCTCTCCCCAGGTGAACACTGTGATTTACTCATTTCTGATCTCTGGCCTCATGAAGGCCTACTGAGGAGCACAAACATAATTCATTTTCTCCTGATTTCTAAAAGTTACAGTAGCGGTGCCTCGGTGGCTCAAGCCAACTCTTGATTTCGGTTTGATGTCAGGATGATGTCAGGGTCGTGAGACAGAGCTTTCCACCAGGCTCTGCACTCAGCAGAGTCTGCTTAAGATTCTCTCCCTCTGCCCCTCCCCTCACTTGAGTGCATGCTCTCTCTCTCTCAAATAAATCAATCTTAAAAAAAAATTATGGTAAAATATATGTACCAACATTTAGCACTGGAACCACATGGGAGTGTGGAACTCAGCGGCATTCAGGACTCACAACGCTGTGTGCTTCACCACCGTGTTCTTCCCCTCACCCACAAACCCAGTAATCTCCATTTGACTTTCCGTTCCTATGACTCTGCCTACTCTAGGCACCTCGTGCAAGTGCAATCACAGCATTTTGTCCTTCTGTGACCAGCTTCCTTTGCCCAGAATCATGACCTTGAGGTTCAACGATGCTGCAGCAGGTGCTGGCAGTCTCCTTCCTTCTACAAACACGGACTAGTACTCCATCACGTGCACACCCTACCTCTCGTTTATCCGTTCATCTGCGGACCAACACCTGAGTTGTTCCCCCCTTTTTGCTATTGTGAATAATGCTGCTGTGAACATTAGTGTAAAAGTTTTGTCTTCAAGCTTGTTTTCAATTATTTTGGGTATATACCCAGGAACAGAACTGCCAGTTCATATGGTAATCCCATATTTAACTTTTGAGGAACTGCCAGACTGTTTTCCAAAGCTGCTGCACCATTTTACTTTCCCACCTGTGCTGCAAGAGGGTTCTGGTTGCTCAACGTTCTTGCCAACATGCTGGCCATTTCTAGGTCTTATTTGAGAAGATGACTATTCAAGTCCTTTGCCCATTTTTGAGTTTGGTTAATTCTTTTTTATACACATTACGTTTAGAACAAAATGGTCAAGACTGCTTGGCAAAAAAAAAGTACTTGAAAACTGCACTAATTGTTATTCGTTAATACAAATTACGTCGATCTTTACCACTACATTCTATGTCATATAGATGTATATACACACAAAAAACAATGTGTAGATAAACATACTTTGAAAAATACAGACCATATTGGGGCTATTTTGTGGAAACTTGAGTCTTTCCTAGGTAAGAATACAAATATTTTTATGTTATAAGAAAAGGATGGGGGCACCTGAGTGGCTCAGTCGGTTAAATGTCTGATTTCTGATTTTAGCTCAGGTTGTGAACTCGGGGTAGTGGGATTCCGAGCCCCAAATCAGACTCTGTGCTGAGCTTGGAGCCTGCTTGGGATTCTCTCTCTCCCTCTGCCCCTCATTCCCCCAACCCCTGCTCAATGGTGC
>CM052799.1:18036375-18093012 GCA_028533885.1 Nasua narica
TGAGGAGTCTGCTTCTCTCTCTGATCTTCTCCCCCTCATGCTCTCTCATTCTCTCTCTCGAATAAATAAATAAAATCTTTAAAAAAAAATGGCAATGATTCAGGTGGCAATTTTTAACCTGTCCAATGGAACATAAATCAACTTTTAGATAATTCAAATTACCCACATGTACACTTGGAATGCTTTTACACTTAAAAAAAGGTATTTCTAATGGTTTAAAATTGACTTTACATTAAAAAATGAATCCATACGGGAGAGCCCTGAACCCTGACTGCAAAGGAAGCAGAAAGTTTCTAGATTTCTCCATGGGGCCTCCCTACAACTTCTGCCTGGCCAGAAACATTCTCAGACTTTCTCTGGAAAATGTGAGGGTGCGTGGTAGGGCATGAGGGTTTCAGGGGAACCTCACATAAGAATGGATAAACGAAGTTACGATAGCAAGCAGAGAAGCCACAGACAGAACACTTACTGTGTGGGAGGCCCTGTGCTTAGCACGTCACATGCATTACTTTACTGATCAATGAGGGCCACACTATTACCGCTGCCATCTTGTAGGTGACACCCAAGTACAACAGAACTAGACTCAACCTAGTCCTAATGATAAGTCCACGTTCTTAACCATTATGCCCCCGTACTGACTGATACATCAAGTAAATGTATTCTAGGTTACCTAATCAACTGGATGGTGAAAATGACTTCTGGAAAACAGAGGTACATCTACAGCTTGAATAACCAAGGGGCAGCTATAGGTCAAATGTACCCACTTTAGAAACACGTATCATTGGCTGAACCAGTCACAAGAGGGAAGGGAACAAAGCATGCTTCTCCACACAAAACCTTTATAGTCTCTGCATTTGAGAGGACCCCCCTCTCCCTTCTCTGCTCACAAGAAAAACTGCTACGCTGCTCTAGTAGTTGGCCTTACTTATTCACGGATTCATCTCCCCCCATCCATAGGAAAGGTGGATTTTATTCTTCCTTCAAGTCTGAATTCTATGTTTTTTGCAATGCTTCACTTACATCAAGTATTACTCTGACCACTTCTCCAAAGAAGACATACACATGGCTAACAGACACATGAAAAACTGTTCATCATCATCAGCCATCAGGGAGATTCAAATCAAAATCACATTGAGATACCACCTTACACCAGTTAGAATGGCCAAAATCAACAAGACAGTAAACAACAAATGTTGCAGAGAATGTGGAGAAAGGGGAACCCTCCTCCACTGTTGGTGGGAATGCAAGGTGGTGCAGCCACTTAAGAAGGGCCACATGTACCCCAATGTTCATAGCAGTAATGGCCACAATTGCTAAACTGTGGAAAGAGCCGAGATGCCCTTCATCAGACGAATGGATAAAGAAGATATGGTCCATATATACAATGGAATATTATGCCTCCATTGGAAAGGATGAATACCCAACTTTTGTATCAACATGGATGGGACTGGAGGAGATCATGCTGACTGAAATAAGTCAAGCAGAGAGAGTCAATTATCACATGGTTTCACTTATGTGTGGAGCATAAGGAAAAACATGGAGGACACTGGAAGAAGGAAAGGCAGGGTGAACTGGGGGAAATAATCGGAGGGGAAGATGAACCATGAGAAACTGTGGACTCTGAGAAACAAACAGGGTTTTGGAGGGGAGGGGAGGGGAGGGGAGTGGAGGGTTGGGCGAGCCTGATGGTGGGTATTGAGGAGGGCACATATTGCATGGAGCACTGGGTGTGGTGCATGAACAATGAATCTTGGAACACTGAAAAAATAAAATAAAATAAATTTTAAAAATTAAAAAAAGTATTAGTCTGAGCATTCCCCTTGTGGAATGGAACTCAGGGAGCAACGGTATGTATGGTGCATAACAAAATTCTAGGCTTCACACTGCTCCTTCTTCACCCTACAGCTCTTGCCAATTAGGGAATTACCTATTTCGGTCTGGATCTATGGCGTCCGTGTCAGATTTCCTACCTGGTCAGTGCACCGGGCACACGAGAAGCTATGCATTCTTCTTCTTCTACTTCTTCTTTTTCTTTTTTTTAAAGAATTTACTTATTTATTTGAGAGAGAGAGAGAGCATGAGCAGGGGAAGGGCAGAGGGAGAAGGAGAAGCAGTCTCCCTGCTGAGCTGGGAGCCCAACATGGGGCTTGATTCCAGGACCCCAAGATGATAACCTGGGCTGAAGTCTGATGCTTAACCAACTGAGCCACCCAGGAGCCCCTATGTGTTATTCTTAACCCCAGGAACACCCCCAAATTTAGATATATATAACATACTAGGTAAACAGTCCCAAGGGAATTTTAGCAAGTGAATTATGAAACTGAAATGGAATTTAATACTGTGAAGACTTGAGAGCATTACTTGCTCCGCAGCACCAGATGGCACTGCTGCCCAACAAGGGTACCACCTGTGTGTAGGGCTGATGATGGCTTTAAGCTAATTTTAGTCGATCACATGGCTTCTGACAATGTCCAGATCCCAGTATTCTACAAAATTCTGTCACTGTGGCCTATAAAATGGACTTTCAGAGGGTTGTGCGAATGAAGGTGCTCCTTAGAGGGTCTAATTCTCTGTGTGTCCATTTCAATGCTGTGCGTCCACAGATCCATCACTGGTGCTTTTGCTGAAAGGCCGAGCATGCACAGCTCATCACGCCCTTCATCTATCAATGGACGGTGTTTTATGGCTCTTAAGGCATTTTTCGGGGTCCATTTCTCCACCCCCCCATCCGTTACTAACTTGGTTTGAAAGCTTATTACACAAAGTCTTCAATGTATAATACGATGGAATCTGTGCATAAAAATAATTGTCTTTAAACTTAATGATTAAGATTTCTTTTCCTTTTCATTGCAGTTGCCCTATTTGTGACAAATGAACTCAGTTTTTATTGCTTCTAAGATGGTGGAAATTTTGTATTTCTTGATCTGGGTGGTAATTACAATGTTTAAAAGTTACATCTATATGGGCGCCTCAGTGGCTCGGTGGGTGATGTCTCTGCTTTTGGCTCAGGTCATGATCTCAGGGTCCCGGGATCGAGCCCCACATTGGGCTCTCTGCTCAGCGGGGAGCCTGCTTCCCCCTCTCTCTCTGCCTGCCTCTCTGCCTACTTGTGATCTCTCTCTGTCAAATAAATAAATAAAATCTTTAAAAAAAAAGTTACATCTATAGAAAGTTACAAGGTTTACACTTGAGATTTGAATTTGTTTACTATGTACATGTTAATTATACCCCAGTAAGAAAATGCTCAGATCCTAAAGCAGCTAGATTTTTACAAAATTACCCTGGATCTCAGTTTTCACACACATACAATAATGATATTAATGCTACCTTCATCTCATGGTTATATAATTTGTTACTGTGTGAAGAGCTATTTTCTGTACAATAAAAATGACGCTAACACCAAGTGCCACGAAACTTAAGAAACAAAGCTAAGAGCATTCTGCCTGTTTTCAATTGCCTGGAAATCTCCGCACAGTTATCATTTCCTCCCTGCCTTTCTTTCTTTGCCTGGCTGTGGCCACGGGTATTGCTCCAACCTGCTCCTGTGCCCATTTAGGCAAGAAGAACATGGCCTGGCACCTCACCTCGAGAGGCGAGGCTGCTCTGCCACAGTGCTGAGGCCAGACTCCGGATGCTGGGCTCGGCACTGGGAACTTTTTTGTCTGTCTTTTCAGAAAGCAGGCACTGATTCCCTGAGCCTAATTTTAACTGTAATACGGATTTGTAATAGGAAACATCTTCTATCCCAAGGTTTGTGTTCTAAATGGTTCTCTGGGTCTTGGATCTGTTCCTTCATTGGGTTCTCACAGTTGCTCTGGGAGGTAGGCAGCACAAGAATCCTTAACCCCAGGACTCAGAAAGGAAAGGGGAAGTGACTCATGAATCAAAAAGGGGATGTGACTGGCCCACTGAACACTTGGGCTGATACACCAGACAAGAAGGAACACAGGGGGGCGCCTGGGTGGCTCAGTGGGTTAAAGCCTCTGCCTTCAGCTCAGGTCATGATCTCAGGGTCCTGAGATTGAGTCCTGAATCAGGCTCTCTTCTCAGCAGGGAGCCTGCTTCCCCCTCTCTCTCTGCCTGCCTCTCTGCCTACTTGTGATATGTCTGTCAATTAAAATAAAATCTTAAGAAAAAAAAAAAGGAAGGAACACAGGGATGCTGTTCCTTCTCTCCCTCAACATTTATTTTGTAAAAATTAGATTTTACATAGCATCACTTTTAATATACATTTGACCTTCAGGACTCTAAATGCAAACACAGTAAAATGGAGCACGGGAATGCAGTATACAAAATCAGGCTTAAATTATCATCTAAATACTTAAAAACATTACGGTTATATATTGCTGATGGGAATGTAAATGGTACAGCATGTCTGGAAAACTCTATGGCAGTTTCTTAATAAACTAAAACACGGAATTACCAAATGACCCAACATTTGCATGCCTAGCATTTTTCCCAGAGAAATGGAAATCTGTGTACAAACACCTGTGCACAAGTGTTCAAAAACCCATGTACAAATGTTCCTGTGAACTTTTACTTGCAATAGCTAAAAACCGAAAACAACCCAGATATTCCTTCAACAGGCAAATGGTTAGAAGTGGTTAAACAAATCCTGGTACTCCTACTTGACTGGGCGGCAGAATAAAAGAGAACAAAGAGAACACACTACTGATAAACCCAATAATTTCAGTGACACCTCCAGGAATCATGCTGAGTGAAGAAAGACACTCCCAAAAGGTTATATATTATATAATTCCATTTATGTAAGTTTCTTGAAATGACATTATAGAATGGGGGATAAATTAGCGGCTGCCAGGGTGGGAGGAGGCGAAGGTAGGAAGGTGTGACAGGGGACAATACAAGGCAATACAGTGTGACAATACAAGGGCAACACGATGTAAGTCTTCAGGATCTTGACCATAGGGGTAGGGATACACAGAGCTATGCAGGACTAAAAATCGCACAGAGATACGTACATGCACGTACACACAGAGATGAATGTGAAGACAGCTGAGGAAATGTGAACCACATTGGTAGATTTTGTCAATATCCTGGTTGTGATAGTGTACTTTACTTTGCAAGCTGTCCTCAGTGGGGAAATGGGTAAAGGGTACATGGGATCTTTCTGTATTATTTTTTGTAATTGCATGTTTATCTGTAATTATCTCAAAATAAAAAGATTAGTTAAAAAACTACGGGTTTTAGGGGCGCCGGGGTGGCTCAGTGGGTTAAAGCCTCTGCCTTCAGCTCAGGTCATGATTTCAGGGTCCTGGGATAGAACCCCGCATCGGGCTCTCTGCTCAGTGGGGAGCCTGCTTCCTCCCGCCTCTCTGCTTGTCTCTCTGCCTACTTGTGATCTCTCTCCTCTCTGTCAAATAAATAAATAAAATCTTAAAATAAAAATTAAGCTTATTAAAAAAAACTATGGGTTTTATACTTGGTATCTGTTCATTTATCAAGTCATCGGCTATAAAGAAAACTAATTCAGTCTACAAATATTTACAGATGCTAGGTGCTGAAACTATGGCAGTGAACAAGGCAGACAAAACTGCCTGTCCCTACGGAGCTTACACTTAGGTGGGGAGGAGACACAGTGCGCTCAGTAAAAAATATCACAAACCGTGTCTATGAAGCTGTAGGGAGAAAATAAGATAGAGCAGGACAGCGGTAAGGCAGGACTGTTACTTAAAATGGGGTGACCAGACAAGGCTTCACCTGAATGGAGGACACTTGAGACTTGAAAGAAGAAAGGGAGCAAACCCTATCTGGGAGGAAAGTATTCCACGCAAAGGGAACAGCAAGTACAAAGGCCTGTCCCAAAGCAGGGGTGAGTCTGACACATTTGTGGAAAGGCAGAAGAACCAACGGGGCTGGGGCCAAGTGAGCAAGGCAAAGAGAAAGATGAGGCAGGGGTTGGGGGCCAGAGCAGTTCAGGCCTAGGGGACCACTGGCATGGCTGATTCAGTGAGACGGGGCACCACTGGAACGTTTTAAGCAGAGGAACACCATGATCTCACTTATGTTGAATCGGGGTTACTCTGGCTGCTGGGTGAAGAGGAGGTAAGAGGGTGGCAGCAAGGATAAAAGTTCTACAACCAGAGTGGAGGCTCCTGCAAAATCCAGACAGAAAGATAGGACAGATGGCAGGAGTGGACATTAGCATGTTGTTGCCCATACGTATGCACCTTGACGGATAAATGACAAATCATATTTGTACTGTATTAATATCCTTACAAAATACTACTGTGTGTTTTGTTACCGTGGACAAAGCTAGGGCTTTAGCTGTACAGACCTTATCTTGTGACCCCGATGGTGTCTCTTCTAGAGTCTCAGTGCTTCCTAGATTGGAGAGCTGAGTACTTGGCTGTAACCCAGGGCTGGAGATATTGGAGTCGCCCATCTGATTCTGAAATTAAAAGGAAAAGTATATCATGTGAAAAGTTTGCCATTACTTGGCTAGCAAAACATCATATGTACCATGCTATCAAAATTAACATGTCCCTGGACTGAAGTTCAGGCTTTTTTTTTTGTTTAAGTCTGGTCCTCGAGAGTGTTCTAAACTGTCCGTGGTGTGTGTTTTGATACGGGCAACAGCTCAACGGATGCTGAGTCAGAGAGCTCGAACAGAACCTTAGTTTCTAAAATGCATAATTCCGTGTCCATCTAGTGACCTTCTGTATTTTATTTTTGTGTGTGTGTGCGTTTTTAAGCACAGGCACTCCAATGTTAAAAAAATGTCCGAGAGGCCATTTTTTCTATTCAAATGACTTAATCCTTATTTCAGAACATCTTTTACTCAGTGTTACCCATTCACACAGAGGTGAAAGAGCGTGGGAAAGCCTATGAAGTGTCTTTTTGGAACATGTACTACTGAAGTAATAGACAATTCTCCACTCACACAGTGCCCATGAGGAAAGTGTGGCCCCTAGACAGTCCCTACAACATTACTATCCTGCCCGGGCAGTACTGCTCCCCTCGCGACTCACTCGCTTTCTAACTGGCAGTCTGTACCTCGTAAGCCCCTTCAACTATTTCACCTGCTTATAAATAGCTTCATTTCCCACCACCTCTTTATGCACCACCACCATCAACCTGTTCTGGAGAATGCCTGGAATTAAACTGTAACAGAGAAAAGCTCAAAACGTTGTTCAGAACAAGTTCTTAGAACAGAAGGTACAAAAAGTGTTCAGAAACATTTTTAATATTGAGAGTTTGCACATAAAAACTCCAACTTGTTATTTTCAGGGAGAGGCAACAACCAGCTGGAGCTGAGTGGCAAGTGACCCTCTGATGCCAGGCCAGGCTCTGTCTGCATCGGGTCCACCCTGACCTGCTGCACGTGCTCCCGTGTGGCCCAGGTGGTCTGGGGGGCAGCTGAGTCTCCTATACTTAACTCAACATGAGCTACAAGATGGGTTATGCTTTAAAAGGTCTCCAGAACTTCAGATATTTTTTTATACATGTGCAGGGCCATTCTTGGAAGGTCTCCTCTGAGTATGTTTGTTGATGACACAATAGTATTTGTATGGATTAGGGGAAGTGGACAATCACAAACATACCTCCTTGAGGGTAATTTTACAGTATTTGGTAAAAACCTTAAAAATGTCAAAATCCATAGCACATACCCTCCCCAAAGACTGACGAATCACAGACCTGTACCCCTGAAACAAATAATACATTATATGTTTAAAAAAAAGTCAAAATCCTTTGATCTACCAATTCCATTTCAAATAATTTATCTTAAAGAAAATGCTGAACATGAAGACTTAGCTACAGGATATATTTCCTTTTTTTTTCTTAAATTTTTTGGGGAAAGATTATTTATTTATTTGACAGAGAGAGAGAGAGAGAGAGAGCGCGCAAGAGAGATCACAAGCAGGCAGAGAGAAAGGGAGTAGCAGGCTCCCCGCTGAGCAGAGAGCCTGATGTGGGGCTTGATCCCAGGACCCTGAGATCATGACTTGAGCCGAAGGCAGAAGCTTTAACCCACTGAGCCACCCAGGTGCCCTCTACAGGATATATTTCTGAGTTCTTAAGAGAATCAGAAAAAAAAAAGCGTATTGTTTATATAAGGCATGGAAGGAAAAATACGCAGCTATTAATATCACTGTTCTCTTTTTCAAAGACTTTTCATTCTACCAAAAGAAATCTCACAGGGAGTCCTTGTGAGATGAACAGCTACTGTCATAAAGATATTGTTCTTTGGGAAAAAACTAGTTATGAAAGAGTTAATAAAAGCGACTTTTAAAACTAGTTAATAAAAGTAGTGTAGAGAAATGTACCACACACACTGGGACATATTTATACATATTTTTGGAAGGATACATAATGAAGTATTATCAATAATTATTTGTAGGTGGTGGGATTGTGTCTTTTTCTTCTCCTCTCATCTTTAAATATAAAATACAAACAACCCCACAAAAATCTAGGATTATTTCCTGTGGTTAGAAGCAACTTAGGAAGGAGCAACTGTAAAGGACTGTGGGTTTAGCTATCTTTCTTTACATTAAAAAAGGTAAGTTGGTCAAAACAAACTATGGGACTTGGGGAGAAGATGTTCATTATAGACTGTTCTTACTTCCGAGCAGTCTCTGTTATAAATCCTTCACCCCAAAGCCTTGAATTTCATTCATTACATGACACACAGAGGATGGTGGAGTTTTGGGATTGGGAGTACATCCCATTGGTGAGGTGTGGTTTGTACCCCTGCCCTTGACTCTGTCCATCTAAGTCTCTACCTAAAGATAAACAGAGGAGCCATCTGGAACCTCGCAGCAGCTGAGAGCGCGCACGCAAACCCTGAGATATGAATTCATGGGTCACTGTTAATACCAACTCCATTTGGTTAGATGACAGGCAAGTGCAGACAAGAAACAAAACTGTTCTTTCAAAACTGTCCGCCTATTTACAGACAGTTTTCAAAAACGGAAAGAATGCGTTATAAAATAAGTATCAAAGATCTAAGTTCCCAAAGGTTTTAGTTTTAGACATCACTTTATTTATGCCACACCATGGGAATGTTTTCTTTACAACAGTTATTTACTACTGTGCTCCCCACATTCTTATTTCACAATGTGTATTAACTAGAAGTCAGGTCAGATTTTCAGACTGCCTGCTTGACCTCAAGTTCTTTGATAGCTTTGTGTACAAAAACCAAGCTTCCATTCCTGCTTTCATTTTGCGGCCACTTGCTACTTAGCCTTAGGAGTCAGCTGGGCCACCTCCTAGAACACCAGCTCTGGTGTACAGCCCTGACACCTTCTGCCCCGTGTGGCACCACCATGACCTAGTCATCACTACGTATGTGTCACAGAGCCCTGGGTTTATTAGTTCCCTGCTATCAGAACACAGAAAGGCCTCTGCAAAAACTGAAAAAGGCATCTATGTAGATAATCCAGATCTTATTAAGGATATAAGGGGATCTGGGGGAATATAAGGTGACCTGAAAGGACAAAAAGTGATTCTTAAAATTTATTCTCATCCAGTTCCCTATAAATCAATGAATCTACTATAGAGATGACTGCTTTTCCTATATTAATTTTCACAGATCCAGAAATTCCTCCTAATTCTCTATGAGACACTGAGGAATTTGGTATAACTTGAAACTTCGCATGGACTCCAATGTATACTTCTCTACCCCGGAAATGGGACTTCATTTGGTGTTTAAACAGGACTTCCTTTGTTAAAGGAAATTACCTTCCAGAATACTATTTCCAAAGTTTGTTTCCTAGATTCTTGAGATGTTAAAGGGGAATATGTGAAAAATGGTCCCGTGGTTAAATTAACTTGGGAATTTATTATAGGACCTCTCAGTGTCTTGAGCATTGCAAAGCCCTAAGAGGATGGGGAAGGAGGAGTCACGTAAACAATGTTTCCTTATTAACTCACTTGACCAACCAGAACCTTTCCTTAAGGATCACTTGGTAACTACGTAGAGGCTAGCGTTAGAGCAGAACCGTCCGGGAAACACACCAGATAGTGGTTTTCATACCTTATTCCTTAAACTTTTGGTGAGGTGAGGACTACACAAAAAATGAAAGAAATATGAGTAAAGAGTAAGATGACAATTACAATTCCACTGCAACAAAGTGCAGCAGTGGAAACCTTCTGTCTTGCTCCTAGGAAGCGTGGGGCTCTCAAGTGTCCACGTCAAGCGAAAAGCCAGGACAGTTCCAAAGCCACGTGGTTTGAAGACCACTGAGGAAACATCCACTGCTTGCCACACAGTAGACAGCTCATAAGTGTGTATTAAATAAATTAACAAATGCACTGCAACTTCCATTTTATTCAACCTCGGGGAGGAAATGTTATCATTTAACCTTTAAACACACAAAAGTGAAAAAAAGAATTCTAGAAAAGCTTCACACGTGGGTAAAATCTAAATGCTGCTTATTAAAGGCTACGCACCCACCACTAATTACAGACCATAAATATACCCGTTAGTATTAGCAGGTGCGAATGATCAGACTACATAAATTCCTAAGCCCTAGCACAGACTGCAGGGGTGAACAGGCAAGCAGCTTTTCCAGAACTACCTGTTGTAGGCTAACTTCTGTACCCTGAAACCATTTTTCTCACATAGTAATTTTACAGGAACAGAAAAAGAGCATTCTAAATTTTCATGCCAAGTCAAGGACTCTGAGATAAGCAAATTTCTTTCCCTGTCTTTCAGGCTAGAAACAGTAAGACACTCTTTCTTTTTGGACTAATTATCTCTCCTGGCCTTGAACTAACTTCCCCAGCACATGAGTCCCCTGCAGGCCTCCTCCTCCCCTCTCGGTCCTCCCAGTCAGTGTCTCACCCTCTCGTATTCATCCTTGGCTCTGCTTAGCATCTCCAGGATGTCGATGGGCCTGTGGTCACTGCAGCCGTTGGCCTGGCTGGGACTCTGCTTGTCCCGAGCAGCTTGCTGGGACCGCCGTGTCTCCTCTTCTACAACACTAGTGGGAGAGAACCGGGTTTCAGAAAGACTTCTTTAGACACACAACCTGACCCATGAACTCTCCTGGTGCTCGTCTTCTGAGGAAACGGAAAGAATGTCACAGGATACACAGTCCTCCCAATACAAACACAGGGCCTCAGTTACCTCATCCTGGGAATACGTGACTAACTGCTTCACCAGCTCATGACCAGCGATGCTGACTGATGGTGTCTCACTGTTAGGAAAGAAGTACGGAATTCTCTTCTGGCATTGGTGAGTGCAGATTAAGATAAAAATGACTAAATTCTTTCTTTTTTTTTTCTTGAAGTATCTCAGACTCAGTCAACTGCCAGGTAAAGTACATTTTCAAATGGACATGCCAGCAAGACAAAGGCAAGCTGCATAGCTGAGGAACCCACTGTGCAAAGTTTGTATGGACACCGGACTACCGAAGAGAGAGAGAAAGAGGACCTTTTTGAGACGAGAGGGCTCAGGGAGTCTTCAAAGGTTTCCCTTATTCTCTCCTTAGAAATCACTGAGTGGGTGGCTGAGGTCAGGGTGATTGTGGCAATGCTCTTTATTCTGATGGGTGTTTAAGCTAATTCTGCACTTGAAAAATACAAAAAGCAAGAAAAGTTGAGGGTTACAAATGCCACTGATAGGTTCTTTTAAAAATCCATTTAGGTTTTAATCCTAGCTGTAATGAATAGGCTTATCTGCCACAGGTTATTATGGGCACGGACCCAGCTTGATAATTGTATGAACTGAGAACCTTCTGGACAGTGATAAGGATAGGCAATAAAATAATTCAGGAGCAGAAGGTTTGAGGTTTGTTTTTTTTTTTTACAACAGGAGTAGGACAAGAATAGGCCTCTTGGTGTCTGTTCACTGCTTCAAGACAGCCTGCCTAGGAGCTCCCATTAATGTGTGTGGGATGGCTCTTGCAGTGGAAAATGCTGGGTTAAACAATACTAAACAGACCCCCCCCCTTTTTTTTTAACAGCAGAATCATTCTGAGTTTTTAACATGCTAAAATGTATTATGATTCTCCAAGAGGGGCGGGCTTATAAATTTTCTCAAATTTAATTGACCATAGAATCTTCTCCCGAGGCGGGATTTGTTTGGAATATCCTACTTTAAGATAATGTTGTCATTTCTCTATCTAGATTCTCATAGCTCCGAATAGGATGATTCATCAGTTTTTTTTTTTTTTTTTTTTAAGATTTTATTTATTTATTTGACAGAGAGAGAGTGAGAGAGCACAAGCAGGGGGAGCTACGGAGGGAGAGGGAGAAGCAGGCTTCCCGCTGAGCAGGAGGCTGATGTGGGGCTCAATCCCAGGACTTTGGGATCATGACCTGAGCTGAAGGCAGACACTTAACTGACTGAGCCACCCAGGTGACCCTAGGATGATTATTTCTAAAATGAATATACAATCATGGACTTTACAGTAGAGTGAAAGAAGATTTGTATGTGATCAGACCAATTAGAATCAATATTGTTTCTTTTATATCCATACTGGGAAAGAAAGATTATATCGTCACAGCTGTGAGGCCTGTTGTAAAGGAAAAAAAGACTGGAGAGACAAATTGGTTATTTCTTGATGATGGGTCACAAGTAATTTCACTTTCCTTTTTTGCACTTTTTTCATTTTCCATAATTAACTGGTGCTTCTTTAATAATCCGGAGAAAAAAAGAATGCTATTTCAAGTGACTTGTATTTGCACTCAGTTATAGGGCTGCATCAGTCTGAATCCACCTTCACTCAGGACTCTGGCTGTGCAGCCTTTCTCCTACCTCCTGCCATGCTGCCTGGCTTGCCCAGGCTGGTATTCCTCTCTCCCCTGACCTGGACTAGATCTGTACTTTTGATTCAAAAGAAGAACATTTATTTTCTTTCCTTTTCTTCTCTTTTCTTTTCCCTTCCCCTTTCCTTCCTACCCCTCCCTCCCTCCCTTCCTCTCTCTCTCACCCTTCCTTCCTTCCTTCCTTTCTAAATAAACTTTACACCCAAATTGAGCCTGAACTCCTGACCCTGAGATCAAGAGTTGCAGACTCTACTGACCAAGCCAGCCAGGCACCCCCAAAGGGAAGCACACTTCTAGTGGTCGCCACTGCTCACCGGTGGAACGGACTACCTTACAAAGCTCACCACTGCTATAAGCAGAAGCTGTCCAAGTGATGGAAGGGACAGGAATGATGCCTGGATTCTGAAAGGCCACTTCCAATCCAAACTCTGTGAGGAACACCCCTGACTCTCACCCTTCTCTCAAATATGCCCCAAGGCTATCTGCAAAATCAGGAATAAAGCTCACTTCATGAGTTCTCCAAATTTCATAGTCCATACAAACAAGTGTTTATTGTTAAAAAAAGTTTCTGGCAGAGTGGATTTCCTCTTTAGGAAGAGTCAGCATTTCCCAAGTTTAGTGGATTTTCAACTTTGCCACTGACTAGAGAGGATTTCCAAATTCAGATATGGTACAGGTCTAGAAGTTTGCTTGCTCTTCCACATAGCTTCTCAGTTTTTATAAACATCTTTTGGAATAAATCAATTTCTTTACTTGGAGAATTTTTATTACATTGTGGCTTCATGAAACAGTGATTTAGCAGGATGGGCACTGACAGGCACAGTTACTGCAACACACAATATGCCAGAAAGAATTTTACCTGTATTTCTGGTTAGCAGGGATGATATTCTAAAATATGTGGCAAATAGAGGCTGTGCACAGGCAAAGTCAGAGCAAGGAAAGATAAAGTAGTCTTCTTTTATCTTTGGTGACCGGAACACCATTTATCACAACGTTAATGTTAACATATAAGGTACTCTCTTTGGCCATAAATAGGCCACTCAGAACTCATTATCAACAGTTTCATGAGGGCAACTCTCTAATCACTGTCAATACCTCCCCCACTTCTAGTAAAACCAGCTGAAAGCATAAGCAAAGGTGCTTCTTCTGGGAATTTCCCATGAAAGAACCTGAAGGCTCTTCTTTTCCCTTCTGCTTTCTGTTTCTACTTTCTTTCCCTACTTTTGGGTTCCATACAATATTTTCAGATAGGCCTTCAGTCTTCTGCCTCATTTACCATCTGAAATCTTATATGAGGGGTATCACTGGCCCTGATAGTTTATAAAAAAGCTCATAATGGTTTCCTGTAAATAGCCGTTAAAGCTAAAAGAGACAGATTTCTCACTTGGGGGCCCCAGACCTCTCAATCTGCGGGAGACAGTCTATATACTAATATATTCCAGAGTTTGGATATTTAAGGAAAATAGTCTGGATTTCAGGATAACCAAGACTCAGCAAATGTGTGTTTTCTAAGTAATTAGAAGTAGAGTGCCTTTGCTGTAATTCTGAAAACTACAAAAAAGTAGTCATCAAATAAGCAAATGGCTTTGTTAAAAAGCGGTTTTAGTTAATTAATTTCCTGAGAAAAGGTGTTGTAAAAGAAAGCGTGGTTCACGGTTTCAAGCCTGAGGGATCCAAGTTCATCTGGAACACCGTCTGCAGGGGTGCATGCCCACAGTAATAAACACGGCCACCCTGTGAGCTCACAGCCAAAGCAAACAAAGCAGGAGGTACGTGAACATCCCATCAGGACATGTGAGTGGTCTCGGATTAAAATGTCACCTTAGCCATGTGTGCTGCTTTCAAAATGCAAATATACCTACAACTGAGGATTGGAGGTTAATTATTTACTTACACATTTACAGAAATAAGTGTAAAACTGGCCTGTTTCTTAAAAAATGAAGATTGTTTTCTTCCAAAAATGTAGATAAGAACCTTGCAGGAGAGCAAAGCAAATTTCGATTTGACAGAGGGGGGTCCACATCTCTGGGCAGATTCAGGCAGAAACTGTACGAGGCAAACACAGGCGAGCGAGAACAACTGCCTGCTGTAGCTCTCTGCCCAGAGCTGTGTGGCACCTCGGGCCCCCTGAGCACCACAGTGTCCCGGGCCCCCAGAATCCAGACCAGCAGTGCCAATTCCAAGATCCTGACATAGAAAACACTTACTGGAACACAACTCAGTGGTGAACTGGGGCCTACTAAACCTAGAATTGGTATCACGATGAAGTTCACTTCAGGGAAGCGTGTGCAGGAGCTCTCTATCAGCTACTGAAGGCAGCTCCGCTCATCAGAGCGGCAATGTGCAGGGAGCCTGCAGTAAAAGCCCTTTGTAAAGCCCCTGCAGGTGATGGGAAGGCTGTGCCCTGGGTGTCGATGGTATCCTCTGGAGTCAGGCAGTCTGGCAGCCCTAAGCACATCACTGAACCTAATGTACAAATAAAGAAAAAGACTAGAAGGAAACCGACTAAAACCCTAACAATGGGAGTAGTAGGATGACAGATGACTCTAGAGGTCTTTAAGCTTTTCTGCCTCTAACAAACTTTGACAATAAGCAGGAAATCAGGGGAGTAATAAATGAGTTAGTAGACTCAGTAACAAAGAGAACGGTTAAAGTCATTTTTCATCTCTCATATGTCACTAATTGAATCTATGTTGTGATATAAATACTTACTCGGCCATGAGTTTGGCTATGCGGTGACAGTCGTTCTTGTCGTAAAACCAGATGCTGTATATTGACACTTGAAAAACAAAGGAGAAAAAAAGATGAGGGGAAATGAGGTTTCAACATTTGGGTATATGTAAGTACTACATTATTACCATGGTATGTCACAAAATTTACTGTGAGACCCTCAAATTGTTAGGAGTTCTTCTAAAGAAAAAAAAAAAAAGCCTCTCCCCTAAACTGTTTAATAAAACTATTAATAATAAAATTAGGATAGGTAAAATATCCAGATGAAAACTGAAAAGTTTGTTTTTAGACGGGGTTACTAGATCTCACTGAGCCTAGGGAGCCACTAAGTATAAGCAGCACCATTATTTTAGGTATTATCAAGAAAGAAAAACACTGCCAGGTAAACTAAGAATCAACATTGATTGTAAGATGCATTTCAAATGGATAGCAAAATGTGAAAAAAAAGTGTCTTAGTTATTGAAAAGCCAGTTCACCCATCAGCTAACCGGACACCAGGACCCCTCCCAATCTCTAGAAGCGTGAAACAGGGAATCAGTAGTTCCAGTTAAAACAGACCCCAGCTCCGGACCCAGTGCACACCCAACGCTGGTCACACAGGAACTGGAAGTGCTGGGGCTGGGCCTGGTCCGTCACACCTCTTACTTTTCCTTTCTCATTCCTCGCGTGGATGGTGTGGTCAACACTAAGAAAACCCTCAAAAGATATCTGCTAAGTAGGTAAATGAACCTTATTCTTAAAGCTAATATATAAAAATGTAAATATTTTTTGAATAAGGTGGAGTAGAAATACTGACTACGTAAGTCAAAATAAGCATAAGGATCGCTAGGGCTCACTGTTACCAGGTGCGCCCACTGAAACTCTCACAGCCTGGCCCAGGTTGCACTGCTCTTCATACTTATGATGCCGCTACAGGAAGTGCAGGTATCATTCGACCTTTCTTTTTATATTGAACTTTTTTTTTTTTTTCCTAATACAGGAGGTAGGATTTATTAGTGGGCATGAATAAGGAGGCGGCAGTGCCGGTTCTTGTGAGTGAAGAGCCAAGGGGCCACTGTTAGAGATCTATCTGACCCATAGCCATCTGGGAGGAGCTGCTTTTCAGACATCATGTCTTCAAATTCAGCCGCATTAAACTTAGTAAAAGCCCTACTTCTTGGAAATGTGGATCTTCTGGTGGCCAGGGAACTTGAACTTGGCCCTTTGTATGGCCTTAATCACATGCTCCTTGCTCTGCAACTTGGTAAGAATGGACACGACGACCTGGCCAATGTGGACCCTGGCCACTGTGCCCTGGGGCTTTCCAAAGGCGCTCTATCTGTCCGGAGCCCCTTGACCCCCAGCATAGGGCAGTATCTTGCTGATACAGAGGACATGGAAGGGGGAAAGCTGCACATTTTTGCCACAGTTTTTCACCATGTACCTGTTGGCACAAATATGGGCAGCCTCCAGGGCTTGTGCAAGCGAGAGCTGCTCATATTCATCTGAGACCACGTTGCCACAGAGTAGGTACTCATCCATTTTTGCCTTCTTCTGCCTCAGGTCAAAGATGCAGATCTTGGCATCAGGGATACCTCTGCAGAAGTGAGACTTTGGATATGGCTTGTTCTTACAATACCGTAACATGGGTCACATGGTGGCCCATGGCAACACCAGGATCTTTGGTGGCACCCCAAAGGAATAGAGCCAAGCTTCTAATTTTGAAGTAATTGTAGCTTCGCACACAATTGTAAAACACAAATGGAGAACATGTGTGCCCTTTGTTTCTTCCAATGGTAACGTTCTGTAAAGTTATAACATATCATAGCCAGGTGTGGCCAAAAGGAACCCTGGTGCCCTTCTATAGTCACACCCTCCTCCCTTGGTCCCCCTCCCCTGTCTCTGACCCCTAGCAAACACACTAATCTGTTCTCCATTTCTTTAACATTGTATTTCAAAAATGTTATATATTATAAATGGAATTACACAGTATGCGACTTTTTGAGATTGACTTTTCCGACTCAACATAATTCTCTGGATATTGATCCAAATTGTTGCTTGCATCAATAGCTCATTCCCCCCTGCTCTCACCTCCTCTTTATTTTTGCTGAGTAGTATATTTCATGGTATGGATGTACCTGTTCAACCATTTATCCATTTGAGGATATGGGATGTGTTTCCAGTTTTTGGCTATTATGAATAAAGTAGCTATAAATGTTCGTGCAAAGGTTTTTGTGTGAACGTAAGTTTTCCTCTCTGGGCTAAATACCTCAAAGTACCATTACTGAGTCATGGTAGTTGCATGCACAGTAGTTTAATAAGACACTCTTAACTTGTCCCCCAGAGTGTTTGTGCTAGTTTATATTTCTACCAGCAATGTATGACCAATCCAGTTTCTCTGCATCCTTGCCAGCATTTGTTGTTCTATTTTTAACTTCCTCCATTCTGCACTCTGATAGGTGTACTGTGGCATCTCATGGTGGTTTTAGCTTACATCTCCCTAATAGCTAAAAATGTTGAACATCTTTTCATGTGCTTCTTTGTCATCCATATATCCTATTTAGGCAAATGTCTGCTCACGTGTTTTGCCCCTTCTAATTGATTTTTTAAAAAATATTTTTTTATTTACTTGAGAGACGGCGAGTGAGACAGCATGAGTGGGAGGCGTGGGAGAGGGAGAGAGACTCTGAAGCAGACTCTCCACTGAGCGTGGAGCCTGATGTGAGGCTCAATTTCACCACCCTGAGTCGAAACCAAGAGTCTGACGTCCAATTGTTTATGTCACCCAGGACATGCTAATTGATTTTTTTTACTGTTAAATTTTATGAATTCTTTATATATTCAAGATACTAGTCCTTTGTTGGATATGTGGTTTGAAGATATTTTCTCCCTGTCTGTAGTTTGTTTTTCATCCTCTTAATAAGGTCCTTCGACAGCAAAAGTTTTTAATTTTGACAAGGTCCAATTTATTAATTTTTCCTTTTATGGATTATGCTTTTGGTGTCACGTTGAAGAATTTTTTGCTGATGGACCCCTAGTTCCAAAAATTTCTCCTATGATTTTTCCTAAAAGGTTTATAGTTTTACATTTCAATCAGTGATCCATTTTGAGTTAATTTTTCTATAAAAACATTTAGGTTAAGGTTCTTTTCTTTTCTGGTCTAATTGCTCCAACATTATTTGTTGAAAATGCTCTCCTCCCTCTCTCTTTTTTCAGCAGACTCCTTGCTGGGCTTGGAGCCCGACTTGGGGCTCAATCTCACAATCCTGAGATCAGGACCTGCCCTGAAACCAGGAGTCAGATGCTCAACTGAATGTGCCACCCGGGGGCCCCTACTCTCCTCTCGCTATTAAGGAATCTTTTTTACTATTGTCAAATGGCAGTTTGGGATATTTTTATGGGTCTATTTCCAGATGTATTTTATCTTATTTATTTATGCATGTATCGCTCCATCAATACCACACTGTCTTGATTACTGCTGCTATATAGTAGGCTTTAATATTGGGTAGAATAATTCCCCCCACTTTATGCATCTTTTCCAAACTGTTTTAGCTTCTAGGGCCTCTGCCTTTCCATATAAATTTTAGAATAGTTTGTTTATGCCTACAAAAATCTTTGCTGGTATTTTGATAGAAAGTGCTTTAAACCTACAGACCAATTTGGAAATAGGTGAATTTGTACTATGTGGAGTCCTTCAATACACAAATACAGTCTACATCTCCATTTATTTAGGGTTTTAATTCTTTCATTAGTATTTTGTAATTTCCAGCACACATATCCTACACCTGGTTTTATTAACTTTATGCCCAAGTACTTAGTTTTCTTTGTAAGGATTATAAATGGTAGGGTTTTTTTAAAAAAAGTTTATTTATTTCTATTTACCTCTACACTCAATGTGTGGCTCAAACTCACAACCCTGAAATCAAGAGTCACATGCTCTTCTGACTGAACCAGCTAGGTACCCCGAAATAGTAGTTTTTAATTGTGACTGATTTTTGAGTGTTGATCTTGTATCCTCATACCTTACACCAAACTCATTTATTAGTTGTAGAAATTAGTTGTAGTTGTCTGTACCTGGACAGTCCTCTTATCTGTGAATAACACTTTTATTATTTCTTTCTTTCCTCTTTCTATTCCATTATGTAGGCCCATTTTTCTATCTTGCTTTACTGCAGTGGTTAGAACTCCCAGTGCTGTGTTGCAGTGTTGACTGTGGACATCCTTGCCTTGTTCTCAATCTTAGAGGGAAAACATTCACTCTTTTACTATAAATATAATGTTAGCTCTAAGTCTGTTGTAGATGTTCTATATCAAGATGACATAGTTCACTTCTTCCAACTTGAGAATTTTTATCATGAATGGACATATGATTTTCTTCTTGCATCAAAAAACACAAAATATGATCACGTGATATTTCTATTTCATATTTAGTCTTGATATGATGGAGTAAATTGACTGATTTTCTGTATGGAACCAGCTTTGCAGATCTGGAATAAAACCAATTTGGGCATCATTTGTACTTCTTTTCTCTATATTGTTGGGTTTGCTTCTATTTGGTTGAGGATTTTTTCTTACCTATTCATGAGAAATTGTTTTGCGGTTTTTGTTTTTTGGTTTTTTTTTTTTTGGTACAGTGTTTGCCTTATTTAGGTTATCAGAGTAATACTAGCTCTATAAAATCAGCTGACAACTGTTCCTTCCTTGTCTGTTTTCTGGAAAAAACTGTAAAATTAGTGTTAATTCTTTGAATTCTCCAGTAAAACCATCTGGGCCTGGAGATTTTTCTTTTAAATTATTAATTCAATTTCTTCAGTGGCTAAAGGATTATTCATGTCTTCTATTTTGTCTTGGTTGAGTTTTGTAGTTTGGGTCCATTTCTTCTAAGTTACCAAGTTTGAGTGTGAAGTTGTGCATAGCATTGAACTATTGCTGATATCCACTATTCTGTTCCTAATACTGGTACTTTGTGTCTTCTTATTTTTGTTAGTATTATTAAAGGTTTATCAATTTTATTGATTTTTTTTAATTTAAAAAACCTAGCTTTTTGCTTCATTAATTTTTCTCTTTTCCTATTTTCAATATCATTGATTTCTTCTGTGCTCATTTTTATTCTTTCCTTCTGTATGCTTTGAGCTTATTTGCTCTCGTTTTTAAGAGTTCTTGAAGTGAGAATTTGGTAGGTTCTCAGCCAGTGTCACTTGAAAGGGCGGGAGGAATTCCCCTTGGCTAGGCCACCTGGTGTGCTTCTCCTGGAGAAGGGAGCCTCCAACCCTCACAAATGAAGACTGCTTCCCAGGCTAGGTTGGTGATGTGGCTCCTCCTCTACCCTGACACCTTGCCTTCATGGAAGGGAGGGAAAGCATTCCCTTGGTGTCCACTTATTGCCAACAGGGCTTCTAATCCTTCCTGTCAGTTTTTCTGGGCTCACCTGATACTGTTGGCAGGACTCCCAGTTGATCCAGGAGGGGAATAAGCCTACACCAGATCTGCCTTGTGTTGTTAGGTTGGAAATCAACAAATACCAGACCTGGGTGACCTTCTGTTGGGTGAGAGGGTTTTAAGACCCTGCTGCTGGGTTGTTTTGCCAGTTCTGGGTCTTCCTCTTTCTACCTTTCAGAGTTCTCCTAATTGTCTCTTATGTAATTTCTGGGTTTTCATAGTTATAATCAGGGAGAAGCAAGGAGAGACAAGTCTATGCTATCTTGTTTGGATGAGAAGTCTCATTATGAATTTTCATGGAAAGACTAAGGGGCTTATTAAAAATCAGAGAATAAAAGTCTTAGAACCGTAGAAGTCTAGAACTCAGGTATTCCCATTCCTAGGCCTGTAGTCTTGACATCACACAGCCACTGCCTCATTACATGAAACATAAAAATTTTTTATAGAAACAAAAAGTTAACGAGCTTCAATTATGCTTGAAGACTAAAGTAACACATGAAACAGAGTATAAATAAATTGAAAATTATACAATAAAAGGATGACAGGGTATAGGAAATGTAATGCTAGAATAAGAGACTTTAAATAGGGGCATCTGTATGGTTCAGTTGGTTAAGCATCTGCATTTGGCTCGGGTCATGGGATCGAGCCCTACATCGGGCTCCCTGCTTGGTGGGGAACCTGTTTGTGCCTCTCCCTATGCCCCTTCCCCTTCGCTCATGCTCTCTCTCTCAAACAAACAAACAAATAAATAAATAAAACAAGAAACTTTAAAGATCCTTTTCATAACTATTATTTGAACTCTATCAACATACATTAATATGTATTGATACATTAATTGGGAAAGCCAGCGAGAAGCTTTTTTTTTTAAATTGACGTATAATTGACATAACATTACTAGTTCGAAGTGTATAATGTAATGATATTACATTGTATCTATTGTAAAATGATCACCACAGTAAGTCCAGTTAACACCCATCACCATATTTAGTCACAAAATATTTTCTTGTAAGGAGTATTTTCAAGATCCACTCTTAGCTACTTTCAAATATGCAATACAGTGTTATTAACTATAGTGACCATGCTGCACATCACATCTCCCTGACTTACTCATTCTCTAACTGGAAATTTGTACTTTTTGACTCCCCTTCATCCATTTTACATCCCTTCTCCTGACTTAGGCAATGATAAATCTGTTCTGCATATCCATAAGCTTGTTTTTTTTTTCTTTGTTTTTTTTTGTTTGGTTTTTTTTTTTTTTTTTTTGCTTAAAGATTCCACATGTACTGGGGCACCTGAGTGGCACAGTTGGTTAAGTGTCCAACTCTTGTTTCGGCTCAGGTCATCATCTCAGGGTCATGGGATGGAGGCCCATGTTGGGCTCCATGCTCAGTGCCAAGTCTGCTAATGATTCCCTCTCCCTTTCCCTCACTCTAAAAATAAATTAAAAAAAAAAAAGATTCCAGGGTGCCTGGGTGGCTCAGTGGGTTAAGCCTCTGCCTTCAGCTCAGGTCATGATCTCAGGGTCCTGGGATCGAGCCCCGCATCAGGCTCTCTGCTCAGCGGGGAGCCTGCTTCCCCCTCTCTCTCTGCCTGTCTTTCTGCCTACTTGTGATCTCTCTTTCTCTCTAATAATAATAAAAAATCTTAAAAAAAAGATTCCACATATAAGTGAGATCATAAAACATTTATCTTTTTCTATTTATTTTATTTAGCATAATGCCTCAAGGTCCATCCATATTGTTGCAAAGATAAGAAATCATTCTTTTATGGCTGTATGTATTTTAGGTGTATCCATATTCTGGCCATTGTAAATAATGCTACAATAAACATGGGGGTGAATATATTTTTTCAAATTAGTGTTTTCGTTTTTTTTTTTTTCCAGATATATACCCTGAAGTAGAATTGCCAGATCATGGTGGCTCCATTTTTAATATTTTGAGGACCCTCCATACTGTTTTCCATAGTGGATGCAACAATTTACAGTTCCGGCAACAGTGCATGATCATGGGTTTACTCTTCCCCACACCGCCACCAACACTTTGGTTCTTTCTTATCTTTTTGATAATAGCCATTCTAACATATATGAGGTGGTATCTCACTGGGGTTTTAATTTGTATTTCCCTGATACTAGTGATGTTGACCATCTTTTCATGTACCTGTTGGCCATCTGTATGTCTTCTTTGGAAAAATATCTATTGAGATCCTCTGCTGACTTTAAATCAGATTATTTGTTCTTTCGTTATTGAGTTGTATGAGTTCTTTATATAATTCACCCGAATTATATAAATTAGCCCCGTATCAGATATATGACTTGCAAACATTATCTTCCATTTCAAAGGTCACCTTTTTACTTTGTTGATGGCTTCCTCTGCTGTGCAGAAGCTTTTTAGTTTGATACAGTCTCACTTGTTTATTTTTGCTTTTGCTACTTTTGCTTTTGGTGTCAAATCCAAAAAATCCTTCCCAAAACCAATGTCCAGTAGCCTACCACCTATGTTTTCCTCTAGGAGTTTCATGGTATCACGTCTTACATTCAGGTCTTTAATCTATTTTGAATTTATTTTTGTGTATGATTTAAGCTAGTAGCCCATTTTCATTCTTTTGTATGTAGCTGTCCAGTTTCCCTAACATCATTTATTGAAGAGACTGTCTTTTCCCCATGGTATATCCTTGGCTCCCTTGTTATAAATTAATTTGACCATATCTGCATAAGTTTATTGCTAGGCACTCTATTCCGTTCCATTGATCTATTTATCTATTTTTGTGCCAGTATTACACTGTTTTGGCTACTAAAGCTCTATAGGATATCTTGAAATCGGAGATTTGATACCTCTAGCTTTTTCCCTCCCCCCCCTTTTTTAATTTAAGATTTTATTTATTTATTTGACAGAGAGAGAGCACAGCAGGGGGAGTAGTAGGTAGAGGGAGAGGGAGAAGCAGGCTCATAGAGCAGGGAGCCTGATGCAGGGCTCAATCCCAGGACCCTGGGATCATGACCTGAACTGAAGGCAGACGCTTAGCAACTGAGCCACCACCCAGTGCTCTAGATTTTTTCTTCTTTCTCAAGTATGCTTTGAGGGGATCTTTTGTGGTTCCATGCAAATTTTAGGACTGTTTGCTCTATTTCTGTGGGAAATGTCAGGGCAATTTTGATACAAACTGTACTCAATCTGTAGATTATGTTAGGTAGTACGAACTTTTTTTTTTAAAGATTTTATTTATTTATTTATTTATTTGGAAAGAGAGAGAGTGAGAGAGAGCATGAGAAAGGAGAAGGTCAGAGTGAGAAGCGGACTCCCCATGGAGCTGGGAGCCCGATGTGGGACTCGATCTCGGGACTCCAGGATCATTACCTGAGCCGAAGGCAGTTGCTCAACCAACTGCGCCACCCAGGCGCCCGGTAGTATGAACATTTTAACAATTTAATTCTTCCAATCCAGGAGCATGGAATATTTTTTCATTTATTTGTGTTTTCTACATATATCTTTCATATATCTTAAAGTTTTCAGTGTACAATAAAAGCTATTTTAATGGCAAATTAATTGTTTCACTCTCAATTAAGGTCATTTTATTCTACCAAAAACTTCATGGCCAATCACAATTTTAAAGTTCCTTTTTTTTTTAAAGTTCCTTTTTTGATGGAAATAAAAGTTTAATTGGATTTTTTTTCAATTGTCATTGTAGACGGGGAGTGAAAGCATTGATATACGGAGTTAGTGAATAGCTTCATTTTATGAATGAAAATCATGAACGTTAATTTTTTTTCCTATCCTATTCATAAGGGGACTTTTCTGGTGGAGAAACCCTCCAATTTCATAAAAACTGTCCTTGATTGTTGGGCTTGACGTCTGGCCATGGGTCCTACAGGTGACTGTGCACTGTACCACCAGGCACCCAGGCTGCTTCAGCTTTCTGAGCAGTCAGTCAGCCTGCTGTGAGGAGTATTCCACGTGTGGACCCAGGTTCACAGCCCCTTTTCCAGTCACGGAACTTCAAAACATCAACAACATTTCAAACAGTATCAATGTCTAATGAATAATGAGTAATTCTGGAATATTTTACATGATGTAAGTAAATAGACTGTAGTTCTGACAGCCCTTTGACAAGGAGCACAGAGGAGGCTTTGTTACAGAGGAGATATTTATTAAACATTATCTTCAACAGGGTCTGAGTTATGTTCCTAATTCTCGCAGCTAAGGATTGCTCCTACACAGAGTCAATCAGATTGGGCTCTGAAAAGGCTCCATATATGGAAATTAAATACAACCATCTTTCTTTAAATATGCCTCTTTCAACCCTGGCCAAAGAACACACAAAACACAAGATTCTGAATACAAGATTCCAATTTTCCTCTAATGGACACACCCCTACAACTTAAGTGATGAGAAAGTTTATGATATGTACATCAGGCTCAGAGAAGAACACATAACATTTTCTGGGCTAAAACAGGGGCACTTAGTAATGTTTTCATAGAGGGTTGCAAACCCAGCTCTTAAGAAAGAATTTCATATTGATAATCAAAATAAGCCCAACAGAGCTGTCAACTTATATTGATAATATTTTACTTACATCCTCCTCTTCTCCTTTGAAGAAATACACTATAATTTAGAAATATGACACAGGCCGTCTTCCACTCTCGTACATTATCAAATAAACTGCCAAAAAAGAGCCAAACACTTTCAAAGGCATGTTTGCAGAAGAAATAAAGATAAGGAGGCTATAACGATAGCTTAATGGGTAAAGGATAAGAGTCACACTCGATTCTGCCAAAAGCGGACCTGCAGAGGTTCACACACGCATCCAAGAATCAGCTCTGTCTGCCAACATATCAAATGCTCAGTGCCTGCAACTGGCAAGAAGGCCCTGGGAGCTGCCCCTGAGCCTGTCACTGTCACCGGCGAGGAAAGACAGACAAGTCCCCAGATAGCTAAGATCACGGAGGACCTGTCTTCAAGCAAAGCCAAGTATTCTTCCCTCAAGAGAACTTCCACTCTACGGCCCAACACATTCTGGGAACGATTCATTTGCTGAAACTTCCTGAAATAATTTTCCTTGATTAACTATAACACAGAGGATTTAAGGATTTGACAATACAGTATTATTTTGCAAATAATGCTGGCATCCTGACTTATAAATGGCTTTTCTCAAGATGAAAACAAACTATTTAGCTATTGGACTACTTAGCTATAGTGTGGCTGTTTACAGCTGTCCCCCGTAAGTCGGGGTATACCGGCAAGTCACTGAAGAGTTAGGGGGTGTGGTAGGGCACTGATTACTTGTAGGTTCTACAAAAATTCAGAAAAGAATATCGAAAATTAAATATTTCCTTTGCTTTTTAAATGATACTATCTTTTGGAAGTGTGAAAAACAGGACTGACAAAGATTAAAGGTATTGGATCACTTAATATTGGGAATTTTTAAAAAGCTGAAGGGCAAGAGTTTTACATTTCCCGAGAGAGCCCTGTCTAGATCTAGCAGTCTATTATGATCTGATGTTACATCTCACTCTGCTTCTCATCTGGAATGGTGTATGGCACGCAGAAGATCAAGAAAACCCAAATTAATTTGGAGCCTTTGTAAAATCCCTCGAGACTTCATGAGATGCTGTAAAATGTCACAAAAACAGAGCTGGGAATCACTCTCATGCACATGTTGTCTTTTTGATTCATTTATTATTTAGATCTGACCTACTTTCTAAAAGGATTTGAGGAGGTTGGAGATTTTCTCAGTATGGTGCCAAGCAGAAAAGGGGCTTTGATATAAGCTTTTTGGCAATAGTGGTAACAGTTATAAAATTTCTAAAGATGATACTGACAAAGATGCCCTACACCGGGAAAGAAAAACAAAAAAATGTGCTTTGAAAATAGACAAAAACATTTATTCTAGACATAGGGAAAATCCTTCTGATTATAAAAGTAATGTAAGAATGGAATAGATTATATAAACATAAGCCTCTCCTAGCTAGTGAAAAAGCAAATGCCCCTGCCTGGACAAATCATTTCCTTTAGGAGAAGAATAAGCCTGATGGCTCCAAATGAACATTAAAAGGTTCAGAAAGAGAGAGAAGAGAAAGGCTCTGAGGTGGAAGGTAGAACACACACATGTAGGAAAAGGGTATGGAGCCAAAGCCTGCCTGACCTAGGATTCTGACAGGAGACTGGTAGGTGGCAAACAGGCAGGCAAGGAAACTCCATCAATCTGCACATATGGCCGGTAAATGTGATTTAGTTATTTCTGGCCAAAACACACATCATAAAACACCAATGAACACTAACATGGTAGAGAAAGAGTACACTTTCTAAAATTTAACTGCAATGTCTCTTTACTGAACACTGATTAAAAGACAAAGGCCAGGACATTTTAAAATGCTATTCTGCAAGTTCTCTGGTTTATTATTTTAAAATTTGGTGTCCCTCTCTAAATTAAATCAAGTCTGAAACTATGTACCAGCAGTATTGCTTCCCCACTCCCTATTAACACTGTGATCTTAGCATAGGATTCAGACACATGAAATGATCATTGAATTTTTGGAGGGAAATTAGGAAAATAAACCCTAGAATATCAGAGCTGTTCGTCCTAACTACCAACTTTCTATTCTTAATTAATGGGCAACTCCCAATAAAAAGTTGAGTCACACTACGGTTTTACGTGTGCTGCTAGGGTTGATCGCCACGACTGCCACACAGTACTCGCCACTCCTTAAGGCAGAGCCTCTCCGAGGTGTGTGCTGCAAGTGGTTATGGGTATGCCCAATATTGGATCTGTCTATCCCCTGGTGGTCTGTTCATCCCAGGGTCCCACACAGAAATGACCATTTTTATGTACCACAAGGGACAATGAAGGGTGGGAAGCACGACCCCTGGCCTCCATGGAGTGTTGTGGGCTCCCCAAAATCTACAAGTAAGGCTTAGGGAAAGAGTTCACATAGTGATGTAGGAAAAGGGGGACACTTTTCTCTCCTTTCCCTAACTAACTTCTCTACTACATATTTTTCTGCTACTTTAGTAAGAGATCATCCAAACCAGGGTGGTAAGACAAATGCCCAGGAGGATCATCCAAACCAGGGTGTGGTGGGATCGGAGAGGCTGTGGTGCGCATGCCCCACCCAGAGCTCCTGCGGACTCCCAGTGTTTGCAGGGATGCAAGTGCTGTGTGGCCTTCACAAGAAGGAAAGCTAGAAATCCAGGTGTATGTGTAAAATATCCTTATTTTTAAATGTTGGTAGCAAATGCTTATCGCATGCCTTCCTTTTAATTAAAACCAAAACCAAAACCAAAAAAACAGCTGCGCATGCCTGAAGCAGTGACTCTCTAAGCAGCTCAGAACTGCCTGGACCCCCCAGGGTATTTCACTCCAGAGGGGCTTCAAATGTTCTTGGACTAGTGGTTACTGTTTCAGCTTTTACCTCCACAATGAACTTCACTTTGTAAACACAAGATGAAAACCTATATTGATACATATTAAGAACACATTTCTGCCACTTAGCTGTAAGTAACTGTTGCTTTCCTTTTTGAGTTCTCAAAAGAGAAAACATAATTTAAAAGAAATAAATGGTGCATGCATTGTTAACTTTTAAAACATTTATAATTAGGGTAACACCACATACACACAAAAAAGTTAAAAATTGCTTTTTACCTGACAACACTACTTCGGGGGGAATAAAAACCAGTATTTAGTAAGGCCAGTGAGTGGAAAGAATCTGCTTTGGAAATTGGGCAATGTTCGTGGACTTACGAACAAAGCTAACCAGAAGGTACCTGGGAGAGGCTCCACCCGAGGCTCTCCTCGAGCACTCCCTGGTGGCTTCAGCAGATAGAAAGCCAGACAGACATTTGAAACTTCTGACCTGACAGCACCACCAGGTCGGCCCCGGAGTCCAAGTCACTCTATGTTTTCATGGTGTTTTTACCTCTTCAGTCTACTAACGTGGCAACAGCCAGGCTCTTTCCTTATCTTCGTCCAGAAGGCCAGATTAATGCGGTTGCCACAGATCCTTTCTCCTTCACTGATAACGAGTCACACCAACCACAGCAGTGCTGCTGCTGATGGTGGAAGACTGCCTTTCTCCAGGCTGGTCGAGCAGCACTGTGCTGAATTCAAAGATCACAGAGAATGGACTGTGAAGCTTTTAAAATTATTTATAAATTCCTCTTTTAGTTTGGAGGTAGAAGTCACATTTTTTGACTTGATAGATTGTAAACTTCTCTTGCAAGGACATTTCCTGCACTGCGCTTTAAGTCTGAAGATGTGTGCAACGCCAATAGCCACCGACCATCTCTACTGTTCTGAATCTTGCCCTTGAACTGAGAAAGGGCAAGCAGAGACCCCCCCCCCCAAAAAAAACCCAAAAAATATACACACTACAATATTTCTTCTACTAAAACTTTCCATCTGGCAGCTGCATTTTCAACACTATGGAAATGAATCACCCTGCCTTTTCTAGTGATCTAATTTTAATTAAAAATGTTCTCTATCAAGAGACTGATGCCCGATATAAAGGAAAAATTGTAAGTGAAGTGGAAACAAAGGGGTACTTCTCACAGGCTTTTGGAGGTAAGTTCTTAAAAATATTAAATAGTAATAATATTTTTATTTTCAATTGCTTGTTACAGTGATTTGTTGTTGTTAAGCAGGTTATAGGACATTATACTTTGTTCATTTTTTCAAAAGTACTTTAGGATTACAGAAAACATTTGAAAATATGAAAAGTGGTATTCAATGGAAGACCTATGCTTTAAGGCAACATAATTGTCCTTGTTTCTTTCATAAAAAAAAAAAAAAATACCAAGTCTAACATGCACATAAAGTAAAATAATGTTGTTATTTTTTTGGCTAAAACCACAATCATACACTCGTCTAAGGAGGGAGTACGTTTGAGGGAAGAAAACCTAGACTGTACACTCCTAATTAATGGATCAGTGTTTCTGCTAAAAATGATCAGAAAAAACATGTAAATACCCCCATAGTCTCTCTGGTGGATCAGATTTTCAGTAGTACTGGCCTAATCATTTAAATTTATGGCTGATAATTTTCTAATCATAAATCTTAAATCATTAATTTTTATCATTAGCTAATAGAGCTGTTTTAGGAATAAATAGTCATAGCACTGGGATTAATATAGTAACATATTTCATTAAGAATCTTCACCCTTACCTTGAGTTCTAACATAATTTAATGACTTCTGCTTGTAATTCTCTAAGAAAATACAACAGAACCTCAGGACTAAAAAGATAACTAAAATTCTTTAAAAGTACACAACAGCTTTATCAAAATGGTATGTACTTGGTAAATGACAGATGTTCAATAAGTATCACTGAATATGATGTATATCTGAGTGAAACAATCATCCTGCTTGTTTAAAAAGAAAACACAATACTGAAATAGTTTTTGCAAAAGGAAATCATCAAATGCCAGAATTGACTTTATAGAGCTTAATAGGACTACAAACCTTTACTTTAATAGCTTCAGTTAATGAAGTTACAATGCAGACTGCCTAGCTATAAAAAAGAGAAAAACCCGTTTTGCTTGCTTTTACTTTTTTGCTGATTCATGTACCAAATTTTGGATTTAAAAAAACCTGTTCAGGACCCTGTTTTACAGACGCAATCCTCTCGGGTCCCCTTCCTCTTCACTCAATCAACTTTGCTTTAAACCAAAAACAAAAATTAAAAAAACCCTCTACAGAATGTTCTTGGGGAATTTCACAATTAAGTCATAAAGAGGTGGCCCAGAGAAGTAGAAATCAAAGGGAAAGCACCCTCTAGGGCAAACACACTTAGTAAGGTGTGTTGCTCATAGCAGGTGCTTGCCAAATGCTTGCTGGAAGAATGGACAGTGGATAATGGAAGCATGATCTCCTCACCGCACAAGAGTGGACTGTGGAGATAAGTGTCGTGGGATAAAATCAGGAATGTCTAGATCCTGTATCTGCTTTTTCAGAGGCCAGTCTCTATATGGAGAATAACTGTCCTGATACCATTTTCTGAGTAGGATATGCCTCTTAGAATTTTCTTTAGATATAACGAGAAAGATTTTAAACTACTGACTCAACATTTTATTGTGAGTGTATTCAGATCTCCTTTTCCTTATAAAACTTAAAAGTTTTGTTATACTAAGTTTTCTTCTAGGAAACTGTATATATAATCTAAATTTTAAATGTATAGGCAAAAAGTTCCTCATAGTGATTTGTTTTTAAAAAATGTGTATTAGGGAATACATTTAGTTGCAACACATAAAAATATATATATACATTATTCCTAATATTGTCCATTATGCTCCCTCCCCCTTTCGTTGTTGCTGGATCAATCAGGCTAGAGGGGAGGTTTTTGATTTTGTCCTGTTCTACTACAATTTCTATGTTCTGAAGTTAATTGCTACTCATCTGTATTTTCCTTCAACTTAACGTAGATTTCTCTTTTTTCTTAACTTCCTGGGCTGGGAGGCCTACATATGGTAATTTTCATAAAATTCCAATATGTATTTAAAAAAATGCAAATTCTTGCATTTTTTCAAGGAATTCTTGAATTCCTGGCAGCAGCACTCTTTATATGCTCATTAGATCAAGTTTAACTGTACTGTTTAAATATCTCGTAATTAACTGCTTTATCTATCAATTACTGAGGTGGCCTGCTAAAATCTCCCATGATGATTAGGGATTTTTAAGTTTTGATATGTGTATCTGACATACACTGGGTATGTGCCAGTTTGGAATCATTTTACCTTTTAAGTAATTCATTCCTCTTATCATTATGTGGCAACTTTCACCCCGAAGTTTTTCACCTGAAATTTACCATGTATGACTATCATAACTACAGCAGCCTTGTTTGGTTAACAGTTGCCTAATATACTGCATTCTATCCCTTTACTTTCAATCTTTCCAAGTTTTTGAGTTTTAAATTTTTTGAAAACATTATTCACAAAGTTATAGTGATATTATATAATATATAATTATATATATATTATCTAAGTACTATATCTTCATCCAGTCCCAGAATCTCTTTTAACTGGTAACTTCAGTTCACTTAACATTTTGTTCTAGTTACTGACTTATTTCTGCCATTTTATGTTGGGCTTTCTATTTCCCATGGTGTTCAATCACTTTTTTCCCCACCCTGGTTTGTACTGGTTTAAAAGACTCCTATGTTTGTTTTGTAGTGGTGACCCTAAATCATTTGAACACACATAGCTTGATTTAAATCTATGGTTAATCAATTTATCTATTCTCACCCCAGTAGTGGGATGCTTTAGGTCCGAGGAACTTTTACCTGATGCTGTTGGTGGTCTAGTATTTTTGCTTCACCTTTTCAACCCCTCTACTCAGAGTAGTCATTTCACTGTCTTATATAGTCCATGTTTATTTTGATTTATCTCCTTTTCTTTGCTCATTAGTTTATAAACTTCATTTCTTTCTTCTGTTCTGAATTTTCTTCTTTTTTTAAGTACCACGCCTAGTGTGGAGCCCAGTGCAGAACTTGAACTCACAACCCTGTGCTCAAGACCTGAGCTGAGGGACGCCTGGGTAGCTCAGTCGATTAAGCCGTCTGCCTTTGGCACAGGTTGTGATCGCAGGGTCCTGGGATCGAGCCCCACATCAGACTCCCTGCTCAGCGAGGAGACTGTTTCTTCCTCTGCTTGCCTCTCCCCCTGCTTGTGCGTGCTGTCTCTCTCTGACAAATAAATAAATAAATCTTAAAAAAAAAAAAAAAAAGAAAAAAGACCTGACCTCAAGAGTCAGCTGCTTAACCGACTGAGCCACCCAGGTACCCCACAATTTTCCTATTTCTGAGCCAAATTAAATACAGTTAAGACTTCAGTTGCATTAGGAGCATCTTCAACAGCCACATGTGGCTAGTGGCTATTGTACTGGACAGTGCTGCTTTAAAAGCATCTACAGCAGGGGGCCACTAGAGGCAAAAGTTCTGTTTTTGTTGAAAATGCCTTTATTTTGTTCTCCTAACTATTGAAGTATGGGTTGTTTTTCCCCTCAGTACTCTTATTCCTTTGTCTTCCAAACTCAGTAGCTACAACTAAATATGCTGTCAGTCTAACTGGTGTTCCTTGTAAATAATCAATCTCAAGTAGCCTTTGGTTGCTTCTGTCTCTTATCCTACTGCCTAAATCTGAGATTTATGACTTTTGAATATTCTAGAAAATTCTTAATTATAAATGTCTTCAAATACTGTCTCTCCTAAATCTATTTTATTATTCTGAAAATTCTTCTCTGTTATGTGTTAGACTTTCCAATTCTATCCTTCTGATCATATTTTCCATTCCTTTCCTTTCCTGGATGAATTCTGGATAATTCCCTCAGATGTCTTTTCCAGTTCCTTAGTTGTCCTTTCTGTTGTTACGAATTAACTGCTGAGAAAGAAGTCAATTAGAGAAAGACAATCATCATATGATCTCACTAATATGTGGAATTTGAGAAACAAGGCAGCAGATCATAGAGGAAGAGAGAAAAAAATGAGCACGATGAAACCAGAGAGGGAGACGAACCATAAGAGACTCTTAATCTCAGGAAACAGACTGAGGGTTGCTGGAGAGGAGGGAGAAGGGACGGATGGGGTGGCTGGGTGATGGACACTGGGGAGGGTATGTGCTATGGTGAGCGCTGTGAATTGTGTAAGACTGATCAATCACATACCTGTACCCCTGAAACAAATAATACATTATATGTTAATAAAAACTAATTACTTAATCAAAAAACAAAATACCAAAACCAAATTAACTGCTGAGGTCAGGTAGAGAGTTTATTTCAATAATTAAAATTTTAATTTCTAGAAATTCGACTTAGTTAATTTTTCAAATCTACCTGTCACTTTTTTTATAATCTACATCTGATATTTATATCCACTGAAGTCTGTATCTGATCATTTCATTAACTAAAATTTTGGGGAATGGCTGGCTAACCCTGCTGTTTGTTGTAGTCTGCCTTTTGGTAATTGTGAATTATTTCCTTGTATATTTAGTAATTTTGTGTATTTAGTAATTTTGGACCATGAGGCTTGTCGATGATCCCCAGGCAATCTGGGTGTCTCTCTAGAAGAATTTTGCATTTGCTTTTGCCAGGAGTCCTAGAGTACTCACCAGCTGAGGATCAATTTTTATGTTAATTTTTTGGCCTGAGTAAGAAATTATACCAGGCGAATGGTATAACCTGAATGCCAAATCTGTATGAGAAAGCTCAGGGTTATAATTATTCAGGGGAGACATTTTCCCTGTTACCTATAGCCCATACTAAGATAGGTAAGCTTGCCTTGTCCTTCTCAGTTGGTGGGCTGGTATTTTTCTAATTAATATGTAGCTAATCAGGGGACTGGGCTATATGTATGTATGGGTGTCTCAGCTCCACCTCTCCATCCATGAGAACTCAAGGCCCTGTTTCCTGACTCCATGTTATTGTCATGGGATCCTTATATGAAGGAGAGCTCCATACCTAGGAACCCCTAATAGCTGGCAGCCAGTGTTGGTTTATAAGCTTCTCACTTCAGCTTTCAGTTTTCACTCTGATGTCGGCCCACTGAAATGTCCCTTATTCTCTTTTTGGCTAAGCTATGCATTTAGTATTTTATACGGCATTTCTAAATGTTTGTAGGAGAAAGATTTCCTGTCACGACATTGCTAGACAGGAGTTGAAGGATATTTTTTTTGATGTGCCTATGCCATAAAAGTCCTAGATGTTCAGAGTCTCCCAAGAATGATTTTATAACGCAGTGACTAAAAAAGATTTTCTTTACAAAGGAAAACAGAAGATTAGCAGATTGTTTAAAGAGCAAAAAAACTATGTCTCTTAAACTAATCAAAGATAAAATTAAAACTATCATCAATTTTTTTTTTAGGGAGAAGTGTCCACAAATTAAACATCATTACATTAATACAAAGTTTTAGCTGGGAGGGTGCTATGTATTCCAGTATACTAATCAAAATAAACATTATGACCCACTGATGAGAACTGCTGCTATTGAGAGTTTTAAAAAATCTGTACACTGTAAGATTTCTCATTTTTAACATGTACATATTTCCAACTTATTGTATCTCAGGGTGCCTAGTAATGGCCCCTATAACATCTGAAAGTAGTAGCTGTAATGGTAAACAGAGTCTCAAGCTTGTCATGGTGTTAGTCAGAAGGGACGGGAAGAAGGACACTATGGGCCTGGGTTATAACAGTACTTGGATAATATTAAAATCCTTATGACTCTCTCACTACAAAGATCATTTGCCTTGGGTCCAAGATGGAGACACAGTGTGTAATATTTTATGTTTGTAAGTGCCTGACAAAATGCCTTCATGTATATGATGCCCCTTTAAAATAAGTAGGTCAGATCAGTGGTTTGTGTGATTTATCCGAGGTTACAGCCCCAAAATGGCAAGGCCTAGAACAGAATTCTTTTCTGAAAATTAAATTGTTTGCCAAAAGAGTGTTACCATGGCAAAGCCCCCCTCAGGGGTATCTTCTGCAGTTTTTGTATCTAGAAATCATTTATAAATTTTAAAAATGAATGACTAAATGAGAGGCATAAAAATCGAATCCGAAGCTCCCCTAGTGCTTGTTCAGTTCAGGTATGGCCCAACAAAAGGGTGGGTGTGAGCAGGGGTTCATGCTTTAGACTTCTGTCATTCAATATGATAGTCACTAGCCACATATAGCTACTTAATGCAAACTGATTAAATAAACTAAAAAAGAAAAGAAAATTTCTTGGTTACATGAGCCACACTTTGAGTGCTCAACAGTCACATATCGCTGGTGGCTGCTCTTTGGGATGGGACTGATACAGAGCATTCCTATTACTGCAGAGTAGTACGGGTCAGGCTCACTCTAGAATGTGGACTGATGAAGTAAGTAAGTAATTTTATTGTGGCAGTGGAGTAGAAAGAACATGGGCTTCGAAGATTATTTGAATCCTGCCTATGTCACTTACAACCTTTGTGATTCTTGAGCAAGTTTCTGAACTTCTCTGGGACTCCTGTTTCCTCAGTATAAGTCAGAAATAAGGTGTCAGGAACTACACTTTTGCTTAATTAACTACAGAATCTGCAGTCTTCCCAACCCTCACTGAAGCCCTATAAGGGTCTCCTGGCTGCCAAAAGGCCCTAGATCAGTATAAAAATGTACTGCTTCCAAAATATTGAAAAGAATCACTAAACCTAAGCCCTTGGCTAGTGTAAGCATTTTCTCTGTAAGTTTTTACTTTCCCTTTGGGGGAGGGAGTATATAAATAAAAACTAAAAAATGAAATCAAAACGAAACAATTAGAACTAGGAAAAATTATAGTTCAATTTTCTATTAACTCTAAAAATTGATTTGAGTGAAAGAAGCTTGATCTGAAGGTGCAGTAAGCAAAATGGGTCAGGTGTCTTAGTGGTATTTCCCACAAGAAAATGACAGAAGGGCAGCTACAGAATCAGGTATAATTACCTGTATACACACTCAGACACTAATTAACTTTTTGTTTAAAGAACAAATCCCCTAACAACTCAATAGCTTGCAGACCTGACAAGACTATTTTCCACAGTTAAGACTAGGTTGACAAAACACATACTCGAGAGAGGCCTTCACTCCCAGAATCACTTTATGCTGCCTTGTCACTTCTCCCCGATACAGCTGTTCCTTTAAATACCTTCCCCAAGCTCTTCTTGTAGACTGTTTCTAATACACCCAGAGTTGTACTTGACCTTTCAGGCCTTTCTCTAGTCTGAAAACAAGCTGATGTGCTCTTGAATTTCTAAATAGCAATACCAGAGACTGTATGGTCTCTTAGAAGATGATTCAGTGCCTCAATTAACAAGTAAACTGGACAACTTCGGTTAAGTGAGTTTTCTGTTCAAAGAAGGAAACCTTTGTTTTAACTTCTTAACAAAAATCTTCCTAAAATAAAACGTATTAATGTACCTTTCTGCTCAAGAATATTCCGAAAGACGTAATAAACACTCCTGATGATTTCAGGTCTTATCATGACAACAAATTAATCTATGATACTATAGTGGGGTTAAAGTTACAGAAAATTGACACTTTTTGCTGACCCCAGGTTACACTCAAGATATTTGCCAGATTCTCACAAAATGAAACCTAGTATTAGTTTGTTTTCTTCTAATTTGCTTTTATTTCTTCCACACATAGACTATAGAAATGTTTCCAGATAAATGAGGCTCTGATTAAATTTTGGTTAGTCATGATTATATTTGGGTTATGTTGCATTTTCACCTCCACAGTAACCTTTGCTTGTGAAAGAAATACTATGATTCACCTCAGGTTTATGCTAAACAGTAATTGAGTTCATGGGTCTCTGACTACTTTAATAATCAAACTTTTCTTAGAAGCAATAGCTAGATTAAGTTTCCAGGTAGTAAAAAGCAGAATTAAATCAATTTCCCTTAAAAAAAATTGGAACTAAGTTCCTCTGCAGAATTTCCCCTTCAACAGAATTTCAGCACAAAGAAAACTGCCATCTGAAATTAACATTAATTTAAATAAATCCCTCTGAACTTAGAGATATTAAAAACCATTTCCAATATGCTCCCAGAAAATAAAATCTCAGAAAGGAATTATCTGGACAAACAGTTCAGTGAAAAAAATCAAGAGACTATGTCACTTAAATACTTACAAGTGAGCTGTGGAGAAGAATTTGGGGATTCTGGCTCTGAAACAGAACTCGCCATTCCTCATTCAGGGAATTAAAAGAGGCGTAATTTCCAGAGCTTTTTATATTTTATACCAAAGACATTCCTCTGGCACCAGTTACCTTCTAGTCAAGTGAAATCCAAACAGTAACTTTTTTCTTTTTTTCTTTTTATTTTTAGTAGGAACTTTTCCTTTTTATGTGAGAAGCAACATTTCTCCAGCAATCTCCTTGGATAATAAGTTATGGTCGCTCTACTACTATAACTAGGTCTCGTCGACCCACAGTCAGTGCCAGTCTCTCTTCTGTCCTCAAACACTCATACCTTCAACATCCATACTGGAATGCAGGAATTGAGGATACTTCTTAGTATCTTCACTTTTTTTTTTCATTAGTATTTTAACTTTTTGAAAGGACCACTCTAGCTTTGTGGGCTGCATGCAACCATTCTCAAGAGTCTGTAAAATGCCTGAAAGGACCCTGGAACTAGGGAGCAGAGAAAACGGTTATGATTCTTGCTCTCCAACTGGGGAGCTGCCACTCACCTCTAAGTCTCAGCTCCCTTAACTGCTTGCCTGCCCCACATAGGTTATTCTATCACTAACATTAAGGTAAAGTAGCTCTTAGCCCAGAACTTGTATCCAGGAGACGCTTAATAAACAGCTTGAGAAATACCACGACCAAGGCAAAGATAGTACTTTTGCTGTGGATTAATATATCAGTCCCTATCCCGTATCTCTCAAACTAAGTTCTGTTGCTCAGGGGCATGGGCAGCCAATAATTCAGTGTCCAACCAAGACAAAGGGTGAAATTTATTTTCGTAAAACAAACAACAGGAATACGATGTAATGCTATTATATGGAAGAGTGTATTTAACTAAAATAATATAAAAAGCTACTGTATATAAAAGCACTTCAATTTTAGAATCCCAATGTAAAAGATTTGATCTTACTACGAGACTCACTTATAACCTAAGAGTGCAGATAAAAATATATTTTTAAAGATTTTATTTCTCAGAGAGACAGAGTGTGCACAGCAGGGGGAGTGACAGGCAGAGGAGGGGAAGCAGGCTCCCCGCTGAGCAAGGAGCCTGATGCGGACTCAATCCCAGGACCCAGGGATCATGACCTGAGTTGAAGGTAGATGCTTAACTGACTGAGCCACCCAGGCAGCGTTCCTATATTTTTTATTGTAATTTCAAACTCCAAAAATCATGTAATGATAGAAACTAAAGTCCCTCAATTTAAATTGTAAATATATGAACCACAGTAAAACTGATATACTCACAGCTTGCATTTCTATACAGAAGAAATGGTTCGTGGAGCTGGAATTCCAAATCTTTATTCACTGGTTCAACCAGATTGTGCATATTCAGTCGATTCACAATGGTAAAACCATGGTAAGGTGAGGCTGACCTTAGGTTTGACAGAAGAAAAACACCTGTAGTCACTGTTTCATTTGCAGAAATGCTATCTACTTCTTTATTTCCATTTCAAAGAAAAAGGGCATTACCATATTATACAATATTGTTGGCACTAAAAATTGTAAACAAAAAATTCAAGTCAGATCATACTCCTCCTCTTAGAAGTTTCTAAGGACTTAGCTCCCCAGAGTAAAGGCCAATGCCCTTACTAATGCCACCAAAGTCTTGGCTGCTAGGTGCCCTCCTTGCCTTCACTCCTCTGCCTCCTCCCTTGCTTCTGCTCCAGCCACACGGAGCTCATCACTCTCCCTACAGTATGCTTCCACCTAAAACCCTCTGCCTAGACCACTTGCCCAGAATCTAGCTATCTAACCCCCACAGGCTTTTCCTCAAATGTCACTTTCTCAATGACACCGGAGAGCTACCCTTTCTCAGGCTCCCAGACTCCTCTCAAGTTCAATACCTCCAACCCTCTTCTCTTTTTTTTCCATACCATTTACTTACTTTTCATATTTGTCTTTCTCCACTAGAATGTAAACTCCATGCAAACTGGGATTTTTGGCTTATTTTTTTCAGATATATCCCAAGACAGACACCTACCAAATGTTTAGTAAACATTTGCTCAACAAAAATATCACTTATTTTAAACATGGTACAGACTTGGTTTTAATAATGACTGTCCACCATAATCGTGCTTTTTTTTCTTACACCAAAGAAGTCTTTCTATAGTTCTCCTGAGTTAAGAGAAAATGCCTTGAATCCTATGATAACAAACATCCTTGGTTCTCATATCAGGGTGATTCAGTACATGATTCTGTACATGATTCATGATTCTCATACCAGGGTGACTTAGTTCATGATCTTCACATGCATGTAATACTTCACAGTATTATATGTACACAGGGGAGATTTTAGAATCCTACTCTACAGATTAGGAAATAAACTCAGAATGATTAAGGCCTTTGCCCAAAGTCACACAAATATTATGTGACCAGAATTCAGCTTTAGGTTTTCAGACTCCAAATCCAGGCTTCTTGTACACTCAGGTCTCTCCAAAACAATATTATGACATTGTGGCACACCTTTATCCAAGGTACATAAAATGCTTTCACATTTGCCAAATAGTTCTTTGGTTTCCTTTTATTAGGATCAATACTACGTAAGCCTCCATGAATTTAATTAAGCCAAATCATTTATTATACTAAATTTTGTATTTTCTACACCAGTGGATACGTACTATACTGTAACAACGAGACCCGGGAAATATTTTCCAAATATCATAGGTACCAAGATTCTAACAAGAACTGATGAGTTTCTAGAGGTTATTATAGAGGTAAAAAAGAACAATGAAGTAAGTGAAGGGTAAAGGCGCCCTGGCAAAGAATGATGAGCTGCTATAGTTACGATATAGTATCAAAGCACTTACATATAAAGGAAGAAAAAGATGTTTTTAGGCAGGATCTTAAAGTTGCACACCAAAATTTAGAGGAACATCTGACAAATTCTTGTTAATTACCATCAATAAAGAAGGCAATCCTTAAATGATAACTTGTAATACCAAAAAAAAAAAAAAGTGGGGAGGACCAGATATCAGTAATAATTCCTGCTGAATCTCTAAATTTAGAAACCATGGGAAAGAACCTGCTGTAGTCAGAGCAAGACCTAAGGGAGATCCTAAGAGGAGGGAACTCCATGATTATCCTTTCCTGTCAGTTACAAGTTAGGACACAAAAGTTGCCTAAGGAAAACAAAAGCTGCAATTCGCAAACCAATCATGTTTTAGATAATTAATTTGCAGAAAAAGCTGAAAATAAAAAGTGTGCAACTGAATAAACCAGGTTTTCTAAAGGACTCTCAAACTAAGAGGACACATTACTAAAGACATTGTACATAATCCAGAATTTATTTTGTGGGGAAGGGTTCAGAAAAGGGACAGAACCAGAGTCATAAGAAGATGACTCATTTAATAAACACAGAATAGAGAGACTGACCTTTCAACTACATTATTTTATAGTTTATGTATTATATATTTTCTCTCTTTATACATGTTTAATACAGGGGGAGGGAGGAACGCATCTGTTTTAGACTCATTCATTATTAGAAAATGTTTTCTTTTTTGACACAATTTTTCTAGTTCCTAAGTAAGTTCTAGCTCTGTTTATTCTGAATCACAGGAAGGCTCAAGAAAGGATGTAACTTGGTTCAGATCTCACAGCTAGAAAAGAAGGTCAGGCAGGCAGGTTCCAAAGACAACAGGGCTGAACCACTTTATATAACACTGTTCACCATTAGATTAAAAATACAAATGTATCATTTTTTTAAAAAACGCTTACCTTCGATACACAAATAAGGTCCCTTCTATATCAGTCTTCTCCTATAATAGACAATGAATTGATTAGTTTTTTCCCCCATAATCCAAGCCCAAATGGTCCTAATGGAGAAATACTTCATGTTGAAGATGAAATTATTTTAAAATTAGTTCCTTTAGAACAGGTCAAGTAAGTGTCTTACTCTACAGACTACTGTTACTAGTTTCTTTTGTATCCTTTCCATGCTTGGGTTGCATACTAATGTATATACAATGTTCAATCCAGCAACATGTCTGTTATCTGCAGCATTTTTCTTTTTAAAATTTTAGGGTGAAAATCTTAGAATTAGTTCTCTTCACAGTTTCTAAAGCCTATTTGCGACAGAGAGCGTGCGCACATATAAGGGAGGGGTAGGGGGATGGGAGAGGGAGCGAATCTCAAGCAGACTCTCACCAGAGACTAAACCAAGAGTTGGACACCTAACCAACTGAGCCACCAGGCACCCCACTTTCCCTTTATAAAGCTAAAATGTCTTATCCAGATTTTAAAATTTTAAAGCCAAGCTTCGGTATACAGCAATTCCTTCACTTTTAAAGTTTATCAAAGTTAGTAGAGGGGAAAAAAGTTATCTTCTAGGATAGTTTGTTTCATCATTGGGAAATTTTGGTATATTTTTATGAATGGCAAATTTTATCTTTGTTAAATATTGTCAAACACAGTTTTGTATTCTTAGAACTTTGTTGAAGAATCATGAAAACTGAAGCTATACTCTGTCTTAAGCTAATTATTGTAGGACACAATTAAAAATTTTAAGTATAAAATGAAACATTTTGATTAAAAGTACAACTCATATTATCTTTTGTTTGCTGTGACCAGTGGACTTAGGTTTTAAACACAATGTTTTTTTTTTTAAAGATTTTATTTATTTATTTGTCAGAGAGAGGGAGAGAGAGCACAAGCAGGCAGAGTGGCAGGCAGAGGCAGAGGGAGAAGCAGGCTCCCCGCTGAGCAAGGAGCCTGATGTGGGACTCGATCCCAGGACTCTGGGATCATGACCCGAGCCAAAGGCAGCAGCTTAACCAACTGAGCCACCCAGGCGTCCTTAAACACAATGTTTAAAAAAACTCCAAAAAACAATAGTTCACAGCTTGGATAGAACCTATATATTTTAATGCAATTAACAAACTGTTAGAAAACTTTAAATGCTAATCATTCGAACTTGGGTTTGTTGGGATATAAACATTTAAAAATATTTATCATATTGAGAGTATTGCTCTACCTTAAATATCATCTTAAAACTTTTCCTTCCTAAGGATTCATAGGCTTTTTCTTGCCTTTCAAATGTAAAATTTTAGTATAAAAAAATGGCAATCAATGGTCTCACAGTGAAAAAAAACTTGCTGAAACACAAAACTGCAAAGTTACAACTCACTGTAAAATAAAGATACAAAAGATTTTCGTTATGCTCTATGTGCCATTACCCAAATGAACAAAAAAGGGCAGTTTATTTTTCAATTCAGATTATAACTAGTGTTTCATATTTAAAGCAGGACTCTACAATTTAAATTCAACAATATTGAAAGTCTGTGAAAAACTAGAAATAAAAGTCTGTTAGTCCAAAGTTCCTGCTCCTAAGTCTTCACCATTTGTCTGCAATTCATATCTCACAAATTTATATACAGACCAAATAAAGAAAAATGATTCAGAACAATTCAAACTAAGGTAATGTCTAAAACAGCTACACTTTAAAAAAATCTATAATTTTGCTCTTAGTGGCTTTCCAGACCTCCTTCTCTTCCTGGAGGTGAAAGAAATAAGATAAAGCAAGAGGATTCTGAAAGCTCTCTTCATCTGAATTGTTTATAAACATCAAATATTTTCACAAAATTACTGATTAAATATAATCTATGTATCTGTTTTATACCGTAAGGGGCATATTAAAATAACCTTTCAGAGTTTTGTTAGTATAAGGATTCCATTTTTTACTGAAACGTGAACGTTACTCTTTTATGAACTCAATCCACCAAACATTCACGGATTATTTGCCAAAAGCAAAGCCTAAAACTGAATGAGTAAATTATGGAGGGTCAATTACTAGAAAACTGGAAATTATGTTACTTTTTTTTAAACGGGGGCCAACAAGTCAGAGAACAAACCCAATGTAACTTTTCTGATCCCCCTCCCGTGCAAAAAAAAAAAAAAAAAAGCCAAAAAGTACTTAGTCTGGAGGGAGCATTCAGAGGTGACATCACCAGCAGCACAGCTGGAACGAAACACATTTACAGGGTCTCTTTTCCAAAGATTTCAAGGGAATCCAATTAACATGGAAGCCCTTTCCCTAAGTGCCTTGAAATCTTTTCCAAAACTCTGGAAATACAGTGTAGTTAGATAAAAGCCGGGCTTATCCCCACCACCTCTCTTCCAAGAATTGAAACTAATTGGATTTCAAGCTTTAAATCCAAATGACCTCTATGAAGGGGGCTCTTATTTATGTGCCTGTTGAGGGGAGAGGACGGGTGTTTACTTTATAGATTATGTATATGTAGTTTGTCTAACACCCCTCACAGCTTCAAACACAATCTTTCACGTATCTTTCTGACCCCACCGTTCTCATCTACCAACACATCTGCAAAGAAGGCAGATCGCCCAGGTCTCCGACCCGACCCCAAGGGACTGATCCTCCTCCAATCTTCTCCTCTATCGGCTTTCCCCCCCTAGACGTCCTGGGCCTACTTCTCTCGCTCTTCTTCCCAATTCCTATCGCCCCTGACACTCTTCAGGGACCCACCAGTCTCTTCACCAGTCCCTGGCGCCCCCGCTGCCGCCCTGGTCTCCCGAATCGCCCCCCAACCTAGGACAGTCCGCGCGGCCCCTTTAAGAGGCGGCGGCCGGGCGGACGGCCTCCGCGGCCTGGCCGCACTCACCCACTGGTTGGCCTTGGGGCAAAAGGTGTACAGAGCGACCTGGCCCGTGAGGTCTGCGATGCTGGTGATGTAGGGGTCGTGCTGCTTCAGGGCCGCTAAGCTCATCTCCTGCCCAGCTCTACTCAGCGACTCCATCTTGAATTCCGGAGCCGAGCCCCTCCGGCGGAGGCGGAGCCGCGGACAGGAAGGTGCCATCGAGGCAAAGTTCCCCCAGTAGCGTCAACACCTTCAACTTCCGCCTTTCCCCGGGCCTCGCGGCGGGGTGGTACAACAGCTATTGTGCTCCGCTGCGTCCACGCCCCCAGGCGCCGGGTTCCGGGAGCGTCGGGTTCGTGACGCTCAGGGGTCGTGGTTGGAGTCGGCGGCGGAGCTGGCAGGCTGGGGCTCAGGCGCTTCCTGTACTCGTAAAATGTTCTGACGGCGTAAAAATGTCCTGACGGCGGGGTTGTGGCTGTCCGTGAGCCTTCACCGGGCTCCTTCCAGACGAGGCAGACCGCCGCGGGGCCGCCTCGGCTTGCGCACCGGCGTGCCGAACCGAAGAATGAAAAAGCCAGCCGTGGCTGTGCGGGGCTCCACGGTCGTGGGGAAAGCACAGAGAAGCGGGGAGAGGCAGCACCCCGAAAGTCACCCCAGATCTCCGATCTCACTAGATCACCGCCGTCAGCGATTGTTTTTTTCCCCCCACCCCCTGAAGGAACATTTTGAAAAAAGCCAGACTAACCCTCCTGTAAGTGCACAGGAGTGTCTTGTGCTCTCCACCGTTGCTCCTCACTTTCCTCGTCAGAATCTCGTGTAAGTCCTTCCATCCAGTTTTGGCAGGAGCCCGCGAAGGCGTGTTTGTCGTGCAGCGTTTAAAGCTTTAAAAAGATAGCTTTTTCTTTTAGCAAACACGTGTGAAGCATTTTAACACATTTTTAAAGAGCCGGGTACTAGCTAAAGAGTGAAACAAGGCGTGGAGACTATAGGGAACTCTCCTCACTCCCGTTCGACTTGTTAAAAGAACATTTTCTTATGTGGAAAAGATATTCCAATGGAATCGAATTTTTGAAAGGAAAAAAAAAAGGGGAGGGGTGGGAGAAACCCGTCATATTTGTATTGTTTATCATTTTTACATTCCAGGACCGTTTGTTAATGGAAAGAATAAAATGTCTTATATTCTTTGCAGTATCACGTTTAAGAGGCGTGTATACCTGCAGATAAGGAAACGAGCCATTCATTTGTTGTGCATTAAGCAAGTATTTATTGAGCCTTTAGGGATAAGTAGGAGTTCATTAGAGAAGAAAGGCAAGGGGTCTCTTTCATTTTACAGTCTAATAGTGAGGTAGGAAGGTGTGGTCATCCTCATAGGTGGATGATTTAATTGAAGTTGGGTGGAGACCTAACTGATTCAGAGTTCCTTACTAGTCTGGGGGCGGTGGAGGAAGGAAGGGGAGAGGATCTAGTATTAGAATCTAGAGCCTCCTTCCTTCCCCCAGAGTCCTTTCCTCTACACCATGGCTACCCTTCTGCGTGCTTGAGAACTAGACTTACTCCCCTCCACCTACTTTCAGTCCAATATTTAAAAATCTGTACCCTGATTTTTAAAAAATGATGTATTATGTGAATACAGAATTCAAGCCTTTGGAATAAAACTCAAAGATACACCTGAAACTAAAAAAGTAGTCTTTTCTTCTTTTAAAAATTATTATTTTATTAAGGTATAGTTGACATAGAACACTGTATTAGTTTCAGGTGTACAGTATAATGATTTGATAGTTCTATATATTACAAAATGATCAAATAGTCCAGCTAATATCTATCACCATACATAGTTCCAAAAAAATTTTTTTCTTGTTGTAAGCATTTTCAGGATCCACTCTCCTAGGGGCTTTCAAATATGCAATACTATTATTAATTATAGTCATCAGGCTATATGTTATGTCTCCAGGACTCTTATTCATTAGTTTTTTTCTTACATAGATTTACCAAAATCCAAGATATTTCCTTTTTATTTATTATTTTCGATTGAACAGGGCTAGACTCGTGAAAAACAGCAAGCTATTTTAGGGAGTTTTCATATTCAGAATGGAAAATTGCTTCGAAATGCATGTTTGCGTGGCCCAAAACATGTTAATGTTGACCGTAATACCTGTACAGCTCTCAAGATCTATTAAAGAGAATGTGAATCTTCTGGAATTCAAACTCTTTCTCATTTACTTTGAGGCCTGATTTTTCCTTTTATTTGGCTTGGCTAGCTTTCTGCCCATCGCAACTTTCTATGAATTGCCCTTTGAATGATTCCACCCCAGCCCACTGGCCTCCCTTCTATTCCTGTACATGTGCCCAATGAGTCTTGCCTCAGGGCCTTTGTGCTTGTCATTCTCCCTTTCTGGAACATTCTTCTCTCTGTTATCCCTGGGATAACCTTATGGCTCATTTTTTTGGGTTGTTCATAGCACTCACCTGCAAGTTGTACTTGTATTTACTTCTGTTGCGTCTGTATCATCAGTTCCATGGAGCAGGACCCATGTCTGTCTTCTTCGTCACCCTCTCAGTGCCTGGCACACAGACAAGGCCTGATACCTGTTTGCTAGGTTAATCAGAATGTCAGGGTATTCTCTTTATCACATAAACCTAAGAGAAGAATGGTGGTTTCCATTCCACATTGAGCAAAGCATAAGTGTTGAACAAATATAATGATGCCTGATTTTCTTGTATTCCTATATGTTGATTCTTAGGCTCGAGGCTTCGTGAAGCAAACATACTGTGTTTTTAGTATAGCCCAGAACGACTGGGGACATTCTCAGTGTGGCACCTTTTCCCATGTCCGTTTTCTCTCCATCTCTCCGTTTCCCATCTCTTCTTCCTCTCCCTTTCTCTAGAAAGTATTCTAGAAGTATCTGCTTACCATTTGCCTTTTTAGGCGGCAAAACCAAGCTAACTAACATTCCCAAGGTCACAAAATGATTCATTTGCAGAGCTGGATTAGCATCTTCTAGCATGGCTTCCAGGTAGATCAGGTATCTTGCTACCATTCTGTCCGGCACACTCTTAAATTGCACTGCCTACACATGCGGGAAACTTGTTCTCCTTATGCTGCTGTTTCACCACCGATATTTATTTTACATGGTTGATATGCAAAAGGCTGTGGATTTACTATACAATCCATTTCCTGGTGCTTACCAGATACTTTGGATGGTGGTTCTTTCCTTCAGTTTCTCCAGAAAGGTCTGAGACCTCTGTATTTTAAGATGTTACTTTACGAAAATATTTTAAAAGCGTCTAGATGCTTTCTAGAATTGCATTTCTGATTTGTGAATTAGTTTAGCCTGTCAGTTCTGGAGCAGAAACACTAATGCTTTCAACCAGGAAGAAAGAAAGCTGCTCTCTATGGGGTAATGTAACTAGAGTAAAAGAACATGAGATCAGCACACTAGTTCATGTTTATTGCATCTAACAGCTTTCTTGATAATGTTCTTTGGTGGAAAGTTCTCTGTCGTTTAGTTACTTAACCCAATATAACGTTTCAAACTAACAATAGCATAGCAGGGGTATATTCACAACTGATACACAGTGCTTCTCCATGGAACACAAAGTGCTTTATAGGTATATATACTCAGAAACTCTCCAGATTGGTCTGTGGATGTAACTAATTGTTACCCATTTGTAAATGAAGGCACCCAGAGGCCCAAGATGAGTTGACTTGCCTGTGGCAGAGATTGTTCCCTATTCACCACCAACCTTTTCATCCTTTTCTGTTGCCTTCACCACACAGCCAGGCTTCCCAAACTCTTTTGACTTAGGTATGACTCTCTGACCCAATTTTGGCCAGTGGAATGTTGGCAGAAGGAATGTGTGCCTTCCCCAGGCCACGGCCTTAACAAGCATGTTCCCCTTGACTTGCTTTCCCCACTTCTGTTGTCTGGGCACAGGCAACTGTGAGGCCATGGAGAATGGTAGAGACCCAGGATGGAGAAAGTTGGGACCTTGGATCACCACAGAGAGAAATGTTGCTTGCTGTCCAGGGTATCCTTCTCAGACTACTGCATGAAGAGTGGACTCCGTTGGGTTTGAGAAATTATAAACTTCGGGGTCTTTTTGTTACCTCAACCTAGCCTATCCCAACTAATTACGCCGCTCCAGATTGTTTAGAAAGTCAGCAATAAAACCCTAGCCATCTGAAGTAGAATTAAAATTAAACATATGATTTTCCAGAACACTGCTTAGTGCTTTGACAATAAGTCAAGATTTTGAAAGAACTCCAGCCAGAGCTCTGCGTTTGCAATCAGTTATAAGCACAGTTTTGCAGAGTCACAAAGTGGCTAAAGACCAAAAATATTTTTGCCTATACCATTAGGCGATTGATCTGCAACTGCATCATGAAATAACCCTACTAATCCAAAATGATAGGCTGTCATTTAAAATGGACTTTCTCCATGAGAATTTCTACAGATTCTCTCAGACTTCTTTTAATTCTTCCTTTCTTTTTCCCTTGGGCATATTAAAATATAAATACAGTTGACTCTTGAACAACGTGAGTTTGAACTGTGTGTGGGTCCACACATGGGATTTTTTTAAAAATATAAATACAGTAACAGTACTGTAAATGTATTTTTCTCTTCCTCATGATTTTCTTAATAACATTTTCTTTTTTTTCTTCTTTTTTTAGATTTTATTTATTTATTTGACAGAGAGAGAGATCACAAGAAGGCAGAGAGGCAGGCAGAAAGAGAGGGGGAAGCAGGTTCCCTGCTGAGCAGAGAGCCCGATGCGGGGCTCGATCCCAGGACCCTGAGATCATGACCTGAGCTGAAGACCGAGGCTTTAACCCACTGAGCCACCCAGGTGCCCCTTAATAACATTTTCTTTTCTCTAGCTTATTTTACTGTAAGAATATGGTACATAATACATATAATATACAAAATATATGTTAATCAACTGTTTATATTTATATTTATATAAAGCTTTGTCAGCAGTAGGTTATTAGGAGCAGTTATGTTTTTGGGGAGTCAAAAATCATACATGGATTTTCAACTGTGCTGGGGTTTAGTGCCCCAACTTGGGTGTTGTTCAAGAATCAGCTCTATTTCCTTTGTTCCTACTACAAAAGCACATTTATTTTATTTTATTATTATTATACAATTTTTTTATTGAAGTATAGTTGACACACAATGTTACATTAGTTTTGATGTACAACATAATGATTTGACAAGTTTTTTTTTAAGATTTTATTTATTTATTTGACAGAGAGAGATCACAAGTAGGCAGAGAGGCAGGCAGAGAGAGGGGGAAGCAGGCTTCCTGCTGAGCAGAGAGTCCGACGCGGGGCTCAATCCCAGGACCCTGAGATCATGACCTGAGCTGAAGGCAGAGGCTTTAACCCACTGAGCCACCCGGGAGCCCCAGTGATTTGACAAGTTTATACACTATGCTGTGCTCCCAAGTATAGCTACCATTTGCTACCATATAACACGATTACAGAACAGTTGTCTATATTCTCTATGCTGTGCCTTTTATTCCTGTGATTTATTCATTCTATAACTGGAGTCCTATACCTCCCACTCCCCTTCACTCATTTGGCCCATCCTCCCACCCCCCTCCTCTCTGACAACCATCAGTTTGTTCTCTGTATTTATGGATCTGTTTCTGCTTTTTGTTCAATCATTTGTGTTATTTCTTTTAGATTTCACACATAAGTGAAATCATATAGTATGTGTCTCTCTCTGACTTATTTCACTTAGCAAAATACCCTCCGAGTCCCTCCATGTTGTCACGAATGGCAACATCTCATTATTTTTTTTTTTTATGGGTAATATATGTATATCACAGCTTCTTTATCCATTCACCTAAAAGCTCAACTCTATTTCCTAAGCCAACTTAATAATAAGAGTTTAAGTAAAGGCATCTCTATCTGTTGTGTTAACTGGGTAACCTGAAATCTTCCTCCAGATTTACGTGAAAATATAACAGTATTGGTGATAAAACCTTTGACTATTTCTGTTCATGGATTCTTTTCTGTATCTTCCCAGTTTTAGTTCTGGGTTGCTTCTAGTCTTATATTACCATTATTCATTTAGTAATATTTACCTGCAAAATTAACAACATAATCACTTTTATGTATGCCTTTAATTCATTTAATGAGTTTTAGCTCTCTTCAATCTGAAATTTGATTGTTCAGTGGCTAGAGCATATTAATAAGTTGTTGAACTCTTACGGGTTGAATTTGCACAGAGATACCCTTAAGGATGAATATGTATCTTCATGGTAGCTTCCAACTCTGAGGTAGAACCATGGTGTAACATACTTAAAGGGTTCAATGCTTTCTGTTTTCTGCTTACATATTGTCTTAATTTAGGTATCCAATATGTGAGCTTGAGGCGAAACTGACACAGGATTCATTGCGAGTCTTTCTTGTGTAAGCCAATTATTACATGATTTGTGGAATAATAAGCATGGTCCAGATACTGTTTATGTTATCTTGGTAAACTTGAGTTCGTTTATCCTGAGGGCACACGTATTAGGAACTTCTATCTTTCCCCACTCAATTGCGCTCATAACATAGAAAATAATGTTAAACAGAATACATTAAAAATCACTCTGAATTACTGAAATGCCATAATTTAATGGGGATTAACTGTCACAGTGTGAAAAACTATTCACTCATCTGTATGTTGCCTGCAGCCTTGAATTTAAGGACTATTACCTGTCCTCAACCTTGAAGGAGATCTCAGTATTCATTATCTAAGGAAAAGAGCATAAATTATACTTAGCCATCCAATAAACATTAATTAAACATTAAACATCAATAAACAATAAACATCAAATAACAATAAACATCAAAATAAATCTTGCACAATAAAATTATTGCCTCTCCTGTGATAAAAGAGTTTGAACTAGGTCAGGAGCAGTCCTTTTTACATTGCTCAAGAACACTAGAAGGATTAAAAATGTATGGGTTACCTCCTAGGAACAGTGATCTGGTACCGAAATGTAATAAAACACCCAGTCTCCTGTATCTTCCTATGCTGCTCTGTGCCATTTCATTTTCTGATTGTATTAATGCGACAACTTTCCAAAGCTCTAGAAACTGTCTTTGGCAAAAATGAAGATTTTCAAACCAAAGGAATTGTCATTGAAAGTCCAGAGGCAGTTGGTGTAAAAAGGTAATGTTAAATGAAATAGACTCTCATCTTGTGTATACTTGGTATGTTTGTAATTTTGTTTCACTTAGGTCTCCGATAAGTACAAGTAAAAGAAAAAAAAGTGAAGTAAAAGGATATGGTATTAAAATATTCTACAATATTAATAGTCCTTCTGGATAAAATTGTGTTATTTTTATGTGAAATATAGTTATTTTTTATTTTTATGCAATATATTTTATAGTTATTTTATGTGAAATATAGTTATTTTTATGTGAAATATTCCAGAACCAAAAGCTGGCAAAATTACTTCTTAAAAGAGCTATATCTAATTTTGAGAAGTTATTTGTCCATGTGTCTAAACCTTTCAGACTCTTCTAAGTCTTTGTTGAACTTTTAAGAGTATTCTAGAATACACATATTTGTGTATCTAATGCCAGAAAATAATCTGAGTTGGACTATTTGGATATAAATGTAACTTAGTTTTAAGGGATTTGGGGAGATGGAGCTTTTTATTCGTAAAAGTCATGTATTTCCTACGTATTGATGAATATTTTCATATAGAAGGGTTTTTGTTTTTTTGTTAGTGATCCCTTTCCTGTCTTTCCTTTTCCCATTGATGGCCTTTTATTCTTTAATAATGAAACACAAGAGAACTACACAGTTTCAAACTTTCCTTTATCTGTTTTTGAGCTAAGTTGCCTTGAGGTTAAGTAAAGGTAATGGAGATATGATTACTCAGGTCGAACATTACCATACGGGCATTTTCTGCCCCCCTTTTTTTTTTTTTACAGATGCCTGCATTTATTTTTATTTTATTTTAGTTTAGTTTAGTTTTTCAAAGATTTTATTCATTTACTTATGAGAGACAGAGAGAAGCAGAGGGAGAAGCAAACTCCCCATAGAGCAGCGAGCCCGATGTGGGACTCAATCCCAGGACCCTGGGATCACAGCTGGCGCTGAAGGCAGATGCTTAACTGCCTGAGCCACCCAGGTGTCCCTACAGATGCCTGAATTTAAAGTAATCTACTAGAAACTGAGGCTTGGGAAGGAAGAATACCCACCCATAGCTTATACTAATGGCATATATCCGAATAAAACTCTCACACTCTTTAGTCCGTGAATCCCTGAGGATTGCGGTACATTATCTGTGGGGGAGCAGCCAAGAGATCTGTTGAAAGGCATGGCACACCAAAGAAATGAATTGTGTAGCTTGCAATTGCTAGAAATACATCAGCTGAACCAAACTGACAGGTAATCTTAATGTCATATTTCGGCGTGTCTTCTCAGAAGAAGCACGGAGTCTTTTACTTCCCTGCCAGAAAAAAGTTGACTGATTTTTAAAGTTTCAGTGGCATAGATCTTTCCTCATGTGAGCTAGAAAGGTCTTTTTAAAAGGTAGCATGGACTAGAAAAAAGGAGCAGTCTTTGGATTTTTGTCCTTCACACCGGAGACTTGGTAGTGCAAAGTAGGTTTTGGAGGCAAAGGCAATGAGTTTGTGTCATTCTTAAGAAGTCTGGCAGAGGGTAAATCTATTAACATTGTGAAACAAAAGAGAACTGACCTTTTATGAAAATGTGGGTTAAGCCTGCACCTGTCAGCCCCACGCCTCTCACGGACTGAGCCGAGCAAAGTGAGCCGCTGACAGCGCAGTCTCTTGGTGTGGCCATGCCTTCTGCTTCAGGGTCACCTGTCCTCCAGGATGCAGATAGGGAGAAAAGAGCATTTCAAAAGCTAAGGGAAAAACACAGGCATGGCTTTCTTTTGATCTTCTACCCAGTTTTTGCAGCTAGTTGTATTTAAAACCATCACCATCAGTGGTATATATACTAAAATACTTTCCTTTTATTTATTTTTTTTTGAGATTTTATTTATTTATTTATTTAGAGAGAGAGCGTGAGCTGGGGGAGGGGCAGTGGGAGAGGGAGAGAGGGAATCTCAAGTGCACACCTTGCTAAGCACAGAGCCTGATGCGGGGCTTGATCCTACAACTCTGACTTCTTGACCTGAGCTGAAATCAAGACTCAGACGCTTAACTGGCTGAGCCACCCAGGTGCCTTAAAAAACATAGTAACAAATCTTTGAGGACTCAGTAGAATTTCTTCCAACAAATATTAGGCAGTTCAATTTTGCGTAGAATCAATTGACCAAACAATCTTGACCCCAGCAGTTCCAGGATAAGAATACAGACAATTATATCTGAACTCTGCCTGATGACAAAGCACCATCTCCCAGCACTTCGATCTTTTTAATATGCTCCCTGCTGTAAGGGAGGAGGAAGTTTTCCTTGACCTTAACAGGATCTCTAATGGGCTGGGTCTGAAATTTAAAGTGACAAAGATAGTAAGAGATGAACTACATTTTTTTTTTTAAAGATTTTTATTTGTTTATTTTACAGAGAGACACAGCGATAGAGGGAACACAAGCAGGGAGAGCAGCAGAGGGAGAAGGAGAAGCAGGCTTCCCGAAGAGCATGGAGCCTGATGTGGGGCTCAATCTCAGGACCCCGAGATCATGACCTGAGCCGAAATAAAGAGTCAGGCGCTTAACCAACTGTGCCATTGAGGCGCCCCCATGCATATTTATTTAATACAAATTTTCTGTGATACAAGACTTCCTTCCTTCATAAAGAAATGAAGATCGAAAGAAAGGATTAAACTTGAATGTTTTTATGCTGGGTTTGATAAGAACAGGAAGTTGAGGAGTGTCTGGGTGGCTTAGTGGGTTAAAGCCTCTCCCTTCAGCTTGGGTCATGATCTCAGGGTCCTAGGATCGAGCCCCGTATCGGGCTTTCTGCTCAGTGGGGAGCCTGCTTCCCCCTAGCCCTCTGCCTGCCTCTCTGCCTACTTGTGATCTCTCCCTCTCTGTCAAATAAATAAATAAAACCTTAAAAAAAATCTACATGCCTCTAAGAACGCTGGAGCTCTGTTCTTTATTAAAAAAAAAACAACGGGAAGTTGCAGAAAGACATGATAGGGTGAAGAGTATGAGCTAAGTGCAGTAAACTGAGGGGGGAAGTCAGCAAGGTCTGTTAGTTTAAATCTCTCTCTCTGTCTTCTGAAATAGGAAAGCTTCTTTCCTCTGGGTCTAAGGAGGGTACCTCTCATGTGAGGATCTTATGACCTGCTTCACGGGAAGGTCAGAGAGTCCTTCCTGCACCTGCCTGTTGTTCAGGTTCCTTCAGCCTGAAATATTCAATGTACCAAGATGTCATATTTTGGGGAAATGTGTCCTGAAGCCCATCAGTGCCATAGAAATATTTATCTCTTTCACTGAAACTATTCCCTCCTTTAATTCACAATGCAAGACAGGGCAAAGATGTTTCTCCTTGTTTTATCTAGAGGAGAATAGGCACTCTGATAGATGGAGTGAACCCGTCCCCAGAACCAGCCCCACAACCACAGTGCCCATCCCAGAGTGCCCTGCCTCACATTCCATGGACTCCTTTGGGATCTCAGCCCTTTGGCATCCAGAAAATCAGGTAGCAAAACTGATAAACAAGCGCTAATGTACCCGTGGTGGTCTTGCAGACCAATGCCCGGGTAATACACATTTTACCGAAGCCATCCCACTAGCAACTTTTCTGGTGTAGTTTCCAGAAAGCATTGCAGATGGTTTTGAGCTAGAAACATAATGAAACTGGGCCGTGAAGCAAGAAAGGAGAAATACATAAAAATTCTGGTGTCCATAAAATTTTGTTGGATAGCATAAAAACGTTGGGAACTATTTTTGGAAGGCACTCATGATTGACCTAACTCTTAATTTTATGACTGGAGTTTTCTCTGCCTTGGAGCTGGGCATAGGCTTTCTTGTCTCTTGTTTCTTCATCACTGAACAGCTCTGTATATTCACTCTGACAGGACTGGACTTTGGAGGATCTGTTCCTGGCTTCCCCCTCCTTCTCTGCAGATGGGAAGCCACAATGCTATGGTGCTCCTGCTGGAGTAGAGTCAATTCTGGGGCTGGTGACCCAATCTGTGGGATGTGCAGGATCTTAACTTTTTATTTTTATTTTTAACTTATTTATTTTTTGGATTTATTTTTATTAACGTATAATGTATTATTTGCCCCAGAGGTACATGTATATGAATCATCAGGCTTACACATTTCACAGCACTTACCATAGCACATACCCTCCCCAATTTCCATAACCCAGCCACCCTATCCCAATCCCCCCTACCCCCCAGCCACCCTCAGTTTGTTTCCCGAGTTTAGGAGTCTCTTATGGTTTGCCTTCTTCCTGGTCCCATCTTGTTCCATTTCCCTCCCCTGCCCCCCATAACCCCCCGCCCTGCCTCTCACATTCTTCATATCAGAGAGATCATGTGATAATTGTCTTTCTCTGACTGACTTATTTCCCTTAGCATAATACCCTCTAGTTCCATTCATGTTGTTGCAAATGGCAAGATTTTGTTTCTCTTGATGGCTGCATAGTATTCCATTGTATGTATGTATATATGTATATATATACATACATCTGTTTTATCCATTCATCTGTTGATGGACATCTGGGTTCTTTCCAGAGTTTGGCTATTGTGGACATTGCTGCTATAAACATTCTGGTGCACGTGCCCCTTCGGATCACTACATTTGTTTCTTGAGGGTAAATACCCAGTAGTGCGATTGCTGGATCATAGGGTAGCTCTATTTTCAACTTTTTGAGGAACCTCCATACTGTTTTCCAGAGTGGCTGTACCAGCTTGCATTCCCACCAACAGTGTAGGAGGGTTCCCCTTTCTCCGCATCTTCGCCAACATCTGTCATTTCCTGACTTGCTAATTTTAGACATTCTGACCGGTGTGAGGTGGTATCTCACTGTGGTTTTGATTTGTATTTCTCTGATGCCAAGTGATGTTTAGCACTTTTTCATGTGTCTGTTGGCCATTTGGATGTCCTCTTTGTAGAAATGTCTGTTCATATCTTCTGCTGATTTCTTGATTGGATTATTTGTTCTTTGGGTGTTGAGTCTGAGAAGTTCTTTATAGATTTTGGATACTAACCCTTTATCTGATGTGTCATTTGCAAATATCTTCTCCCATTCTGTCAGTTGTCTTTTGGTTTTGTTGACTGTTTCCTTTGCTGTGCAAAAGCTTTTGATCTTGGTGAAGTCCCAATAGTTCATTTTTGCCCTTGCTTCCCTTGCCTTTGGTGATGTTTCTAGGAAGAAGTTCCTGCGGCTAAGAGGTTGATGCCTGTGTTCTCCTCAAGGATTTTGATGGATTCCTGTCTCACATTGAGGTCTTTCATCCATTTGGAGTCTATTTTTGTGTGTGGTGTAAGGAAATGGTCCAGTTTCATTCTTCTGCATATGGCTGTCCAATTTCCCCAACACCATTTGTTGAAGAGACTGTCTTTTTTCCATTGAA
>CM052799.1:18093112-18225949 GCA_028533885.1 Nasua narica
CTGGGCTCTCTATTCTGTTCCATTGATCTATGTGTCTATTTTTGTGTCAGTACCACACTGTCTTGATGATTACAGCTGTGTAATAGAGCTTGAAGTCTGGAATTGTGATGCCGCCAACTTTGGTTTTCTTTTTCAACATTCCTCTGGCTATTCATGGTCTTTTCTGGTTCCATATCAATTTTAGGATTATTTGTTCCATTTCTTTGAAATAAATTGATGGTATTTTGATAGGGATTGCATTAAATGTGTAGATTGCTTTAGGTAGCATAGACATTTTCACAATATTTGTTCTTCCAATCCATGAGCATGGAACGTTTTTCCATTTCTTTGTATCTTCCTCAAGTTCTTTCATGAGCACTTTGTAGTTTTCTGAATACAGATTCTTTGTCTCTTTGGTTAGGTTTGTTCCTAGGTTTCTTATGGTTTTGGGTGTAATTGTAAATGGAATCGACTCCTTAATTTCTCTTTCTTCTGTCTTGCTATTGTTGTATAGAAATGCAACTGATTTCTGTGCATTAATTTTATATCCTGACACTTGACTGAGTTCCTGTATGAGTTCTAGCAGTCTTGGAGTGGAGTCTTTTGGGTTTTCCACATAAAGTATCATATCACCTGCAAAGAGTGAGAGTTTGACTTCTTCTTTGCCAATTTGGGTGCCTTTTATTTTTTTTTGTTGTCTGATTGCTGAGACTAGGACTTCTAGTACTATGTTGAATAGCAGTGGAGATAGTGGGCATCCCTGCCGTGTTCCTGATCTCAGGGAAAAAGCTCTCAGCTTTTCCCCATTGAGAATAATATTTGCTGTGGGTTTTTCATAGATGGCTTTGATGATGTTGAGGAATGTACCCTCTATGCCCACACAGTGAAGAGTTTTGATCAAGAAAGGATGCTGTACTTTGTCAAATGCTTTTCAGCATCAATTGAGAGTATCATATGGTTCTTGTTCTTTCTTTTATTAATGTATCACATTGATTGATTTGTGGATGTTGAACCAACCTTATAGCCCAGAAATAAATCCCACTTGGTCGTGGTGAATAATCCTTTTAATGTACTGTTGGATCCTATTGGCTAGTATTTTGGAGAGAATTTTTACATCCGTGTTCATCAAGGATATTGGTCTTCTCCTTTTTGATGGGGTGTTTGTCCAGTTTTGGGATCAGGGTAATGCTGGCCTCATAAAATAAGTTTGGAAGTTTTCCTTCCATTTCTATTTTTTGGAACAATTTCAGGAGGTAATATAGGTATTAATTCTTCTTTAACTATTTGGTAGAATTCCCCTGGAAAGCCATCTGGCCGTGGACTCTTGTTTGTTGGGAGATTTTTGATGACTGCTTCAATCTCCTTACTGGTTATGGGTCTGTTCAGGTTTTCTACTTCTTCCTGGTTCAGTTTTGGTAGCTTATGTGTCTCTAGGAATGCATCCATTTCTTCCAGATTGTCAAATTTGCTGGTGTATTGTTGCTCATAATACGTTCTTATAATTGTTTGTATTTCTTTGGTGTTGGTTGTGATCTCTTCTCTTTCATTCATGATTTTATTAATTTGGGTCCTTTCTTTTTTCTTTTGGTAAGTCTGACCAGGAGTTTATCAATCTTATTAATTCTTTCAAAGAACCAGCTCCTAGTTTCGTTCATTTGTTCTACTGCTTTTTTTTTTCTATTTCATTGATTTCTGCTCTAATCTTTATTATTTCTCTTTTCCTTCTGGGTTTAGGCTTTCCTTGATTTTTTTCTCCAGGTCTTTTAGGTGTAGGGTTAGGTTGTGTATTTGAGATCTTTCTTGTTTCTTGAGAAAGGCTTGTATTGCTATATACTTTCCTCTCAGGACCACCTTTGCTATGTCCCAAAGATTTTGAACAGTTGTGTTTTCATTTTCATTTATTTCCATGAATTTTTAAAAATTCTTCTTTAATTTCCTGGTTGACCCATTCGTTCTTTAATAGGATGCTCTTTAGCTTCCATGTATTTGAGTTCTTTCCAACTTTCCTCTGGTGATTGAGTTCTAGTTTCATGGCATTGTGGTCTGAAAATATACAGGGAATGATCCCAGTCTTTTGGTACCAATTGAGACCTGATTTGTGACCCAGGATGTGATCTATTCTGGAGAATGTTCCATGTGCACTAGAGAAGAATGTGTATTCTGTTGCTTTGGGATGGAATGTTCTGAATATATCTTTGATGTTCATCTGCTCCAGTGTGTCATTTAAAGCCTTTATTTCCTTGTTGATCTTTTGCTTAGATGATCTGTCCATTTCAGTAGGAGGGCTATTAAAATCCCCTAGTATTATTGTATTATTGTTGATGTGTTTCTTTGACTTTGTTATTAATTGGCTTATATAATTGGCTGCCCCTATGTTAAGGGCATAGATATTTACAATTGTTAGATCTTCTTGTTGGACAGTCCCTTTAAGTATGATATAGTATCCTTCCTCATCTTTTTTTATAGTCTTTGGCTTAAAATCTAATTTATCTGATATAAGGATTTCCACTCCAGCATTCTTTTGATGTCCATTATGGTAAATTGTTTTCTACCCCCTCACTTTAAATCTGGGGGTGTCTTTGGGTCTAAAATGAGTTTCTTGTAGACAGAATATCAATGGATCTTGTTTTTTTTATCCATTCTGATACTCTTTGTCTTTTGATTGTGGCATTTAACCTATTTACATTTAGGGTACTATTGACAGATATGAATTTAGTGCCACTCTATTGCCTGTAAGGTGACTGTTAACTGTATATTGTCTCTGTTCCTTTCTGGTCTATATACCTTTTAGGCTCTCTCTTTGCTCAGAGGACCTCTTTCAATAGTTCCTGTAGGGTTGGTTTGGTGTTTGCAAATTCTTTTAGTTTTGTTTGTCCTGGAAGCTTTTTATCTCTCCATCTATTTTCAATGACCTCCTAACTGGACATAGTATTCTTGGCTGCATATTTTTCTTGTTTAGTGCTCTGAATATATCATGCCAGTCCTTTCTGGCCTGCCAGGTCTCTGTGGATAGGTCTGCAGCCAATCTAATATTTCTACCATTGTTTGTTACAGACCTCTTGTCTGAGCTGCTTTCAGGATTTTCTCTTTGTCACTTAGACTTGTAAGTTTTACTATTAGATGACGGGGTGTAGACCTATTTTTATTGATTTTGAGGGAGGTTCTCTGTGCCTCCTGGATTTTGATGCTCATTCCCTTCACCAGATTAGGGAAATTCTCTACAATAATTTGCTCTAATATACCTTCCAACCCTGTCTCTCTTTCTTCTTCTTCTGGGATCCCAATTATTCTAATAGTGTCGTGTGTTATGGTATCACTTATCTCTTGAATTCTCCCCTCGTGGTCCAGTAGTCGTTTGTCTCTCTTTTTCTGAGCTTCTTTATTCTCCGTCATTTGATCTTCTATATCACTAATTCTCTCTTCTGCCTCATTTATCTTATCAGTAAGAGCCTCCACTTTTTATTGTACTTCATTAATAACTTTTTGGATTTCAAGTTGGTTAGATTTTAGTTCTTTTATTTCTCTAGAAAGGTATTCTCTAATCTTCCATGCCTTTTTTGAGCCCAGTTAGCACCTTGATAATTGTAATTTTGAACTCTATTTCTGACATATTACTAATGTCTGTATTGATTAGGTCCCTAGCCATTGGTACTGCCTCTTGTTCTTTTTTTTGTGGTGAGTTTTTCTGCCTTGTCATTTTGTTGAGATAAGAATAGATGAATGAGAGAGCAAAATACTAAAAGGGTAGCAATGACCCCAGAAAAATTGGAAGAGAGCCAAAACCAGGAGTTGAAGAAAAAAGGGGGGGGGAGGGAAAAGGGAAAGAAAAAAAATTAAAAAAAAAATTAAAATAAAATAAAAAAGAGAAAAAGAATATATATATATATATTAGAATTATGATTAGAACAGAGCCCCACATCTGATTTTGGGTGTTTTTGGTCTGTTAGAAGAAGCTACCTCCCAAAATTTTAAAGAAAGAAAAAACTTATAAATATACAAAAATAAGGGTAAACACTATGAAGGGATGGAATATGAGTGTAAAGATGAAGATTAAAAAAGATTCTAAAAAAGGGATTGATAAGAGGTTGGTTGAAAAAGCGAAAAAAGGGAATAAAAGAGGAAAGAATGTGATCGTGCTGGAGATTAGAACCAAGCTGTGTGCTAGATTTAGGGTAAATTTAGATCTATTAGAAGAAATTGTATCCCAAAATTTTAAAAAAAAAAGAAACCCTATTATGTATACAAAAAATAAAATTAAATACAACGAGGGTATAAAATGTGAATGTAACTGAAAATTAGAAAAGATTTTGAAAAAGGTATTGATAAGATACAATTTTAAAAATGCCAAAACTGGAAAAAGGAAAAATAAAATAAAAAAAATTATAATAAAAAAAGGAAAAAACAAAACTTAAAAAATTCAACTCTGAAAAACAAAAGGATCATGGTGAAAAAAGCCATGAATTCTATGTGTTGCTTTTTTCCTAACACTGGAGTTCTGCAGTTTTCACTGATTGATGAACTTGGTCTTGGCTGGATATTCTCATTGATCTTCTGGGGGAGGGACCCATTGCAGTGATTCTCAAATGACTTTGCCCGAGGCTGAATTGCACCACCCTTGCCAGGGGCCAGGCTAGGCAATCTGTGCGGTTTTGGTCTCAGGAGCCTTTGTTCCCTCAATGCTTTCCGTACCGCCCTGGATGCTGGGAATGAAAATGGCAGCCTCCCAACTCTGGCTCGGAGGAGCCAAGCACTCAGGGCCCCGCTCTTCAGCGCACCCTCAGAGAAAAGCAGTCAGTCCCTCCCGTCTCTCTGGTCTCCGGCCCCGCTCCGAGCTCAGCCGGCCTGTGATGGAACATTTCTATCTCTGGCGCACAGCCCCCTCTCGAGTCTCCAAACCCAGCAGATTCCTGCCGCGCGCTCCCGTGCCACTCCTCCCAAAGGGGTAAGGAAGGGGTCTCTCCGGATCTGCCCTTTGTGGGGTCCGTGCTTGAAGAGCAGTGGCCCCACTGTGCCTCGGATCACTGTCTAAGGTAGGCCTGAGCTGATAGCCGACTGCACAGCTCTGTCTCTGTTGTTGGCTTCCCTGGTCTGATACCTGGGGGCTCTGCCACCCTCAGACACCCCCAGTCCCTCTGTGACCCCATGGGTCCTGAAACCACAGTGTTCCCGTGAGGGCTCCATCCCCCGCTTTGTCCCTGGAGCGATGTCCCTCAGCAGAGCAGACTTCTAAAAGTTCCGAATTTGTGCTACGTGGCTCTGCTGCTGCCGGAACCGGCCCCTGCCCCTGTGGTTTCTCTTCCTGTTGGTTTGGATTCACTTTTCCACACGTCCTACATTCCAGAAAGTGGTTGATTTTCTGCTCCTAGAATTGCTATTCTTCCTCTCTTCTATCTCGTGTGAAGTTTGCAGGCGTTTAGAATGGTTTGATAACTCTCCAGCTGAACTTCTGGGATCTGACACTAACTTAGCCTCCTACTCCTCCGCCATCTTGCTCCTCTCCGCTTCCCCCCCCACCCCCCTGCAGGATCTTAACTTTTTAAAAACCTTTTTAAAAATTGAGTTATAATTAGCACATAACATTATCTTAGTTTCAGGTTCCAACATAAAGATTTGATAGTTGTATGCATTGTGGAATGATCACCATAATCAGTCTAGCTAATATCCATCACCAAGTAGCTACCAACATTTTTTTCTTGTGTTCAGAACTTTTAAGATCTATTCTCTGAGTGACTTTCAAATACTATTAACCACAGAATTATTAACCATAGTCACCATATGTTACAACCTGTGTGTTACATCCCCATGACTTGTGTATTTTATGATTGGAAATTTGTACCACTTTCACCCATTTCACTCGGCCTTCACCCCCTGCCTTGGGCAACCACCAATCTGTTCTCTGTGCTTATGAGTTCTTTATTTTTGTTTTTGTTTTTTATGATTCCACATATAAGTGAGGTCTGAGAGTATTTTTCTTTATCTTTCTGACTTCCCTCACTCAGCATAATGCCCTCAGGGTCCATCAATATTGTTATGAATGGCAAGATTTCCTTCTTTTTTATGGCTGAGTAGTATTCCATTGTAAGGATACACCACATCTTCTTTATCCATTCATCCATCAATCAAAAAATGGGTCACTTCCTTGACTTTTTTCTTTCTTAGCATTTCTCTGCTTATTAGAATTTCCATCAGGTAATTAGGAGCTGGGAAGGGATGTTAGGGGAGGGGAAACTAGCAACATAGAACAGCATAGGGTAAGTGCCAAGCCAGTAGTGCTGATAGCCAGAGCTGATCCCCAGATGAAGAACATGCAGAGAAGCTATTATGGAAAAGGAACTGGAACTGAGCCTTGGTGGTGGACAGAATTAGGATAGGCTGGGAGGAGAGAAGATGCCACCTCCTTTTCTTTCCTGTATGTTTTGTTACAGAGAAAACCACACAGTTTCTCTTTGGGATTGCATTCTTGAATATTTCTTGGAACATTCTTTCCAAGAAACATTCTCCTATTTGCTCTGCTGGGCTAAAGCAGTATCTCACTGAAAACTTTTTAAAGAAGATATTATTCAGTTATTGAGAGAGAGAGAGAGAGCACTCGTGTGTGAGCAGGGGAGGAGGGACAGAGGGAGAGAGAGAGAGAAAGAATCTCCAGCAGACTCCTCACTGAGCACAGAACCTGATGTAGAGCTTGATCTCATGGCCCTAAGATCAGGACCTGAGAGCCAAAATCAAGAGTTGGACGTTTCACTGACTGAGTCACCCAGGCGCCCCTCACCAATAGCTTTAAGACCCCAACATGTGAACGTTCTACATCAGAAAGTCAAACGAGAACCCCAGTCTTCCCTCCACCACCTGATGGCTGGCTCTTTAGAAGTCATTTAGCTTCTTTGGATCTGTTTTCTCATCTTTAAAAAAAAAAAGGTTAATAATATCTACCTCCTAGACTTGTAGAAATATGCCTGTATTGAGAAGTTGTGGGCAAATGGACTAACATTTGCCTTCTACATAGTAAGGGTTCAATCAATAACGAGGCTCGCTTCCTTTCTTGTAGTTCATAAACGACCTTTGTTGTTTTAGAAGTAGGGAACAACAAGCCTGGCTCCTGGCAGCACATAAAGACTGTGGTACCTTTGCTGAAATGCTTGTCTCTGGAATGCAGGTCAACAACCTTCCTGGAAACCCAAGCCTGCCCTCTCACTGGTGGTCACCCACAGACCCTCATCCCTGCACGGGAAAGGGGTGTTGGCACAACGCTTCACATTTCCTGGTACATTGCCATCCATGACCCTCAAGAGCCCTGGGGTACACGCTGGCTGTCAAGAGGATTAAAGCACAGCAGAGTTTAGGACTGAAAAGTGCTGAGGCCAGGCATGTATGTTACCAAGTGAGGACATTTGTTAGCCAAGGACAAGTACATACTGCTAGGTAATCAGAAGCTTCCCAGTGAGCTAGTCTAGCACAGAGTTACAGTAATTTTTCTTGCATATATGCCCCTGGGGGGGCCTTCCAAAATCCTCTAGTAGTGCAATCAGAGAGGGCAGACATGCTGGGTAAACCTGCCCTTTACCAGCAGAGAAAGGGAAAAATAGCCTTTGTGCTCTCTTTCATTGACTGAAACATCTTACTGGGAAAGTGTTCACGATGAGAGAGAGAATCCGGTTTTGGTTGTAAGACTAGGAATTGAAGAAAGGGGGAGGTTGCATTATCAAAGGCCTCCCTCCCCTGGCCCCCTGCAAGCTGAATAATATCCCTTTAAAAGCTAAATGTAATTTCAGACTGAATTGGGACACACCTCCAAGTCTTAGGTCCTTATGCTCCAGGGTTTCGGTTGAATTAACAACAACAAAACCAGTAACACAAAGAACAAAGTATTTCCAGTCAGAGAAATGGATCTAAGGTCCCAAACTCCCCCCAACCACCAAAGGTGAAACCACCTGTTTTCACATGTGCTACTCCTCTTGGAAGGGAGGGGCTCTGTGGCTCTGAGGAGTGGCTTCTGCTGGGCATCCAGCCTCCCACTCAGCAGACTCACCGCATTCCAAGTCTGTACGTCCGTCTGGACCTCTGTTCTCTCTTGATCTGACGGGCAACGAGTCCGTGGAGAGGAATTGAATTTGTGTTGAAGAAAGTGTTTATTCTCTGGGAGATGAGATGTTAGGGACAGTGGCTTAGGAGAAGCTCTTAGAGGTAAGAAAACGATGTTATTATGATTTTTAAAGATCTTTATTTTTATTTTAAAATTTTATATATTTTTAATTTTACTTTTAATTTTTTAGTTTTCTTTCTTTATTTGACAGAGTGGGGGAGCACAAGCAGGGTGGGGCTACAGAGGGAGAGGGAGAAATAGGCTCCCTGCTGAGTGGGGAGCCAGATGCGGGGCTGGTTCCCCAGACCCTGGGATCCTGACCTGAGCTGAAGGCAGCTGCTTAACTAGACTGAGCTACCCAAGTACCCCTCGATTTTTATTTTTTTAAGTAATCTCTACACCCAATGCAGGGCTTGAGTTCACAATCCTGAAATAGAAAGTTGCACGCTCCACTGACTGAGCCAGCCAGGTTCTGAGTTCAGCCATAACTGAAAATCATGTTGTTATTATTACTACCCTCTTTTCCTTTTTCTTGCCTTATCATTAAATAGTGGGGAAAAAAAGGATCACTTAAAAACATATTCGAAGATAGCCTTCCAATGTTTTAGGCAGACTAAACTCTTGTTTAGAATGGATTTTGGCCTGGAAAGTTGAATAGTCACCTGGTAGAAAAGAGAAATTAAAGGTAGTTTTAACGATGTGAAGAAAAAATTGATACACTCTTTCATTGTCCTTTAATGACAGTGTTATCTGCAGATTCATTACAATGGGGACCTGAGCCTTCCTAAGGTGATATCCTCAGACACCTCAGAAAAGTATGCCCTAATTAGAGGAGAGGATTTTGAAGGTGGTAGAAAAAAGGATTTTCTTTTGGGAGTGTTTTTGCCATTCGAAAGCCAAAGGACAAATTTCTCTGTCCTTGAGCTTCCTTATATTTCTGAAGTCCCTGATTAATTGATGGTATGAAGAATTCTCTATCTCATTGACCCCTTCCCTCCTTATTCAAAGCCTGGATTTTTTTGTAGTTCGGTTTTGTCCTCAGTGTAATTAGAGACAAAACATCAACTCATCACTATGTAATCTAGGTCAAATCTTAATTTGAGTATCTTTTTAGTTGAAAACCTTTTTCAATGGAAATTGAAATTTAATTCCATCCTTTTTAAAACATTTGTAACAAAATATTTCAGTGTGTTCAGATTTCTGGTGATAGTTGAGTTTATACTGAGATATCCCTAAACAATCAGTCAAGCTGAGAAGCTGCACACATGTGCTAGAAGTTAGAATGAATTAAAAGCAGGGAGTGATGCTGATGAAAATGTTGTAGACAGACCCAGGTGTAGCAAAACTGAGAGGTGGCTTTTAACCTGGGGTCTGTGGATGTCTCTTAGAAATTCTGTGAATACCCTGGGATTAAAAACAAGATTTTGTGTGTGCTTTTGCCTCAGGAGAGTATTGGTGGCTTTCATGAGATCTCAAAAAGGTCCATGTCTCCCCACCCCCAAAAGATTAGGAACCACAAACATTTGAAAATGCTCAGTACATTGGACTAAATTTAAGAAATTGATAAGAAGAAACTTCTCTTTCAGGGTGCCTGGGTGGCTCAGTTGGTTAGACGTCTGCCTTCGGCTCAGGTCCTGGGATTGAGTCCTGCATTGGGCTCCCTGCTTAGCGGGAAGCCTGTTTCGCCGTCTCCCTCTGCAACTTCCCCCACTCATGCTCTCTCTCTCTCTCAAATAAATAAATAATGTCTTAAACAAAACAAAACTTCTCTTTCTATTTGAAAGGCTTTGAATGTTAGATATCGGATCTAGAACTTAACAATGTATTAAGAATTTCAAATCCAAATGCCACGGTTATAAAAATTATGTCACAGGGAAATTAGATTTAAAAAGGAGACACCTGTCTTCTGGTGTGGGATGGTCTTTTTTTTTTTTTTCTTCAGTGTTCCAAGATTCATTGTTTATGCACCACATCCAGCGCTCCACGCAATACATGCCCTCCTTAATACCCACCATCGGGCTCACCTAACTCCTCACCTCCCTCCCCTCCAAAACCCTAGGTTGTTTCTCAGAGTCCACAGTCTCTCATCGTTCATATCCCTCTCCGATTTCCCCCAGTTCACTTTTCCTTTCCTTCTCCTAATGTCCTCCATGTTATTCCTTATGCTCTTAATTCAAATGAAAAATTTCCTGAGAACTGGTGGATCTCTCAGGAGTCTGGAAGCCAGGTGCTGTGGGTGGAAAAATGCCCAGTGAATGCCACTGGGGGGCGCTGTGGCACAGGGAGAGAAAGGAATCCCAGGTGGACTATTCCTCAGCTTCCATTCCCCCCCCGCCCCCCCATGAGACCTTGGGCAGGTCATTTAATTTCTCTCTGGGTCAGCCTTGTTATCTGGAAAATAAGATCTGGTCTTAATATGTTTCAATGAGACTAAGGTATGACAGACAGCGAAGTGCTTTTTAAAAAAGTGCACTATGGCCATTAAAAGAAATACTTTGGTAAAGGTGGCTAAAATACATGGCTAAAAAGTTGAGATACAATCCATGTGCCATAACGAGTCACTCTTTTAAAGTGTACAATGCAGTGGGTTTCAGTTTATTCACAAAGCTGTGTCATCAGCACTCTCTAATCCCAGAGCATTTTCATCTGCCCCCAAAAGGAAGCCTCATACCCATTAGCAGTTTCTGCCCGTTTCTCCCTGCCCCCAGCTTCTGGTAACCACTAATCTAGTTTCCATCTCTATGGATATGTCTATTCTGGACATTTTTGACATTCCATATATAATGCTCATATTCTGGACATTCCATAAGTGGAATCCTATAATATGTGGCCCTTTGTGACTGGCTTCTTTTATTTACAATCATGTTTCCAAGGTTCCTCCACATTGCGGTGTGAATCATGAGTCCTTATTCTGACCTATCAGGGGCACTGGAATGATGATCGCTTTTCTTTTTCTTTCGATTTCTAGAGCACCCTCCCTTTTAGGTCCTTCCTGCTCCCTGGCTCAACTCTCAGCCTCCTTCCATGCTTCTTCCTTATCTTTCAGTCTTTTTAATGTCAGTAAACCCCAGGGCTCAGACAGCAGATGTCTTCTCTTCTTTATTCCTGCTCCCATGGGGCCCTCACCCAGTCTCATGGGTCTATAGCCCATACGTGGCATCAACTCCTAAATCAGCATCACCAACCCAGACTTTCTCCTGAATTCCAAAGCTGTATCTTCATCTCGCCTTGGGTCTCTAATATGCATTGCAAAAGCAGCTTGTCACCACACCTCCTGCCTTCCAATTTCTCCCCCAGCCTTCCTTCTAGTTGCTCAGACCAAAAATTTTGTAGTCATGCTTGAGTTTCCTTCTACACTGCATCTATGAGCAAATCCTGCTGGCCTGTTCTTCAAAACTCATCCAGAATCCAGCCCCTTCTCATTGCTTTCATTGCTAAGCCCCTGGTCTAAGCCCCTTTCACCTCCTGTTGGATAATTGTGATAAACTCCTGACCAGTGTCCCAGATACCACCCCTCACAGTATATTCTTAGAGCCTTGAGAAATCATTTTAAAGATTTATTTATTTGAGAGCGAGAGAGCAGGGGGAGGGGCAGAGGGAGAGAGCGAAAATCTGCAAGCGGACTGCCTGCTGAGTGCAGAGCCCAATGCAGAGCTTGATCCCAGGACCCTGAGATCGTGTCCTGAGCAGAAATCAAGTGTTGGCCACGTAACCGACTGAACCACCCAGGGACCCCTTCTGTTCAAAAAATTGTTCAATCCGGGGCGCTTGGGTGGCTCAGTGGATTAAAGCCTCTGACTTTGGCTCAGGTCATGATTTCAGGGTCCTGGGATCGAGTCCCGCATCGGGCTCTCTGCTTGGCGGGGAGCCTGCTTCCCTCTCTGTCTGCCTGCTTCTCTGCCTACTTGTAATCTCTCTCTCTGTCAAATAAATAAATAAAATTAAAAAAAAATTGTTCAATGGATCCCCATGTTGGTTAGAATAAAAGCCAAACTTCTTACAGTGTCTTACAAGCTCTACATGATGAGCCCCACCCCCTTCCCCCATCCCATCACACTAACTGCCTGCCACTCTCCATCTTGATTTCTTGGATTCAGCCACCTGGATTCCTTGCTCTCCTTCCTAGAGCACATGAGAACACACATATTCTCATCTCAAGGCTCCTGCATGTGCTGTTCTTTCTTTCCTTTTTTTTTTTTTTTAAGATTTATTTATTTATTTGACAGAGAGAGGGAGAGAGAGAGATCACAAGTAGTCAGAGAGGCAGGCAGAGAGAGATGGGGGGAGGCAGGCTCCCTGCCGAGCAGAGAGCCCAATGCGGGGCTCAATCCCAGGACCCTGAGATCATGACCCGAGCCGAAGGCAGAGGCTTTAACCCACTGAGCCACCCAGGTGCCCCTGTGCCGTTCTTTCTGTCTAGAGTGCTCTTCCCTCAGATATCTCAGTTCCTCATCTTTTAGTTCTGTGTTCATATGTCACCTAATCAAAGAAGCCCACTCTGAACACACTATTTATTTATTAAATTAAAAAATTAATTTATTTGACAGAGAGAGATCACAAGCAGGCGGAGAGGCAGGGGGAGAGAGAGAGGGAAACAGGCTCCCCACTGAGCAGAGAGTCCCATGCGGGGCTCGATCCCAGGACCCCGAGATCATGACCTGAGCCAAAGGCAGAGGCTTTAACCCACTGAGTCACTCAGGTACCCCTGAACGCACTATTTATTTAAAAATGCAACTTGCACCCAGCCCTGACCTCATATTCTCAATGCCAATTTCTCTGCTTTTCTTTTTCCTACAGTACTTGCCTACTGGCAAATACACATACACAGAAATAAAGGCAGCCACAAGTGCACACATTTTCCACCTCTATAGACTGATAGCACATGTGTGCACACATGTTTGCACCTATGCAAACATGTATGAACACACCTGCACCTGATTGTCTATTACCTGCCTTCCCCCGTCGTATTTAAGCTTTGTGGTTTTAGGAATTTAATTTTATTCCCTGTTATATTCCCAGAGCCTAGAATCGTGCTCAGCACATGGCAGGTTCTCAAAATATTTTCACTGAATGAATGAATCAATTGAATATATACTTCATTTCCCCCCAAGAGAAAAGTGGCAGGAGCAGAAACTTACAGCATTATTTGATTGCCTTCTGCTTGACGTGAAGCAGTGGGCCTTCTGTTTCCTTGCCAAACTTAGGCTGGTCAGGAATAACACAGCCCCTCTGAGCTCTGGGCTAACAGTGATTTCTCCTGGATGTTTAAGCAGCACATTTCCCCTCTTTGATAATGTCAACATTTATGCCCATCTGTGAGTCTGGCACAGAGCCTTCCTTCCCTCCAGATGTGCGGATGCTTGGCTTTTGGGTAGAGATGCCAAACAGAGAAAGGAAGATTATTTGGGGGGCTAGGGATTACTTCCAAAAGCCAAATGTGATGGAAGTGTTATCACAAAGGCTAGCACACATAAGCAGCTTGAAACCTGGTTTGAACACTTCTGCTGGCTATAAGTCGAGATGAAAAGAAATTCTTAGTCCCAAATTATCAGACTTTCAGAATCAGAAGGGCATGTCTTGTCCTTGCTCCTCTCCTTTCCTTCCTCTCTCTTTCCTTCCTCAAATAGGACACCAAGGGCCAAAGAAATGAGGCAGATCTCCAGGGTCACATGGTTAATGGCTGAGTCAGAGCCAAACTCAGGGTTCCTGATTCTTGCTCGTTGGAATACATTATGCTGCCCTCCCAGTAAACAGGGAAATAGGAAAATGCTTAAGTAAATTTCTTGGAAGAGTTGACTGCCTAGCTCTCAAAAAGCTCAGTACCAGTGGGCAAACAGCTAGAGTGTCACCCGAGAGATGGAGAAATGAACGTTTCTTGGTCTTTAACCACTCTGAAGTTTCCAGTTGCTCTCTCTAATTTTGTAGATCTCTTCCAAGTCAATTTATCTTTAGCTCAAGTCATCATCTGCTCATTTACTTGCATAGAGCTTATATTCTTCTATGGGCAAGAGGGAACAGAGAGCATCCCAAGGCAAATGCAGTGTTGAAAAAATTACTACCAAAAATGTAATGTACATGAAACATAGTAAAACTAATAACAGCCAACATTTGTTGAGCATATTATGTGTATCTAATGCTATTATTACTTTTCATACATCATCATACCCGATCTTCAGGACCTGTGAGGTGGGTCCTACCGTCATCTCCATGTTACAAAGGCAAAACCAGGGGCTAGGAGAGGTTAGGTAACTGGGATTGAGGGTTTTTTTTTTTTTTCATTCTTAAAATATTTTTTTTTTTTTGCGAGAGAGAGAGAGAGCATGAGTGGGAGGGAGGAGCAGAGGAAGGGGGAGAAACAGATCCCACACCAAGCAGCGAGCCTGACAAGGCCATGGGGCTCGATCCCAGGACCCCAGGATTGTGACCTGAGCCAAAGGCAGGTGCTTAACTGACGGAGCCAGCTAGGCACCCCTTAAAATATGCTAGTAAGACAGTTCTTTTTAAAACAATATTTTATTTATTTATTTTGACAGAGAGAGAGCCTAGTTAGAGAGGGAACACAGGCCGGGGGAGAGCGGCAGTGGGAGAGGGAGAGGGAGAAGTAGACTTCCTGCTGAGCAGGGACCCCGATGTGGGGCTCTATCCCAGGACCCTGAGATTATGACCTGAGCTGAAGGCAGACGCCTAATGACTGAGCCACCCAGGCACCCTCAACATACAGTTCTTTTGCCATTCACATACCCTATGTCTCTCTCTGGTTTGGGGGGTATGGAAATATATCTGTCTATACAGTTTCTGAGTCCCCCCCCCCCCCACATTGGTGGTTTCTGGTAGTAGGACATTATATTACAGTTATGTAGACTTGGATATACAGATCATTATAGATAAGCATATAGAATAGAACACACATATATAATTTGGAACACTCATTCTCAGTCGCTGTCACAGATCCTCTGAAAGGGCTCCTTACACATGTTGAATCTAAGATTTGATGCCAGTAACTACATTCTAAACCACTGTGTGATAGAAGGTAAAACTAGAATGTATTTTGTGTGTTTTCTTTGTATTTTTATAACACTTATAATAAAAGAGCTTTAGCATGACAGTTGTCTTATATAAGTCAAAGGATCATTTAATATAGTGACACTTTACCAAGCTCTACAACTCTTAGCAGAAAATATAGATGTAAACCTTCATGATGGTGGAATAGGCAATGGTTTCTTAAATATGATACCAAAAGCATAAGCAACCAAAGAAAAAACAGATAAATTGAACTTTTTAAAAATTGAAAACTTCTGTGCATCAAAGGACACTATTGAGAAAGTGAGAAGACAATCCCCAGAGGGAAAACATTTGCAAATCTTGTATCAGATGAGTCTAGGAACTACAATGCATAAAGAACTCTTACAATTCAATAATGAAAAGACAAACAATCCAATTTAAAACCAAAGGAGGGGCACCTGGGTGACTTGATGGGTTATGCAGCTGATTCTTGGTTTCAGCTCAGGTCATGATCTTGGGGTGCTGGGATCAAGCCCTGCGTTGGGCTCCATGCTCAGCTGGGAGTCTGCTTGAGGATTCTCTCTCCCTCCCCCCCTCCCTCCTTCCCTGCCTCGTGTACACACGTACTCTTTCTCTCTCTCTCAAATAAATAAATAAATAAATAAATAAATAAATCTTTAAAAAAATAAAAATAAGCAAAGGATCGGAATAGACGTTTTCCACAGTAGACATACCCATGGTCAGTGAAAGCAGGAAGAAGTGCTCAACACCATTAGTCATTAGGGAAACAAGTCTAAAACAGAATGAGATACCACTTCATACCCAACCACCACCAAGAAAAGAACAAGGGACAGGAGTTGGGGAGGATGTGGAGAAATTGGAAGTTTCCTGTGTTGCTGAGGGAGAGGTAAAATGGTGCAGCCATTTTGGAAAATGCAGACTGGGAGCTTCTCAAAACAAGAGCTACCACAGGACCCAGCAATTCCATTCCTACATGTACACCAAAGAGGATCGAAAACATGTTTCCATATGAAAATAAGTACATGAGTGAACTTGTGCATGAGCGCCCATAGCAGCATTATTGATAGCCAAAGAGCACAAACAACCCAGTGCCCATGTGACGAGTGCAAACTGACGAGTGCATGACAAAATGTGGCGTATCCACATGATGTAATATTATTAAACCAAAAAAGGAACAAAGAACTGACACATGGGACAGGCGGATGAACCTTGAAGACATCGTGCTAAATGAGAGAAGCTAGACACAAAAGGTCCCATATTATCTGATGCCATTTACATGAAGGATCCAGAATAGGCAAATCCATAGCGACTGAAAGTAGATTGGTGGTTGCCAGAGGCTGGGAGGAAGGGGGAATTGGGAGTAACTGCTGACAGACCAGGGCTTTCTTTTTGGCGTGATGCCCCAGTCCTGTAGTTACGTAGTGTTGATGGTTGTACAACTCTGTGAGTATTCCACTGAATTATACATCTGAAAATGGAGATTTTTTTATCTCAATAAAAAATGGCATTTTGCAGGCTTTAAGTGATACATATATTTGAATCATCTTATTTAAATTAGGTTTCTGTGCTCTTTATTGCAAGAAAGCTTTGCTTTTTTTTTTTTTTTTTTGTAAGTATTCCGTCGGGGTTTGGTTTTGAGGCACTGCCAAGGTGGGGTAAGCGCATGTGTGTTTTGAGTTGTCAGGACCTGTATCACAGTTGTTTTGCTTCCACTCCTCCCCAGCTTGTTTTCCAGAAGAGAGGGAGGAGACCAGCTCAACACCCGAACTGGGTCTCCAATATGGCGATACGTTGGATGAATAGAATCTAAGACTTGAGCAAGAGAAAGCAGACCTTGGTAGTCCGTATCGTAGTTACCTTTGGTGGGGATGATTATGACTTGGAAGGAAACAGGAGGGATGTTTCTGCAATTTGGGGCATATTCTATTTTTTCAGAGCCCTGTCACTCTGATAGTGATAGTCTTCACTATCCCCTAATGACTGTTTTCAAGAGCAAGGTCATGGCTAACCTGTGCTCCTATGCATTGGAGCTGCTGGACCAGGTGATGCTCTAAATCAGGTGGATGTGACCCACTCCCTGCTCGGCCATCCACATCAGACACCCAGAAGCCACCTACCATGTCCTTGCTCTTTCCACCTGGACCCAGAAAAGTTCTTGTAGGTGCCACTACCAACTGACCTTCTAGTAGGCTCAAGCCCACAATCCCACATCCAAAATATTTGGTGCCAGATGTCCTTGGGGATCTACATGTGTTTGGATTTGAGCAAGGTGATACGTTTGCATATAAACTGGCTATTATGTAACATTGCTGGGACAGCCCGAGGCAGCTCTCTGTAATCAGACAATGATGAATATTTACAATGAAGTATGATAAAGACTACAAATGGTGTCATGTCAGTTCAGGCCTGGGAATGCTGTCAAGGGAGTTTGCATCAAACTTCAAAAAACTTTTTGGCTTTCAGAGCTTTGGGCTTTAGAATTGCCTAAGAGAGAACATGGACCTGTATCAGTCAATATTACCATGGAGTGAGTGGGTCTCAGTTCTTTCTTGACAGAGGTTTTCATGGTGCAGGTGCTGTGTGGGAAAGGTAGTGGAGAAGTGCTTTGGGTGGGGAGGAGTTTCAGGGTCCCTGGGCTGCACCTCTGGGTCAGTAGATGCAGGGGGAGGAGTGGCAAAAAGATACCCTTGATGAGGTGCGGCAGAGATGCCTGGAGTAGCGTGATCCTGTTTGGGATTCTACTCTCCTTCGTGGCACCTACTAAACTGTCAATGCTTGTTAACATTTCATTGATTCCTGCAGCACAGTGGGGCCTTCCTGGAGCGCTCAACCAGAGCCACAATTATAATGTAAAATTTCTGGAGACCAATATTTATCTAAATGAAGTTAATTATAGGCATGATAAAGCTCACTTAGACATGTGTTTTGAAGAGATTAGAATTGAATTCCTTGAACAAGGAGCAGGGGAAGCCATTCTTGGAAAATTGATTTGCCATCATTCCAGCAATCATTCAACAGGATATATGTTCACTGTGGGAGTGACTTCTAAATGTTCTCTTTATGGACTGTCTATGGGGGTAGAAGGGGAATAAACAGACAGATCTCTCATCACATGGGGAAGGTGTCCCCCACAACCACACCCCTGTTAATTAATCTTGGTGTAAACTGTTTAAAAGGAACAGCAAAGAAAGTGATGTTGAGGGATTACTTATATGTAAACAGGATGGAAGATGGTAGCCAGAGGTGGGCTTGGTTTGTAAGCTGATTTTAATTGCGATTGGTTATTACATTTTACAAAAATGTAACATTTTGGGGGGTTGTTTTACAACCTCAGAAATCACTTCCTGTCTCTCTCTTGCCTCTTCTGTCACCTGCCCATAAATATATTTCATTTTGATCCATTTTACAGATACTTGTTTAATAAGTGCTTTCTGCAGTGCTGGAGATGCCACAAAGATGTAGCAGGTGCTAGGGAGATAGAGCTGTTAGGACATCGTCCTGGCCCTCTAAAGCTGGTAAGGCAGACAAATAAATTCGATAGTTGCGTATGTACCATGGGAGACATTAAGTCCTGGATGGATGTATCTGTCGAGTATTATAGCAGCCCAGAGGAGGGGTATCTAAATCAGCCTGGACTAGAAGTGGCGCTCAGAAACGAAACTTTGGATGAACATTTTTCTTCTTGCCTACCAGTATAAAAAACTTAAATAAAATGCACAGATTGTGATACAGTGCACTGAATTTTGACAAATGCATACATCCATGTAAATACCACTCAATCAAGATGTAAATCATTTTCATCACCACAGAAATTCCCTTCATGCCTCCTTTCAGCCAGCACCCCAACTCCATCCACCACAGCAGAAGCAATCAGATGCACTGCCCTTGGTCTAGGCATTGACAATAGGAAGAGGAAGAGGAAGGGCAATTTCATGGGGAGGAACATTGTGCAAAGGCATGGACATGTGAGAAATTGTGGCGTTATATAAGGGGCCTCCAGTCCTCTCGTATTGCTGGGGCTGAGGGCATGTCCTCTCTGTTGGGTGGAAATCTTGCAGAGATGGTGTTAGGAGCCAGTTTGCCAAGGGATGGGAAGCCAAACAACTTGATTTTCATCCTCTAAGATGAAGGGGGTATGGAAGGGTTTCAGGCAGGGGAGTGATACTGGTACTATGACTAGTGTACTTATTATTATTATTATTATTATTATTATTTTGCTAATTAAAGTATTTTTTTCAATATTTTTATTGTGGTGAAATATACACAATGTAACATTTACTTTCTTAACCATTTTTTAATGTACATCTATGTTATTGTGCAACCATCACACTGCCCATCTCCATCTCCAGATCTCTTTTTATCTAATAAAACTGAAACATACCTATTAAACAATAACTCCACATTTCCCCCTACCCCCAGTCCATGGAAACCACTATCCTACCTTCTTTCTCTATGAACTTGACTACTTTAGAGACCTCATCTGAGTGGATGCCTGGCTGGCTTAGTCAGTAGAGCATGTGACCCTTGATCTTGGGGTTGTAAGTTCAATTCTCCCCTCATGGTCCAGTAGTTGTTTATCTCTCTTTTTCTTAGCTTCTTTATTCTCCATCATTTGGTTTTCTATATTACTAATTCTCTCTTCTGCCTCATTTATCCTAGCAGCAAGAGCCTCCATTTTTTTAAAAAAGATTTTATTTACTTATTTGACAGGGAGATCATGAGTAGGCAGAGAGGCAGGCGGGGGGGGGGGGGTGGCGGGAAGCAGGCTCCCTGTGGAGCAGAGAGCCCAATGCGGGGCTCGATCCCAGGACCCTAAGATCATGACCTGAGCTGAAGGCAGAGGCTTTAACCCACTGAGCCACCCAGGCACCCCTAGCCTCCATTTTTTTTATTGCACCTCATTAATAGCCTTTTTGATTTCAAGTTGGTTAGATTTTAGTTCTTTTACTTCTCCAGAAAGGGATTTTTATTTCTCCAGAAAGGAATTCTCTAGTATTTTCCATGCGTTTTTCAATAATTGTCATTCTGAATTCTAGTTCTAACATCTTACTAATGTCCATATCGATTAGGTCCCTAGCCATTGGTACTGCCTCTTGTTCTTCTTTTTGAGGTGAGTTTTTTTCACCTTGTCACTTTATCCAGATAAGAATAGAAGAATGAGAGAACAAAATACTAAAAATATACGACCCCAGAAAAATATACACTAACCAAATCAGGAGAGACCCAAAACTGGAGGGAGAAGAAAGGAGGGGAAAAAAAAAATCTATCTATCTATATATATATCGATATATATATCTGTGTGTGTGTATGCATATATATATGTACATGTATATGTGTGTATATATACATATATATATTTGCATTTATATTTATATTGGACTGGTGAATAGAACAGAGCCACATACTTGATTTTGGGTGTATTTTGGTCTGTTGGAAGAAACTGCCTCCCAAATTTTAAAGAAAGAAAAACTTATATATATATATATATATATATATATATATATATATATTATACAAATATAAGGATAAACACAATGAAGGGATGCAATATGAATGTAAAGATGAAAATTAAAAAAGATTCTAAAAAAGGAATTGATAAGAAATTGGCTGAAAAAAGAAAAAAAAAGAGGAAAGAATATGATCAGGCTGGAGACCAGAACAAAGCTATACACTAGATTTAGGATATATTTTACTCTGTTAGAAGAAACTGTATCCTAAAATTTTAAAGAAAGAAAAAAATATATATATATGTATGTACGTATATATATACATACATATATATACAAAAAATAAGGCTAAATACAATGAAGGGATAGAATGTGACTATAACAATGAAAATTTAAGAAGATTTTTAAAACGGTGTTGATAAGAGGAAAAATTAAAAAAATAAGAAAAAAATTAAATTTAAAAATTTTAACTTTGAAAGACTAATGAATCATGGGGAAAAAGCCATGAATTCTATGTGTTGTACTCCCACAGCTCTGATGTTTTTCAGTTCTCATTGATAGGTGAACTTGGTCTTGGTTGGATGTTCTCGTTGATCTTCTGGGGGAGGAGCCTGTTGCAGTGATTCTCAAATGTCTTTGCCTGAGGCAGGATTGCACCACCCTTGCCAGGGGATGGGCCAGGCCAGGCAATCTCCTCGGGTTCGCTCTCGGAAGGTTTTGTTCCCTGAATGCTTTCCGTACGGCTTTGGAGGATGAGAATGAAAATGGTGGCTGCCCAATCTCCAGCTGGTAGGAACTGAGAGCTCAGGGCCCCACTCTTCAGTGCGCCCTCAGAGGAATGCAGTCAGTCACTTCCGTCTCCCTGGTCTCCAGCCATGCTCCATGCTCACCCGGCCTGTGCCCAAGTGTTTCTATCTCTGGTGCACAGCCCTGTTTGGACTCTGCAAACCCAGCAGATTCCTGCAGCGTGCTCCTGCTTTGCTCCTCCTGAAGGAGGAAGGAGGAGGTCTCTCTGGATCTGCCCCTTGTGGGGTCCCTGCTCTAAGAGCAGTGGCCTGACTGTGCCTTGGACCACAGTTTAAAGTAAGCCCGAGCTGAGAGCTCACTGCTCAGCTCTGTCTCTGTAGCCCACTTCCCTGCTCTGATACCTGGGAGCTCTGCCACACTTAGGTACCCCAGGTCTTTCTGTGACCCTGCAGGTCCTGAGACCACACTGTCCCTGCGAGCGTTCCACCCCCATTTAGCCTCTGGAGCAATGTCCCTCAGTGGAGCAGACTTCTAAAAGTTCCGATTTTGTGCTCCGCTGCTCTTCTGTTTGCCAGGAGCCAGCCCCTCCCCCTAAAGTCTATCATCCAATATATCGCCTCGGATTCACTTCTCCGCATGTCCCACCTTCCAGAAAGTGGTCGCTTTTCTGGTCCTAGATTGCTGCTCTTCTTCTCTTTGATCTCCTCTTAAATCTGTAGGTTTTCAGAATGGTTTGATAGCTAATATGCTGAACTTCTGGGACCCAATGATATTTAGGTCTCCTACTCCTCTGCCTTCTTGCTCCTCCTTCCCAAATCAATCTATGATTTTAAATGGGAATGGCTACCTTGTGGGGTTGTTGCAAAAATAAAGCAGGAGAGTACATACAATGCAACAGTGCTTGATACCTGGCCAAGTGCAAAGTAAGTGGTGTTTCGCTATGAGGATGATGATCATGATGACAGGAGTCTCTTTTAGGAACAAGAGGGTTGTTTTTTTTTTTTTAACTGAAATGTAATTGGCATAGTACATTGTATTAGTTTCAGGTGAATAGTATAATGATCTGGTATTTGTATGCATTATGAAATGATCACCACATTGAGTCTAATTGCATCCATCATCACCCATAGTCACAAATTATCTTTTTCTTGTGATGAGGAGTTTTAAGATCTACCCTCTTAGCAAGTTTTGACTATGCAATATGGGTTTTTTTGTGTTTTGTTTTTTTGTTTGTTTGTTTGTTTTTTAGAGACAGAGAACTTGTGAGCCAGGGGAGGGGCAAAGGGAGAGGGAGAGAATCCCAAGCAGACTCCCTGCTCAATGTGGAGCCCTACATGGAGCTTGATATCATAACCCCAAGATATGACCCAAGCCAGAACCAAGAGTTGGATGCTCAAATGACTGAGCAATCCCTACAGTAATCTTAACTACAGTCAACATGCTGTACATTCCTAGAGGTGATTATTGATGGATGCCAAGCATTTCTTTCTTTCCTTTTGTCCTATTCCCCAGCTCATGTTCTTCTTTCCCTTTTAAGTTTCTCCTTCTTTTGTCTTTTTTCCCCTTTCCTGTCCAAGTTATAGTTTAACATTATTGATGATTCCCTTATGTATTGCTTTGTGTCTGGTAGCCTGAGCACAGGGCTGTAGCCTTTGTTTCGTCTTGAGAATGACCTGGAACGTGTCCTGGGTGCAAGTAGGGAAATGCATGGGAGATTATTGCTGGGAAAATCTAGAAGAATTTTTGCGGACTCAAGAGGCTCTATTTAGGTAGCCAGATCTAATGCAAGTTTTTCATAATTACCCAAGTTTTATAACTTCTTTTTATATGTAAATGCTCAGAGATTTTTGTCCTTAATGAAAGGAGTGCTTGGGTGTTTCTATACTTCCTGTGCAAGATAATCATTTTTAATAGGCATTTATCTTAACATTAAGTGAATTATTTTTATCAACCTAAAGAAAATGGCAAATAACCATGGAGAAAAGTTGCATTTCAAAGTTCAAGTGGATAAAGCATTTTGAGGGCAAAGTTCTATTTTATTGATAGGAAATTGTTAAATTCATTTCTCTATAAAATCTAGTGATCTGTCCCCTTATGTGAAGAGAGACAAAATATCTGATTAAATAAATATTGCTTGGCATCAAACAATTGATCAAATATTTTAATGAAGACAATTTAATGCTCAGTGTTGGTGTTGGACAGTGCCTGCATTTGAAACTCCCTTTCATATTAATTCATATTAATTCAATGTCACTGATCACTTTGATTCACACAAAGGAACAGAGATGATTCTTTTCTGTGGGACCTCAAAAACAAAAGCTGAACTGACACAAGTGGAGGAAATGAAACAAGATTCATTAGGCCTTTTTGAAAGCATGTGGCGTGGGTGCGCTTTCTTCTGACTAAATTGATAGTTTATTTGCTTTTGAAGTGTGAAAGGGAAAGACAGTTACCTGAAAGAAGCTCCAACCCCTGGAGCAAGAATGGCGTGCCTTTGGGAGTTCTCAGTCCCTTGTGGACTGTTTGCTTTTCTAAACCGCTTCTCCAAAGAAAACATTAGAATGCAAATTTGTTTGAAAAATTAAGTTGTTTTTCATGCTCTGAAAAGTGAACTTATATGAGTAAACACTCTCTGGGCTTAGCCTTTCTTTCTTTCTTTCTTTCTTTCTTTCTTTCTTTCTTTCTTTCTTTCTTTCTTTCTTTCTTTCTTGATTTTATTTATTTGAGAGAGAGCAAGAACACGAGCAGGGGAAGGGGCAAAGGGAGAAGCAGACTCCCTGCTGAGCAGGGACGCCAATTCAGTGGCTCTATCCAGGGACCCTGACATCATGACCTGAGCCAAAGGCAGATGCTTAACCAACTGAGCCACCCAGGCACACCTGGGCTTACTGTTTCTGTGTGAAAATTAAAGGAGTTGTAAACCATGAAAGCATGCCAGAAAGACCTGATGGTAAAGAGCTAGATGCAGTGATATACTATTTCAAAAGAGCTATAAGAAAATAAGAAAATGATTAAAAGATACAAATGACACAAATCAAGAAAGAACTAGAATTAAAAGGAGAAAAATCATTTTAGAAAAGGTCAAATCAGAAGGAACAGTAGAGCAGACATAATAGAAGGTGAAAAGAATTATAATTAATCAAAAAGAAATGAAGAAATAAATAAGGATTAGAGAAATGACAAATAGAGATGATAAGAAAGGGCTGAAATATGGATAATTGGAGCCCATGGAGAGGAAGAAGAGCAAAGAAATGGAACCGAACCTGTGTTAGAATTAAAAATCAAGAACAATTACCTGAAATATTTTCTGGAGTGTTTTGTCCTACAGATTGAAAGAGCACACCATGTACCTAAGAATACTGACCCAGAACTACCAACACCAGCACATTTTCTAGAACAATTGCTGGACTTTAAAGAGAAAAATTTTCTTGGAGCATTTAGACACAAAAGCGTATGACTCATGAAGGAAAGAAAATCAGCTTATTATCAGAGTTTTGACAGCAAAGCTTTATTCCAGGGGAAAATAGAATAATATATTTAAGATGCTCAAGGAAAGAAAATGTGAGTGAAGGGTTTTATATTCAGTAAGACTGACACAAACTTGATCAACAAGCACAGGGAATGCTGTTCTCATGCACCCTTATTAGAGTATCAAGTCCACCATGAAGACTAGGGAGACATTGACACAAGACTGGTGGTGAGCATGAGATACATAGTTGTTTATAGAACTAAAACTTAATGAGGATTAAAAGAGGGAGTTTATAATATGTAGAGGTAATACTATCTATCAACATAGATTTGGCACAATCACTGAAAAAGAGGAGAGGGGGTGCCTGGGTGGTGCAGTTGGTTGAGCATCCAACTCTTGGTTTCAGCTCAGGTCATGACCTCATGGATTGTGAGATTGAGCTCCCTGTCCTCCATGCTCAGCGGGGAGTCTTGAGAGTCTTTCCTCTTTCTCCCTTTACCTCTGCCCTTCCCCCTACCCTCTCTCTCTTTCTCAAAAATATAAACCAATCTTAAAAAAAAAAAAGAAAAAGAGGAGAGAATGAGGTCCACCTAAGAAAAAATGTTTAAACTATTTTCTCTAATCATAATTTGTGGTGGCTTTATTATTATGATTCTGAGACTATTGTACCATTATTATAGGTTAGAGCAAACAATGGGATATTCTGTTTTATCATCCTCTTGATAGATGGATTGTCCTCAAGAAGTAGAAATCTTACTATAGAAGAAAGGAAATGCCATCCTCTAGGAACAATGAATGGCTCTAGTGCCCAGATTATGGTCTTGAAATACTATGTTTTGTTAAAAGAAACTAGGGCTTCTTGGAAAAATGGCTGATTCTAGATCTGGAGTAGGAAATATAGAGATGAACTGGAGCATCTTGACCTACCATGTAGCAAGGAAGCTTTCAAAGGATACCAGAGATATGGACAAGAGGCTCAACAGCCATTTTGAAGAGGCCTCCACAGGTCAAAGGTGAAACAATTTGAGACTTAATGAGAATAATGTTTAGATATGTTTAAATTATTTTAAAAATATTTTTTAAAAATTAAGCATATAATATGTTTATGTTATTTCATAATGATATCTAAAAAGAAAACTAGTTGCTCACCTTTCGAAGATGACATAATCAATTCATTATTGTGAAAACTGAATAAAAACAAAGAATCAGCTATTTATTCTGCCTATCCTTTATCAGCCTTGCAACTGGGTAACCAAAATGGTAGATGAAGGGAAACGTCTTTTTATAAAATTATTTCAGCCAACCAATGAAAACAGTGTGATAAAATTAAAATGCCACCATCCTATCTATCTCAAATGAATTCATGAACCTAGGCACTGAGCACAAGCCACTGCCAACATTAAAAAGAGTAAGAAGCAAAAAAAAAAGAGTGAGAAGCAGATGTTACATACCTCCTGGTGCAAGAACACACCACTACTTCATTTTGCCAAAAGGATGGAATCTGTGTGTCATCAGTCCTCTGGATCCAGTGGCCAGTGTGCAGGAAATACAGAGGATGGAGGAACATGCTAGCCTGCACCATGAGCACGCAGTCACAGGAAACCCCACAGGTGAAAGAACATAGGTCTTTCCACAGATATACTGTAAGGGAGATAAAGGGACAGAGTGAGGGTATTCCAACTTAAAACAGGGAGCAAATAAAACTGTGCAACCCAGGGTGATAAATCATAACATAACACAAAAAAGTGATTATTAGTTTAGAGGGAGAGGTGGAGGCTGTGATTAGTATGGGACACATGGAGGATAGTTCACCAAGTTGTTCTGTCATTAGCACTTACTATCCTTGCTTAATCACATACATGACCATCCGTCTGTTCTTCCTTCTATCCATCGGTCCATCTTATTTTTTGATGCATTTCAATGTAAATTTCAGACATTTGTAAATTTCCCTTTCAGTACTTCAGGACTTCAGTATCATTAGCTAGAGTTCAATATTTACTTACTAAATATTTACAGTATTTACAATACTTACAGTCTTTTGATGTAAAATTTATATGAAATAAAATTCACAAATTTGAGTTTTAACCAATGCATACACCCCTGTAACCCAGACTCCTATCAAGATGTACATAACCTTGGGGTTAAATGTACAAAATTCCAGTTATAAAATAAGTAAGTCATGAGGATGCAAAGTACCGCATAAGTAAGATAATCAATAATATTGTAATAATGTTGCATGATGACAGATGGTGACTACATTTATCATGGTGAGCACTGCCTAATATATAGAATTACTGAATCACTATTTGTGCCACTAAAGCTAATATAACATTTTATGTCAACTATATTTCAATAATAAATGTTTTAAAAAGATATACATTATCATTGCTCCAAAAATTACCCTCATGTTCCTTCCAGTTCTCTAAATCTGAATGTTTTTTCTCAAATGATCAAATTCAAAAATGAGATTGATTTCCTTTTGAGTAAAATGAAAAAAAATTGCATATTTTACCTCCTCTCTTGATTCCCTGACATTGCCAATTTTTGTAGATCTACTCCAGGCACCTCACTTTGGAGTATTATTAATACTAGTACTGAAAGGCAGTGTAGAATGGTGGTTAAGGTTCTGGAACCAGACTTCCTGGAATCCCAGCTCTTTCCCTTACTCACAGTGTGACCTTGCTTACTTAACTCTTCTGCCTCAGTTTCCTTCTTTGCAAGATGAGGATAATAGTAATATCTTCATCAAAGGATGGTTGTGAGGATTAAGTGAGGTAATACAGGTAAATCACGGGGCACCTGGGTGGCTCAGTGGGTTAAAGCCTCTGCCTTCGGCCCAGGTTGTGATCTCAGGGTCCTGGGATCGAGCCCCGCATCGGGCTCTCTGCTCAGCAGGGAGCCTGTTTCCCCCTCTCTCTCTGCCTGCCTCTCTGCCTGCTTGTGATCTCTCTCTCTGTCAAATAAATAAATAAAATATTAAAAAAAAATACAGGCAAATCACTTATAGCAGTACCTGGCACACAGTAAACAAGGTAGAAGTGCTTGCTATTTATGTCATTAAATTACCATTTTACTTTTTGTATTATTTCTTTCAAGAACTACTTGAGGGTTGCCTTCATTTTTAAAATTACATTAACAAAAATTATATTCACATTATTCATACTCAACTAGATTTGAGGCTCGATTGGAGGCAGCCAGTGACTTAACTCTTGGTTGTCCATGTACTCTGGAATGATTTGTTCTAGAATCCTCTGGAGACTATCCATCTAGTATGGATCCCATCTGGTCTTGGGGAAGTCATGCACCTTCTCTCTTTAGTTTCCTCTTCTGTGAGATGTAAGGAATACTATACACTCACACAGAAGATTCGTCAGACTCATCATGGGAACTGCTTGGCTATAAATTAAATTAGTCATGTGAAAACCGGTGGAAGTCTCAGGGAAATCACTACTCTACACATGCCTGTGATTGTTACTATTTATCATTCTCCAAGTGAGTCAGTCCTCTTTGTGACACGGGCTTACCACTGGGCCAGTCTGCAGAAGATCCATTACCACTGTCTCCTTTTTCCTTCTTCCTTGAGTCATCCTCTCCCAAAAGGCTCCCCATCTCCACCGCCACCTTCCAGCCACCTCTCCTGCGCAACATGGTCAGCAGTCATTACAACAGCTCCAGCCCACCCAGGGCTCTCGTAGAGGCTGGGTAGATCTTTCTTGGTGAGTGAGCAGGAAGACTTGCATCAGTTTTTCAAAATATTTAGCTTTGCAGCTATGGAATTTAGTGCAGCCATTTGGAATTCTGTTTGATTTTTACCTTGTGCATTTTTGCTCCTATATATCGCTCCTCAAAACCTCTGAGGTTTACTGACAGGATGTGCAACAGATACTTTGTCCCATCAAGATGCATTTTTTGGGGATCATGTGAAAAAACTTTTTTTCTGTCTTTTGAGGCTCCTTAGTTTTTCCTTTCTCTCAGGTGAGAGAACCTACCTTTACAGTTGAAAAACACATCGAAACTGTCAATATCTATTGTCTTACTAATTAATAAATCGGATTGAATTTAACTTTTATTTTTTATGTCGTATGTTCTCTGCATAGGTCATGTTAAAACTTTCAAAGATTCAGTAGAATCTTATATATCCTATGACATTTCAGTCTTAAAAATATATAGTATACGAAGTAATGCCTAACATCACAATGCGGATTCATAGTAATTCTAGCAAACTGAAAGAGAGCAAGCCATTAAAGAAGGGACTAAACAGCTGGGATGGTTGTCAGTCTACAAAAGTTCAAGTACATCATTTCTGCAGAAGGATTACACTTTCCCTTCCTTTCTGCTGTTCCTCTCCAAACAGTTCATCCTTCGTCTCTCCTGTATTCCTTATTACCATCTCTACCCATAAGATACTCCAGGTTATAGTCTCCTGGCTGGACACACGTACATGACAGAAAGGTGGCTGGATTGTCAATTATACCTCCGTAGCTTCTGCTCTCATGGGCTCACACACCATGCACACGTGTGTTTCTCAAAACAGAGAGTACCCTATCCTTAAGGATATACAGAAAACTCAACTGCCCCCTTAGCTTTCATCTGGTCTATGAGTTTCTGGGCACTTATGTTCTCGTGGTCACCTCTGGAACCAATTTGATCTTTTGAACTATAGATTTCACTCAGGTCTCCCTGCTATTCAGATGTTCTTCTCCCTCTCTCCTTGATACTTGCCCAGACATGGAACACGATGCTTTTTCTTTGCACATCCCAAAACACCTTATGCAAAAGGCATCGTGCGTAACAGATTGCACATGCATCACTGCATGGCAAAGAATTTTAAAAAGTGGTTACCAAGATCCTGTCCTTCCTCAGTGGATCTCCACGGGAGTCTCCTCCGTGCTGTCACACTATCCTCTACCACTTCTCTTTCTTATGCCTCTACTCAATCTCATCCCCCAGTTCCTCTTTGTATCTTGGGTAGAGGAGTTTAGCTATCTCTTGGCTTTCCAGTTTTCTTCCAAGTCATGACTCAGCCTTACTTTGGGGCGCCTAAATCAGTGTGTCCTGCTGCACAAGAGTCCATGGTTCTGGACAGAATTGTGCCACTTCCATCGGGTCAGAAGTGATTATAGCAAAGGTATTTTTAAGTAGTAGTGTTTTACTTTTTCTCATTACCACTTAGTTCAGAACCCAGAAGTTTACGGAGATCATGTTGGAATTTTGCTAGCAATTGATCTGCTCTTAGCTGATTCTTTCTTCAGTTCTAAAGTAAAGCACTACAGAAGGCTTTGATTCTACCTTATGGCAATCAGAAAACACTAGATCAACTTCATGTAGTTATTGCTTTTTGTTATACATGGTGTGTCCATGTCAATACATCTGCATATAACCCAATCACTCCTTTATGTAATTGAGATGTGATAGCTCGACTTGATAATACAGATTTATTAAAATTGATCTGGGCTGCTGAGTCTGGAATGAGGTAGAGTAGATGCACTTTTCCTGGTCCCTGTCTCTAAATACAGCTAAACACACTTGGAATTATTGAGCAGACAATGATAAATGGTCGACAGAAGAAGCACACTGGTAGGAAAGTTTAGGACCTGAGGAACAACAACATGGTGAGTTCCCTGGGTTCTCTTGTCTCCCACATATCCCTGGACCAGAGAGACCTGCTATCTGGAACAACCAATAGGCATAGACAAAAGAACCCAAGAAAAGCCTGCTCTCTCTCACCAAATGATAAGGAGAGGAGAAGCCCACAGAAACTCAGTGAGGAGCTGCAACCTCCACTTTATATCCTGCACTCGTAGGCAGTCCTAAATGCTGGTAACAGAGACAGCAGCAAAACCCCAGGCCATTGCAGATGCGGCTCCACAACCAGGACTCAGGCAGGCAGTCCAATCTGAATACAGTGGCAGGTGCAGTAAAGCCCTGTGTCTCTCTGCCCTCTACCCTCTGGCAAAAGGAGATGCAAACTCAGTGCTTTCTGCTCCATCTTCCTCCCAGAAGATCACCCAGTGACAGCAGGTGGCTGAAGGAAGAGCTTCCTGCCCCCACAGATGGCACCAATGGGAACTGAACAGGAACCCTGGCAGCACCAGAAGAATGAAGCAGACCAGAACCGCAAGGGCTCTGAAAACTAAACTCTCATTGGAAATAAAGCCCACAAAGTAGGCCAGGACTTAGAGGCTAAACCTGAACAGAGTGACATCCTGCTCAAAGAGAAGGCTTAAATAGGATCAGGAGTCTCCTACCACAATAATCAGAGGTCCAATGATAAAAGAAGTCACTCATACCAAGAACCAGGAAAACTGCAATCTGAATGAGAAAAAACAATCAAGTGAAGCTAATACTGAGATGAGTCAGATGTTGGAATCATACAATATGGATTTTATAGGTTTTTTTTTTTCAAGAGAAGTGGGGGAGAGGAAGAAGGAGAGAGAGAGAGAGAGAATCCCAAGCAAGCTTCATGGCCAGTGCAGAGCCTGATGTGGGGCTCAATCTCACGACTTTGAGATCACGACCTGAGCTGAAATCAAGAGTTGGACATTTAACCGACTGAACCACCCAGGCGCCTCTCTATGACATGGATTTTAAAGCAGCCATCATAAAAATGCTTCAGCAACCCATTACAAATTCTCTTGAAACAAGGGAGAAAATAAAAAACATCAGCAAAATAATATACATTGTAACAAAGAACCAAAGGGAAATCATAGAATTGAAAAATTCAATAACTGAAATAAAAGCTCACTAGAAAGACTCCATTGTGGAGTGGAGATAACAGAAGACTGAACCAGTGAACTCCAAGACAGAGCAATAGAATTTACTCAGTCTGACATGAAAAAATGTTCAACATCATTAGCCATCAGGGAGATTCGAATCAAAACCACACTGAGATACCACCTTACACCAGTTAGAATGGCCAAAATCAACAAGACAGTAAACAACAAGTGTTGGAGAGGATGTGGAGAAAGGGGAACCCTCTTCCACTGTTGGTGAGAATGCAAGTTGGTGCAGCCACTTTGGAAAACAGTGTGGAGATTCTGTAAGAAATTAAAAATAAAGCTACCGTATGACCCTGCAATTGCACTTCTGGGTATTACCCCAAAGATGCAGATGCAGTACAAAGAGGGGCCACATGTACCCCAATGTTCATAGCAGCAATGGCCACAATTGCCAAACCGTGGAAAGAGCCAAGATGTCTTTCAACAGATGAATGGATAAAGAAGATGTGGCCCGTATATACAATGGAATATTATGCCTCCATCAGAAAGGATGAATACCCAACTTTTGTATCAACATGGATGGGACTGGAGGAGATTATGCTGAGTGAAATAAGTCAAGCAGAGAGAGAGTCAATTATCACATGGTTTCATTTACGTGTGGAGCATAAGGAAAAACATGGAGGACATTGTGAGAAGGAAAGGAAGGGTGAATTGGGGGAAACCAGAGAGGGAGATGAACCATGAGAAACTGTGGACTCTGAGCAACAAACTGAAGATTTTGGAGGGGAGGGGGGTGGGGGGGTGGACGAGCCTGGTGGTGAGTATTGAGAAAGGCACATATTGCATGGAGCACTGGGTGTGGGGTATGAACAATGAATCTTGGAACACTGAAAAAATAAAACTAATTGAAAAAAAAGAATTTCCTCAGTCTGAGCAACAGAAAGGAAATGAGCAGGGCCTCAGGGATCTGGGGGTCACCGACAGAAAAGCTAATGTTCTTATCATTGGCGTTGCAGAAGGACAAGAGCAACTTAATGATGCTGAAAGAGTATTTGAAGAATTCAAATGGCTGAAAACTTCCTAAACTTGGTGAAAGACATAGACTTACATACTTGAGAAGTGAAATAAGACAAATAATAATAAGACAAATAAGACAAAAAAGAAATCTCCACCAGCTTCTGAAATCTACCCACTTTGAAAAACTGAGAAAAAAGATCTCTAAAGTAGCCAGAGAGAAGCAACATAGTATCTATAAGAGAATATCAACTTAAGTAACAGCAGATTTCTCCTCTGAAACCATGGGGTTCAGGGAGAAGCAGCCCAGCGTTTTTCAAGTGCTGAGAGAAAGGAATTGCCAAGCCCAAATCCTATATTGAGACCGATTGCCCTTCAGGAATGAAGGGGAAATAAAGACATTCTCAAACCAAGAAAAACTAAGAGAGTTGGTTGCTAGCAGATCGATCTTTAAAGAATGGACAAAGAAAGCTCTAGACACAGACACATGATAATAGAAGAAGGCTGGGGTCTTCACAAAGAATAGAAGAACAACAGAATGGGTAAAAATACACGTGAGTGTAATAGAATACACTATAACACCATCTGAGGTGGTGCGCAGTATATAGAGGAAATAATATTTTGAAATGGGGGGAGCAGGAGCAATCTAAATGGGCATATGTTAGTGATACTTCATTTTTCACTTCAAAATGTCAGCCCAAGGAGGCTGCAATAAGTTACGCATATCCATGCGGCAATGTCTACGGAGACCAACATGAAACTGCAAAATGGTGTATTAGAAAACATCATGAAACAAATGGAACTTTAAAGAAATATCCCCTGGAAGAATTAAATATATACCCAGAAGAATTGAAAGCAAGGACTCAAACAGGTCTTTGTACACCAGTGCTCACAGCATTAGTCACAGAGCCAAAAGGTGGAAACAACCCGAGTGTCCCTCAATGGATGAACCAATAAACAAAATGTGGTGCATACACAATGGAACATGATTCAGCCCTAAAAAGGAAGGAAAATCTGATTTATGCTACCACATGGATGAACCGTGAGGACATGATACCGAGGGAAATAAGCCAGACACAAAAGAGCCAATGTTGTGTTGTTCTCCTTCTACATGGTGCTTAAAAGAATCGAGTTCATAGGGACAGAAAGGACACCAGTGCTTCCCAGGGGATGGGGGGAGGGGTCATTGGAAGTTACTGCTTAATGGTTAGAGTGTTTTTGTTTGGAATGATGAAAGGGTTTTGAAAGTAGATAGCATGGTGATTGCCCAAGATTGTGAATGTACTTAATGCCACTGAAAAGTACACTTAAAAGTGATCAAATGGCAAATGCTATGGTAGAGATATATTTTACTACAGTGAAAGGAATGTGGTTAGGATATGTAACTCCTGTGGCAGGAGCTCCCATGGCTTACTGGCAAGGACTGGTAAGGGGGGAAGACAGGGGTGGCTTATCACCATCCTCTAGAGACCTGTAGGAGAGGAGCTGTCCTCCAGGCAGGTCTGCTGAACAGCCTGTGTTCAGTGGAGCCTTGAGCTATTAAGACAAGGCATGGAAAGAAAAGCTTCCTTCTGAACCATGAGGATCTTTGAGTAAGGACTTTGGTTCTCAGCCACAAAGTCAGCTGAATGAGCAGGGATAGCTTTGCATCCCTTAGTTTCCCTCAGGTGTTTTTGAGAATACAAATCTGATGACCAGATGTGCTGATCTAGAGAAGAGAGAAAGAGCCCAGTGTTTTCATCCAGGGTTACTGAAAATCCTCGCGGTGACCTTATCTGACTCCACTCCCTTTGTGTTCGATCATTCATTCCTTGTGTCCCTGAGCCATCTGCCATCTCCGGAAAGTGAAATGCTCAGGCTTCACCTCACCATGGGGTCAGTGTGTCACACCTTCCGTCACTGGGGATGCCGGAGCAGTGGCCTAACGTATGAAGTGAGTTCCTTCCCCAACACCCGATTTCCAAGGCCTCTTCAGTTGCACAAAGAAGCCTGTTTGGATGGGTTTTTGGCTGAGTGATCTCCAAAGCCTGGCCGTTGAAAGATTCATTTGGCCTTAGCCTAAAAAAGAAACCAAGAGAACATTAATATAATGGGTGAAACATAAATATACTGTGTTCAAGAACAAGATCCTACGTATAGACATTTGGGCACATTTTGCATATGGTTATGTTGACCCACTTGGAGTGCCAATTAAGTTCTTAGACATCACTTATCATTTTAATATATCTGGGTGTGTTGAATCCCACACAGTTTGTATCTGAGGAATCATCCTGATCCTGGGCATGGCTAGCTGGCAGATCATCCATTCATTCATTAAGCATTTAATCACTCAGTATGTGTGAGGTCCTCTGCTCAAGTTTGGAACCACATGTAAAGCCCCCTCCCTGTGGTCCTGACTGCCATCAGTGTGCCAGGAGGAGGGGACGAACCCAGGCAGCCGTGGACAGGAGCCCTCCCACTGCACAGAAGTTGATGTTCTCTAGCAAAGCCTAAGGTTGTTCTGCTGACTTCTCAGGAATGTAGAGAATAAGGGGACCAGGGGTTGGTGTTCCAGTATGGTGTTCTTTTTCCTATTGATCCTATCAATAAAGGGTTTTGTTAATTTCACACTTTCTCCTAAATATCCCTTGAAAGCAGATGGGCTTTATCTCCTCCCCAGAAAGTGGAACCTGACAAAGGACATGACCTGGCCTGCTCAACTCATGCAGGAGGTCATGGGCAGCATGGGGACCCCAGGGGCCAGGTAAGGAAGGCATCTCATGTACCCTTCCGGGTCCTGACTGCCTCCTCTTCTTTGAGACCTTCCTTTACTTCCTGGGTTGGTCCCGATTTCTCCCACCTCTTTCCTACAGAACCCACTCTCCAGGGTGTCCTCTCGCACACCAGATACTGTGTTCTATTTCTGCAATTAGACTGTGGGCTCCTGGAGTCTCTCAAGCAGAGTGTAGTGCCCAGAGGGCTTCTATGGCAATGCTTCCGTATCTTTGTCATTTCCGTTAACCCTTCACAATGTATCTGTCTTTTCTATGCTTCATCCTGTACAGGAGGGTGATTCTCTCAAAACACATTCTGTCTCTATTACAGTTCAGATGGACTGTTCTTGGGACAAAGCCTCCTGTTTGTGTCTCCTCATCTGAAGGCGATGGTTTTCCCCCTTGAAATACCTAAAGGAAAGACCGAGAACTAAGATGCAACTGGAAAGCATGGATTTATTTTTGTAAAACTAATTATTGTAAAAATTATGATGCATAGTGAAATGTGTATATATGTACACACAGAAACATGTAAGTTATGAAGGTTAATAATAAAATGAATACCGTTGACGCTGATATTCAACTTAACAGTAAAACAAAACCAATACTGGTGAAACTATCTTTGAATTTCTCCTTAATTTTATTCCTCTGCTTCCCCATCCTCACCTCAGGGAACTGCGAGCTGGAATTTTGTGTTTATCATTTCCTTACTTTTCTTTATAATCTTAATGCATAGGTATATACCACAAAATAACGTATTGCTTACTTCTACATTTTTGGACTTTAGATAAACTATATCACTAAAATCTAAATTCACTAAATCACTAAAATGATATAGTGATAAACCATATCACTATATCACTAAACTAAACCATTTTTTGGCATCTTGATTTTTTTTTTTTACTTAGCATTAGTTTTTCAGATTTAAAAGTTACCATGTGTAGCTGTAGTTCATTTCTTCTCCCTGCTATGTAACATTCCACTGTGTGAGTATTCTGCAGGGTTTTGACTGTTCTCCTCTTGGTTGACCCTTCGGTTGTTTCCAGTGTTTTCCCGAGGAAGCTGCTAGAGCATTCTTATCCATGTCTCTTGGTGCAGAGGTGTGAAAGTTTCTCTAAGCTACTTGGCTGTTCTTGGTTGGATTTACCCTCCAACCTAGCACTTGCCCTTCTGCTGCTCGACTTCGTATCACAGGAGGCTGACTCCTTATGTTTCAGCCTTTGTGTCAGCTGGGTTTGGCAAGGGGGAGGTCCTGGAGGGGAGATTGGAGGGGACAAGGAAGAGAGAATCCAGGTATCTCTTCTCTCTCTCTGATTGGAGCCGTGTTTCTAGAAGGGGCAGTGCCCGAGTGTCCTCCTGGACAGGCCACTGTGGTTCTAGCTTCTGTTAGGTGACTACTGTCTAGATGTTTCTATAACACTGCTTCCTCCTGGGGCGTCTGGGTGGGCAGTGGGTTAAGCCTCTGCCTTCTGTTCAGATCATGATCTCAGGGTCCTGGGATCAAGCCCTGCATCGGGCTCTCTGCTCAGCAGGGAGCCTGCTTCCCCCGCTCTCTCTGCCTGCCTCTCTGCATACTTGTCATCTCTCTGTATCAAATAAATAAATAAAATCTTTAAAGAAAACCCAAAACATTGCTTCCTCCCATTGTCCCTCTTGCCTAAGTCATCCAACTTTTCCTATAAAGGACCAGATAGTAAAAATTTTAGGCTTTGCAGGCCATACAGTCTCTGTTAGAACTTCTCAACCCTGTGAACAAGTATGGCTGTGTTCTAATAAAACTTTATTTCCCAAAAATGGACAACACATATATAGGTGATTCGATCATTGTTTTGTAAGTTCCTGAGGCTCGGTTTGCTTCTCTGGAGTTTGATTCTTTTTGTTTTTGTTTGTTTGTTTTGTTTTGCACATCCTTTAAAAGAATTAATATATATTTTTAAGATTTTGTTTTTTTATCTGAGAGGGGAAGCACAAGTAGGGGGGATGGGCAGAGGGACAAGCAAACCCCCACTGAGCCAGGAGCCTGATGCGGGGCTCAATCCCAGGACCCCGAGATAATGACCTGAGCCGAAGGCAGATGCTTAATCAAGTGAGCCACCCAGAGGCCCCAGTATTTCCTATTTATGTTACAAAATTAGCCTTGGGTGAATGTCATCCATCTCCTGAATTTCTTTCTTTCTTTTTTACTTTTTATCTATTTAAAAATTTCCCTTCCCGTGTAGTTAACATACAGCATTATATTAGTTTCAGTTGTACAATATAGTGATTTAACACTTCTGTATATTACTCAGTGCTAATCATGTGTATTCTTAATCCCATTCACCTATTTCACTCATACCCCCACCCACCTCCCCTCTGGTAGCCATCTGTTTTTTTATAGTTAAGAGTCTGCTTTTTAGTTTATTTCTTTCTCTCTTTTTTTCTTTCTCTTTTTCCTTTGTTCATTTATTTTCTTAAATTCCACATATGAGTGAAAGCATATGGCCATTGTCTTTCTCTGAGTGGCTTATTTTGCTTAGCATTACACTTTTTAGCTCCATCCAGTTGTTGCAAATGGCAAGATTTTGTTCCTTCTTATTCTTTTTTATGGTTGAATAACATTCCATTGTGTGTGTGTGTGTGTGTGTGTGTGTGTGTGTGTGTATGTGTGTGTACACACACCACATCTGTATCCGTCATCTATAGATGGACATGGGCTGCTGCCATAATTTGGCCATTGTAGATAGTGCTGTTATAAACATAGGTTGGCATATATCCCTTTGAATTAGTGTTTTGTATTTTTTTGATAAATACCCAGTAGCACAATTACTGGATGGTAGGGTAGTTCTATTTTTAACTTTTTGAAGAACCTCCGTACTGTTTTCCAGGGTGGCTGCACCAGTTTGCATTCCCCCCAACAGTGAAAGAGTGTCCCCTTTTGCCACATCCTTGCCAACACTCATTGTTTCTTGAGTTTTTGATTTTAGCCATACTGACAGTTGTGAGCTGATATCTCATATGAAGTTTTGATTTTCATTTCCACGATGATGAGCGATGTTGAGCATCTTTTATTTTCTCTGTTTTTAAGGTTGGGTAATTTTTATTGATCGGTCTTCAAGTTTGCTAACACTTTCTTCTTCTATTGAGCCCGGCCAGTGAAAATTTCATTTCAGTTCTTGTTCTTTTCGATTCTTCAATTTCCACTTAAAGCTTTAAACACTGTTTTATTGCTGACATTCCTTGCGTGTTCACTCGGTGGGACCGTATGTCCGTGTAAGTCCTGGAACATACTTAAAGCTGCTTCAAGTTGTCTGCTAAATCCAACATCTATGCCATTCCAGGGTCACACTTTCCTGTTCCTTTGCATGTCTAACACTTTTGAATTGTGTACTGAAAATTGTTCTGGATATATTTTAGAGAACCTGGATTTTGTTATCTTTATCTGAAGGGTAATGATTTTTTTTCTAGCACGCAGTTCCGTTACTGGCAGGTCACCTTGAATTTGTCTAGAATTAGTTTTATGTTTTGTTAGGATAGATCCGTGCAAAGCCCATATCTGTGGCAAGCCCACCCACAGCCCCTCAAACTTGGCAGGACTCAAACTCCAAAACTATGCCTCCCCCACAGACCTTGTTGAGGCTGCTGAGCCATCTTTTTCTTTCTACTGTTTATATGTTCTGGGTACTAATCTTTTGTTCCTTGGATGTGTTGCAAGTACATCCTCTCAGGTTATGGCCTTGCCTTTTCATTTCCTTTATGATATCTTGGTGGATGGATTAGCTGTTAGTTAACTAAATTAGTTATTAATTTTAATACAGTAAAAATGTTCAGATTTTTTAAAAAATGTTAGCACTTTCCTCATCTTCTTCAAAAAATCTTTTTCTATCCCAAAGTCATTAAGATAACCATTTCTATAAATGTGTTTTCCTTTCCCAGTTAAGCCTTTAAGGCATCTGGAATTGATTTTTGTACCTGGTGTGAAACGTGAATCCAATTTTTAAAAAAAGATTTATCTACTTACTTATTTGAGGAAGAGAGAGAGTGAGAGAGTACGGGGTGGGCAGGGGCAGAGGGAGAGAGAGAAGGGGAGAGTCCCCAATGAGAGTGGAGCCCAAGAGAAGCGGGGCTTGATCCCAAGAACTTGAGATCATGACTTGAGCCAAAACCAAGCCAAAACCAATCAGACACTTAACCAACTGTGCCACCCAGAATCCCTGAGGTCGGAATCCAATTTAACTGTTCCATGTGGATAACCCATTGTCTTAGCACCATGATAATCTGTTTTTTACCCTGTGTGATATACAATGTTGGTTTTGAGATATGTTACATTTCTGTAAATGCATGTTATGGTTTCAGATATTCTTTATTCTGTCCCACTAGTTACTTTGTCTATCTGTGTGCCAATAAGCCTTACCTTAATTACTATAATTTTCCAAGTATCAGTGCCTGGTGAGAAAGTCTTCTCATATTATTTCATTTCAGGAGTGTTTTGGCTATCTTTTGACCTTTACTCTTGCATATATATAGTTTAGAATCAGCTTGTCATATTCCTATCTATTAGGGACCTATCATGTTTTCAGCTAAAGAAAAGTGGTTTAAGAATAGGAGGTATGGCTTTTGTTTATAGAGAGCTTACATTCAAATTGCAGAAAGGACAAATACTCATGAAACCATGAAGAGGGAAGATGGTACATAAAGCACATGGTTGTGTAAACTGTGTTAGTGGTTGGGGAAATTCTGAACACAGACAGACGGAGAAGGTAGAAGAGGTCAGGGACATTCCAAACAGGGTGATGGGTCTGGAGAGGAGAGCTGAAGGGGAGCAAGGGAGGTATGTTGACAGGTGATAGAAGAAAACTTAGCTGAGTGTTAATGCATCTGTTTTCAAAGTGCTTTCACGTCTATTATTTCATTCAGTTCTCAAAGAATACTATCGAGTAGGACAGGTAATATTCTTTTCTTAAGAGACATATAGTAACATGATTGCCGAAGAATCCTATTTGCAAATGCAAGGCGGGGACCTCAGATCTGCTTCTAGGACAGAGTTCTTTCCATATTGCCTCCCCTTACCACTACCTTTATAAGAATCGTTTCTAAAGAAAGCCAGGAGACCTGGAATTGGTGGTCTGTGTTACACACTTGCCTTCTTCCTTACCCAGAATATGTCAGGGAGCGGGACAAGCTGCTCGATCTGAGATCCCCTGTAAGGCTTTTAGCATCTAAAACCCACTCAGCGGGGGGCCCTGCAGAGGAGATTGGGGGAGCCAACAAAATAAGGGTGGCAGATAAGAATCACACAGTCTCAAAACTATCTCGCATACCTCTTAGGAAAATAAATTCAATATAGGATCCACTACGTTAATACAGTGGCTCCTTATAACAAGCTTGTTGTTTTTCCTTAAAAAGAATGGCACGAAGTAATTATATATTTTTATCAGGCAAAATTTGGGGTTGCTATAATTTGCTCTGAGCTTACATCTGCACAACACCATTCTGAGCACAGAACTAAGTCTCCAATGCAGAACAGCTGAAGCTGGCAAGGTTTCTACAGGTGTCCCTTGTTTTTTGAGAGTTCACAGTATGTCACCTCATTTTTACGGAAAGACCTACATCAGTACCTGTTTTTGCCAACCTAAGAAACTGAAGAGGATTTTTGCCTTCATGAGAAAAGGCACAAAGCAAAAACAGTGTTCAGCGTCGTGTTGCTGTGAGTCCTTATAAAGGCAGCATGCAGCCCCGCGTGGCCCCACGCGGCCCCACACGGCGGCTCCTTCTCCCGGAGTCACACTCAGCATCTAATCATCAAGCCACCACAGACTGAACCGGGTCCGTGAGTGTCTGTGCTTTATCTCAATTTATTTTGTGCGTCTGTTAGCAAGATGTGTCCCTAGGTATCAGGGCAGAGAAAGGTTATTTTGGGGGGTCTGTAAAGGCTCAAATTTTTTTCCATAAAAATTAATGATAATTGCTTCTTTTTTCCCCCTGCCATTTTGGCTCACAAAAGGTTTTGTAAGAATGCTTTACTTTAGGTACCAGGGGAAACGTACTCATTTCCAGCAATTTCCCTTCGTCTTTCCCCAACCCATCAATTTCCAAGTCCCACCTGGCATTCAGAGCCTTCTTAAAAACTCTCCCTCACATCTAAGTAACACTAGTGGTCACGAGTGAATGTGAACTGATTCATGCTTGGGTAGACTGATTTATGAGAAGTTGTTTTTTTTCCCCGAATATGTTTATTTTATTTTTTCAGTGTTACAAGATTCATTGTTCATGTACCACACCCAGTGCTCCATGCAATATGTGCCCTCCTCAATACCCACCACCAGGCTTGCCCAACCCCCCACCCCCCCCCTCCAAAACCCTCAGTTTGTTGCTCAGAGTCCACAGTCTCTCATGGTTCATCGCCCCTTCTGATTTCCCCACATTCACCCTTCCCTTCTGAGAAGTTATTTTTTTTTAATGGTAAGTTATTTTGCTATTTTTCAAGAACATCTGCATTTGATTGAAACGAAGCTGCAAGCTAAAGAGATAAAGGTACGCAGTGGTGGGCTTTCTAGGGGTCAGCGCCATAGGGTGGGAGGTGGGTGGCACAATTAGGGAGTAAATGTCTCTTTTAGTCCAGCAACTTATAGCTGAAAGCACATGAAATCAGCAAGTATTTATTGAGTGCCTACAAAATGCAAACCAGCAAACTTTTCCCAAATGCCTACAAAATGTCTCATTATGGGAAATATGGCTTAATCTCAAGACATTTAGGGTCTGTTGGAGATGATGTAAATTGGGAATTCTTAATTTGGGGTCTTTAGATGTTTCATGAGCTATCTGAAGTTTATGCAGTATTTTATGCGTATGTGTGTATGTATGTATATGCACACACACATACACATTTTTAGGGGCCACTCATTAGAATCTCAAAGGGGCCTATAGTTCCCCAGAAAAGCTTCAAAATGATTGGCATTCTGTTCTCTACTCTGCACACTGTTGTTTGTTCTAAGTGATCCTGAACTGTTTTTGACCTGTTCTGGGAGAGACTGAAGAGACTGCAATTTCCAGGTTGGACCACATAGCTGAGTCCCCCTTAATCTGCTCTACTGAAGATAGCACACCTGGCCCAACAGCTGCCTCGGGGATACTACTTGGTTGAATTTGCAGAAGTCTCCTTTCATCCTCCAGGATTTACTTCCTGCAGGAGCCAGACTGGTGAATTAAAGGAAGACAAGATGGGGACCATCCTTTCTGTATCCTTTCACTCTTTAAGGGTGGCACTAATTTTAGCCATATCCCCTGGATGCCATATTGATTTGGATTTATTATCCAAATAATAAATTTGGCTTGTTTGTGAGCCAGAGGGTGGGAATCAGTTTCAAGGTTCTGCTGCCCCTCCCCTCCCCGTGGTGGCTCTGACCCACTGACGTGGAGGTTCCACCAGTTACACATTTGAGGATCAGAGAGAATGACTGCTATGTGGGTTGCAGACATAGTAGGCTTTCTGTGAGCAGTGCCTGGGCCAGGATTCTGGTGGTTACTAAAGTCCCATATGACCCCACTGAAATGGGGAGCCTTGGTGCTGTTTTCGGTCTCTGGAAATTAATGTAAAAAGCTCAGACTCTGTGTCCAACAGTCCTTTTGCGTTCCTCAATGTGTGGTTACCTGAGTCATGGGTATAAGCCTATTTGGGGAGGAAACGGGGAAACATTAGTAGGAACACTTGGGGAGGAAACGGGGAAACATTAGTAGGAACACCTACATTAGTAGGTGTTACAGGATCTTTCCATTTGGGGGTCTGACTTCTCCTTCAGGGAATAATTTCTGTGTCTAAAAACTGGCTTAGGTTCAGAAACTGGGCAAGGGACTCTAACAGGTTTGGGGGGGCAATGGCCCTCAACCTCCTCATGATCTAGACTTGATTTATTTTGATTTTACAGTTTGAGTAATACTCTTGTTGGCATCCCACCTATTTGTCCCTAAGGATCTAGTGTTCTAGAATCATCTCCATAACTCCATGTCTCAGGCCCGTGGGCCGCCCTCACAACCTTACCACTCCCTGTGATGCTTATGTCCAGCTGCCCTCTGACGGATAAGCATCACCACCTGGCGTCTTTTGGGCAGCGGAAAGGCAGGGTTCTGGGAGTGGGTCCTATGAGCCTCAAGCTCACTGCTACCAATAAATTCAGTTTTGCAATGGCCTCTCTACTATCGGCCTGGGCCCAAGATGGCAGCCACCACCACTGAACTTCTTAGCTTCGGTAAGCACTGTCTCTTCTGGTGGGTTTTCTGGCCTCGCATGGTATATTCACTGGAGTACCACCCACACCGGCTTTTTTATTCTTCCTTTATCTGCCATGGCACTTCTGGAATTTCTACTTCCCTTAGTGTGGCCCGTTGCCTTTTCTCTGCTTCTAGGAATCACCCTAGTAAAGTGCCTGCACTGTCTCCCGGGATCCTTGCTGGGCTGTTCTATCATGTATCCCAGGAGAGTGTTCCAAAGCGATAAACCCTCCATTGGTCAACCTTATGTTCTGCCCTCCTTGGTGGAGCCCCCTCAGGAGTCAGGCCATGTGTACCCTCCTTACTCCAGCCTCCACACGATGGCTAGGTTCCCCCTCTCCTTTGTGCTGTGGTCTCCTTCCTCCCTGCTGGGCCACCGGCTCAGATCCTCTTCCTTGCCATCGTGCCTCGACTTAAACACTAGCCATTCAATTTCATTATTCTTATTGTTACCATGTTGCCCATATTTCTCCAATGCATGGTACATCATGCTGGCCAGTGCTGTTCTTTCTGTAAGTAGACCCTCCCAGGTCACCACTGGTACGAACTTTCCACCCAGTGCCACACAGTCCCACTGGTGATGGAGCCTCATTGCCAACAGGGAGATCCAGCTCCCAAATTGTGACTTAATGTCTGCTTTCTCAGATGACACCTGGTGCCAGGTGAAGATGAGCGTGCAAGAGATTTATTACGAGTTGCTCTTAGGATCTTGTGGACCCCACGGAAGTGAAGGGCAATTGAGCTGAGATGCAATCTTGGTGGTGGCCTCAGCTGACCCCAGAGGGAGTTCAGAGCTGGGGTGGCCCGATCCTTTAGGACTGTCCCAAGTTGGTGCAAGAAGGCTGAGTCTTTAGGCCCCCATGTCAAAGAGTCATTGGATACAGGATGCTTTGGTAAGGGGCCTTGATCTTGGTAAGGTGGTTGTCATAAGCTGGGGTGATTTGTGTAGGGGTTGACAGTGGAGGGCTTTTTGCTGGCAGCACTTCCTAGGAGCTGGGAGAGACTTTTATCCCAGAAGGGAGATCAGTGTGGACCGTCATGGCATCTAGTGCAATCAGTAGTTAGGATTTTAAAAATCTCAAATGTGACATCTCCTGATCCTGTCTGCCTTTGTTCATGAAATAGATGTGACTGTCTCAATAATAAAGAATATATCATAAATTTAAAGACTAAATGCTTTTTCAGGGTTAGGCAAGCTAGTAGGGAAGTGAGTAGAGCAGGATCTGACCTTGTGACCTTGAGCAAATCCCTTTACCTTTGAGCCTTCTCTGAACTACAATGCCAACCCTGCCCTGCTTGCCTTCTGTTGATTGAAGATCTCATTAGCCATGAGACAATATATTTGAAAGTAATTCTGATTTGATTTGATTTTATTATTATTATTTTTAAATATTTTATTGGTTTATTTGACAGAGAGGAGAGAGATCACAAGTAGGTAGAGAGGCAGGCAGAGGGGGGAAAGCAGGCTCCCCGCTGAGCAGAGAGCCTGATGCGGGGCTTGATTCCAGGACCCTGAGATCATGACCTGAGCTGAAGGCAGAGGCTTTAACCCACTGAGCCACCCAAGCGCCCCAGCAATTCTGATTTTAAAGCTTCAGCCAGCCTAGCACGGTTTCTTATGTTTGGTAGCATCTGTTATAAGTGATAGGTGGTGGAGGGCTCTCCTTCTCCCAAGAGTTTCCCTACACTTAAAAAGTTCATGTCTCTAGAAGTCTTTTCAGAATGCTACAGCTTTAGGAAAGAAGGCATGTCAGGTTGTTGTCACTTATTCACACCCTAGGACAATGGAGGAGCCTCTGGATGGGAAGAGAGGGGTCCCAGGAAGGAGCTAGGTGCGTGTTGAAAGTATACTGACGAGCTCTGGTTTTGTGCCTACACTTGCCTCACTGGCTAGTTTCGGCAGGACGAGCCGGCTGCTGCTCATGGGTCTGCTCTGATGGGAGTGCAGAGCTCTACCACAGTGGCAAAGGAGCATGCCTGTTTCTAGTCAGATCCCAAATCACTGAATGTTTCGCTCCAGTCCTACTGGATTGTGCAGAAACCCGAGTCCTTCCGCGTACTCTGGACCTTAGCTCCGCCTCCCGTGTGAGGAACAGTGCACCATCCTTAGTCTGCTCAGTAGAAATTGAGTGGATAAAGGGAACTGATAAAAGCCAGTTTCCAAATCTATCTCATTCATCATTTCTAGTGTTTCAGATTACAGCGAGTGCCCTCCACTCAATCAGTCCTCATCTCCTGGCAGGAGGTAATAATGACACCTATTTTGGGCAGAGTGGATAATGATAAAATCCTCTGTGCCCACAAAGTGCCTTTCACCACGTTACTCTCTGCTTGCAGAGCTCAGCTAAAATACAGCCCGCGTTCCATCCAGTCGGCACAGAAGCAGGCTGGAAGACGGGGAGTGGAGATGTCTTGGGGGGAGGGAGGCAGCAGGAGGAGGCAACACCCACACGCTGGTGGGACAGCTGAGGAAGGAGACTCCGAAGGAAGCAGGGCTGGAGGAGGGGTCTGGGACCATAGCACAGTTCCAGAAGAGGGGCAGCCCGGCCAGTGGGGAGTCCTCCAGATGTTACCGGTCAGAGAAGTCCCTGGTCTTGCTGGAAAGACCTCCCATCCTCTCCCCACTGTGCTTGGTCATTGGTGGGGGCTGAGGGTCACTTGTTAGCACACAGCAGGGAGCCTGAGCTGCGCATTTCCATGACCCCCAGTGTCCATTCCTTGCCCTGCACAAATCTCTTCTCTCCACAGCTCAGTGAGCAGCTTCTTCCTAGTTCCCACTGACCTCTCTTTCTGGGGTGGGAGTGGGGGACCTAGAAGAGGTTAATGGGGTGAACATTGGCCCGCTGTTGTGGTTGGTCTTGGTGCCCCCCCCTTGGTCCCCTCCCTTCTGAGTTTCTCTCCCCCTTGGCAGGTCACGGGAACTTACTGGTATTGGGACTCAAATCTTCATCGGAGGGTCTGAGCCCTTAGTAATCATCCCCTTCCCAGGCTGGAGTCGCTATCTATATCTGCTTACAGTTACAAGGAGACAAGGGAGTGGGGAAAGGGCCAGCTCCCCCCCCCCCCCACTGGCTCCATAACCTTTGCATATTCTCACCTCAGGCCACTTCCGGGCATGTGCAAGGCTGTGAGCACGGCTCATGACCCTGTAGGGAAGACTTCCTTTCTCTGCCGGCTTTCAAGGCCAACTCTGAATGTGGCTGCAACCCAGCTGCTGTCCATTTCAGCTTGTATCCATGCACAGCTTGTGCCCAACATTGAAAAAAAAATGGAGCTACAATTCACATGCCATGCAGATTTGTAAGTCATCTGTAAGCCATACTTGGGCCTTCTCCTGCCCTTTCCCTGGAGAGGGGCCCTGGCACCAGGTGTGGTGGGTGGTCTGGGGCCTGAGCTCCCTGCAGCTTTCTTGTCCCTCTGTCCCTGCTCAGGCTTACCTCCAGATGCATCATGTCAGTCTCAGGATGGACTGCTGATGGGCCTGTCCCCCTCCATGACTTGGCAGGTCCTGCAGAATCTGGCTCTTCCCGGACCGCTGTATGTTTGCTGGATTACCTCAGGGCCAAGCGTTGTGTCTCTATCAGGGCCCCATCAGGAACTGTTTTCTGGAAGGCATAACAACCCTCTGCTGCAGATGGCATAGCCTTGTTCCAGAATCCCGGGAGCCTGTATTGTGTTCTCCCTCTGGGCCTTGCCAGAGGCTCCACAATGCATTCTGTTTCCTCCTGCTAACACCCCCAGCATGACGGGGTCTGATGGAGAGTATGGCCCACGTAATAGGACAGGTCCGCTGTCTCAGCTACATAGGGCCTTCCTGCTTTGGGCTTCCCCCAGCCTTCCATGTTACCCGGTGTGGGCTGGAGCAGAACTCCGGGGTGTGGAATGCATTGCTTCCAGAACCCGAAGAGGTCTACCAGGCACTGTAAAATTTCCTCCTTTGTGGTATGGAATATAAGATACAAAAAGTTGTTTTTGTTGTTGTTGTTGTTGTGATTTTGGTTTAGAAGGGATATTCTGCCATGCCCCTGACCATCGAACCTCTACAAACTTCACTGAAGTGGCAGGTCCCTGCTGCTTCATAGGGCTTATCCCCCACCCCCTGCCACACATGTGCTTCATCAAGGCCTCCAGCATACTCCCTACCTTTTGCCTTTTGCTTGTCCTATCTTTGATGGAATGGATCTACGTGATGTTCTGGGCAATGTCCAGGAGCCCAGACCATAGCATGACAGAAGGCAGAAGAAATGAACATAACCCCGAGGCAATTTTGTAAATGAAGTTATCGTTTGTCCCCATGTGAATGCAGAATGGAAAAAATTCACTTGCCAAATCCATATGTGTTCTGTACCTGAGGCTTTGTGGGTCTACTCTGGTATTAATAGCATGCCTAGCACAGCCGCTACTGTGACTACTGCTGGGGCGAGCTTGTGGTCTGTAGGTCTCCTTTAGGATCCATTTGGTTTCTGCAGGGACCAGACTGCTGAATTTAATGGAAATATGGTAGATTTTATATTCCGTTGGTCTCTAATGATGGCACTCATCCCCAGTTTCCCCCAAGTGATTTTTAAAAAACATTTTATTTATTCATTTGAGAGAGAGACAGAGAGAGCACAAGCAGGGAGCAAGGCAGAAGTAGAGGGAGAAGCAGGCTCCCTGCTGAGCAGAGAGCCCGATGTGGGGCTCGATCCCAGGACCCTGAGATCATGATCTGAATTGAAGGCAGAGGCTCATCCATCTGAGCCACCCAGGTGCCCCTAAGTGATATTGTTTTTGATTTACTATCTTGACTTGTGGGGTTTCAGTTTCAGAGTTTCCACTTGGTCTTTCTTGCTATGATAGCTCTTACCCCCACAGGCCAAGGACCCAGTGTGGGATTTACTCCAGCTACCAAGTCTATCAAGTCCCATTTTACATTCAGAGACTGGGCCAATGATCACTGGGTAATCCATGGACCCATTTGGCCCACTGCGAGCCAGACTATAGGCAAGACTTTATTTGCTACCAGGTCCCCCTGGGGTAGGGGGTTTATAATGATGCTTTGGGTCTCTAGGTATCAGTGTTAACTCAGATTCTATGTCAAATCATTCTTAAAAATTTAGGAGTTTCCTTACCTCTGCTCAGTAATCACATGAGTGACTGGCTCTTGGAGTCCCTTGGAGAAGGACTGGGGATCAGTATAGCACATACTTGCAGTGCCGTATGAGACCTACCTCTCTGTCCACCTCCCCTCTGTTAGGCAGTGGGTTTCAGATCGAAAATGTGCCTTGAGTCTCGGAATTGAGAAGGGAAAGTGGCTCTTTATCATGGTAACCACCTTCAGCCTCTTGTTCCTACATTTTTGCTTTTTTTTTTTTTTTTTCTCTTATACATGTTAAATTAAGTAACACTCTTGATGGCTGCTGATCTATTTTATTCCTACGGATGCTGGGTGCTATTAACCATCTCCAAACTCTGTGTGCGTCAGGTCCCCTTGACTACCCCCGGGCCTCTGTGACTTTGGGCCCCAGCTTCTCATAGATATCAGTGAAGCCAGCTCCGTGGTTGTGACTGCTCTCGTGGGCTCGGCTACAGAGGAGAGCTGCCACTCAGTCGCTCAGTGATGCCAGGTGGATGGGGGAGTCCTCCAGCCAAAGTTGCCTGATGGCGGAGTCTGTGTCTTGCTGGAATGAGCCTGCCTTCGTTCCCCTGCTGTGCTCAGTCGCTGGCGGGGAGCAGCCAGCGGAAGCCTGGCAGAAATGTGGTGACAAATCTAGAGGAGGAGCAGCTGGGGCCATCAGTCACTTATCCTCTCTGCAGCAGGGGATCGGAGCAGGGTTTTCCTGGGGGCAGCCCAGCCCCTGTCAGGGAACCATCAGGAGTGGAGAAGACCTCTCCATCATAACATGGTCACAGGAAGGAACAATTGTATCGAAGTCACTAGGCATGTTCTCTGTTTTTTTTTTTTTTCCCTAAAATATTTCTGGAAACTTCACTTTCAAACACTAATTCTCTGTGCCCAACACTGTCTAATTTCAGAACATTTTCATCACCCCAAAAAGAAACCCTATACCCATTAGCAGTCACTCCCCACTCTTCCCTCCCACTGGGTCCCTGGCAACCACCAGTCTACTTTCTGTCTCTATGGATTTGTCCATTCTGAATATTTTATATAAACAGGATCACATAATATATGGCCTTTTGTGTCCGGGCATCATATTTTCAAGATTCATCCATGTTGCAGTGTATATCAGGACTTCCTTCCCTATCATGGTTAAATGATTGTCCTTTGCATGGATATCCGGGTTGGTTTCTCCATTTACCAGCTGGGAGACATGTGGATTGTTTCCACTTTTTGGCAATCATGAATAATGCTGTTCTGAGTGTTTGGGTACCTGTTTTTGTGTGAATTTATGTTTCCAGTTCTCTTGGGTATAAGAGTGGGCTGAGGGGTGGGAGGGTAACTATATGCTTAATTTTTTGAAGAACTGTCAAACTCTTTTCCAAAGTGTATGCCCAACATTTTTATAGACATTTTGGAAGATGCACAAGCGAAGATAATCCCTTGTTCCAAAGAGCTTACAATTTACAGTAGATGGGGAGATGAGATTAACATTCATACGTTGAAAGTATAATTATAATGTAGCATATGATTAAGAGCCAAACCATGGAACTCTACATTAACAGTGGATCTACGGTCATATACTCTTAGAATTGGAAGAGAGGTGAGAGGCAGGGAATGATGAATGTGCTTTAGATTTAGAGCTCTGCCCCCAAAGCCTGCATTTCCACATCCTCTTCAACAACACGGGATGGGATTAGAGACAAAGAAGTAGCAATTGCTTGAAACTCTGGAAAGCCTGCCCTGTGTTCTCTGCTTTCTTTGTTTTACATTGTAGTTTAAGATGAGAATCTGATACGGTGGGCATAGTTCGAACCTGTGTTTTAGATACTTTCTCCAAAAGCAAACATAAATTTGACCATTCTCTGATCAGGTCTCCCTTGTGACGTAGGGTGCCTACTTGCCAGCTAACTGGTGGGGTCACGGTTAGGAATCTGTGGACAGTACCCACTTCACAGCGGAAATGAGCCCCAAACCCTGCTGTCAGAGCATGGAAAGAAGCTTCTTGGGGGCGTTTTCTATTTCAGGCTAAAACAACATTACAGCATTGGCAATCTCCCACGTATCTACCTGCAATGGACTTCTTAATGGATGGAGTCAACGAATTTCCATTGTCTATCCATTTGTCCTTCAGACGCCTTACAAATGATAGGGTACAATTGTACCCTGTGTGTTCCCACTCAGTTATCCCAAGGTACTTCTTAAGTAGAACTGGTATCGCCTTTGGGCCGCTTCACTTTGATATTTGCGGGTGATCTCCCACTCTCTGAACTTTGTCATTCCAACCTCTCAGCACCTGGAGTCCACCGCCCTCGTTGGGGAACCTGGCTACTGGTCGCCCCAAAGCCCCAGCTCACTGCACACTCACCCTAAATGACTCACCCAGAGCGTCCTTCACAGAGAGATCTGTTTTGAGCTTTACACGCCCTGCTTTCTGAGCTTCCTCACCTTCCTACAAGGCTGGTGTTCATTCTGAATGTTAAGTAACAAAATGGAGGGAGCAGGGGCGAGGGAAGCTGTTTCCGTTTGTGTGCCCAGAGCCCGTGGTTTCCCCGTGTTGAAGGAGTCGAGACTTGGTAATGGACTGGTTCCTTCCACTTGTTCAAACTCTCTTCTTTTAGGATCACAACCCCCCCAAATTGCATGTTGAATCTGTCTTTATTTTCTCCATGACTAAACACTGCATATTCCAGCACTTAACAAGTCATTGTTCTGAAAAATTGGTTTCAGATCAGACCCTGCTTCCTAATGAGGCAATGACTTAGTGGGTAATATAATTTTTTCTTCTTGGACTGTAAACAGCAGCCGCATGGGAAAAAAAGCACAAAAGATAGACGAGAAATAAAATTATGCAATTGCCCCCTCCTAGAGGGGTCTGTGAGTAATAAAGGATTATGGAGGACCCAGGTCTTTGATTGAAATTCTATTGATCAGCAAATGCTAATTAAGCAATTACTGTATGACTCGCCCTGGTCATTGTTTGCTGAAGACCCAGTAAGAGCAGAGTTGTTGTGATCCAGTGTGGGAGACAAGATTTTAATCTTGTTATTTCTGGGCTTCCTTCCTATTTTGCTATCACATGAAATCTGAACCCTTCTCTTTTCTTGGCGATCTTCTGTAATCTGTGATTCACTTGCTCTTAAAACTTTGCTTCCCATTTTCTTTCCCAAAAGGAACCCCTAAAATCTGTGTGGTCTTCTGATGGGCCATTTTCATTGGCCTTCACTCATTCCATTCCACCTTATTCCAAACTTTCCACCTTTCAGAGTTTGATTCAGGTTCTACTTCTTTTGGAAGCTTCTCCAATCACTAGAGCATTAACATTTTTTTAATTATTATTTTTTAAGTAGTCTCTATGCCCAACATGGGACTTATACTCCCAACCCCAAGATCAAGGGTTGCATGCTCCCCCAGCTGAGCCAGCCAGGTCCCCCCACCCCCACCATAGCATTTACTGATCATTTTACTCTATTTTGTCAACATTAGAGCCCAAATCTTTGTTAAATACTTTGGTGCTCGCTTATAAATTATTTTGTGTTGTTCAATAGTTCCAAGTGCTCAGTGAAAATTTCCTTCATAGTTGAGAAAATAGCTTATGTTGCTTTTCTCTTTCAGAACATCCAGCCATCTAATCAACAATATTTATTCTGTATCAGGCTCAGTGCAAGGTACTGGAGATACAGTCAGATGGGACAAAGTTCCTGCCCAGAACCCTGGGATCATGACCTGAACCGAAGGCAGACGCTCAACCTACTGAGCCACCCAGGCGCCCCTATTCTTATTTTTGATTTGCCTCTGATTCAAGAGTAGTTCCTTACATTCTAAGCTTTAAGTTTTTCCCCCAGCTCAGCAACTTTGAAAAGCAGTTCATGGTCTGTAAACTAACACCATCATACACAGTAAGAGCTACCATCTAAAATCACTGTGATTAACTTTGGATGTTGAAGAATGATTTATTCTGTCCCCTTTCTCAACCTATTATATGTCTTTTTACCACTCTTGGATTTCACACACTGAACGTTCTTAGGCGTTCACATGTGGCGGGGAGGGGAGTGGGAGTACGTTAAGAACCGAAACGAAGGTTGGAGTGGCCAAGAGTCAGGAAGAGGGAAGAAGTAGAAGCCATAGCACAGCACAGTTGTTCAGTGTAAAAGGCTGGCAAGGGAGAAAGAGAGCCAGGACGTAGTCTGAGTCACATTGGAGAGAGCCTTGATTGCCAGAACAAGAACACTGCATGAATTTTGGAGAGTTTCTGAAGATCTTTACCAGGGTTTATAATAACCTTGATCTGCCCTCCACTGGTCTTTCTGGCCCCATTCTGTGCACATCTGCACTCTCGGGCTCACACACACTGAAACGGTGAGCTAGCAGCAGATTACAAAGCACTCCCTACTCCACGGCCTCTGTGTCTTCACCTTCTCTCCATCCCTTTATGTATGATGAACTCTAACTTGTTCTTGAGGTTTCTCCTATCATTTCTTCCAGAAGTCTTCCCTGGCCCCTACTAATGGAGTTGGATCCTGATTCTTTGTGTCCCTGAGACCCCATGGTTACCTTGTCATGCCACCTATGCCTCTGAACTGTCATGCTTGCTCAAGTTTCTGTATGCATGTTGGGAGAGTAAGCTCCTTTAGGAGAGACTGTGACACGCTTGCCACTGTATCCCTGCTGCCTGGCACATATGGCATAAGCATTTGATGCATGAATGAAAGGAAGAATGAGCAAACTAATGCAGAGATGGAAGCACGTACTTGGTGCTGACTTTAAGGATGTTCCTGGCAAGGCAAATGGAGAGAAGAAAGAGAAGTTAAGACAGTTTCTATGGTAATCTGGGTAAAAAAAGGATGAGGCTTAAACTAGTAGCAGAAAGAGTACAAAATGGGGACATAAGAAAATTTCAGAGGAAATCTAGCAACTGATTGAGGGCCCAAAGTGAGGAAGCAGAAATAGTCTAAATGCTGCGTTTGGGAGCTTTAAGGAATAGTGCCCCCCCACCCCACCCCCCCGAGTGGAGATCGGGAAGTCAGAAGAAGTAAGAGCTGGTTTGGGCTGGTAGTGGCGAGGAGATAGTTGCTGTCTAAGATACTACAGAATACCAGAGTCACGCACGTTTAATACTACCTACCAAAGCTAACTTTAGACTTAGTTTTCCTGATTCATGAAAATATATCAGAATTAAGCTACTACTCATGCCTAAATGGCAGACCTGGTGTCTTCATCCTCATTATTAATCCTTGGATTGTTGGGAAGACAATTTTTCAGTGTGGATTTCTAGGTTACTTGGAAAAACCACTTGGTTTTTGCACTTCCATCTAGACAAGATCCTGTATACCTAGGAAATTCATGTTTTGAGCCTGACTCAGGTAGTTGGAATTAAGCTCACTTACATGAGAGGCCTCTCAAGTTTCTTCTAGGACAATCCCTACAACTAGTGTTGATTCCTCCCTTCCCAGCATCCTGGGCCAGGCATGTGCTGAGAAGTTGCATAGGTGAATGTATTGGTCATAGCAAAACCAGGGCAAGGTCTGATGGCAAATGAAATGTCTTCTCTGGTAGGATTACTCTCAGGGTTAGCATTTAGCAGAAGAATGCCCCTGAGGAAGTTTGTCTTTGGCATTTTTTGGTCACTGTTTTTCTCCATGTCCTTTCATAATAGATCTTTCCTGCTTTGATACTCTTCCCAGTATCTGGCCTAAGCAGGAAGCTTCTCTAAACTTCTGGGAAAAGAATAAGGTCATACCATTCAAACTTAGGGGTTAATGTTGGACTGTAACTTATTTTATCTCCCTTCTCTGTGACATACCTATCCTAATAGGGGTCAGATTCTTCAGAATGTCTGACAATGTCAGAAAGTTGCTTGGTCCATTGGTGTGGCCTCCAAAGGCACAGAGGGGGTCCTGGGTTCTGGTCCTAGTACTGTGTTAATGGACTCTGTAACCTGGACCAATTGAATGGATAGAGCCTCAGTTTCTTTATTTATGAAATGAGGCAGTTAAATGGAATCAATGGTTTTCCACTCTCTCAGCAATATCAGCGTTGTCTTTTTGTTTGAAGCTCCCTTTTACTATTCTGAAATAAAATCCAGAGATAACATAAGTTTCTTAGATACATAATTTAAAAATCAATGTAGGGCCTTAACTGTAATAGAGAAAGACATAAAAGGAAAGTATTCATATAAAACAATATGTATTTCAATATGTAAATGCGCAGGCCTACCCACATCAGAAGACATATTCGTTAGATGTTCGCAGCTACACATTGATGTAAATGTGACAGTTACACAAGCTACAGCTACAACTATGTTTTACTGGCCCTTGTGTATCATTTTTATTGGCCATCAAATACAACTAGTGGCATTGCTGTCAGTGATGGGATTTTCCGAATGGTGAACATTTCTTGGTAAGGTTCCAAACAAAATAAACTATGATCTTCCCTTCTTGGTTGCTTCCTTAAAAAAAAGTATATATTTAAACTGCCAAAAAAAATCAAACCAAAATAAAACATGTGTTTATATGCAGAAAAGAGTTTTGTTCTAGTCTCACATAATGAAATACACATTTTTTTTTAACTTATGTGATTGATTGGCTGAACATTGCAAAGTCAAAGTGGAGGTAAAATGATGCTCTGGGGAAGGAGGGACTTCTTCACATCGCAGGCTGTCGGATATATCTCTCACCACCCCTACCAAATGCTGGTAGGTTCCCTCCAAATTATGAAGAGGACAGCAAAAATAATGGTGTTTTTATTATTTGCATTGGTCTTATTATCAAGACCAAGTCTATTTCTTTTAGAAGAGAGCTTCCCTTTTGGTATTGAAGAAAACTTCACCCTTTTTTCACAATTTTACATGTTCAGTGACTGGAAGAATTTTCCATAGATTCACATCTAGCAGTGTGCATTTCAAATCTTATTTCCCCTCCACCTGTCATGTACTTCTGGGGTTGGTGGTATAGCACATGCTCATAGCATGCCTGGTGCCTAGGTGGCTTAGTTGAATGTCTGACTCTTAATCTCAGCTCAGGTCATGATTGCAGGGTCATGGATTCGAGCCCTGTGTTGGACTCCATGCTGGGCATGGAACCTGCTTAAGAAAATTTTCCTAGTGGGGCGCCTGGGTGGCTTAGTTGGTTGGGCGTCTACCTCAGTACAGGTCATGATCTCGGGATCCTGGGATCAAGCCCTGCATCGGGCTCCCTGGTCAGCAGGGAACCTGCTTCTTCCTCTCTCTCTGCTGCCCTCCTGCTTGTTCTCTCTCTTTCTCTGTCAAGTAAATAAAATCTTAAAAATTTTTTTTCTAGTGTATCAGAATTCTGAAGGCATCCTTCCACTGCTTTCTAGCTTCAGTGTTACTGTTGATAAGTCTGGTACCACTGGATTTCCACTCCTTTGCAGGTAACCTGTTTATTCTCACTAAATGTTTTAGCATCTCTTATTTAAGCCTGGTGATTTGAAAGTGTACAGTAATTTGCCTCACCTGTGTAGATTTTTAGTCATTGTGTTGGATACTTGGAAAATGGGCCCTTTCAGTTTGGAGGACTGTGTCCTTTAGTTCTTGGAAATTTCCCTGTTTTTTTTTTTTTTTTTTAAATATATCTTTTTGTTGTTAATTTTCCTTCCTACTGTTGTTGTTGTTTTCCTCTGGCTGGAATTATTATTCAGAAATTGGACCTCCTATATTGTTCCTACTTTTCTTTTCATTTTTAATGTCTGTTCCTTTGTCTTTCTGTTCTACTTCTATTTTTAAGGAGATTTTCCTAGACCTAAAAATTTTATATATTTTTAATAGGAAGAGGTTTTTTCTTGGAATATTACTTTAAAGCCTTTATATATAGTATTGTTATTATTTCAAAGGTGAAATATTATTTTTGTATTTTTCTAATTTTTTTTAAGTAGGACATATACTCAACATGGGGCTTGAACTCACAATCCTGAGATCAAGAGTCACATGTTTTATTGACTGAGACAGTCAGGTGCCCCTTATTTCTCTAAGATTCTTAATGAGTTTTCTTCTGCTTCCTGGGTTGTATCTGTTTTGTCTGTTTTTTTTTTTGTTTGTTTGTTTGATTTTCTCATGTCACATTAGAAATATTTCTCATATTTCTCAAATGTCTGATCACACTAGACTGTCTATTCATATTTAAGGATGAGGTCTAAGGGCTGTTTGTGTATCTTAAAATATATCTAGAATCCTACAGCTTCTCATTGTCACCTGTGCCATCTTGTTTCAAACCACCATCATCTCTTTCCTGAATTATTTCAAGAGTCTCCTAATTGGATTACCTGCTTCCATACCAGTGCATTATGGACCATTCTCCACAGACACTAGGCTGATCTTTTAAAAATATAAGTCATATTACATCACATCTTCTCCAGACGCTCCAGTCGATGGCTTTCCATCTTTTCCAAATAAAAATAAAAGTTTTTATGATGATGTATTTGTTTTCAATGCCATGTAGCAGGTTGCCACAAATTTAATGGTTTAAAACTACACGTTTATTATTTCACAGCCTCTGTGGTTCAGAAATCCAGGCCTGACTTAGCTGGGTCCACTGCTTAGGGTCTCACAAGGCTGCAATCAAGGTATTGGCCAGGGTCAGGTTCTCATCTGGAGGCTCGACTGGGGAAACAGCTGTTCTGTAACTTGCTTTACTTGTTGGCAGCAGGCAGTGCCTTGTGGTGGTAGGATTCTTAGAAGTTTGCCTCCTCAAGTCAGCAAGGAGGGAGAGAGGCAGAGAGACAGAGACCAGGGTAAGTCTTCTAGCAAGACAGAGTCTCACATAATGCAACAAAATCATGACAATGACATCCTTTCATCTTTGCTGTAGTCTTGTGGTTAGAATCAAGTCTCAGATGTTGTCCATGCTCAGAAGAAGGAATGGAACAGAGGCATGAAGGTGGGGTGCCATCTTGAGTCTGTGCCACAAATGTTCTAAGTGGCCTGGCTCTCTACTACCCCTCCGCCCTTATTTCCTACATTTGTTCATTCCTATTCAGTCTGCTACAGCCAAAGGGTCTTAGGGCTTTTGCATTTTCTTTTCCCTCCATCTAGAACCCTCTTCTCCCAAGTACCCACCCACACAACACGCTTTCTCACCTCCTTCACATCTGTGGTCAAGTGTCTCCTTCTCAGAGGATCTTTCTCCCTTATTTAGATTTATTGGCACTCCCTTTTCCCCTTTCCGGCTTTAGTTTTCTTCATATACTATGTCATGTCCTTATTTGTTGTGTTTACTGTCTGTTTTCCCCAACTAGAATGGAAGCTTTATGAAGATAGGGATTTCTGTATCTTTTGTTTACCACAGAATCCCTTAAGACATAGTGGTCGCTCCATACATATTTATTAAATGAATGAATGTGTATGTGCAAGAATTGCTGTCTGATGGGCTCAACCAGAGGACAAATGGATGGATATCTGGCTGGCTTTTCTGTTGGGGACTCCCAAATATCAGTATCTGTAGGTCTTTGTTCATGCATCATCCAGCTTCTCCAAGAAACGATCATCCAATCCCTGCCCAAAGATTGTGAGAAGTCTGGCTGCCATTATTCTGTAGTTATGCAGTGGGATGGGCTGAGAGTCACATAAACAGAGAGAGTCTTATATTCAGTTTGCAAATTATCATTTTATCTCCTGATTTTTAGTTCTGCCCCTCACCAAAAACCCTCTTGTCTCCAAGCCTAATATCCTCTAGATCTTCAGGAAGGGGAATCAATTGAATATACAAGGTAGAGGTTGGGATCTTGGGGTTTATCTGCTGCCTTGGGCTTATCTCTGTCTTCTATTTGGTGCTTACAATATTCTGAATTCTTCTACAGTTCTTGTGGGTGAATAGCTTCTCTTTCACTGGCATATTCTTTTGTAGACCCTCAGGTTTGACCTTTCTCTATTTTTTTCTTTTTTTTTTTTTAAGATTTTATTTATTTATTTGAGAGAGAGAGAGAGAGCCTGCAGTGGGGTGGGGGGCAGTAGGAGAGGGAGAGAGAGTCCTAAACGGACTCAACGCTGAGCATGGAGCCTGACATGGGCTCCTTCTTCCATCCACTTTCTGACTTTATATGGAGTTTCTCTTTCTGTTTCTTTTCCTCCTTGTTTTATTTAAACCTTTTTTAAAAAAAGATTAATTAATTTATTTATTTGACAGAGAGAGAGAGAGTACAAGTAGGTGGGGCAGCAGGCAGAGTGAGAAGGAGAAGCATGCTCCCCACAGGGCAGGGAGCCCAATGCAGGGCTCGATGTGGGGCTCGATCCCAGGACCATGGGATCATGACCTGAGCTGAAGACAGATGCTCAACTGACTGAGCCACCCAGGCACCCCTCTTTTCTTCCTTGTTTTGGAGACTTTTGAGAGAAGAAGGCCATCTTGATACTGCAAAATCCACAAAAAAACATTTTCTTCCAGATGTCTAACATCTCCCTGGGGATAGGCTTAAAGTCTAAAAATATTGATGGCAAATGGAAACTCTTATCGGAGGCTGCTTGATTCTGTACTAAAGGTGACCATTAGGAAAAGGATCTCAGATAATTCATGTGTTAAAGGGGATTGGAGGAGAAGGTGAGAAGTACCATCTAATAGTTCATACCTTTTGATCCTATAATTGTCATTCTAGAACTCTGCTTTAAAGGCATAATCAGAAACTCAAGCAAAAATAGAAGTATAATCATGTTCATCACGATACTAGTCATATGATCAAACTTGGAGAAACCACAAGATAAAATATGGCATATTCATTGGAATGTGATGCAGACAATTAAAAGAGGTATTCTTGAAGGTGCTTTGAAAAGTAAAAACAGTCAGAGTTTTAGGATTGTTTAATGACACGAGAAAGAGATCACAATATATATTAAATGATAAAACACGATGAGTATATATACTTTTATTGTAAGAAAGCTTTTAAAAGGCACAACTAAATTAGAAGCTATTTGATTTATTTTAAATCATTTAAACATATTTCTAAGGTACAAAAAACGAGTGTTATATGCACCAGAAAGTTTTGAGTTGTGGTTTATAAATTTGTTCTAAAGAAAGCATCTGTTTCCTTCCTTAGGTACCTATTACTCCTGTAGGTAGATGTGGAAGGAAATGAAGTGGTCACTCCTTTTCAAGGAAACCTACTACCTTTCCTTCAGACTGTTTGGTAAACTTACAAGCCCTCACTTTCCAGCTTTCCAAAATAATCTTTGTATGTACTTTAAAAGAATGGCCTTTTCCAATAGTCTGCCAAGCTTTTAAAGAAAGAACTATTCTTGACCAAGTTTGGAAAAATGCATAAGTGTTCACTGCACATAAAATCAGTGTGTTTGTTTCATAGGAAAATTCTCAAGTGGGACAATTTTAGGCATGCAGATAACATGAACTCTAATATTAATTGTTAGCGCTAGAGGAGTTTAGTTCAGGGAAACATTGACTTAGTGAAGATGTCAGTCCCTGTGCCTGAACTCTTGAGGACATCAAGTAGATGGTGGCAAATGTCATGGTGCAGGAAATAATCACCACAACGAGCTTCTGTGCTCTGTTAGCATTCATCTACCCAACTCATAGGCATAGTGAGTTCTAGAGGGGACTTTTAGCCCTTGGGAGAAGCAAGAGCTAGGCTGGCAAGCAGAAGTTACATCAGGATATGTTTTGTGTTCCTGTCTAACTTCTGCTTTCTTATTATTTTTATTCTTTCTCCCCCCCCCACCCTGCCCCCTACCTCGGTTAGAAATGGGGACTATATGTCCTATCTGTTTGTGTTTGATGTTTTAGCACTGAAAGAGCACCATTATGAATTTCCATCCTTCATCTCTCATATATATTTATGGAGAACTTTATTACACAAGGCATTAGGTGAGATACCTCGCCCCAAGGGACTTATGATCAGGCTCATGATTCAAGGTAGTTCAGCGTTTATATCCCTTGTACAGTGAAGGCAGGCAGGAAGAGAGATCATTATGGGTAGGTGCCTTAGAGAATAGCTTCTGTTCTGTGCATTTAGCTTTTTGGAATAGGCAGATTTTCCTCTCTTGTTAGCTTGAGTTTTATTTTTATAGTCATGCTTTTGCAACCACTGATGGAGCTGTGGCCACTGGACCTATGCTTAGCGAACAGACTACCCAAGGAAGGTGCAGGTTTGTTTCTGCAAACTTAAAGAGGTGAAATCTCCCAGCCTCAGTCACAACGGGAGAATTTGTTTGGTAGAATTGCTTGACCCGGGCAGGCAGCCCGGCGTGAGCCTTGATCCCAGGATACTGGGATCACAACCTGAGCTGAAGGCAGTTGCTTACCCAATTGAGTGTAAAGCTGATCATTCTAGAATCCTACTCCAGTATCTGCAGTTGTAGAGGCGAATTCATTGTTAACATGGTCAGTCTTGAACCTTCCCAAGGAGAATTAGTCACAGGAAGGCACTTCAAACAACGCTAAGCACACAGTAAGAGGTTAATGCATAGTGATTCCTCAACCCAAAAGTCTTTGGGAAGCAATGCTACTGTATTTTAAAAGAATTCACATATTGCATGTAAAAGCAGTGGTTTTTTTAGACTAACTTGTTTGTGCCGCTTCACGGGACCAAAGAGCTACAGCTGACAGTAGAGACAGGCTGCCCTACAAGGAGAAAGACAGGAAATCTGGATACACGTCAGTTCCCAGCTTAATCCTATGAAGGTTCTACCGTCCACCCGAGGCTCATTGCTCTCTTCCGGATTTCCGATCTTGCAGCCTCTCTCTATGATTTCTGCCTTCATTCACATGCAGCACAGGGGTCACTGTTTTGGTACGTGGTTCGTGCCAGGCCCTCTCCTAGGTGTTAGGGACCAGACCAGAGATTGCTGCCTTCCTGGATGTTACAAAGGAGTGGGAGAGTCGGACAGTAAGTAAATAACAAGAACAAACAGTTCCCGGAGGATTCTGGTTTCGGTCGGAGATAGACTTGACACAGTTTTATTTTTTCCAGTGACTGCTTTCCACCTTGTTCACCAATTTCCCATTTCTTAGCGAATGTTTGGCATCTCCTGCAGCTTCCTAGTCAAGTGTGTGAAATACAGTCCAGGCCAGCTCAGAATTTCACGAGGCTTCTGATCCAATGTAAAGCCCTCCCCCGTGACGTGCTGTACTTGTGTTTACCCCACCTGGGAAGAAAAGATTCTGGGCTGGTCTCTTTTCCTGAGAAAGCCTGTAAGAGCAAAGTTCGTGGGAGGAAATCTCTCTCCACTGCAGCTGGTGTTGAGGCTACAGTGGGTATTCACTGTGTCCTGCTGTACCCATTCTACAGTCCTTTCACACCTGGCTGACCCAGCTGCTGGCTTACCTGACGTGGGGAGGGCTGAGCCCTTGGTCAGTCCCGAAACATCTGGGGTCCAAGTCTGCTGTATTGTCCCTGTATCATCCAATTGGGCAGGGGAATGCCAGGACAGGTGTCGACAGGCCACCTGGGGGCCAGGCACACTCACACTCTTCCCCATCCCTCGTCCTACCTCCCACCGAGGCACAAGATCAGTGTCCCCTGCTGGTACGGTGACACCTTTCCTTGCCTACTGGTCTTTTAGAACAAGCAGCTCAAAGTGACTAGGGGACCGCTGTAGCAATAATATTCCCTGGTGGAAGTATTATTCCTTTGGGAAACAAGATCTTTAGATCCACAGTGTCTGAAGTTGCAGGGGGAAGAAACACAAGTTCCCTTCCTGGGTCGCTGGGGGTGATGGCAGGTGGGGACACTCCTACTTTTATCCCTTGGTTCCAGACCCGTGTATTCTTCCTCTTGTGGACACAGCATCATACAACGGTCACTGCTCTGGCTGTAAACTTATTTATACCCTGTGGGTATCACTTCTAAGCTGCCACCTCAGATAAACCTTCAACATGCTGTCCTGCCATTCTGTCAGTGTGACAACTTCTAGAGAGGGGAGCAATACGGTGGGACCAGGAGTATCATGGTTGTGTGCTACGTGGCTTTACGTCTTCTGCTGTAAGACGAGTCCCTTGGTCTAAGGCACTGTCGTGCAGGAGCCTGGGCTGGTGACTGACTGTTCGGCCAGCCCTTGGGTAATTATGCCAGTCAGGGCCTTGAGGGCATAAAAGACAAACGTAAGCTGTCAAATCCCAGCAGATGAAAGGCTGCCCCTTCCAGCTGGAAGGGGTCCGATGCAATCACCTTGCCACCAGCTGGCTGCTTGGTCTCCAAGAAGGATGTAGTATCAGGCACTCAGAGTTGCTAGAAGGTTGGATATTTGGTGGTAGCAGCAGCAGCAAGATCAGCGTTGGTGAATGAGAACCCATGCCGTTGGACCCAGGCGTAGCCCCCATCCCTGAGCCACGGCTACTCCCTTCATGAGCCCACGGCAGCAGCCCTGTGGTAGCTGATGACAAAGGAAGGCTGATGTCCGCTGGCCAGATCATTCCGGCTACTTGGTTGTTCAACGCCTTTTCTGCGGAGGATGCTGTCTGGTGAACACTAACAGGAGATACAAGTATCTCCACATTTTGGGTCTCTCCCTATAGATCTGTTCATGTGCCTCTCCCCCCAACCTCCTTGTCCTTGATTTTCCAAACTTGTTCCTTCCATGCCGGTGACCAACCAGTCAGACCATTCACTTCTGCCCACAAGTCTATGTGTATTCCTACGTCAGGCTCCTTCTCTTTCTCCATATAGTAGGTGACCAGGTGCAACACACACGGCATCTGTCTCTCACTGTCACCCGCAGTGCAGCTGGTCCACTAGAGGCTTACTCCTGTATAGCCAGTCACTCTCCCTGTGAAACCGTCTGCCATTTTCCTCCTCTGTCGGCTGCTCTCCCAGGACCTCCCAGGTGGCCAGAGGTGTGAGTTGAAGGAGATATGTTCACAATGGTGGTAGAGGTTGTGCGAGTCTGGGTTACCTGCTTTATGGTTTTTTTGTTTCTGTTTTTTGCTTTGTTTTGTTTTGCCTTCCATCCCTCCTTATACTCAATCCTCAATATACTACTTCAGTCTTAAGAGGTGTCCCTGTTAGGCCCATCCTACCTTACGATGTGGTGGGACTGAGAGAACCATGTTCATGTTGGGCAACTCCAGCCATATGGTCCCTCGATCTCTGATTACCAGACACTCCCTGTCCCATACCCCCCAGCAGCACACGAGAAGTTTAGAAAATGGTCTACAGTTCTCTGCTGTAGAGATCATGGCTTTACTCTAGAACCCGTGGGATTTATGTTCTGATCCCCCCGTGGGAATTTCTCTTGCGGGAGTTGACCATAAACCCCTCAGGGCATTGGGTCCACGCCCCCCGAGCCCCTGCCAATATGCCTCTAGAATCACAGGTTCTGCTAGGTTGGGTGGTTCGGGTTACAGGGCTAAATCACTGCTCTCACTGCTCAGACTTGCTACAGGGTCCTTTCCTGCCCTAGACTGCTTAGAGCTTGCAGCCTTCCTTGCCACCAGGTAAATGAGTCTGAACAGCATTCCTGGATGTGGGATGTGCAGCTTCCGGAACTCAGGGGCAGACATGGCAAAGGCAGATGCCCAAATACATCCAAGCAGGGAGGTTTGGCCAGGGCAGTACAAGAGCAGGAGAGGCAAGAGCATCAGGAGGATTTGTAAGGAGGTGATGATAAAGGTGGAACCAAGAGCATCGGAGGGAAGTGGAGGGAGAGGGAGGTTGATGGTTTTGAGAAAGTGCACTGTAGTTCCTAAGTGATGTTAAGAACTACTGTGCTTGGGATACTTAAGCAGACAGACCAAATAAATAGGAGGTTGGGGGTTGAGTTTGAAAAACAGACGTGATTGTGTGTGCGTGCGCGTGCATGTGTGTGTGTGTGTGTGTGTGTGTGATGTCAGCATGAGGGTAGGTAAGTGCAATGGAGCGGAGCAAAGATTCACTTGAAACCGGAAGAGGGAGAGGCCCATGGCTGCCTCTGTTCTGGTGGTTGTTGATTTCACCGTGGGGTGTGTCTTTCCAACCAGACTCCATGATCTTGTATTTGGCACCCGACACAGTGCTGAGCCCGTTGTAGGGATTCAATACATACCCAAGAGGAATAACGTTAAGGTCTCATGTTACTCATACAAAGAAAAATGTGAGGTTCCATCCAGGCCAAAGAGCTAGAGCTGTTGAAACTGAGCAGACAGTGGAGCGCTTGGGTGGCTCACTGGGGTAAGTGTCTGCCTTTAGCTTGGGTCATGGTCCTGGGGTCCTGGGATCGAGCCCCATGTTGGGCTCCCTGCTGAGCGGAAGGTCTGCTTCTCCCTCTCTGCCTGCCCCTCTCCCCAACTCATGCTCTCTCTCTCAAGTTAATAAATAAAATCTTTTAAAAAAATAAAAATAAGTAAACTGAGTGCACAGTGTAGAGCTTACCCGTGAGCAGATGTGGGGTTACAGTCTGTGACCAGAGGAGAAGCCGTGGAGAGGAGGTTTGGTGATTTTTGATGTCTGTCTTTGGCAGGGTGACTGGTGAACGGGGGATGGGACCAGAATGCAGAATCAGTGCAGATGTTTTATTAGGTATTATTTCCAAACTGATTTTCCTCCCTTGTATACAGTCGTCTGGTTCATTATTTTTAATGTTAAGGACAGCCTGTGTAATATTTCTTTTTCCCTTATGTTATAAATTTGTGTTACCCTTTCTTTCTTCCAAAGAAAACTGGGGATGGCTTTGATTTTAGGGGCACCAAGAAGTTTCTTCAGCTGGGGTGTGTTTCTGTTGGGGGGGTGGTGGATGCAGGTTTTCCCTTACAGTGGTTAACTAAGGCTGAAAATTCCTCTCATTAATGTGGCGTCTTTCTTCCATTAAAGAAAAGGCTGAAAAGGCAAACGCCTGGGGGAAAGACAATATAATGCCTTAAATACATATTCAGGTGCCATGACTGAGGGTAGAGTCTTCTCTGAGTCAAAGGGGAGGAGGGTCAGAAGACAGTGATGCTGCAGGAGTGGGGAGAAATTGCTCTCAGGAGACAAAAAGGAGCATAAGCCAAGGGCTCTGCCCCGAGCAGGCTCTGCCATCTGTGAACCTCTGGGTTGCAGAGTTCAGTGGTGAGCATCGTTCGTGAGTTCTGAAGACGAGCTAGTGCTCTCAGAAAGATGTTGAGACTGGCAGAAATATTTACCTCCCCATTCAGGCTGGGTTTGCTTTCTTCCCCTCTTCGATATCGTCTGGCTCATCAAATTTACATTTCCTCAAATATGTGGGACTTCTATGTCCATCTAGTTTTCCTCTCTATGTACTCCAATCCAGTCTTACAGAGATTTCCTATGGCCCATGCAGGCAGAAACAAATCTATTACACAAGAACTGCCCGGTCATCAAACTAGAATGCCCCTGTGTTTAGAAAAGCTGAATTCTGAGATTTAAAACAAGTAGAATTTTTTTTAGAAACTTTTCCCCACCTAAAGTCACCTGAGATTCCAAAGATCAGAGTTTTGTTTCTAGTTCTACCACTAAATAGCAGTATGACCTTGGAGAAGCAATTGCACCTTTTCAGGGGCCTCAGTTCCTTCACTGATCAAGAGAAAAACTTCATTAATGCAGTTAACGTACATAAAAGTGCTTGGTGAATTCTGAAGAGCTGGGTGACAGGTAGATGGCATTGCTAATGGTGTGATGTGACTCTTGGTAAATATCCCAGAGCTCACAATCACTTGGGGAATTTGGTCCAGGTTTTACTGCCTTCATCCATTTGGTTTTCGAACCTGTGTTCAGTGGTTTAAGACAATATTAGAATCATTGACGAGAGTGCTATTGTTGTTGTTTTGTTTTTCTGGCCATACTATCCTCCTGAAAGCTAATTCCCAGGCTTATGAATTATTGCTGAGTCTGATCCCTGCCCCGCCCTTGCCTTTTTCTCCCAGAAGTGGTGTTGACGTTTCTGGCTTTTTACTTCTGCTCTCCTCTGAGACCTCTTAAGTTGGAGAACTCATTTAATTACCCTGTCTCCAGCTGGGAGTGTTCTTGAGTTCTGTTTTTCCTCCAAGATCTGTGAGGAGACTGCTTGCTCATTCCTGGATATTCTTTGCCTTGTATTTTCAGAGTCCAGCACCCTGCTGGACCTCCATTTCTCACCATTGTCTCCCCCTACCCCACCCCCCGCCCCCCATTAGCCTGTTTTCTCAACATCGATGCTGCGGCAAGAATCCCCTTCGCCTTTAGTGAGATCCTGAATATTGGGCACTGTGGTTCTTCCCGGGCGTGTTATTTATAACCCAACTCCTCCACAGCAGCTCAGACATCCTGGATGATGCGAAAACTTAAGAGTTATCCTTTCTCCTTTCTTTCCATTTTTCACCCTATGACTCTGGCTTGACCAAGGAGTCTGGCAGCGGGCATAGGATTAGAGCAGCTTGTGTTTTGGATGGCTTGAGTTTACCTACCGACCTTGGAGTCACAGAGGCAAATTTTCATCCCCATTCGCCTTCTACTTGGTGTGGGGCATCAGGGGGTTGGTTCATATCTCTGAGTCTTCCGATTCCTTATCTGTACAGGGGGTATTGTCATTTCTCGCCTGCTTCACAGTTAGGATAAGGAAATGAAGCCAAGTCGGTGATCTGTGAAGTACTCCATACATGTAAGCGATCTTTGTCATGATTATTATTCATGCGGCTGATTTTCTAGGAGTTTGCCACCCATATTATCAGTGCTGGGGCTCTGAGACTGGCTGGCTCATTGGAACCCAGATGGGCTATGTGGGAGTGGTGGAGAGTGGGCACAGTGACAGAATAGGGCTGTGGTACCTGAGGTTCCAAAGGATGCAAGTGAGTGTTGATGAATATGACTTGGGGCACAAGGTCCTACCCCTCGTCCCAAGGTAAGGGCTTCCTTAGCAACGCCGTCTTCAGTCTTTGTCCCCTGGAGAAGAGCTGGCTCTTGGCTTCTCATTTCCTATAGCACTGCCTCCCCATAGCACTTAGCTGATCGTGTCAGGGTGACCTGTGCCATTATTTATTCAATTTCTATATGCTTTCTCCCCTACCGGATTACAGGTGTTTCAAAGTCTGGAACCACGTGTATGCATGTCTGTCATCCCACAGTGACAGCATGTCACGGTGATTTATACTGGGTAGACACCAGCAATGCGTGGCGTTTATGTGAGGCTAGGCTGTGTTATCCTTTGTCGAGGACGGGAGGGAAGAAAGTCTTCAGAGTGTGTTGTGCTACTCTGTAAAAATGTTTTATTTTTAACAAAGTCATAAATGAACATACATTAAAAAGTTAAAAAGTGGTACAGGCTTAGGAAAACGGTAGTCCCTGCCAACCACACATTCTAATCTGTTCCCCAGAAATAACCACGTCTTAACTGTTTAACTATTTTCCCTCCTCAGTATTATCCCCCATATTTATAAATATTTTCTGTCTGTATACCATCTCCTCGTTTATCAGTTCTGTACGTTATCTACTACCTTAAAAAATTGGCAGATGAAAACTTTTTTTTTTTAAGGAGGCTCCACACCCAGCGTGGAGCCCACCACGGGGCTTGAACTCAGGACCCTGGGATCAAGACCTGAGCTGAGATCAACAGTTGGACACTTAACTGAGTGCTCCCACGTGCCCTGGTAGATGGAGACTTTTATCCCTCTTTCACTCCCCTCTCTTTGTCCCATAATCCAGCCTAGTTCTATCTCAAATTTTGGTTAACTCGATTGTCGATGTTCCAGGTATCTATCACCGCGTAACAAATAATCACAAAACTTAGTGGCTTAAAACAACTACAGTGGTTTTATTTTCTCCCGTAGCTTCTTGGGTCAGGAATTTGGAAGGGCTTGACGTGCTGGTTCTTGCTCTGGGTGTCTCATACAATTGCAGTTATCAGTGGAAGCAGGTAAAGTAGCAGGAGTGGGCCCAAATGTCGTCTAGCTGGAATCGTGCAGTATGTAACCCTAGTAGATTGGCTTCTGCCACTTAGTAATATGCATTTAAGTTTCCCCCATGTCTTTAATGACTTTATAATTCATTCTTTTAAGTTCTGAATACTATTCCAATGTCTGGGTGTCCCACAGTTTATTTACCCATTCATCTACTGAAAAACATCTTGGTTGCTTCCAAGTTTTGGCAATTATAAATAAATTTGCTATAAATATCTGTGTGCAGGCTTTTGTGTGAACATAAATTTTCAGTTCTTTGGGGTAAATGCCATGGAGTGTGATTGCTGGATTATATGGATAGAGTATGTTTAGTTTTGTAAGAAACCGCCAAACTACCTTCCAAAGTGGCTGTACCATTTTGCATTCCTACCAGCAATGAATGAATGAAAATACCTATTACTCCACATCCTTGCCTATATTTGGTAGCATCAGTGTTCTATATTTTGGCCATTATAATAGGTGTGTAGTGATATCTTCGTTGTTGTTTTAACTTGCATTTCCCTGAGGGCATGTAATATAGAGCATTTTTAAAAAATATTTTTTTGTCATTTGTATATCTCCTTTGGTGAGGTGTTTGTTAAGGTTTTGGCCCACTTTTTTTTTTTTTTTAAGATTTTATTTCTTTATTTGACAAAGAGGAGAGAGATCACAAGCAGGCAGAGAGGCAGACAGAGAGAGAGGGGGAAGCAGGCCCCACGCTGAGCAGGGAGCCCGATGCGGGGCTTGATCCCAGGACCCTGAGATGATGACCTGAGCCGAAGACAGGCATTAACCCACTGAGCCACCCAGGTGCCCCTTTGGCCCACTTTTTGATCAATTTCTTTATTTTCTTATTGTTGAGTTTTAAGAGAATAAGAGAAGAAATATATACGTATTTCTTTTCTTCCTCTCTTCCTTCTTCCTTCCCTCCCTTCCTTTTTTTTTTTTTTTTTTTTTTTTAGAGAAAGAGAGAGTGCTTGGAGCTTGATCTTACCACTCTGAGAACATGACCTGAGCTGAAATCAAGAGTTGGAGGCTTAACCAACTGAGGCATCCAGGTGCCCCTAGTCCTTTGTATATTTTAGATAACAGTCTTTTATGAGATGTACCTTTTGCAAATATTTTCTCCGAGGCTGTGGCTTGTCTTCTCATTCACTTGACATTGTCTTTCTCGGAGCAGTTTTCCATTTTTGAGGAAGTCCAGTTTATCAATTATTTGTTTTCATAGCTCATGCATTTGGTGTTTTAATAAAAAACTAATTACCATGCACAAGTTAATCTAAGTTTTTCCCGTATTATCTTCTGGGAGTTTTATATATTTTTGCATTTTCCATTTAGGTCTGTGATCCACACTGAATTAATTTTGTGTATGATCTGTGTGTAGATTCAATTTTTTAGGTGAGGATGTCCAATTGTTCCAGTTCTTGTTGAAGAGACTGTTTTGCTTCCTTGTATTGCCTTTGTTCCTTTGTCAAAGATCAGTTGATTATATTTATGTGGGTCTACTTCTGGGCTCTTTATTCCATTGATCTATTTGTTTATTTTTTTCACCAATACCAAGCTTTCTTGATTATTGTAGCTTGATAGTAAGGTTTTTTTTTTTTTAAAGATTTTATTTATTTATTTTACAGAGAAAGAGAGATCCCAAGTAGGCAGAGAGGCAGGCAGAGAGAAAGGAGGAAGAGGCTCCCTGATGAGCAGAGAGCCCGATGTGGGGCTCGATCCCAGGACCCCGAGATCATGATCTGAGCCGAAGGCAGAAGCTTAACCCACCCAGGTGCCCCTGATAGTAAATCTTGAAGTTAGATAGTGTCAGTCTTCTGACTTTGCTTTCCTCCTTCAATATTGTACTGTCTGTTCTGGGTCTTTTGCTTTTCCATATACATTTTAGGATATTTGTTGATATCCACAAAATAGCTTGCAAGGATTTTGGTTGAGATTGCATTGAATCTACAGATCAAGTTGGGAATAACTTATATCTTGATAATATTGAGTCTTCCTATCTTAAATATGAAATATCTCTACTTTTATTTAAGTTTTTTATTTTAATCATCAGAGTTTTGAAGTTTTCTTCATATAGATCTTATACATATTTTGTTAGACTCATAGCATAGCTAAGTCATTTTTGGGGGGTTGTAATGTAAATGGTGTTCTATTTTCTTTTTTCTTTTTTTTTCCCCAAATATTTTTATTTTATTTTTTCAGTGTTACAAGATTCATTGTTCATGTACCACACCCAGTGCTCCACGCAATACATGCCCTCCTCAATACCCACCACTAGGCTCGCCCAGCCCCTCGACCCCTCCCCTCCAAAACCCTCAGTCTGTTGCTCAGAGTCCACAGTCTCTCATGGTTCTATTTTCAATTTCAAATTACACTTATTTACTGTTGCTCTATAGGAAAGTGATTGAATTTTGTATATTAACTTTGTATCCTGAAACTTTGCTATAATTGCTTATTATTTCCAATAGTTTTTTTTTTTTTTCGATTCTTTTGGATTTTCCACAGAGACAGTCATGTCGTCTGTGAACAAAGACAGTTTTCTTTCTTCTCAATCTTTATACCTTTTATTTCTTTTTCTTGTCTTACTACATTAGCTAGGACTACCAGTACAATGTTGAAAAGATGTGATGAGAGGCGACATACTTGCCTTGTTCCTGATCTTAGTGGGAAAGCTTCTAGTTTCTTTCCATTAAATATGTTAGCTGTAGGTTTTTTGTAGGTGTTCTTTGCCAAGTAGAGGAAGTTTCTCCTCTATATTTACTGAGGTCTTTTTAAAAAATTGTGAATGGGTGTTGCATTTTATCAAATGCTTTTTTTTTTTGCATTTCTTGATAATATCAAATTATATTTCTTCTTTAACCTGTTAATGGGATGGATTACATTAATTGATTTTTAAACGTTGAACCAGCCTTGCATTTGTGGGATAAATTCTATTTGGTCATGGAATATAATTCCTCTATGCATTGTTGAATTCAATTTGCTAATACATTGTTTAGGATTTTGCATATATTTTCATGAGAAATATTAATCTGTAGTTCCCTTTTTTTCTAATGTCTTTGTCTGGTTTTAGTATTAGGGTAACGCTGGCTTCATAGAGTAAGTTAAGAAGTATTCCTCCTACTTCTATCCTCTGAAGGAGATTGTGAAGAATTGATATAATTTCTTTCTTAAGCATTTGGTGGAATTCACCAGTGAACCCATCCTGGTCTAGTGCTTTCTACTTTGGAATATATATTTTTTAATTTAATTTAATTGTTTCCATGTATTTTGGAATTTTTAAATTATTGATTCGATTTAAAAAATAGATATAAGGCTATTCAGACAGCTTATTTCTTCTTGTGTGGGTTTTGGCACATTGTGTCTTTCAAGAAATTGGTCCATTTCATCTTGGTTATCAAATCTGTGGGCGTAGAGTTGTTCATACTATTCCTTTATTATCTTTTTAATGTCCATGGGATCTGTAGTAATGTCCTCTGTTTCATTCTAATGTTAGTAATTTGTGTCCTATCTCATTTTTTTCTTAATTAGCCTGAATAGAGGCTTATCAATTTTATTGATCTTTTCTAAAAAGCAGCTTTTTGTTTTGTTGATTTTCTCTATTGGTTTCCTTTTTTTTTTTTTTTTTTTTTGGTTTCCTGTTTTTTTTTTTTTATTTCATTGATTTCTGCTCTTATTTTTATTGTTTTCTTCTTCTTAGTTTGGATTTAATTTTGTCTTTTTAAAGTAAACTGTAGCCCCAATGTGGGGCTGAAACTCATGACCCTGAGATCAAGAGTCGCATGCTCTAGTGACTGAGCTAGCCAGGCACCCCTAATTTTTTTCTTTTTCTAATTTCCTAAGGTGGAAGTTTAGGCGACTGATCTTAGATCTTTCTTCGTTTGTAATATATACATTCAATACTACAAATTTCCCTTTAAGCACTGTTTTCACTTTATCCTACAAATTTTGATAAGTTGGGTTTTCACTTTCATTTAGTTAAAATATTTAAAATTTTTTCTTGAGATTTCCTTAATCCACATGTGATTTAGAAGTATGTTGTTTAATCTTCAGGAATTTTGGGATTTTCCATCTATTTTTCTGCTGTTGATTTCTGGTTTAATTCCATTGTGGTCTGAGAGCAGACATTGTACAATTTTTCTGTTTAAATTTAAGATGTGTTTTATGGTCCAGAATGTGGTTTATCTTGGTAAATGCTCCATGTGGCCTTGAGAAGAATGTGTGTTCTGATGTTGTTCGATGAAATAGACTGTAGATGTCTATTATATTAGTTGATTGATGGTGTTGAGTCCAGCTATGTCCTTGCTGATTTTTGGCCTATTGGATCTGTCCATGTCTGAGACAGGGATGTTGAAGTCTCCAACTATACTAAGTGGATTTATCTATTTATCCCTGCAGTTTGATCAGTTTTTGCCTCATGTGTTTTGATGCTGTGTTGTTAGGCACAAACACATTAAGTATTGTCATGTCTTTTTGGAGAATTGACCCTTTAATCATTATATAATGCTCTTCTTTAACCCTGATATCTTTCCTTTTTTTTAAGTTAAAGATTTTAATTTATTTATTTGAGAGAGAAAGAGAGAGAAAGTGTGTGAGCATAACCTGTGGGAATGAACAGAGAGAGAGGGAGAAGCAGACTCCTGACTGAGCAAGGAGTTTGATGTGGAGCTTGATCCTAGGACCCTGAGATCATGACCTGAGCCAAAGGCAGTTACTTAACCAACTGAGCCACCCAGATGCCCTCCTCCATCCTCCCCACCCTGGAAATCTTTTCTTGCTCTGAATTTTTCTCTGTCTGCAGTTAATATAGCTTTAAAAAAATTACTATTAGCATGGCATATTATTTCCCATCCATTTACTTTTTCTTTTTTTAAGTGAAGAAGATTCTTAAGCCCCAGGGGATGTGAAAGTTCCAAGATAAAGTAAACCTGGTTCCCTAAATATGAGTAAGAAATAATTTTTATTTTGTTATGTCACTGACATTTTGAAGTTTATTACTAGTTAGCATTACCTAAATAATAAATTTATTGTTGCTAATATTGCTAATTTATCTATTCTCTTTTGTGTGTGTGTGTTGACCAACCATGTCAGAGATTTGTCTATTTTATTAATATATAATTTTAAAAAGATTTTATTTATCTGGGTGATAGAGAGAAGGAGTAGGGAGAGGAGCAGAGGGAGAGAGAGAAGCAGAATTTCCACTGAGCAGGGATGTGGAGCTCGATCCCGACGTGAGGCTGGGGCTTGATCCCAGGGTCCTAGGATCATGACCTGAGCCAAAGACAGATGCCTAACCAATTGAGACACCCAGGCGCCCTATTTTATTAATATTTTTAAGACATATTTTCTGTATTTGATACTATTCTCTATCATTTCTTTGTTTTCTATTTCATTAATTTATACTGCCTTCAATAATTCCTTCCTTCCATTTGAGCTTAGTCTTTCATTCTTTTTATAAGTTCTCAAAGTGCTTGGGTAGATCATAATTGTTAATACTTGGTATATTTTAATATATAAATTCAGGTCTGTCAATCATCATTAATTTAGTTGCATTTTATAAGTAATTCTAATTATTTAATAATATTCATTGTTTTTTAAAGCCATGAATTATTCACATAATTCATGCATGTAAAACACATGCATGTTTTATTATTTTTCTAATATATGAGCTTCTAATAATATATATTAGAAAATATATTATTTTTCTAATATATGAGCTAATATATGACTCTAATATAATAGAGTCATATATTAGCTCAAATATATGAGCTAATATATGACTAATATATGAGTCATATATAAACTCTAATATATGAGTTTAGAATATAGAACTCATATTCTAATATATGAGTTTTGTTATTGCTTTCTGGGTGTCTTATGAGAAAATCCATACATTTACTTTTTTTTCTTCTAGAGTATTCATTGTTTTTTATTTTATTGAGGTATAATTAACACACAATATTATATTAGTTTATGTCTACAATGTAGTGATTTGATATTTGTATGCATTTCAAAATGATCACCACAGTAAGTCTGGTTACCATCTGTCAACATACAAAGTTAATACAATATTAGTGACTATATTCTCCATGCTGTACATTATATTCTCATGACTTATTTTATAACTGTAAGATTTTTTGACCTTCTCCACCCATTTCCCAACCCCCCCAACCTCCCTCCCCTTTGTCGACTACCAATCTGTTTTCTGTATCTGTGAATCTGGATTTTGTTTGTTTGATTTTACAGGGAAATGGAATCATGTAGTATTTATCTTTCTGTATCTGACTTGTTTCACTTAGCATAATACCCTCAAGGTCCATCCATATTGTTACAAATGGCAAAATTTCATTCTTTTTTATGGTCAAGTAATATTTCATTATGTATAACACATTCTTTATCCATTTATCCATTGATAAACACTTGAGTTGCTTCCATATCTTGGCTATTATGAATAATGCAGCAATGATCTTATGGGTGCAAATTAGTGTTTCTGTTTTCTTCAAAAGGTAGATACCCAGTAATAGAATTGCTGGATCATATAGTAGTTCTATTTTTAATTTTTCGAGGAAACTGATACTGTTTTCTACAGCGGATGCACCAGTTTACATTCCTACCAACAGTGCGCAAGGGTTATTTTTTTTCTCTACATCTTTGTCAACATTTATTATTTTTTGTTTTTTGGTTTTTTTTTTATAATAGTCATTCTAACATGTATGATATGATGTTTCATTGTGGTTTTGATCTGGATTTCCCTGATGATTAATGATGTGGAACATCTTTTCATGTGTCTGCTGGCCATCTGGATGTCTTTTTTGGAAAGAGGTCTATTCAGATTCTCTGCCCATTTAATTGGATTGTTTGGCTTTTTTTGTTGTTCAATTGTATGAGTTCTTTATATACTTCGAATATTATCAGAATGTAATTTCAAATACCTTCTCTTATTCAGTAGGTTGCCCTTCATTTAATTGCTGGCTTCCTTTGTTGTGCAGAAGATTTTTAGTTTAATATAGTCCTTTTGCCTCTTTTGCCTTTGCCTTTGGAGTCAGATCCAAAAACAAACAAACAAACAAACAAACAAAAAAACAAACACATTGCTAAGATGGATGCCAAGGAGCTTAACTGCCTATATTTTCTTCTTGAAGTTTTATGATTTTAGGTCTTAAATTCAAGTTAATTTAAATTTAAAAATTAATTTTTTGTGTGATGTAATATTGTGGTCCAGTTTCACTCTTTTGGGTATAGCTGTCCAGTTTTTTTCAACCCTGTTTATTGAAGAGCCTGTTCTTTCTCCATTTTATATTTTTGCCGTCTTTGTCATTAATTAATTGATATATGTGTGGGTTTATTTCTGGGCTTTCTATTCTGTTCCATTGATTCATGTGTGTGTTTTAACACTAATACCATAATGTTACTCTAACTTTGTAACATAGTTTGAAATCAGAGAGCACGATACCTCCAACTTTGTTGTTCTTTCTCAAGATTGCTTTGGCTATTTAGGGTCTTTTGTGGTTCCATACAAACTTGAGAATTATTTGTTCTAGTTCTGTGAAAAATGCCATTGGAATTTGATAGAGATTGCACTGAATCTCTGGATTGCTTTGGGTAGTATGGGCATTTAAACAATATATAAAGTCTTCCAACTCATAAGCACGGAATATTTTTCTATTTGTATTTTCCTCAAGTTCTTCCATCAATGTCTTATAGTTTTCAGTGTATAAGTCTTTTACTTCCTTGGTTAAATTTATTCCTAAATATTTTCTTCTTTCTGATGTAGTTATAAGCTAGATTGTTTTCTTGATTTCTCTTTCTGATAGCTCATTATTAGCACAAAGAAATGCAACAGATTTTTTTTTTTTTTTTTAGAGACAGCGACAGAGACAGAGACAGAGAAGGGAACAGGGAGGGACAGAGGGAGAGAGAGAATCCCAAGCAGGCTCCATCCCCAGTGCAGAGCCTGATGCAGGACTCAAACCCACAACCCTGAGACTATGACCTCAGCCAAAATCAAGAGTTGGTTGCTTAACCAACTGAGCCACCCTGGTGCCCTGCAACAGATTTTTGTATATTAATTTTGTATGCTGCAACTTTACTAAATTTATTTATTTATTTATCCACTGCCTTTACTACAGATTTGTCTTTTCCATTGAGATATTTATTTCCGTGTATTTACTAATTATTAATTAGTGCCATTTCTTTTCAGCTTAAGGAAGTCTCTTTAACATTTCTTGTAAGGCTGGTTTAGTAGTGATATACTCCTTTAGCTTTTGCTTGTCTGGAAAACTCTTTATTTGTCCTTCAATTCTGAATGATTACCTTGTTAGGTAGAGTATTCTTGGTTGGATTTTTTCCTTTCAGACTTTGAATACATCATACCATTTTCTTCTGGTCTTCAGTTTCTGCTGAGAAATCTGCTGATAGCCTTATAGGGTTTCCTTTTTATGTAACAATTTACTTTGTCTTGCTGCTTTTAAGATTCTCTCTTTATCCTTATCTTTTGACATTTTAATTACAATTGTGTCTTGATGTGGATCTTTTTGTTTTCCTCTTACTTGAAACTCTGAACTTTATGGACCTGGATGTCTATTTCTTTCCCACAGTAGGAAAGTTTTCAGCCATATTTCTTCTTTATTTTTGTGTCTTTATTTCTTTACTCTTCATACCTCACAGAGTATGGAATTCTTTGCTGGTGGTTTTTCTCTCCATTTCTCTCCATGGTTTTTCACTCCATTCCTTTTTTGTTTGCATGCTTTCTGAGAAGCCAGGTATAAGTCACTATAATTCTTATCTTTGCTTTTCTGTAGACAGTGTTGTTTTCCTTTGGCTTCTTTCAGGATTTTTTCTTTAGCTTTGATTTTTTTGTAGTTTGAATATGATATGTCTACAAAGAGGTTGTTTGTTTGTTTGTTTTTGCATTTACCCTGCTTGATATTCTGTGAGCTTCGTGGAATTTTGGTTTGGTGTCTGCCATTAATTTGGGGGTAATTCCTAGGCATTGTTTTTTTCAAATACTTTTTCTGTTCCTTTCTCTCTTTCTTCTCTTTAATATTACACGTATATTATACATTTTGTAGTTAATCCACAGTTCTTGGTTACTCTGTTTTCTTTTCTTAATTTTTTTTCCTCTTTGCTTTTCAGTTGTTGTAGTTTCTCAAGCTTGGAAATTCTTTCTTTACCTGTGTCTATTCTACTAACAAGCCATCAAAGGCAGTCTTCATTTCTGTTACAGTGGTTTTTTTTCCTCTAGCATTTCTTTTGCTTTTTTCTTAGAAATTACATCTTTCTGCTTACACTGCCTATCTGTTCTTGGATGCTACCTATTTTATCCTTAGAGCCATTAGCATTTTAATCATAGTGGTTTTACTATGATAATTCCAATATCCCTGCTATTACTAAGTCTGGTTCTGATGCTTTTGACTAATCCAAATCCTTGGTACTTACATATACAAATTTTGGAATCAGCTTGTCAATTTCAAAATATAATATATATATTATATATATAATTATTATTATATTATTATTATTTTGATTGTATTGCATTGAACAGATAGATCAATCTGGGGAGAATCGACATAGTTTAATTCATCTTGGTAATGTTTTTTAGCCTTTTGTAGATGGCATATAGTTGGATTATGCTTTCTTCTCTAGTCCAAAAAACCTATTTCTTTTAAATATTGTATTTTCTTAATCTATATTTAAAGTAATTATTGGCATGTTTGATATAAGTCTCTTTTTTCTTCTGTTTTCTGTTTGTCTGTTTGATGTGTTGTTTGATGTGACTTTTGTTCCTTGGTTTTTACTTTTTTCCCATTTGGGGGAGTTGACTTAACAGGTTTTAATATTCCATTTGAATTCCTTTTAGTTATAGGTCTGCATATTTTTTGCAGTTGCTCTAGGGATTATCTGTCAGCTTACAATTAATATTGCACTACTTCACATAAAATATAGGAAACTTGCGTAAGTATAGTCTACTCATTTCTCTTTTCTTTTTGCTATTAGTTTCATGTATTTTCCATCTATATGCATTATAAACCCTACAATATAGTTTTATAATATAAATTTTAAATAGTCTTGTCTTTAAAATATATTATAAGATGAAGAGAAAAAATATAGTAATTTGCATTTACCTGCATATGTACCATTTCTGATGGTAATTTAGGATCCATTTAGTGTCCAAGGAACTCCTTAGCCCAAAGAACTTCATTTTGCATTTCTCGTAGTGAGGTTGTAATTCTCTAAGTTTCATTTGTCTGAAAAAGACTTAATTTCACCTTCCCTTTTGAAGGATATAGAAATCTGACTTGAATGATTTTTTCTTTTAACACTTTAAAGACACTCTTCCATTGTCTTCTGTACTTAATTTTTCTGATCAGAGGTCATCTGCCATTTATTTTGTTGTTCTTCAGTCTGTATGTAATATGCTGTTTTTCTTCAGCAGCTTTTAAGATTTTATCTTTGGCTCTCTACAGTTTGATCAAAATGTACATAGGTATTGTTTTTCTTGGTATTTATCCTGCTTGCATTTTTCTGGACTTCGTGGATATTTTTCACCAAGTTTGGCAAAATTTTAGCCATTGTTTCTTCAAACATAATTTTGTCCCATTCTCTCTCTCCTCTCTGTTTGGCAGTTATGTTAGACTGTTTCATATGGAGCCATGAGTCTCTGAGCATCTTCTATTTTCTTTAGCCTTTTATCTTTGTATTTTGGATTGAATAAACTACTACCAATCAATCTTAAAGATCATGGAGTCTTTCCTCTGCCATCTCCATATATAGATATAGATATAATTTTAGTAGGCTTCACACCGAGATGGAGCCCAATATAGGGCCTGAACTCATGACTCAGATCAAGACCCAAGCTGAGATCAACAGTCAGATGCTCAATCGACTGAGCCACCAAGGTACCACTCAAACTTTTTTCCTTAAGCCCATCTAATAAATTTAAAAATTTCTCATATTTTTTAGTTCTAGAGTTTTCATTTTTTTTAGTTTTAATTTCTTTGCTGAGAGTTTGCTTCATTCATTATATCTATGTTTTTTTGTAAGTCACTGGATGTATTTATAATGAAAAGTCTTGTCTGCTAATTCCAACATCTGTATTTGGAATTGGTTTCTACCAATTCCTTTTTCATCCCCTTGATTATGCATCACATATTTCAGTTCTTTATATTTAACACTTTTTGATGGTGTGCAGGACATTGTGAATGAGAATGAGAATTTCTTTCAGACTCTGGATTCAGTTTTGTCACTCAAAAAGTATTGATTTTGTTCTTGAAACAAGCTAACTTACCAGGACTCAGACTCCAAACTCTGTTTCCCCTGAGGTGGGCAACTGCTGAAATTTGCGCTAAGTTCTTCTAGCTCAGGTTTTTGTTGGGTTTCCTAGAGTCTCCCTCATGAAATGATAATACAGTAGACAACATAGGATTTGTGTAGAGTGTACACTCAGATTTGGGGGATAATTCCGTCTGTGGAGCCGTCTTTTCTGGGCTTTCCCTTATAACTTTCCAACTTCTCTGGTAACCTAAAGTCTGTCTCTAACACTTTAAGGCTATGAGACTATAACTTTGTGCCAGCCCACACTACACATGTAAGGGACTGCTCTTGGGTTGAAAGCCACAAACATCAAATCTCACCCAGTGCAGTCCCCATCTTGTAAGGGTTACCTCCCCTCCAGTTTCTTCTGCCTTCTTTAGGTCATTAACCAATGCTTTCAGAGTTAAAAACATTTTTTGGTCTTGATTTTATAATTGTTATTTGTAGGTTGGACATTTTGATGAACCTTCTCTACTGTAGTCAGACTAGAACCTCAATCACAGCTCTTACAGAAACTGGTACCCCAATTCCTGTGACTTTCTGTGTTTTGAGGGGTATTGAATTGGTTTGCTTCCTGTTGGAATCTCTTCCTGGAGGTACTAAATTTTTACTTTATTCTGCTCTAAGTCATTAACCTTTCTTCACGTGTTTTCTCTCTTCATGTATTATGGCTCAGGGTTACAAATGTCTTTGAGTTGCATCAAAGTTGAATTTTTTTCCTTATTATTTTTAGAATTAGTTTCTAGAAAGGGAATGGGGGTGGAAATAATTTTGCTCTGCCCTCTTGAAACCTGAAGTCTCTTGAGTTATTCTTAAGCATGTTTAGATTATAAATTTTTGGGCTAGGATATGTCTCTTTTGCATTTTCTCAACATCAGGAATTTTTGGAACTACATTCCCAAAATTCATGTTGAAATCAGGTGCTTCGGGCACACAAAGTTCTCTGATAAGTGTCAGTGTTTCTGGCTGTTTTGGCTTACTTGCTGTCTAAGAAATAAACTTCAATAGTCCTATCTTGTCTGAACCACTTCCCTCGGCCTCTGCTTACCCAGTTTTCTTCCAGGGTTGGAGCTATACCCTATGCCTTCTCAGTGATGTATAGATCATACTGACAGAAAGGTGAAAAGCTTTTCAAGGGGAAAGCTGAAAGGATGAATGCTGTCTATGGTTTCAGGAAACGTATCACTCCCCAAGCCTTAAAAACTGGTGTGTGTGTGTGTGTGTGTGTGTGTGTGTGTGTGTGTGTGTGTGTGTTGTGGGGGCAGTCTTAAAGTTCAGCATTAGGAAAATATGTTTATTTCCATGGTTTTCTCCTAAGGTCTTCCTGAGAAAATAATGTAAACGAATCCCTTCACATATTCAGTGGCAGAACTGATCTGCCAGAGCCCTATTCATCCTGAAAATGAATCTAGAAATCCGATCCACACCATACACTCAGTCTCAGAGTAACTTCCATGGGTCCTCCTCCTTAGCCATGAGCTTTCTTATGGACTGATAAACTCCTTGGTGCCTAGAAGCTGCAGAGAGACATCCTCACGAGCCCCGGAAATGTCTGTGTTTCTGTGTGAAGTCTCTGTCAATCCAAGGATGAAGGGTATATGTGGGAACCTCCATTTTTAATTAGCCTTTAGGGCACAGCCTGCTCTCTCTGCACTGTCACAACAAAGGGAGCTTTCTTTCTTTGGGAAAGAGTATTAAGATGCAGAATTGAAATTGTATACACATCATGTATGAAACGGCTTTTATCTACTTTTTCATCAGTGACAAGTGATCTCCAGTTCTGGCTCAACCATTTACCAGTTGTATAACCTTGGGCAAATTCATGTCTCAGCTGAATTAATCTAGTGTGCTCCTCTATAAACTGGGGGTGATGATATTTTCCCTGACCGACTACCTCAGACACTCAGCGAGTCTTAAAGGGTAGCCTGGAAATGGAAAAGTGTTATTAAAAATATAAAAATAGGGGTGCTTGGGTGGCTCAGTTGGTTGAGCATCTGACTTTTGATTTTGGCTCAGATCATGATCTCAGGGTGGTGAGATGGAGCCTCATGTCGGGCTTTGTGATCAGTGGGGAGTCTGCTTGGGATTCCCTCTGTCCCTCTCTCTGCCCCTCCCCCTCATTCCTTCTCTCCCTCTCTCTCTAATAAATTAATAAATCTTTAAGAAAAAATGGAAAAATAATTATTGATATTACTGCTGAGAGAAGTTTTTCTTATGAGGAGGGATGACTTAAAAAGGGCAATCTTGGGGCACCTGAGTGGCTCAGTCGGTTAAGCGTCTGCCTTCGGCTCAGGTCATGATCCCAGGGTCCTGAGAACAAGTCCTGCATCGGGCTCCCTGCTCAGTGGAGAGACTGCTTCTCCCTCTCCCTCTGCCTGGAGCTCTGCCTACTTGTGCTTTCTCTCTCTCTCTCTCTCTCTCTCTCTCTCCGTGTCAAATAAAGAAATAAAATCTTAAAAAAAAAAAAAAGAAAAGGGAAATCATGATTGCTTTCTGAGAAAGCCCAGCTGTGGGAGTAAAGGCAGAATATAGGGCAACGTGGCCCTGAGTTTACAGAAGGCTCTTCGGCCTCTTCCACATATCCCGTCCTTTCCTCAGCCCTCCCTTCCCCGGGGGGAGACAGTAATCGACACTGGGCAGGACACCCCTCCCCTGTGCTGCCAGGCCACCTGGGTCGCTGGGCCTTGTCAGAGGGCTGACAATCAGCTCCCTGCTGTGTTCTCATCTTTTAAAATCCAATTAAACATCTCTGGTCACAGCTTGACAATTGTCTGGGCTCCACACAGTAGAGCTTCACCTGAGGTGGCATTAGGAAGCCAACGCTGAAAAAGAAACACTTCTTTATCCTGGGAAGACCATGCCCCTGGTTCCTGAAAGGGTGGAACCATTGTGAGGCCTGATGGAGAAGCTGCCTGGTTCAATTCTAAACATCAGGATGTCAAAGGTCAGATAGCAGGTTTAACCTCATCCACATAGGTTCCTGTGCCCTGGAGCAATCTGGTGGTTTAAGCGTCAGTAATGGCATAAGGTACATGTGAGAAACAGCAGATTTGAGTGGGATGTCCAGGCAGGGAGGGATGCTGGAAGCTTAGGAAAGGACATCTGACAGAGGACCTTGAAGCCAGGAGTCATGCTGAACCGTAGGGCCTGACCTCTTATAGAAGGTGGGAGGATTCTCCAGGGGCAGAGTGTCCTAGCTGGCAGGTTGCCATCTTCTAATGTCTGGCCATTCCTGATGTTTCCTGAGGTCTGTCCAGCCCAGCTAATCACAGCTCGCTGGCACGGTTTTTCCTTAATACAATGGTGGTTCCCCAAGCCACGTCGGAGGATGAATGCTGCATCTAGAAGGATCAAAACTTCTTGTTCTGAAAGGAGTGCTATATGGTTACTGGGTCAACAAAACCAAACCAATCCAGGAATCTGGGGTCTGGTCCTGAATCTGCTACTAACCAGTTGGACATGTGAGGAAGCTATTCTTTTCTTGGGGCCTCAGCTTCCTTGTTAAGAAAATGATAATGAAATGAAAAGGGACAGCTGGACCAATGATCTCTAGAGCTAAAGCTCCACTCTTTCTTTCTTTCTTCCTTCCTTCCTTCCTAATTAACATGTAATGTATTATTTGCCCCAGGGTACATGTCTTTGAATCATCAGGCTTACACATTTCACAGCACTCACCATAGCACATACCCTCCCCAATGTCCATCACCCAGCCACCCTATCCATACCTCCCCCACCCCCCAACCACCCTCAGTTTGTTTTGTGAGTTTAGGAGTCTCTTATGGTTTGTCTCCTTCCCCATCCCATCTTGTTTCATTTCCCTCCCCTACCCCCCACAACCGCCCACCCTACCTCTCAAATTCTTCATATCAGAGAGACCACATGATAATTGTCTTTCTCTGACTGACTTATTTCGCTTAGCATAATACCCTCTAGTTCCATCCACGTCGTTGCAAATGACAGGATTTCATTTCTCTTGATGGCTGCATAGTATTCCATTGTGTATATATACCACTTCTTCTTTATCCATTCACCTATTGATGGACATCTAGGTTCTTTCCATAGTTTGGCTATTGTGGACATTGCTGCTATAAACATTTGGGTGCACGTGCCCCTTCAGATCACTACCTTTGTATCTTTGGGGTAAATACCCAGTAGTGCGATTGCTGGGTCATAGGGTAGCTCTATTTTCAACATTTTGAGGAACCTCCATACTGTTTTCCAGAGTGGCCGCACCAGCTTGCATTCCCGCCAACAGTGGAGGAGGGTTCCCCTTTCTCCGCATCCTCGCCAACACCTGTTGTTTCCTGACTCATTAATTTCAAGGGCTCCACTTTCATGAGGAATAGCTTCTAGTGATGACATGTCTGTGTTTTGCGAACCGCCATTCGTCTCACACGTCTGGAGAACCATTCAGTTGGACTGAGTTTCTGAGGAGGTTTTAAAGATAGAATAAGTGATAAAAAAAAAAAAGAAGAAGAAGAAGACTGCTCTAAGTTAGCCTTTAGCAGATGGACTTTGGCCAATTTGGGGCATTTTTCAGAAAGGGAAGCTGACTTGCCAGCAGGCACGATGTGTCAATGATGCGGCCCAGTTTCCATCTCTCTCTCCGTCCAATTGTCTTCCTGCTCTCGGCCACAGAGCTTACGGTGCGATGGGAGGGTCGCCACCCTTGCTATAGTTGTGGGAGACAGACCCTGGAGTGGTGGAGGAAAGACTTCCGGGCAGGAGAGGGCCTAGGCTGGAAACTGGCAGTGGGGGGGGGGGGGATTCAATAAGGCAGAGAGAAGGGAGTCAGGCTCTCTGGCCTGTGCGCTGGGGGTTCAGGAGCAGGCCCGGGGAGAGCAGGAGGCCCGGGAAGGGTCTGAGGCCTTGCAGCCACCACTGCCTCTGCGCGGTGCCAATGCTCCTATCCTTGTTGGGCCAGGACCTAGAGACCCACACTGTGGTCTGGGATCCAGGAGCATGCTCATTGCCTGAGGGCCTGTAAGAAACACTGCATCTCAGGCCCATCCCGGCCCTCCTGAATCCAAATAGTCATTTTAACAAGATCTAAAGGAGATTCCTGTGCACCTTAAAGTTTGAAAAGTACTGTCATTGAGGATAATGGTTCTCAGTCATACTGATGACGGGGCTCTCTGCCCAGACCGCCCCCCAACCCCAAACCAGAATTTTCTGGGGATGGGGCTTGGACATTGGAAGTTTTTTTATTTTTTAAAAAGGTTTTATTTAGTTATTTGAGAGAGAGAGAGAGCGAGTGAGAGAGCACAAGTAGGGGGTGGGGAGGGAGAGGGAGAGGCAGACTCCCTTGCTGAGCAAGAAGCCCAATGTGGGACCCCAGGATCGTGACCTGAGCTGAAGACAGATGCTTAACTCACTCAGCCACCCAGGCACCCCAATAATGGAAGTTTCCAGAAGCTCTATAACCTGTAGCCAGGGTTGAGAAGTGCTGTTTTCAGAGCTATAAAGAAAGAATGAAACGTGGGATTGGAGAATAGCACGGTGAAGGATTTTATAAGGGTTAGTCAGGCAGCACTGTGAAGAAAGTACCCAGCAAATAAACCAAACACACAGAATGAAGGGGAAGATGACTTCGCCACGGTAAGCCTTGATGGTTGAGAAAATGGTTATGCTAGAAATTGCTGCAGGGAGCTGACTTGTCGAGGATAACGAGAGCTTAGTTTGGTTTAAGACATTTCTGCTTAGATTTGATGGCGAGCACGCCTGGCAGCCTTAGGTAGTATGGGATCAGAGCACAGGTTAAAAAGGGCAGGACCTGGGGCACCTGGGTGGCTCAGTGGGTTAAAACCTCTGCCTTCAGCTCAGGTCATGATCTCAGGGTCCTGGGATGGAGCCCCACATCGGGCTCTCTGCTCAGTGGGGAGCCTGCTTCCCCCTCTCTCTGCCTGCCTCTCTGCCTGCTTGTGGTTTCTCTCTGTCAAATAAATAAATAAAATCTTAAAAAAAAAAAAAAGGGCAGGACTGGATTTGTAATCCATAGTCATGGAGAGGGGAGATTGAGTCATTCAAATGGTACAAAGTGACCAGATAACGAAATAAAGCCTTTTGTTGTATATAAAGATGGTAGCACAGAAGGGATTTTATTTATTTATTTTTAAAATATTTTATTTAAATACTTTATTTAAATAAATAAAAACTTTATTTAAATAAATATTTTACTTAAACTTAATCCCCACACAGAAGGGATTTTAGAAAAGTTTAAGCCAGACTTCTGTGTGTGAACCAAGTAAGTGCCCTGACCTCACTGATAAGGCCAGTAATGTCTTTCCGGCTTGACCTCAGCAACTCTTTGCTCAGACTCAGGGAAGGGCCGTGCCCTGGGCCACCTAGCAGAGCCCATGGAGTTCATTCCCAGAAGAGCCCAGCCTGCGTGAAGTTCCCCTGCCAAATCTGTGACTCAGCTACACACTTCCACCGTGGTATTTTCAGAGTACAATTATGTGTAGCAGAGTCTCTTTTCCATGGCTGACAGAGTTGCCCATCTGTGGAGTCGTTAAGCTCTGTGCTCGAAAAAGCAGGCAGGAGATAAGCACGCGGTGGGAGCAGATCGGGTCCCTGCTCCAAGGACGGTGGCCTGGGATTCATGCTCTGCACTGGGCCCCAGGGGCCCCAGCAACCCCCTCCCCAAGGGACCGCGGGAGCTGAGCAGGAATGCACAGATCGTCTTGGCAGGAGGCTGCGAAACAGACTAGAGATATACCTCGAGACAAAAGAAGTAGGCTTGGAGTCAGGAAGTCGGGGTTCAAATCTAAGTCGGGGTTCAAAACTCTTCTCCATATTGCCAGTAGCCTTGCCCGTTTCTTCCTCAGCAAAGTGAGGGATTTTCTCTTCCTCACTGAGCTGCCATGAGTAAATGCAATATTGCATGTGAGCAACGTAACAAAAACACAGATAAGGGTGAATGGGGGGAAATGGGAGGGAGAGATGAACCATGAGAAACTGTGGACTCTGAGCAACAAACTGAAGGTGTTGGAGGGGAGGAGGTGGGGGGTTGGGTGAGCCTGGTGGTGGGTTAGAAGGGCACGCATTGTATGGAGCACTGGGTGTGGTGCATGAACAATCAATCTTGTAACACTGAAACAAAACAAAACAAAACACAGATAAGGAAGAAGAAGACCAAACGAGAAATAAGACTACCCATGTCCTTGACAGTTTGGGGGAGGTTTTCTAACTTTCCAAGGGCACCATAGAGTAGGAATCAGTGTGTTTAGTTCTTTCCTATGCTGGTCTACCCAGTTTTTCCTCCTTCGGCCTGAGACTCCCCAAGTCAGTCCTTGAGGTTTTCTACACACCTATGATCTGCACCTGTTCTGTTTGCACACCTGGCCTTTGGCAAAACAGTGAAGTTAGCACAATTGCCTGTAGTGACCCTACCTATAGCCTCCCTTTAGGGGTTGGTTCCCCAAGTAGGGGAGGCATCCCCCTTCCTGAGGACAAGGCCGTCATATTCTCCTCCTTGTCCCTCCCTTACCTGAGAAGCAAAGGGCTCGCTGTGATTATGTCCAGGAATACTAGCTTTTGGCCATTGGACTAAAGCTTTAAGCTGTCATGAGGAAATTTCTGGCATCTGTGTGCTGGGTGGAAATGGGTAGAGTTAGATTTTTTTTTTTTAAAGATTTTATTTATTTATTTATTTATTTATTTATTTATTTATTTATTTATTTATTAGGAAAGAGAGAGAGTGAGAGACAGCATGAGAAGGGAGGTCAGAGTGAGAAGCGGACTTCCCATGGAGCTGGGAGCCCGATGTGGGACTTGATCTCGGGACTCTGGGATCATGATCTGAGCCGAAGGCAGTTGCTTAACCAACTGAGCCACCCAGGCGCCCTAGAGTTAGATTTTTGTGACATCCTTGAAACTAGTATGCAGGCTTCTAACACGTCATTGGGCTGGCCTTGTGATTGAATATTTCCCGCCCTGAAAGACGGCGTAAGCTGTGCCATCCACATCATCAGTGCTCTGGGATTCCCTAAAATGGGCCCAATTGCATCACTTTGCCAGGACTCTATGAGAATCCAGAAGAGGACAGAAGAGCATGAGTTATCCCACTCCTCACGTGATACAAGGGTATTTGCATTTCTCACACTGGCAGAGTATCCCCAGAACTGTATGTAGAAAGCTACAACCAGAAGAAATCTCATGAAAATCAGTTCATCTGTAGAGTGTCGTGTTCTCAAGCATCAGTGTGAATCCTCCAGAATCACTTGGAGGATTTCTTAAAATACAGAGTGCTGGGCCCCATGTGAGAATTTGTGATTCAGTAGGTCTGGGATGAGATGAAGAACCTGAATTTCTAGCAGGGTCTCAGGCGGTGCTGATGCTGCCATGGTGCGGAATATACTGTCCAGCCATGGGTCTTGTGCTTTGTACTTTGTAAAATGCCTTCCCATCCCAGTCTCCTGTGGCCCTCCGGCTCCTGGTGGCCTCGTGAGGTGGGTCCTGCAAGAGGGAGAAGCACATTCAGAAAGACTGTGGATGCTGAAGGTCGCCCCGTCCTTCAGGGGAGGTGGTCAGTAGAGCCAGGGGTCCAGCCTGTCACTCTTGCTGCCCTTTCTCTGGTTCTAGTGTGTCCCATTGCCAAGTTGTAGGATGTCAGCAAAACGGGGCCAGAACCCGAACCTTAACCTTCTAACTCTTTCGATGGGATTCTTTTCATCCGCTTTGCCTTCAGCTGTCTACCGCGAGCTGTAACAATAGGGGTATTCTGGAGATCTACGGAGAAATATCTGGAGAGGGAAAATGAAGGGGCTGGGGGGGAAGAAACTTCCAAGAAGAAAGCTCTCTGAGGGAGGAGAGGAGCTCAGTCAGGCAGGGTCAGGGAAATGAAGCCAAGGAGAGGCCTGCTGAAGGGAAGGGGAGGGAAGAGAAAAAGGAAGGGAGGAAGAGAAAACTTGGGGTAGAAAGAAACCGAAAGGCATTTTATACCACTCAGGCATGGAGCTTCATGGGAAAAGATGTCCAATGTTCTGTCTGTCCACTGCCTGGGTGCTGAGCCACACAAAGGTCTGGTCTGTTTCTGATGTAGTGTGTTTGCAAAAACCCTCCCGTCCACCCTGGCATTCTTTGTTATTCACCATTAGAGTCGTGTCAGTTTTTGAAAAATTACGGAGCTCTTGATATGTTTCCCTTTCAGCCCCATGTGTTTCTTGTATTTATCAACATGGAACACTAACAAATATTTATTCAGTTTTATAAGACATGTTGACAATAAAGACTACCATGTGTGTCTCCCTGCCATGGTGATTATTTTGCTCAATACGTGATCGACTAAGATGCCTTCAGTGTATTATAAACACAAATCAAAAATAGCAACCTCAAAAAAAAAAAGATAAAACTGACAAATGGAAAGGTCCATATTTTTGGATGCAACACAGTGCCAACCTGGTTATTAGAACATGAAACAGATAATCCTTAGTGAGTTATCTAAGTTAGTATAATGAGTCTTCTTCAAATAAGTATTTTTGGCTCCTGCAATGTTCCTCTTCATTTATAAAAGTCTCTCAAATTGGAACCTTTTCAGAAGTGGCATATTTTTTTTCCTGCACATATGTTCTAATAACCTTGGATCTAGAAAGATCTGGCTATTTTATCAAATTTTCAAGACCAATGCCCAATTCTGATTTTTAGCACCCATTTATGACCATAATCATGAAGCTAAGCAGAAGTTACTGCATTTTTGTCAAACAGATAGAAAATATTTTTAAATTGGCTAGGTACTCTCTACTTTGTTAGTGATAGAGGACTTTCGACGTTTGGGGGTACAAAGCACTCAAGAGTTGTGCTGCTTATTTCTAAGAGTTTTATTAGTAAAACTGACAAAGCGAAGATTCTTAATATTTTTATTATTTCCTACTTAATATTAACCGAACACATTGATTTAGAAGCTGAAGTGACTTATGTCAGGACCAAGGATTTGTGACTTAGATTTTTTCCTTAAAGTAAGAAATGGAAACTCCTAGTCCATGGAGCCAGGTCTGCCACGTTTAACTGCAGTTTTTGTTTCATGAATTGAATATTTAAACAACCGCTCTGAAGAAACAGAGAGGAAACTATAATGTTTGAACGATAACATTTCTGACGTTTATTGACTCTGAATCTCCCAAACAACTTCCCGTCCTCATAAATTTGCTCCCGCAGTTGATTAAGATACAGACCTGTGTGATTTTTTCCATCATGGTGTGTGAATTTACTGGTTTTATTTCTAGGGGTTAGCTAATGCTTTTAACCTGCCGGCGGCTAGGCAATACTGTTGACCACACCCAATGTTGGGGGTGTGTGTGTGTGTGTGTGTTCACATCCACATTCAGCGTGTGCCATGGGGCTGCACTTATGTGCATGTATGTAAATACCAATTTTATTATTTTCTCTGCCCTTCTACTTGATCTGATTTGGGGTTATGAATATGGACAGTTGAGCATGTAACAGAAATTGAAATTAAGCAAAATACAAAGATTATTAAAAAAAAAACCAACCCACTGTGTTCTGGGACTATATTGAGTGACAGGATGCTGTTAACAAAAAGGATTGATATTAATGGGGTAAGGAGTTAAAGTCAAGGCATAGAGGTAAGAACTAAAACCAAGCGGAGGAAGGACAGACTCCTGATAGCACTATTTAAATGGTGCCCTCTCTTCCTCTCTTCCTTTCTCTGTAACTGCCTATACTTGAATTCATATAAGGCATTTAATTCAACTTGATAGTATGTGTCAGAGGCTCTACAACATTGTTTTAAATCTTTGTAATAAATCGATCAGATGGGTGATGTTATTCCTGTTTTACCCCAGGAGGGTAAACAACCTCCCCCAATAATGTAGCTGGTGGAGTGCAAGACCAGGACTGGAGCCCCTTATCAATCTGACTCCAAAATCTAAGCTGTCTGATACACCCTATTAGAACGGTAAGAACCTCTAGAGATCATGTTTTATAACCCAATTTATTTCACAGATGGGAAACTCAAGGCTTGCCCCCTTCATAGCTTCCCTCAGTCAGTGTGGATAATACAAAGTTGACTGTGTACACTAGACTCTGCCAAGATTTCCCAGCCGGGGAAATGGAGAGGATTTAGTGCATCAGAGAGTCATAGATAAGATTTAAGAATTGGGTCAAGGGGGACGGGAATGAACCAGTTAAAGGAACGGGAATTACTTAGTTTGATGTGAAATGTAAATCGTGTTCTTCAAGGGAAGACTTAGCTGATGAAGGATAAAGACCAGCTGGCATCTACTTTCCATTTCGCCAAAGCAAGAAGGCAAAATTGTGCTGGGTGGGGGCTAAGCCAGTTATAATCAAGAAGTCCTGAAAAGGGGAGAGTGTTGGAAGGAGGGTGGCTAGGTAGGGGATTGAGACCCCCACCAGGCTGGAAGCTGCTCTCGGCAGGTTTTTCTGTTTTTCTTGCCCAAGCTTAGAATAGCATTGCCTCTCTCAACAGCTGCCCTTAAGACGTAACGTCAGAGTGTCATGCGTCTACAAATCTTTCCACTCTCTGGTCCATCTTGCCTACTGTGTTTAGAGCTATTTTCATGAAGCACAACTCTGATATTACTTCTCTGCTCCAAAATGACCCCACAGTAGCTATTTTTAAGGTGTGGTCTATAGACCCCCCAGGGGTAAGTTTGCCAGTTGTAGCAAATAAAAGTATAGGACACCCAATTAAGTTTGAATTTCAAATAAATGATTGTTTTTTTAGTATAAATAAGTCCTGAGAAATATTTGAGCATCTTGTAGATTATCTAGTAACTCCAACTGTGGAGCCATAAAACCCTTTCAAGGGGTCTCTGAAGGTCAGATCTATTTGCATAGTAACAGTAAGACTTTTTTGTCTTTTCTAGTGTGTTGATATATACAAATTCAACAGTAGTTAAAACTGCTGGTGTCTTAACATGAATCAAGGCGAGGACATCAAAGCGTTCTGGTGAACATTGCATCGTGCACAATGTCTGCCATTTACTTACAGTAAAAATGTTGCCAATTCTACTTAAGAATCTCCTTGATGAAGCAGTAAAAATTATTAGTTTTATTAAATCTCAACCCATCAAAATTATTAGTTTTATTAAATATCAACCCATCAATATTAAGATGTCTTCTTAATATTCCAGGTGACAAACTAGGACATATACATAAAAATCTCTGCTGAATACAATGATTGTCTTACTTTGTGATCGTTTCAATGCGTTGCTTTTTCATGGAACACCATTTCTTACTGACAAATTTTGGTTATTCATACCTAAGTTTTTGGCAGTTATTTTCCTGAAAGTGAATGAAGCAAGCCAGTCACCTCAAAGAAAATACTTGACAGTATTTGTGCCAATTATAAAATTTGAGCTTTCAAGTGAAAATTAGAACTTTGAAAAACTTCTATCTACCACTGAGATCTTGACAGCTTCCCAATATTTAAAGACTTTCTGAAGAGATCGGTGGTGATAACAATGAATGTGGGGTTTTCTTTTTTACCGTATAATGAAATGTGTCAACGTTTGGAAAGTCTGCGTAACTCAGTGAACCAATATTTTCCAAATGACCAATGTGTGTTACCAAATTATGCATGAGTAACAAGATCCATTCAAAGCACAATATAAACTGATAGATTTTAATGTAACAGCATGAGAAGTTTCACTGCCATGGTTTCAAATTCCACATTTCAACTAACCTTTAAAAGTCAAGTTTAATGTCATAGTAAAGGAGAATATCTACAATTATTTGAAAAGGCTATTGAAATGATTCTCCTTTTTCCAACTAGATATCTGTATGAAGCTGGATAGTCTTCACACACTTCAACCCAACATCCTGTCACTGTGGATTGAATGTATGAGAATCCAGCTGTCTTCTTTTCAGCCAGGCCATAAAGAGATTAGCAGAAATGTAAAGGAATGCTATTCTCACTATTTTGTTTTGGGAATCATAGTTACTTTTCTTAAAAAAATGTTAACATGTAACAGGCTCATTACTATTTTAAAGTGAATGGTAAGTGATTTTTAAGTGTTCTCAGCTCAAATTTTGCATATGGTAAATACTGATTGATAAAATCTATCGAGCAAAAGCTCTTTGAGGTCTACTATAATTTATCTTTAGGATTTATTTATTTATTCTAGAGAGAGAGAAAGCAAGCAGGGGAAGGGGCAGAGGGAGAGAGAGAATCCTGATGCAGACCCCCTGCCCCCCCCCCCCCCCCCGAGCATGGAGCCTTACATGGGGCTCAATGCAGGGCTTGATCCCAGGAGTCCAAGGTCCCCGAAGGTGTATCATAATTTTTAAGAGTGTAAAGGGGTCCTGAGACCAAAAGGCTTGAGAATCGCTGGGCCACAGGATGACAAGCAGACTGGTAAACCAGATCTTTGGGACTTTCCACCATCCCCTTCACTTAATATCACCATCTCTGAGGTTCCCCCCATGTCCCAGCCTAACCACCTTACTGATATCTGCACATGTTCTGGACTTTGGGGCCTAATGTTGTGCATGCCGTTCCTCTACCTGGAACATGTGTTCTGGTCCCCTTTATCTACTTGTCTGGTGGTTAGGGGGTCAGAGCTATCATCTTAGCATGAAGGCCTGAGAATGCAGAGACTCACTGAGACTCGACTTTACAGTTTGTTTATAGGTATATTCTGCAGATGGCCTTTAGGATATATTTGTTTGCTTATTTATTTATTTTTACCATCTAAGGGTCTAGTGTCCTGCCATAAACTTATGGGATTTTTGATGACAGTTTCTAGTGATATCTGTGGGCTTTTAGGATCCAGTGCAGATTAATCAGAGTATTTAGTGCCTGCCGTGAGCAGAACATTTGGCAGTGGGGGCAGGGGGCTAAGGAGGGGATCCTTGCTTAAAGACCAGCACCGTGGTTGGAGACAAAGGATTCATAGCCGAGGAGTAATTAAACAGGACATAAGAAGGTCTGTAATCAAAGGGATAACCAGGTGCTATAGGCCTAAAGGTCCTAAAGGGATGGGGAGGTGGAGGCAGGGGTGGGGGCACATGTGTTTAGAGTGGCTGGAGAAATCAAAGAAGGCTTCTGGGAGGAGGCAGGGACTTGCTGGGGACTTGTTAAGTAGACAGGGTTTAGTTTGAGGTCAGCAAGGCAGGATTTCAGGTCAGCGAATAAACACGAGCGAGAGCAGAGAGTCAGAAATGAGCACAGCATGTTCACGGCCTAATGAGACTGCTGACCACGGTGAAGGTGAATGGGGCGAGGTGATAAGGTTGAAAACTAGTCAGAGGATTTTAGCTTGGACATGGAAGGAAGGAGGAACCAGCTTTTTTTGGTTAGGAAGTGGCACGGTGTTTTTCTGAGCACAGGATGGGTTATTACCAAAGGAAGAAGGGACATAGGGCATCTAGTCAGTAATCTAGGGGTGTGAGGGGGCAAGCTCTGGACTGGGGTAGCAGCAAGGTTTTTAAAAAATGAAATACATGCAGGGAACCACTTCCAGAATGCCTGCTCAGTGCCTTTAAATGGGAGTGTTTTACATATGAGAGCATGGGGATTAAAGCCCCACAATAGCGTGTTTGTGACATAATTGGGTCTTATCACATGTGGCTGTCTTTTATTCTAGCCTTTCTTAGATCTTACTGTCCCAGCGACTAAATAATTGTGTGGTTTTGGGCAGGTCCTTTAACTCCTCCGTGTCTTGGTTTTGTCATCTGTAAAATAAGAGTGTTAATAGGCCTTGTCTCCTGGGCTTGTTATGAGAATTACATGAGTTCATACATGAAAAGTGGTTTACTGGGGCCTGGGACATAGGAAGCCTGTATTAGCATATAATGTATTATTTGCTCCAGGGTACATGCCTGTGAATCATCAGGCTTACACATTTCACAGCACTCACCATAGCACATCCCCTCCCCAATGTGCATCACCCAGCCACACTATCCCCACTCCCCCTTCCCCCAGTAACCCTCAGTTTGTTTCGTGGGTTAAGAGTCTCTTCATAGGAAGCCTTTAAAAAATATTAGCTATTACTTATTTATTCAGTCATTCATATTAGCATGGGAATATAAGTATTCAAATTACCCTGTGGGCCAAAGCATTCAGAGCTGTGCTGAATCAAGTCCCCCCACCAAAAAAAAAAAAAAAAAAAAAAAGCTGGCTGGAGATGTGAAGATGGGACTCAGAAGCTAGGATGGAACAATGTTAAAAATTCTTCTCCTACAAATACCTTAACTTCTAAAGTATAAAACCTGAAGACTCGAGTCACACTATAATCATGCCACTTCACTGGCTTCCACTGCAGAGAAGATAAATCTGGATTACTTAGCGAGCCAGCAAGCCTTCTTGACTGGCTTTGTGTCGTCCCAGCCTCCTTCCTCCCCCAGCCTGGGAGGCCCGCCCCTCAAACCTGCACTCCTGCTTCTTTTCAAGCGCATCCCACCCTGGACTTCGGGCTCCCCCGCCTTCACTCTTTCCCCACAAGCTCATTCCTCTTACCCCACTTATGCCCAATAAAATTAGTCACCTGTTTTTCATAGATTTTATTTTTTAAGAGCAGTTTTAGGTTTACAGAAAAACTGCAGAGAAAGTGCAGAGTTCCCATATACTCTCTCCTCCAACTGTTTCTCCTATTAGTAACATCTTGGATGAGTGTGCTACATTTGTTACAATTGATGAGCCAATATTGATACATTATTATAAGTACATTGTTACATAAGTCCACAATTTACATTAGGGTTTACTCTTTGTGTTGCACATTCTATGGGTTCTGACAAAGGCATAGAGTACTATGTTCATTACAGTATCATATAGAATAGCTCCAATGCCTTAAAATTGCCCTGTGCTCCATCAGTTCACTCCTCCCCTTTCCTCCCCTCACCAATTTTTAAGAATCAGAATGCCATGCCTTCTGTGAAAATGTCTCAAATGAATCTCTTTGATGCTTGCATAGCATTTTCTTCATACCTAACAGAGCTCCTATGTTCCACATAGTATTACAGAAGGACACACACTCTTCTTCCTTCACTAGGTTGCATCTCCATGAGAGAGAGGATGTACTGTGGATTAGGCCTGACAACGTCTAGCCTAGCCCCTGTTCTTAACAGGTGCCTTATACACGCTGGCTGGCCTGAATTGTGAGCAAATATTAAGGTGGGACTTTGCAGAATAGAGGCAGAGCTTTAGACCTTGAAGTCTGGAAGGGACAGGTAAATGTGTGAATTTGATACTTGCATCAGCACTCAAGGTCTGTGGATGGGAAAGTTCTTTGAAGGCAACCATCTTCTGTCCCTTCAGATTTGGGCTCAGGAGCAGGCTTACTGCTAGGCTCTCCCCCTGCCTCTCCACCTCTCCAGAAAGAAAACGGGAAACAACAACAACATCAAAAGAGGAGAAAGGGACAAGAAGCCTGATTGTTTTTATCCTTCCAGTCCTTGGGCCCCTCTCAGGAAGGCCCCTGGAAAGCCTTGTCTTTGGTCCCCACTCTCTCTCCCCAGGTGGCCCCCAACAATTGCTGCCCAGAGCGCTTTCTTTGGCCAAGGAGCACCTTCCCATAAACGCTTCTTATTTTCTTAAGTCCCGCTGAGCTTTTTGCTTTATTTTTGCTTTAAAGACACTGTTCTCAAACGTTCTAAAACGCTGTAGGAACATGCAGATCGGAACAAAAGCAAATAAATCGAATCTTGTGAAGTAAAGCAGAAGCCCTTCTCCAACAGCCAGCACAAGGCTAAATGAGAAATATCAGTCATCCACTAGATACAGTATTTTCCCCTCTAGACAGGAGCCGCCCTGTGCGGAAACCCGCACCCCAAATCCGCGACACTGAAGGTAGCCTCCTCAGCTACAATTTCAGCGCACCACCTATTCCTTTAAGCAACACTCGCTGTTTGAAAGACCTTGGCCTTTACTTCCTTGTACCTGCCCGCAAACACACGTGGGGTGGAAGGGAGGGGGAGGCAGACGGAAAGTCCCCCCGTCACTCCCCGAATCCTTGAGCCCACAGTGGCGTCAGACCCAGCCCGGGTTAGAGGGGCAACACTCTGGAAACCCGGATAGATCTCAAGGTGCCGTAACCTGAGACAGTGAATGCTCTCCAGAGAGCAGGGCTCCCCCATTCCCCCCTCATCCAGAAAAAGCCAGAGGAAAGGCGGGAGGGAGAGTATGAAGAGATCCCGGCAGGGCCCCTCCACCCCGAGACAACCGCCGGCTAGCACCTGCGCTCCCAGGGGGCGGGGCCTCCTCCAGGTGTGCGCAGGGGAAGGACGCCGAGAGCTGAGGCCAGCGCGGGAGCCTAAGCGTCGCACTCTCCCGCTTCCCGCCCCGCACCCGCCATTCCCATCCCCATCCCCGCCCCGCAGAAATGGAGGGGAGGAGCGGTTAATCCGCACCAGGCGTCCGCGGGCTCCGCAGGCCCCGCCCACCTCTGTCGGACGAGAGCCGGGAGCACGCTGCGGCGCGCAGGGGGTTAAGCTGCTGCCGGCGGCCGGAGCGCGCTTAACCCTTTGGCGCCCGCGGGTCCTCCGAGCCAGGCGGGGTGGCGGTACCTCGAGTCCCACTCGGCGGCCACCCCGGGCGCGCGGGCCGAGCGGGGACAGCCGCGGGCCGGGCCCGGCCCCTGGGGCGCGGCGCGGCCCGTGGGAGGCTCGGCGGGCGGGGGGGAGGGAGGGGACGGCGGCGGCGGGCGCGCAGCGTCGCCAGGGCGAAGCCGGCGTGCGGCGCGGCGCGGCGGGCGCGGAGCGAGCGAGCGAGCGAGCGCCTCCGTCCCCGGATGTGAGCTCGGGGCGCCCGCGGTCCCGAGCCAGCGGCGGCGCGGGCGGCGGCGGCGGCGGCGGCGGCGGCGGGCGGCGGGCACCGGGCACCGGGCACCGGGCACCGCGGCGGGCGGGCGGGCGGGCGGGCGGGCATGGGGGGCGCTCCGAGCGGCCCCGGCGGCCGGGCCGGCATCTCCGCGGCGTCCCTCCGCTAGAGGAGGGGACCAAGCCAATTCTCCTTTGCAGCAAAAAATTACATGTATATATTATTAAGATAATATATACATCTGATCTTATTTTTTTAAAAAAGTTTATTTTGCTCCATTTTTGAAGAAGAAGGAGCGTGGGTGGCGAGCGGTTTTTACAAATTATTCTTATTTTCTGCTATCTGTCCCCGTCCCTCCCCACCCCCTGCTGAAGCGACAATAAGGGCAGGGACCGCGGCTTGTACCTATTGGTAACCCCCTTACCCGCTCCTCCCCCGCCCCAACGCCCAGCACCGTGCCCTGCACACAGTAGGCGCTCAATAAATGTTCGTGGATGATGATGATGATGATGATGAAAAACATGCACCATCAACGGCAGCAGCAAGCGGACCACGCGAACGGTGAGCAGCCAGAGCCTGGGCACCCGCTGCCAAATCTCATCCTTGTCATGGTCCTCCTCTTCCCACCCCCTCTTCCTTCCCACCCCCTCCCGTCTCTGATGCACTGGGTGGGTTGAGGGGGTTGGAGAGGATGCTTCTAGCTCGGTGCCATCTACATAGAAAGGGGAGATGCGTGACAGCCACTCCGTTCTCCCCTTCAGGCCTTGAATGTCAGAGTTAATTCTGCATTTGTGGGGTGGGGGCGGCCGTGGAGTCCTTGGAGTACTGTGCCGCCCGGCGGAGGGGCGGCGAGCCGAGGTGATTCGGGTTCAGTGTCCTCGGGCTCAACTTTCCTACAAGGCTTGCGAGCAATGGAAGAGGGGATGGCTGTTAGTTGTCAGCCTGAGCCCCCTTTCCACCCTCTTCTCGCCTTCCCCTCCTTCCTGGCCCCCTGGTCTCCAGTGGCATCCGGAAAATTCTAGGATTGCCCGGTTTCCCTCTTCGAGACAGTGGGTGAAGCACACCCCGCCCCTGGAGAGGGAGGCCGGGTCTCAGAATCGTGGCCAGGGGGTCGGGAGGAGAGTATTCCTGCTCCCAGCGCCGCGGTGCACACGTCGGTAACCTAGCAATGCCTGGGGAGTCGCGACCGCTGTGGGGCTCCCCTCCCCAGCTGGCCTGGGCACCACGTGCAACCACCACACCGGCCGGCCGGGGCTGGGTCCACGGAGGCTGGAACAGCTTCTGGTCAGCTCTCCTACCTCCTCCTTGGAGGCTGGGGGGCGCTCTCCCACCCCGCAACCTCAGTGGGCTCATAGCCTTCCGGGGAGAGTGCTTCCCAAGGGAAGGATCCACAGGATTCCTCCCCAGCTTGGTGGCCAGCTGGGGACTGCTGCTGCCACAGCCCCTGGCCCCCTTCTCAGGTCACTGGGCAGGCAGACCTGTGCTTGCTCTCTTGTTCTTTACTTAGCAAGAATTGGTTTTGTAACCGCCCATCCCTCTACCTTTGCCACCACTCTCGCTTTGACTTCTGTCTCAGTAAGCAGGTTGTGATTTAAGGGAGGCAAGTGCCTGGGAGACCTGCCTGGGGGAGGCCTGACCCTAAGTCAGAGGGGCTTTGCACTTGGAGTTCCCTTGGGGTTCTGCCCTGTACCCAGATGCCAGCCTGCACTTAGGTGACTCCTGCTTGGGCCTTGTGGGCTCCTGGCATAATTCATCCTGTCTTTCCTAGGGGTAGGGGTCCAGGCTGCGTGCCTTGACTGTTTCTCTGGATGCTGGCTTGGCTGCTGCGGCTGCAATTTAAAATGCAAAAAAGCCCTAAAGATGTTTTCTGTTTTCGGAAGCCTGTGGAGGAAATGAGTCCCAAGCATCATGAATTTTCATTTGCAGGAAGTGTCAGTGCATAATCTAGATATTTGTTACGGGGCTTTTGGTATTGCCCTGGTGCCAGTGGAGGAGTTTTGTTTTGTTTTTTTTTTTCCTATGCCGAAAAAAATGCATTTGTGGCTGTACAAAGATGTTGGAGTGACATCCTGAAAGTGATTAAGACTATTGAGTTATTGGCACTGCCTTTTTTTTTTTTTTTTTTCCGGTGGTAGTTATTTTGGAGAAAAGCTATTGTGCATATCTGTTAACTCATTAGCGATCCATGGGTTTTTAAAAGTCAGGAAAGGTGGAATAAATGTGAGTGATCTTAGTTCAGAGAAAGGCACCAGCAGAGTCCTTGTGAAACCTTGGATGTAGAAAGGGCTCACCCCATTGCATCCGTGCTCCCGTGGCGCTCAGGGCCCCGCTCGTGGACTTCTCTCCATGCTCCGGTTGACCACATCCCTGCTTCTGAAAAATAGGATATGAGTTCAAAATGGAAACATGGGAACCGTACCCCCCGGTATTGATGGGAGACAGCCTTTGCTTTTTTCCTGACACTGGATTTTCATTGTTTGTTTGTTCATTTTTCCTTTTCTCCTTCTTCCCAGAGGCAAACTATGCAAGAGGCACCAGACTCGCTCTTTCTGGTGAAGGACCAACTTCTCAGCCGAATAGCTCCAAGCAAACCGTCCTATCCTGGCAAGCTGCAATCGATGCTGCCAGACAGGCCAAGGCTGCCCAGACTATGAGCACCTCTGCACCCCCACCTGTGGGATCTCTCTCCCAAAGAAAACGTCAGCAATACGCCAAGAGCAAAAAACAGGGTAACTCGTCCAACAGCCGACCTGCCCGCGCCCTTTTCTGTTTGTCACTCAATAACCCCATCCGAAGAGCCTGCATTAGTATAGTGGAATGGAAGTATCCTTTTTTGGGGGGAAGTCTTTTTCATTTGCTCTTGAACATCTGTTCTTTAAAAGGATCCGTTTCTGAAATGGCACTTACAAAGTCGTAGCAGTCTGGAATGTGAGCGACAGGAAAGCTCTGTGTAAAGGGTCTCATTGTATATACCTTCCTACCTCCTCAGGGTGCAGAGGGGTGGCTCTATGGGTATATTTAGCTGTGTGTGTGTGTGTGTGTGTGTGTATGTGTGTATGGTGATGGAGGGAGGGGCGACAGCCTGAGACTTCAAAGTGGTAGTTAAATAGGAAACTGACCTTTGGTCATTTGACACTAGATGGTTAGTTTAAACCCGCCATTGCTTTGGGGGCTGTGATAGGCATCGAACCTATCACAAAGGAGGTATGTTGATTTGAAACAAAAAGACTGTAGGAGACTTCAGTAGAAATAGATACATTTTTGACCTTTAGTGGCGTCTTCCCATTCTGATGTTTAGAATTTGTTCCTGAAACTCCCAACTACTGCTGAGGTTGCCTCTAGCTCTGACATTTGCTGATCTGATTGTTCAGGTAGCTACAAATATGAACACTTGTTTCGTAGGGAGGGAGAAATTTGCTCATCAATGCTATGACTTCCTGGAATTTCCTTTTGACATGTTCCAAAAAAGCATTTGAAACGTGAGCGTGAGGGAGCGTGTGGAGGGAGAGGCTTGTGTGCGCCTCTCCTTTCCAAGCCCTTGCGAGTTAGAGAGCAGTCTGTCAGTGGGGGAATTTGCAGTTGCTGCCTTTATAAAACATTCTGTCTGTGTCCTTGGACTGGAGTTACATTTCTGGATGTCTCCTCTGTATTTTTAAAACTGAACTCCAAATGCCCCGGGATGGTCGTTATGTCCCAGATCTTGGAAAACCGGGGTGCTCGGCCTGCTTACCCCCTTCCCCAAATCTGGAAGCCAGTCTCCAATTCCTGCCACCGTTCAGAAATGTTGACTGAGGCAACATTTTCTGCGCAAATGGCTTTCTAATTAGTCAGATGATTCATTGGTCTTGGTAAAACAAAGCATTTCCTTTTTCCAGAAGTGTATTTGGGACTGACAGGAGCCTTAGAGTGGCTCCTAAGCATAGGAACGAGTCGGGCTTTCCTCACCACACCCAGGGTGAAAGGGCTCAAAGGGAGGATGTTGGCCACGGGCTGCAAGGAGGAGCGTTAAGTCCCCCTAGAACCTGAGCACCTAGCTAGGCTGCTCTGTGCAGGCCTTCCGTTGTCGCTGGCTGCTTTCTGTGCTCCCAGACGCAGGTTAAAATGAGGTGACTTTGTCGAGAAAGGTTTTGGAGAGGGCAGCCAAACGCAAGGGTAGGATTTGAGGGGTTTTCATGTGCTTTTCCTTTTTAGAACAGATGTCCGCTTTCCAGAGGGAGTTTTGGTGTCTCTCGCAGAGCTGGGGGTGCGTGGACATGTTTTCTGTGCAAGTTCTCTTTCGGTCTGAGGATGAACGCTGGTGGCAGCCCGGAGGCAGCTGGTGCATGGGGGTGTGCCTCGATGGCACTGCTGGTGTCAGAAGCACGGTTACACTCAACCAGAGAGGTCTCCTCCTCCCAAGGTTGGCTTGACACGCTTCCGGGTGAGCAGAGACCTCTCTGGGGCCCTTCATCGCATGTGGAGTAAGGTGGGCGGCCTGACGCTGTTTCTCTCCGTGCACAGCCATGTGTGTATCGCAATTGACGTGTACGGGGTGAATTCCTGGATCATGCTGCCGACTCCCTTTCCCACGTGGCCAGACACGTGTGTACAGGAGCCAGGGGATGTGGCTGCCAGTGCAGGGAGAGGCCTGCCTCCAGATGGGACGGTCCGTAGAACAGATCTTTAAACAACATAGGATCTGCTTGTCTTTTGCAGTGACAGTTGCCTTCTAGTTCAGGGAGCAGGTCATAGAAATCCATAGAAGCCAGCTGCGCCGGGCCCAGCCCGCCCGGGGAGAGTGCAGGCCTGGCTGGTTTGCATACCCAGACAAGGCAAGAGTGTCCTGCATCCTGGAGGAATGAAGAGTGTTCGCCTTCTCAGAAGGAGTTTTTGGGAGCAGATCCATCTATTTCTCTGTGCTTTGTTCTGCGTGGCCTGTAAAAATCTTGGGGCAGCGAGATAGTTATCCGCCAACACTTGGCAGCTGAAACCGGACCCCCATAAAGAAAAAAAAAAAGTGTTTGGCTCTCCCGAACAGCACTGGTATTTCTCAGAGTTGCTGTTCTATCATTTAGGTATGGGGAACTAAAAAGGAAGTATGGGGGTATGAGGGCACCGGAGAGACCGCAGGTGTGTTTCTCTGTAGGCTAACAGTGGGGCAGTTGGCTTTTAAAATTTCAGTAGGAATGGCAAAAAAAGAAAAATGAAAAGAGGATCCTGAAGTCTTCCCAACAGGAACTGTCTTGAGGTTGGACCCTTGGATAAGAGATTTTGTAATACTAGATGAGGTAAAAGAATAAGTATGAATGAAAGCTAATTGGCTTTAAAAATAAACCCCTCAAAATTAGTAAGAGAAAGATGTCATTCATTGTTTTTATTTCAGTGAGTGTCTAAACACTTTCAGGGGCTGATTTTTCACAAGCCCAGGGCATCCCCAGGGAGGTAGGGTGCCTTTGTTTCCTTCAGCATTTTTGGATTTCCCAGGAGGATATCAGGATGAATGGAGAAGGGTCTGTTCCCATCTTCAAAGCTTTAGTACTTGGAGATGGTTAGTTAAACCAGTGGCTTTGCCTTTTGTGAGTGAGGTTATGGCAGAAACACAAAATCAAGCCAACCCTCCTCTCCAAGTTGCAGATGATGTTGGTGCTCAGAAACCTTGCATTCGGAAGGCCTGAACGCCGAAAGAAGAAAAACAGTCATTTTGGCAGAAGTCAAATTTTGCATTGCCAGTTTTGACAATGTCTCTTAATAACACCAGAATGTTGAAGCAAGTATCTGTTGCAAGCTGATTTCAAAGTGGTTTCTTCCAGACAGACCCCCGAGATTTAGAATTGTTCAATTGTACTTTCAAAGTGTCTGGTGCTGATTTCTTAATGCTTTTTATTTAATTTGTTTATAAATTGAATGCAGTAACAGCTCATTAGAAACCGAGCTCCAGTCCAGCTGTAATCCAAAACAGTGATAGGCATTGATTAGTAAAGGAAGCAGAGGGGGAGCCGGAGCCTGGCTTGCTTATTACAGTGTTTGAGGTATTGAAACATGAACGAGACGGTCACAGGTACAATGCAGAAAGCTCTGGTGCCGTGGCTTGCCCCGGTCCAGACAGGAGACTGACCCAGCCAAGAATAGCCCCTGAGAAATGGCTTTAACATACGGAGGCAAGGATTTGTGGAAGAGATTTGTCTCATGGGGACTTCTCTTTGTGTCTACAGCAGCCAGGAATGTAGTCTTCTCAGGCCTTTGTCGCCTTTAAAACTTTAAGAAGCAGAAACATGGTTCATAGGATGCCTTCCCTGGATGTATGTTTAGGTTTCAGTGTAAAATGCACAGCCAAGAATGAGCGTAACATGATCCTTGCAAGAGACGGAAAGGACATGGAGAAGTCATTCAATAGGAACTTCTGCCTGATGACCATGGACGATGACATTTGCCGGAGACAGAGCGGGCACAACAGTCGGTCGAGAAAGGACTCGTGTGCGTAATTTTCATTTCAAAAGTGATTCAAGAGTGCTGTGATCGGGAGAGGGATGGGAGAGACGGTTTATGTTTGCACAAGATGTATATGCCTTAACAACATTTTTCAGACCATTTGACATATTTATATTATTGGCTATTTTTGCCAATTGTGTGGCCTTAGCTATTTACATCCCATTCCCTGAAGATGATTCTAATTCAACAAATCATAACTTGGTAAGTGCTCTTGGAGTTCCTCCTTGTTCTGATACGTGAATATCATTGGCCTCTGGGAGCTGGCTTTCTGGGGGGTGGACGTTTACAGCTATGCTTGTGAAGTTGCCTGGAGCTTTGCAACAGTGGGTTTGTTTATGTTTATTTTTTCTTCTGACCTGTATTCTCAAACTTAAACTGAATGAAAGTGTTTAAAGTCATGAATCTTGCATAAATAGATGTGGCACTTTTTTATGGAAGAGGTTTGTAGCAGATTTTAAAATAACTTTTCTCTCTGCATAGGCTTTTGCTGTCTACCATTCTTTTCCGGATAATATTAGCTCCTTTTGTTTTTGTTTTTGCTCCTGTTTTAAATCTAGGGTTTATTTAAGAGTGATGGGTATTTTGTTTGGTCCGTTTTTCTGGTAAGTAGAGAATTATTGTCGATTTTGTACATGAACTATTCGTTTTTAGAGCATCAGAGTATTACGGAATGAATAGATCTACATGGAACATAATCTGGAGAATACAGTGTAGTATTCCATAGTATTCCACGAGGAGTATCCTATGAAGATACATTTTATCCCATGATAAAATGATTCTAGGGTTAAATAAATTGGGATACTTCCACATACTTTATTGCCCTGTGCAAGATTTATAGTGCACATTAGCTCAGTAAGAGCTCCGGGAAGGTCTGTAGTTAAAAAACCAGTTTCATTTTGTTTAACTCAGCGAGTCCCTAAAAGTAATTGGTCATGGATTCTTCAAACAGTTTTTTGGCAGAACACATCACGGAACCAGTGTTTTATGAAACTTCCTTTGGGAAAGGTTGATATAGTTTAAAAAAAAAAAAGAAAGAAAGAAAGAAAGAAAGAAAGAAAGAAAGCCTGAAAGAGCACCCGAGTTGGGACTAGGAGCACTCTGAGCTGGGACAACTAGCTGTGTTTTGGGGGGCATTTCCAAATCCTTTCCATGTTGCTGTTCACCCACTTGTCGTGGGGGCTGGATGAGGAGATCACTGGGATCGTGTTTACCTCTGACATTCTGGAGTCTTTTCTTGATGATTCAGAAGCCGTGTCAGGATTTTTCTGGAGCTGCCGCATCCTCCACGGGGCTGGGTGGCGGTGGCTGTGCAGAAAGGCAGGTGGGGCAGGGGGCCAGTGCTGGGTAACAGGGAGCTTTCTCTCTCATTTTGCTCTCTCCTCTTTTAGCTAGGTTCGTTGGTTTCTGGTTTTCCACGTCGAAGCTGCATTTGAGTAGGGTGGCTGTAACTGAGTGAGTGGTGGAAAGGCAGAACTGGGGTGTGCGTGGGGACGCTGCTGGGTTCTGAAGATGCTGAAATTATGCTCTTGTGATTTTATTTTATTTATTTATCTTTTAAAGATTTTATTTAGTTGTCAGAGAGAGAGAGGGAGAGAGCACAAGCAGGGAGAGTGGCAGGCAGAGGGAGAGGGAGAAGCAGGCCCCCTGATGAGCAAGGAGCCCTATGCGGGACTCGATCCCAGGACCCCAGGACCATGACCCGAGCTGGAGGCAGACGCTTAACCAACAGAGCCACCCAGGCATCCCTGCTCTTGTGATTTTCGCCTTAATCGTTTACATACAGGATTTCATATTACATTTAAAATGTGGCCTCGGTCAGATATAACATGAGGTCTGTTCATATTTGGGATTTTATAGTCTGATTTCTAGGGAATGTAAAAAAAGTTTTGGGTATTGCTACTGAAAACGTAACCCAGCCGGAGTTGGATACGCATACACACATTTGCCGTGAGTGTGGATGTATACTCTGCTAGAGGTGATTTGTGGGCTTTGCTCGTAGACAGTAGATGATCATTCTAAAGGAAGAGGAGAAGTGGCGAAAAGCCCCCATCGATGGGGGTGGTTCATTAGAGTCTAGGCCACAGATGGTGTCAGCCTTGTTACCAAATTTAACAACGTGGATGGTGACCCAGTTTGTTGCTTTTTGTAGCTCAAGAGAACATGATTAAACAAACTTAGAAAATAAATACCTTTCAGAAAGGCAGATTAATTCAGATCAATGGAATAATTAATGGAGCTGCGTGCGTAAGCCAATTAATATTCTGATTTTTTCCCAGGGAAATTCAGGGCACTGATATCTGCCGTCAGACCATTTGGGTTTCTCAGTGAATGAGTGAGGGAATAAAATATAGGAAACGGATAAATCTCTCTTCTTGTCCCTTGCAATCCCTCCCCTGCGGATGCTTTCTTAACAATTCTTAAACAGTGATATTTTAAAGGGTGGGGGGGAGGGAGGCACTGTATTGGTTCGGCAGGCCTTTCTAAAAACCAGCATATACTCCTTTGACCTCTTACTGTTCTGAAACTCGAGCATTTGTGTTTCTGTCTTGTTTCACTTGGAATGTCCTGTGGCCAGAGGAGTTTATTCTCTGCTTGACTCTTTAAATATTTCCTTTCCCACTGTGGGAAGGGAAGATCTTTGTGGATTTCCCCCTGACTCTCTGCAAGGTCTCATGTCATGTCAGTGCTCCCGCCAGGGAGCCGGGTTTTTTTTTTTTTTTTTTTAATACATTTGACCCAATTTGTCCCAAAGCGATTGCTCTATTTTTGGGATCGGTTTAGAGGCGGCCGAACGAAGCTTATTTTTCATCTGTAGTAAATACCTTTCAGTTAACGTGAATGGCAAATCAAAGGGCAGAGAGCCATACGGGTTGCAAAGCGGCACGTGTCAGGGAGCTGGTGGGTTTTCTTTGCGCCGTAGCTCTGTGGGAAACGTGTGTTGAACCCTTAGAGCCGGCTTTGTGTCGAGCTGTGCCTGCCTCTTACGGTCATCTGTAGTAATGCAATTACTTCTATCGGGTAAGAAAGGTGGCCAGTGTGTGTTTGATCTGGGTTGTCCGTGACTGAGCCAGCTTTCGGGATCTGGAGGCTCCCTGGGGGGCAGCAAGTTTCCCCAGGGTGAGGTCGTCGTTGTCGTCGTCGTCGTCGTCTTCTTCTTTTAAATATAAACAGTCTCAAGTTTCTATGCAGTTTCATTTGTGGACTTGCAGGGACTAGCGGAGGTTGAAGCCATGGAAACGGTACGACTGAGTTCCCACAGTGAGACACTTCTTGGCTCAGCCTGTAGCGCTGGCTCCCCAGTTCCACTTACTGAACGTGTGTATCAGTTATTTAATTCCTTCTTAGCCCGGGCTGGGGAGCAGGGGCGAGCTCCGTCTTCCGGCGTGTCAGAGCGGGTCTGCTCGCAATGCTGGGCCTCACTGTGTCGAAGAACTCTCTGGTTTGCTTCCCAGACATCAGTTGCTCAAGGTGGACGGATGCGGTTGAAGTTGTTTGTGCCACCTGCTCCTGGTACGCCCCGGCCCCAGGCTGAGCCCTGCCCTCTGGAGTGCTCGGTCGCCTCAAGTTGGAACTGTCCCACATCGGGGTGCTCATCTGCCAATTCAGACCTGCCCTGATGTCTGCTATTGACACCAGCCACGGGTCCCAGGCCTCTCTGCCCCTTCATCAGGCACAGTGGCTCCCACCAGGGGCTCAGTAAATGCTCCTTTAATTCAGCGGGAGGTTTTACCAAGTCTCTGATCCCTTTCCTGCCCCCTTCCTCATCTTGTTTTTGCAGCCTGTTTTTTTTTTTTCTTGAGCCCCTTGACACTTTGCCCCTGCAGAACCCTTCACATCTTCCTCCTCCTCCCCGTCCATGCCCCTGTTGCCATGGCCAGGTCCTCCTGGGCAGTCTGGGCTTTCTGAGTCCTTCTTTGCAGCAGGCCCCCAGAGTTCCTAAACACTCCTTCTGTGTGCTTGCCCACCTTCTGGCCTCTTCTCCACCTGCGGTGCCTCTTCCACTCCAGCCCCTGGAGGAGTTCAGGAATCCTCTCAAAGTATGTCTCTTCTGACAGAGCTTTTCGCACCCTGATCTGAAGTAACGCTCTTATCTGAACCTCTCTCCTGGCAATCCCCGCCCCCCTACAAAATACCCTATGTTTTAGTTCTTTATATGCATGTCTTATCTCTAGCTTACCAAACACCTTCAGAATACAGTTCTTAGTGAGTCATATTGGAATCCCCGACAGTGCCTGGCCCAGGGGTATGAGGTAGCTATTCAGTAGACACGAGTCGAGTCATTGCTGAGATTGCCAGGAGAAGCGCCTCACCCCTTCTTTCCTCTGAGCTGTACTTGGGATTTCCTTGGGCGGCAGTTCCCTCTGGGGACTCCTTGGAGGTCCTTAGCTGGGAGTGGTGGGACGTTGTGAGCACTTGTTCCTGAAAAGCTTAGGGTCTTGTGACTCTGCTTCTTGAGCACCTCTGGCTGAAGGAGCCCTGGGAACCAGGTGTCAGAGCCGAGCCGTCTAGTACATGTTGTGCTCAGAGTAGCGAGTGGTGGGAGCTGGCCGTGGACTGTTGGCAGCGGGACCACTGTAAGATGCCTTACAACGGGGAGGAATGTCGTGGGACAGTGCACTCTGATGGCGAGCTCTCTTCCCTGGCTGGGATCCCAATACAGTGTTTCCTGGGCTTAAAGAGTGAGCTCATTGGGGGCACCTGGGTGGCTCAGTGGGTTGAAGCCTCTGCCTTCGGCTTGGGTCATGATCTCAGGGTCCTGAGATCGAGCCCCGCATCGGGCTCTCTGCTCGGCGGGGAGCCTGCTTCCCCCCGCCTCCTTCTGCCTGCCTCTCTGCCTAAGTAGAGTGTGATCTCTCTCTCTCTCTCTGTCAAATAAATTAAAAAAAAAAAAAAAAAAAGAGTGAGCTCATTGGGTCCGTGCGGCCCTATAGTTTAGCATCTCAGTTTTTGCGCATAGGGGGATTTCCTGAAACACGGATTCCTAACTTGGTTCGTTGGGCTCAGCCTGTAAGGTGGGTTTTAGGTCTGTACTTTGCGCACACTGTGTATTTGCTCCGCCGTCTTTCTGTTTGAATTGCGCGCTCTTATTTCTGCACGAGGAGGTTCTGTCTGTTCTAGGACAGCTCCTCGGCTACCTCCTCAGCTCAGCCTCCTTGGAGCCTCACCCACTCCTGCCTCCCACCCCACCTGCCTGAGTTTAAGTACTGGCTTTCCCTCTGCCCTCCAGTGAACGCTCCTCCGCCTCTTTTTGTAGCTCCGGGGCGTGGCTTGGTGGGTCGGGGTTCTGCACATGCACTCTGGGGTCTGGCGGCCTTGGGGTGGGCTCATTAGCGGAGCGACTTTGGAGGAAACCCAGGCATGACTTCCTAGAGACAGAGGCTGGCGTCGGGTTAGTCTCCGAAGTGTTGGAAACTAACCCTGTGCCCAGCGCACAGTAGGCACCAGGAAATGCATGTGGAATGAGCAAATAAATACATGAATGGATGTACAAGGGCTTCCTGGTTATGTCTTCACGGACCAGTAGTTAATTTTCAACAATCGGCTAATGATTAATGTTTGCCTGAGAGGCTAACTTTTGTGGTCTCATATTAATGAGAATCCCAGGAAACACCTGTTAGAGTTTGCCTCTAATTTCAGGGATTGTGTCTTTCTTGGCACAAATTTAACTATATCTGAAGCTGGAAGAAAGACAAGTACTTGTTGATACTTTTCAAATCCCTAGGTCCTAAGCGGGCTTCGTGTTCCGCCTTGCTTGTGTCCTGTTTGTGAGCGTGGGCGTCACAGTTCATGGAAGGGGGGGGGTGGGTGGAGGGAAAGCTGCAAGATGACCAGAGTAGGCAGACTTGTGTAGTAAGGCTTTCCGCGGCCCTGGTTTCCTAATCATAAAACGTGAGCCAGTTTATGCGCTGCACAAAAAGTCCCGTGTTGTTTCCAGTCTTAACCTCATTTCGACAAAGAACAAGTTACTGGGCTCCATCTTTTACTGAACATACTTTGATCGGGTATTGACAGTTTTTCAGAGACCAAATCCCTTAAAGAATTCAGATCTACTACCATTAATGTGCCTTAAGAATTTCAAAAGGGTCCCCAGTCTTTCGGACGGTTTGTCATAAAAGCAAATCTTGTATAGTCCTGCCTCGAACACTGGTACTCCCTTGTGCAGACCCTTTAAAAATGAGCTGGTTGGGCCCCTGGGTGGCTCAGTTGGTTGGCCGACTGCCTTCGGCTCAGGTCATGGTCCCGGAGTCCCGGGATCGAGTCCCATATCGGACTCCCCGCTCTGCGGGAAGTCTGCTTCTCCCTCTGACCTTCTCCCCTCTCATTCTCAGTCTCTCTCTCTCTAATAATAAATAAATAAAATCTTAAAAAAAAAAAATGAGCTGGTTGTGGAGTACAGATAGTTGGATGTGTTGGTGGATTAGCCAGCCCTTGTAGGGTTATGGGGTGCAGAAACACAACTCAGATGGGCTAAGTTGAAAAAAAATGTGTGTGTGTGTGTGTGTCTGTGTGATTTATTAACGTAGCTAACTGAAGAGTCCAAGGGGTAGAAATCCTATCAGAGACAGCTGGAAAGGGGGGTTACAAGAGGGTATCAGGACGCCACCCTGCACCCCGGCCCTTGGGTGTCTCTGGCAGAGTCCGGCCAGCTCGCAGTGGGTCTGCCTCTCACACCGTCTGAAGTGCGCGTCCCCCGTAGCCCATCTGGGGGAGGGTTTGTGGGGAGACGCATTCCTTCCTTAACCTCAGCTCAGTATTTTAAAAATGATTACATGAGAAACAAGAAACCCCTGTGGCAGATTTGTGGGTTTCTTCCTTCCTTTCTTTCTTCCTTCCTTTCTTTCTTTCTTTCTTTCTTTCTTTCTTTCTTTCTTTCTTTCTTTCTTTCTTTCTCTCTCTCTCTCTCTCTCTCTCTTTCTTTCTTTCTTTCTTTCTTTCTTTCTTTCTTTCTTTCTTTCTTTCTTTCTTTCTTTCTTTCTTTCTTTCTTTCTCTTTAGAACTTCTCCGTCAGAAATTAATTTTTAACTGTCTGCAGAATATGAGAAGTTCCAGAAACAGAGAGGATGACTTGCCCAGCACTGGAGGTCCTTATGGCTCGCTACATACTGGTGGTGGTGCTGGGGATCCAGAACAGACCCCCATAGCTTCTCCCCTAAGAAGGTCCCTAAAGAAATGGGGGGGGGGCTCTGGAACTATAGTGTTTGAGCTCTGGGGAAGGGCCTCATGAGGTGATACTGTCGCTTGGATGCCGTGAGAGGGAGGGGATGCTGGTGGGTGTCCTTGTCCTGGCCGTGGGGATCGGGGTGGGAGATTGGCAGGTCATCTAGGAATAGATGTTAGCCTTTCTGCTTCTGCCTCTTACTGTGCTCAGACTCTGGGGGCTCCCTGCCAGCAAAGTACGGGACATGTCCCCTGAGTCCAGCTCTGCTCATGGGATCAAAGTAAGGAAAGTGGCAGAAGAAGTGGCAGAAGAAGGCGTCTTCTCTTTTTCATTCAAGTGGGATTGGAGTTCTTCTAGTTGGGGTGCTTGCGGACGATCAGGCTGTGTGGTGGGCAGACAAAGCCGGCCATGCCCGGTTAGGAGGAGGACACAGTGAGCAAAGCAGAAGATGGAGCTGAAGGAGGAACTTCGTGAGGCGACTAGTCCTGTGTGTGTGTGTGTGTGTGTTGTCGGGGGAGGTGAGGGTGGGGGTATGGATGGATGGGTGTTTTTGACACACTCCTTGAAAGGTGAAACCTTCTGGTGATTTTCACTAAGCAGGGCCCCAGACACTTCCCAGGCTGGGGAAAACGACTTGATTCTCCTGAACCTCCAAGCAATTCTTTCTGCCAATTTTTTATCCTTCTCCTTATTGGCCGAGTGGTAATTCTAGAAATCACAGGACATCTGTTGAAATTATTGAATGAGTGACCTTGAGGGGCAGGCTGGAGGGAAATGAGAGGCTGACCTCAGGGAGGAAAGGCAGGCTGCTGGGTGCTCAGGGAAAATGAGGCTTGCAGGGGGACCCAGCCAGGGAAGGCGGGAGGGGTCTCGAAGCAGGCTGGGTGGAAGGCTCACCTTTCCCTGCCTCCTGTGTCCATGGGGAAGCCTAGCACAGTGGGCTCACAGATAATTTTGTAGAGCTGATGGACCCCGGTTTATGAGGCAGGAAGTCAAGGCACCATCATTCAACAGATCTTTTATTGAGACTTGCTCTGCAGGGCACACTGGGTTCCTGTGTCTCTGACTTGTGTAGCCCGAGCCGCTGTGGCTCGCTGTGCCCAGGAAAACCCAGCACACGGGGTCAGAGAACAACCCTCTTTGTTTTTTCATATCTTGCATTCTTAAACCAGTCATCATTCGAGATTTGCCCGAATGCATTCTTCCAGACAATGAAAACAGTATCAAGTGACGGCCCCTTTTGGCCCCTCCAGCTCGTCCTGATCAGTCCTCAGTTTTAGTGTGATCCCCCAGCTTTTCACTGTGTCTGTGCCTGTGCACTTTGAGGTGGGTGTCTGTACAGTTGGGGTATTTTAAATTGTACACAGGTGGGAGCAGAACTCACGTGTTAAGTAGCTTCGTTTCCCCACGTACTGTATCTGACAGACCTTTCCACGTCTGTATCAAAATGAGATCTAACAACTTCATGTTGGTGTAAAATATTCCCTGTATGAACATGCCACGGCTGACTGGTTCTCTTTCTGACGAGCGTTTCGGTTAGCTCCCCAAGTTTTGCTATTTCAGCCAGTAGCGCACTGAACATCCTTGTATGCGCTTCTTTGTGCACAGAAGGAAACATTCCTCTAGGATAAGTACATAGGAGTCAACTCTCTGGCTGGGAGGACAGTGCGTTTTTAATTTCCTTACTTACTGCCACATCGACCTCCACGAAGCCTGTGTCGATTTAAACTCCCGCCCTCACGTCTTGAGATCTGCTGTCACTTAACTCTGATGAGTGACCTCATGTGTTTTCTGGCTTCGGCTGTGGGAAGGGGAATTTCGGGAGTAGGGTCCCACCTTCCTGTTGGATGGCTGGTAGGCACCCAGAGCCTCTGGCTGGAGCAGAAGGCCCACAGACCCCGAGCACCGGATTTCTAATCTCTTCCAAGTCACAGATCCAGATGAAAGGCCCCAGAGCTCACTATTCTTCCCCATACTTTTAAGTACTTTGCCGCTGGTTCGGTACTGTGGTGCCTTCAAGTGAAACATTTGTTCTAGGCAGCTAGTAGGTAAGGAAGTTCCCTACCCAAAAATGGATTCTTTGTTTTGGATTATTTGCTTGCTACAGTTTCAAGAGGAGCGCTGCCTTTAAGTTCCTTTCCACTGGGGGAAGGAAAATATGCAAACTGCTATGTTTCTACTGTCCCGTGTTGTTTGGTTATTAACTATTTTCATGTATAGTAAAATCTCGCTGTTATGATGGTATTTATGATAGGGTTTATGCCTACTCCCCCGCCTTCCTAAAGCTCTGAGGAGGCTTAGGAAAGGGAAGTTGATGCGAGATGGGGCAGTGTGGAGTCCAAACAAAGTAGACTTGCCCCCGGGGGCCTGAAGCTAACGGATTGCTAACACCTGGGCATTGATCTGACCTTTAGGATTTCCAGCAAGGGCGGCCAAAGGAGGCACGTCCTGACTTATAGGGCTTTTATCCCCTCAACAATGGGAAGCAGCTGCATTCATTCGGAGAAGCGCTTTTCAGAAACTGACTCCAAGGAGGAATGTGCAGCGCGGGTACTGGTACAAAGTACACTGTCAGGCCTGGTAGCCCTGTCACTGTGTTTATGGTGCTTTTGTTAGAGAATCAGAAACACCCTGTGAGCGGCGCCTGGTGGCTCAGTGGGTTAAAGCCTCTGCCTTCGGCTCAGGTCATGATCTCAGGGTCCTGGGATCGAGCCCCGCATCGGGCTCTCTGCTCAGCGGGGAGCCTGCTTTCCCCCTCCCTCTCTGTCTGCCTCTCTGCCTACTTGTGATCTCTCTTCCTCTGTTCAATAGATAAATAAAATCTTAAAAAAAAAAAAAAGAAGAAACGCCTTGCAAGCAGATGGTCTCTGGATTCATACTTTTTAAAGGGGGAGCGCGCAACGTTGAACTGTGGCATGAGGAAGGCAAGGCCCTTCTAGATTCTAGGAGAGCTTTGCTTTTTGATTATATAAATTACTACGGGAGTAAAGCTGGGAAGCCGAAAAAGCGGTTTAACACAGCTACTGTGAAATCATGCATAAAGTGCTTTTTTGAGCGTTTATTATGTGTAGAGGCCATTAAACACATTTGCTTCCTGTCTTAACTTGTTTAAGTCAGAATATAAAAGGATACTATGAATTAGTGCAGAGAACCCCTCCAAGCTTCTCGTGCTTGAAGAGATGTGGTTTTATTATTTTACTCTGACCTGAAGTGAGGAAGTGACCAATATGTTTTTTGAAAAGATATCCTTGAATGCTCTTCAGTAAATAGATAACAATGGAGCATAATGACTGTTTATATTTAAACGACTGCTTTTAAATGGTACCAAACAGGCCAGTAATTAGCCCCTTTAGTCCTTTTTTCATGATAATGCAAAAATGAACTTCTCTTCGGGCTTTCACAAATTCTGAATTGTTGAAATATAAATTAATAGTGAACGAACCTAAAGCTCATTTTGGAGATTTCATCAGGAGGGAATGAAATGAAAACATCTACTGAATTAGGATTTCAGGAAGTAGTGACAGCCAGCAGGAATTTAGTAAGAGGTGGGCGGTGAAGAGGTCTTTTTCTAGAAGGACCCATGGGGTGGACCCAGTGTGGTCAGGGTAGAGAAGGTGCTGCCGTGTGTTCCTTTGGCCAGCTGGCAAGCTCGCAGGCAGCAGGAAAACCACTTGGGGCCACCGTAGGTAGGTTCGATGGCCTGTTCTCGTTTACCCGGAGTGGTATTGGTCGTGAATCGCAGACTGGCTGAGGTGGGGATTAGAAAGGGGCCCCGAAACCTGTGGATGGATGTGTTCCTTTCAGACACAGCAGCTGACTTGCCCAGGGTCCCACGGTGACAGAGGAACCACGCGGGGACCTAGGCCCAGTCTCTTGTGTCCCAGTCTTTGTCTTCCCACGCCCTCATTACAGCTGTGACTCCGGGTGAAGCCGGGCACTTGGCCTCTGACACGGCAGGCCAGAGACTACCGGGGCAGTCAGGACGGCTGGGACATCAGATGGCAAAAGAATGCATCTTCATAGCATGCTGGGCATTCAGTCAGCGGGCTTTTCATTCTCTGGATTTCTTTTTTTTAATCTTCCCAAAGGGAGTTCTGATCACTCCTTCCCCTGTTTTACTTTAGACACTCTTTCTTCACGCGCCCAACATGCGGGAATCATTGGACCATACGTAGCCCCACTATTTTATGGAACGAGACAGGGCACTGGTGGGGGGAAGGGCAGGAGAGCACCAGCCATCCCTGTGTTACCTGGTTCTAGTGTGGGTCGTATTCCCTGCCTTTTGACAGGAACTGGAGGCCTCGAGGTCATTGCCTTCGTTACGAGCTCATGGTTGACATCCCCGGAGCTGGGGGCTCCGTATACATGGTAGCCTTTCCTTCTCATTTAATCTTTACCGTAAACACCTGAGGAATCCTCGCTGTACAGGTGAGGAGAAAAGGGCTCCCTCTGAGTGGCTAAATTGCTTCCATGAGGCTACAAGGCCTTGGAGTCAATGGGCAGGGCCAGAGTTCACGGCTGGGCCTCCGTATTTAAGTGCCCACCCCCTCCATGGGGCTGTGAGGGGAGGTCGAGGCGCCCGGCTGGAGCTGTCTTCCCACCCTAAGGAGAGGAGGGTGAAGCCAAGGGGCAGAGCGGTGTCGGAACATCAAGGTGGGTCTTTGCGGCAGGTGCCCACTCGTGATTTTGGTTGGGGTTTGGAGCCTAGGTTTGGGGGCCCTGGCAGAGAAACCCTTCATGCCCAGCACCCGGAGGCGTTTCAGGTGGGGGTTGTGGCTAGAGAGAATCGGGGTGCATGGAGATTCTTACGAACCCTAGAGCCCTCTGCCAAACTTCTGAATCACCCAGTTAAAATGGGAATGAGTAGGGAGGCTCAAGTTTGGGTATGAAGTAGATTTGATTGCATTTTAATCCCTGAAAAGCGTTACCTGCAAGTGGAAAGTGCGGGGAGTCTTTGGCGGCGTGGGTCAGAGATTTGTGGTGAGTTCTGTCCCCCTGGAGGGTAAAGCTTTAGTCCCCAGCGTTGCTCGTCCCTGCCTGTGACCAGCAAGCTGCTTTTTCTCACCAAATCTGTACCTTTTTGGTAAAAGAGGAAATAAAGTGGCTGGGGGAGGGGGGTTAGCCCAGATCCTGGCTCCTAGGAAGCATCGAGTCCCTGTGAGTTAGTTATCACTCTGAGCCAGTGACATGTCTAAGCCTCCGCACAGTTATGTGAAGTAGGGATGGCTGCCCTCAGCCTTAGAGCTCAAGGAGGAGGCTTGCTCCCCGACCTGGCGAGGCTGCGGCCGAACGGGAACTGGGTGAGCCATCCACGAGAAGCTTCCCGGGTGGTTTGCTGGGTTGGGGGTTTTCTCTCCAAAGCCATTCCATAGAAGGTGGACTCACTAGACAGACCCAGCCTAGGACAGCAGTGGTCCTGGAAGGTGTTGGGTGGCCCTGGTGAGGAAGGGCCTAGAAGTTAGCCTCCCTGGAAGAAGTTAGCTGGAGGAAGACCTAGGCCAGCACCATATCCACCTTTGCATAAACAATAGAAAAGAGAGGCTTCTTTTCCCTGGGAACACCGAGGAAAGAAAAGGGGCTGGCTTAATGGTCAGGATCTGACTGCACCACAGCTGGGAAGGCTGAAGTCTGCCTCTACACACTGAGTCATCTTGAGGCAGGGTAGAAACGTCCAGAGCTTGACGCCCTCCCATGAGGCTTGGGGGTGGAGGCACAGACTGTTTTCTCAGCTAACTAGGAATCTGCTTACCAGCTGTGTCTTGTTCCTGCTCGGCCCAGGTGGGAGACCCCTGACCATCTCTTGATTTAATTGTTGCTCAGAAGAGAAAAGAAAACAAGCTCTAAGGAGCAAAACAGGTGTCGAGAGGTCTGGCCTGACCGCCGTGGCTCTGACAGGAAGATTGGGTGATGTCTCGAGTTGGAAAAATGGCCAGTGCTAGTGCCCTGGGGCCTGCTGCGGGGCATCTGATTTCATACTCCTGGTGAGTCCTGCTGCCCCTTCACAGAGCAGGCAGCCTCGCTGGGGCAGAGAGGGCGGCAGATCTGCTGGCCAGGCGGTGGCAGCGGTAGGGTGCAGACCTCTGGCTGTGTGCCTGGGCCGCAGGAGTCCCCCCTGCTCCTCACTCGGGGGGAGACTGAGGCGAACGGATGGGACGGGACTTGCCGGAACTGAGGCTCCCTAGAACCCCGGCTGTCCCTGGCTCTTTGCCATGTGGCTCCTGGCCTCAGTTTCCTCACCTGTGACATGGGATCCTTGCCTCACGTTGTTGACAGGATGAAAAGTGATTTGGGCAAGGGAGCCAGCCCTCTGAACCCCAGGTGCTGCACCCTTAACCTCCTTCTGCCTCAGGCCTCACTTGTTCATGCTTTTGGGGGCACCCCCTGATCTGCCTCCCCGCCTTCCTGGCTTCAGCCTGTGTCTTGTCTTTCGGAGAGCAGAGACTTGAGAGGATTGAGCTCGATGTGGGTGCCAGGTTTCGGCTTGCTAGCTTTGCCACTAAACACGTTCTCTTCCTCCCGTGTTCTTGGTCTCCCCGTCTGTAAGACGGGGATGGTAATACTCGTCTCCTGTGGGCCGTAGAACACCTGGGTGCGCTGCGGTTTACCAGAGACACTGTCTGCTTAGTCGGGCGGGGGAGGAAGGCCATGCCTTTGCCTGCTCTTCAGCGCGGGGCTGGTCGCTGCTCCTAGCTGGGGGCTTGCCGGCAGCCGGCAGAGAGGGACAGAGGGAGAGGTGTGGGCACCTGGTCGTGGCAGAGGGCCGCGTGGCGCTGCGGAGCGGCCTCGGCTGAGCTTGCCCAGGTGACGAGGTCAGCATTTTCAGCAGTGGGGAGCCTGTGTTCGTAGTCTTCAGTGACTGGCAGCAGAAAGGCCAGGTGTAGCTTGGGGCTTCTGAGGTTGGTATTTGCGGCCACACTGATGTTTCTGAGGAGGGTGTGTTGCCTTCTGGGCCGGGAGCCCGTAGGGCCTGTGCCTTGTACTTTGCACCCCTTGATTTCTGGCACCAGGCTAAGCATTTTCCACCCGTTTTGTCTGGTCTTCACCAACCAGTTGGGGCACTGGGACTGGGACTTCCCTTGTGCAGATAAGGCCAGTGAAGGTCAGAGGGCTTAATAGAATTGCTCCAAACCCCTGGGATTATAAACCATCCTGCGGTCACTCTGGACGGCTTTGGGGCTGTGCCCAGCTGTGTGTCTGAGGCATGGCCCTGGAAGAACACTGAGTTTGGAGGCAGGTGATGTGGCCTTGGGCTCATGCTCTGTGTGTGTGATCCCTGCTTTCCTCCCTGGTCATGGAGTAGGGAGTGTAAGCTCAGCAGGACGCCTGCGAAAGGGTTTTGTAGTCTAGAAAGCAGCGCACGCCTACAAAGCAACATCCTTCTTGTCTGCCGAGTGACTCCAAGGAGAGGACCCTGCTTGACCCTCCCTTGGATCCCACTGGAAAGCAGTGCATGGCTGAGTCCCAGATCCACTCTTGTCTCCCCGTGATGCCAGTGCCCCATGGGGTCCCCCCAGAAGAAAAGTCACCCCCGCCAGCGCAGCCGCGGTGATGGTGCTGGGGAGAGGCTGAGGTGTGGGCAGAGAACAAAACCTATCAGATCTAAGCTCCAGGGACCCACCCCCACGCTTCACGATTTTCAAAGGCCAGCTGTTATTTGAAGTCCTGACTTCCTTGAGCTCCTTGAGAGTTGTGGAATTCACCTTGCTGGAGAAATGTAAACCACACAGTTTTGCCTAGTAATGGATAGGCTTGTGACCCAGGCAGCCCTGGAGGCAAGCAAACGCTATTTCCTGGTTCTCAGCGGCGTGAATAGAGCATTGTTAATAGCACCTCTTCGCTCTGTTCCTAGATCTCTCTTCCCTTGGCCTGTGATGAAAAATTGCAATGACGAGCGTGATCCCGGCCTACAGCTGGGCGGTCGTCCGAGGCTCGGGGTTCTGCTCTGTGGGTCCCGACTTGTTCCCGCGCGTGCGTGCGTGCGGTGTGTTCAAGCGGGAACAGTGAGATCAGCTGGTGCGTTCTTTGTGGAAGTTCAGGACCAGCACCTGGGGTGGAAGCAGTCGGGTCCTCTGAACCACACACTTGCTTGTGTTTGACCTTGTGCTGCTCTCTGACCTCTAACAAGAGTGTGAACTTCTTGTGGGCAGGGACCCAGCCTTGCCTGGTCTCATCCTCCACCTCCGGGCCCGGGCGGTTTGGTAAATGATTATTTAATGAAGCATCACTGTGTCTACATCAGGCACCCTGAGGTTGCTCTAATTGCTTTGACTATTTTCTTAACCCAGGCCTGGTGGTGTCTCTTTCCAACCTGGGAGCAGAATGACCGAGCATGCACGTGTGCCTGTCGGACGCACACCCTCCCCACCCCCCCTGGTAGACTGAGTGCTTAATGAAAATACCAGCACTTACACACTCAAAAACATAGTGCTTCCTGTTCAAAGGACTTATTCTCAGGGCTGCACCCTCATCCCAGTGATGCTGGCATGCTTGTCTTCAGAATTTCTTCCAGAGCTGGTTTCTGCTTTTCGTTTTGCCTTGCTTCTGGCTAAACATGGGGTGACTGAGGTCAATCACTGACCTTATTCACAGCCTTTTCTTACAGGTTCTTCGTAAGAAAATCCCATCTACCCTCAACCCAGTTTTCTTATCTTTGAGGATCTTGAGAGGTGAGAGGAATGTCCTGGGCTTCGAAGAGGGTCAGACAGGGGCATCTTGGAAATGTTCTGAGGAACGGCCGTGGTACTAAAATTAGGTGCCCCGCTGCCCAGGCTTGCAACTCCGAAGGGAATGCACTTACTTACGTGACTCTGGTGTGCTTATTAAACAGGCAACCTCACGGCTTCAGCCCTAGTTCTTTGGAGTCTGCAGTCTCTCCATCTGCTAGACTTTCTTCTCATGCCAAGAATCTTCCGCCTAGGCCCTGCTCTTGAGCCCCCGGCCCCAGGAAAATGGTCCAGTGAGCTGTTTCACTCCCCACAAGAGCCTGGTTCTTAAAAGCCTCCCCCCCATCCCGGGCAAGGCACATTTTCCGGTCACCCCCAGAGTCTGGGGACTCTGTCGTGGGGCTCTTGCGGGGGTTGGGATCAGGATCCTTAGGAACAGATGTAATGAATGACTGTTCACAGTAGTCATTCGGGGGCTCTACGCAGTCAGAGCGAATTCAGTTCCCAGGAGGGCTCCTTGGGCTTGATAACGAAGATGTAAGTCTCTGGATTCCTTTCTTCTTGCTTTTTTAAAAAAATGTACTTCTGATACCAGTTAAGTTAAACATTTTAATCTTAGCAACAGCAAAGAGCTCCACCCCGGCTGCCTGTGAAACTGCGAGACAACAAAGACAGCTTTAAAAATAGTCGCCTTGTTTGTAAGTGGAGCATCTTTGACTTAAGTCAGTGCTCTGTGGCTGGGCTCACAAGGCCACCACTGGTCACTGGCCTGTGGCATGGGGACTGGGGGAAATAAATACTAGGATTGGTCTTTGCTAAGTAGATATCTGATGTGTCTGCATGTAGATACCTTATAATTTGCATACCATACAATTCACCATTTTTAAATTATATAATTCAGGGGATTTTACTATATTCACAGTGGTGCAACTATCACCAAAATGAATTTTAGAATCTTTCATGAGCCCATAAAGAAACCCCATACTCAGTAGCCGTCACTCCCTATTTCCCTCCAACCCTTACTTCTCTAGCCTCAGACAACCACAAAGCTACTTTTGGTCTCTGTGGGTTTTCCTAGTCCAGATATTTTATATAAATTATATAATCTGCAATCTATCTATGAAAACTTAGCTTATTATCTATGAAAAATCAGCTTATTCTTGAGATTCATCCATTTAAGGCTTGTGTCAGGGCTCCTTTCCTTTTTAATGCTGCATACTATTCCACCGTAGGGATATGCCACATTTTATTTATCCCTTCCTCAATTGTTGGACACTTGGGTCGTTGACATTTTTTTGGCTATTATGAAGAATGCTGCCATGGACATTTGTGTACAGGTGTTTGTATGAACTTATGTCTTTAATTCTCTTCGGTTTATTCTTGGGAGTGGAACTTGCTGGGTCATATCATAATTTAACATTTTGAGGGACAGCCAAACTGTGGCTGTCCAAAGTGGCTGTCCCATTTCAGATCCCCACCAGCACTGTATGAGAGCTCCAATTTCTCCTTGCTAACACTCGCTATTGTCTTTTGGGTTCTTGCCATCCTGGTGGATGTGAAGTAGTGTATCCTTGTGGGTTTGCATTTCTCAATGACCAATGATACTGAGCATATTTTCATATGCTTAGTGGTCATTTGTATATATCCTTTGGGTAACAGTCTATTCAGATCCTTTGCCTGTTTCCAAAATTTTTTAGAGAGTGTGTGGGAGGGGGAGGGGCAGCGGCAGCGGCAGCGGCAGCGGCAGCGGCAGCGAAGGAGGGAGAGAGAATCTTAAGCAGGCTCCGTGCTCCGTTTGGAGTTCCATGCAGGGCTCGATCTCATGACTCTGAGATCACGACCCGAGCCAAAGTCAGGAATCAGACACTTCACTGACTAAGCCACCCAGGTGCCCCAACCCGTTGCCCATTTAAAAAATTAGGGTGATTTCATTATCGTAGAGAATGCTTATTACATTTGATCTAGAATCTATAGCCATTTAGTGGTAAAATATCAAGGTTCAGATAACTGAAGTCATGCTATCAGGCAAAAACTGGCAAATCTTAGAAGGCTTTGGGCAGATCTTTTCTCCCACTTTAGGAGAAGGAGCTCATTCTAACAATCTCTGGTCCGCAGTCTGCTTGTTTTGAATGGAACGGATATATCTAGGACAGGTAGAAAGAACGGATATATCTAGGTAGGTAGAAAGAAAACTCACAACTTGAGGGTCTTAGTATTTATGTGGCATTTGTCTAATTAGAACCTCTGTTAATTGTACATATTCTTCAATTAACCTATAATTTTAAAAAGCCATAAAAATTATACGTCAGAGACCATAAATTCTGAAGATAAGACTTGAGAAAGAAATAAGAGTTTTATTGGTTTTTAATTCTGAAGACTTACCCTGCAACTCAGCGGTGAACGAGAGCATTGTGGAAAGACTGTGACTTTGAAATCGTACAGACTGAGGTTTGAATTATTTTTCCATCACTTACTAGCAGTGTAGTCTTGAGCCTCAGATTCCTTATCCATAAAACCTACGTTGTTATAAGGATACGTCTTTTATTTTTTATTTTTTTAAGGATAAGTCTTTTAAATAAAATTTCTGGCACCTATTAGTTGCTCACTTAATGGTAACTATTATTTACATGCGTGCTTTTCATGAATTGTACTTTTATGTGTATATAGTCAGGTTCTTAATTTTTTCCAGGTTCTTCTATATTTTGTCATCTTGTTTAGAGATAGCATGCATTATTATACTTGAGTTGTAGGAGTTCTTTATATGTATCAGATACAGGATTTGCAAACATATCTCCCTTTCTGTGGATTGTCTCTTCATTTACTTGGTGGTGCCCTTTGAGGACAGAAGTTCTTAATTTTGATGAAGTGGCACGCACGTTTGTAGAATCTTATTGCTGGAGGGGCCCTTTGCGGTTGCCCGCTCAGCTCCTTTGGCCCAGCAATGAGAGGCTACGTGGCTCAGAGAGAAGGGGTCTTCCTCAAGGCCACGGGCCAAGTTTTGTCTCCTGATTTTTCACTTCCGTGCATCCTCCATTTCTGCTCTAGTTTCTGAAGGTAGGAAGTTTAGTTCAGGTGTGTTAGGTGCATAGGGCAAGAGACTCGGTAGCTCCCCTCGCTCTCGAAGCCCACTGTCTCTTTGCTTATAGGTGGGACTGACCCTAAGGTGCTTCTCCATAGTCCATTTGTGTGTCCCACCCTCCCCTCACCACCCTGCCCAGCTTTACTGAGATACAAGTGACACAGTTCATTTTATCTGTCCTGTTGGAAATTTGGTCCTGTCTCTCCGAGGGTGTGCTGTATGAGTGGCTTAGAGCAGTGCTCTTTGGAATGTACAAGTCGCATGTGGCTCTGAGAATGTGAGTTCATGACAATAAAATTTAAAATTCAGCTCCCCAGTCATGCAAGTCGCGTTTCCATTGTTCAGTATCCACATGCGGCTACCATGTTAGCACACACTGGGAGCATTTCTTTTTGTTTGTCTTCCTTTTTCTTTCTCCTTTTCTTTCCTTTTTTCTTCCTCTTCCTTTTTTCCCCCTTTTTTCTTCTCTTCTTTCTTTCAATTTATTTGAGAAAGCAAACCAGCAAGTGTGTGTGTGTGTGTGTGTGTGTGTGTGTGGAAGTTTTTCAAGCAGATGCCCTGCTGAGTGCACAACCCAGGGTGGGGCTCCGTCTCAGGGCTCTAAGATCATGATCTGAGCTGAAATCAAGAGTCGGACGCTCAGCTGACTGAACCCCCCTAGGAGCCTTTCTAGCAGTGCAGCAGACCCTGATGAGCAGCACTGGCCTGGAGAGGTTGAGGGTCCCCTGCCCACTGACCTTTTGTCCCTGCCCCAGGCTGGCATCCTGTCCTTGATCTGTCTTCTGTGTGTTTCTCATCCACCTGCCACTCCGACTTCCTACTCACCTGGTTGCCTCTGGGCTTCTTGGCGAGCCCCCTGTTCGGATCAGACGGTTGTGGGCCCTGTTGGCAGAGATCCTTCTCTCCCGTAGTTTCTGGGTTTGGTTGCCAGTAAAGAGACCAGTGCCTTTCCTCACCTCAGCCAATAGATGTGACTTGCACAAATAGAACTGAAAGGTGTTTAAAGGAGTCTGTGCCCTCTCAGAAAGTTAGTCTTTCTGAGAGTGAATGAGTGAATCGATCTACTTTGGACAAGGGGAAGAGGCTGAAGGACTTTCGGGTTTGGTTCTTTTGGCTGCATTGTTTGGTGGGCTTTCAGATGCGTACTTCCCTGGAGAGGTCAATGGTCTCAAGAATTTACAAGATTGTGAGGTGATGTGGAGGTGGGAGGTAGGACGTGTTGGAACCATGAGACAGTAACAAGACAGATTCTGGCTAGTCCTGCTTAGTGCTGGAGGGGGGGGGGGAGTGCCCGTAACCCTGAGGGCCACCTGAGCCACTGATCCCAAGGTCAGCCGCTGATCCCAAGGTCATGAGGGCCACACAAACAATCTCAAAGTAAGTGTTTTATGTGAAAACATGGAAGACCTTGTGCTTGTACCAAGCGGGAATATTAGACCTGAAACAACCATAGGGAATAGCTCTGAGGAGAAAGGGATTCACCCAGGCTCATACCAAGTTAGTGGTGGCAGAGTTGAGTGTAGACTCCAGGCCCTGTGGGACCTTGCCTCAGGCATGTTCCACGTGCTGCGTGGTGTCTCTTTATTGACATAAGGGACAGGTACTTCAAACACACACAAAGAAACCAAACAACTTCTTGGAGACACTGCCTGGGCTTAGAGGTGAATTGACTTAACCCTTTAGGTACTTGGTCTTGCTGTAAGCTCTCCTTTGTGACTCTCATCACTAGAAAGTATTAAGAAACCTTTCAGTTGAGGTAGGGCTACCCAGGTCCTCATTCCGTCTCTCCAGCTTGTCTTCAGGATCTGTTTTCTGCAGGAACATCTGTCCTTGACCTCAAAATGTTTGGAAACAGACTTGTTACGGAGCTCAGCCTTGTCCACCAGACTGAAGAGCCTCAAGGGCAAGGACCACGTGCTTTCTGTCATCCCTCGGGGACAGGCCCAGCACGTTCATTTCGTGACTATCTGTGGATGGATGGTTTCTTTTTCAGGAAAATTCCCCTTTTGATGGGTTTTGGATGTATGCGGCCCCTTCTCCCAGTGGTCCTGAATTTTTGTCCATTCTGCTTTGGAAATTACGACCAGAAGAAATGGGCTCGTTTTTATTTCCACTGCAGGAAGAGCTGTCCATTTTGCCTCTGAACTTCATAAAAGCTGAGGGACTTTTATATTTGTGCTGAGAAAGTAAGGGTTACACTTTGCTGAATTGGGCAGTGAGTAGACCAATCCCAACTGGACATCCTGGGAAGGAGTCCCAGACCAGTGAGGGGCAAGCAAGGAATTGTGGAAGGAATTCCATGCCATAAACACAGAATTTCTCACTTAACAGTGGAACTTTTCTGCCTTTTGCTCCAGAGGTGGAAGACTGTTCTTGTCAAAGACGAGCTTAATGACTGCTGTGCCAGCAAGCACAACTGCAAGATAAATTTATGCACCGGCTTAGCACTAGAAATGCAGTTTACAAAGATAGGACGAAAATCTTAAAAACAGGCTGAAATGTCTTAGGCTCAGCTGGTATGATTTTATATGAGTTATTAGGGGCAGGACTCTAGGGACAAGCTCGTAGGGCAGGGAGGAGACCCAAGTCAGAGCACCTGTCCGCCTGGACTTTGAAGCCCCTTTTGGGTTCATGTAAATCAATTCCTTGTTTAGTTTTTACTAGAACCTGAGTTTCTCTGCTTGGAGCAGAGTAAGTTTTCAGGCTGAATTACTTGGACCATTGCCTGTGTTTTCTTTTTCACATAGCCTGTGGGTATCTGGCCTTTTCAGTCAAGGAAAATGGAAATGATTCTAAACACTCACTTGAGCCATGAATTTCAACCATGTATTAATCTGCTGCTTATTCCTTGCTTTTTGTGTCTTCTGAGAAGCAATGAGAGGATCCTAGGGCAGGCCTCAAGGGTCCTTTGAGGGTGTTGCAGGGATCTGGAGCTGGGGGGAAAGGCCGGGGAGAGAGGAACTGTGCCCTCCCACCGTGTTACCCACAGTGAAGCTCCCTGCCCTCCCACATGCCCTCCTGTGTGCCTATGTGTGAGGTTGCACTGACGATTTCACTTGGAAAGTTTCCAAGACTCCTTATGTAGGGAGTATAGGGCAGATTGCTCTGTGTCTTACCCTCACCTTACTCTGCAAGGAATCTGGGCTGAAAATTTAAGGTTCAGCTCTTGTTCTTTCCTCCTCCATGAGCTGCAAGATAGATTCAGTACTAAGGTCTTGATTTTTGCCTCTAACTCATGGGTATTCTTTGCTTTTCAGGGGCATCAGAAGTAAGAAACCCAGTACCATCAGTGAGCACAGGCCATATAATAAGTGATTTCGGTGTATTCTAGAGATCTTAAAGTATTCAGCATTACCCCAACTTTCTTATATAAAAGGGTTAGATCAGGGTGCGAACTCATTCCTGTCTTCTTTTAAAATTGTTTCCTAAGGAGGAGAAGATCCAAGGATGAAGAGTAGTAGGTAGTGGGCCGTATAACATATGGCGGCTTTATGGGTGGGGGCGGAAACGCAGTGGGAATAAACTAGAACTGATGAGTAAATGATCAGTGTACGGCTTTGCCCTATATTTGTTTTTTGTTGTTTTCTGATTTTTGTTATTTTCTGCTTTGGGTATCACTTTTGCTCTGTAAAGCCTGGAGGTGACCTATTTAATTCCTATATTTGGAGCTCTCAGAATGTGCCGAGGATCAGCCCAACTCACTGAACATGAATAGGAGAGAGAAGTCCGTGCCTGACCACCAGGTGCTCACAGTTCAGGGGAGAGCCGATGACCCTTTAATGAGCGTGTGTGTGTGTGTGTGTGTATACACTCCCTTGGTCACAAGTAATGAGCTCAAACCCAACACAGGCTGGAATAAGTCAAAGAGGAATTGATTGGCTCCCGTCACTGACCAGTCCAGAGACAAATCTGGAGTCTGCTCAGGGGCCCAGATGAGGTCTTCAGGACCTGGTTTCTCTCTCCCCATCCTGCCTCCGCTTCCTGTGTGTTGACTCCATTCTCATGCATGCCTCCCCCTAGAACTGCAGAATGGCTGCCAGCACTCGCTAGGCCTGCATCCATCCACCTTCCTTCCAGCAAGAGTGTGAGCGTCTTGGTCCAGCCATACCAGTCTTGCTTCATTCCACTGGCCCAGGCTGCAACATGTGCATATCTGGAATCTGTCACGTGGCCAAGGACAAGTGAAACCCTTTAAGCCCTGGTCCTGTGCTTCACCCCTAAACCCAGTAGAGCCAACTCTACCCAAAAATCCCAGGCTGAGAATGGAGAAAAAGCACTGATTGTTGGGGAAAGGGGTCAGGCTCAAACTGTGGCCTGTGCCACTGTTGGGGCAGGATGAACTTGGGGCTGTGTTTCCACCTGATCTACCCTCGAGTCAGAATTGATTCTATAATGAGGACAGCACCTTGTTACCATGTGGTTGTAGCTGGCCCAGGCATTTAGATACCAAATCTTTTCTCCCCTGAGAACGTTACTCTGGTCCAGGATGGGAAAACTGATTTCAGGTAATCATAAGGCCCTTGACTCTAATACTGGATAACTTGGAGCCTTCTAACTTAGATAATTAATACATGAAATTCTCAAATGCATAAGGGTGAATAAGCACAATTAGGTAGCATTGGCACCCCATCCCTGCCCCCCCGCTCCCCCAATTAGCCATGTTATTCAGATAACCATGTTTTAATCTCTCTGGAGTTGATCTGGCAGTGTGGGAGATGGTACAGACTTCAGATTTGGGAGAAAGATCTCCATGTACATCTTGACTTGACAGTTGAAGTTTCCTTACTTGTAAATGGTAGCTAATTCCTGGATTTGTGAGAAGTGAAGTGATATGAATAAAGCACAGTGCCTGGGATGTAGTAAGCAGTCTGTCAGAAAGTGACTCCTATTTTCTAAGTTTTCAAATGAGCTGGGCGTACTGACAGATTTTCTCTCTGAAGTTTGGTGTTACCATTCTGTAAATCTATGAAATCTCTTCCATGCTCATACTCACTCAGTTTAGGGTGAGAGGCTAGGAAGGTCTCAGACAAAGCCCTAATGGAGTAAAGTACTTTATGATTCATGGTACTTCTGTGTTTTCAAGAGCTTGAATGCCTTCTCCAAGGGCATAGGGCTGCAAAGTTGTGGGGCGGGCCCTGCGGCCCACGTCTTCTCAGATATCCCATGCCCACGGCGTTCTGCTACTCCAGTGAGAGTTTGCCTTGCTGATTCATTGAATTGGTTGGCTATCCACCATGCTTTCAGATGGGTTTCACTGGAGAAGCACATCGTATAGTTCTCTGAAGTAAACCTTGAGTTCATTTATTGAAAAATGATTGTCCTTTCACTTCTGTCTTTGTTCATTGGCCTGATTTATTGGGACTGTATCACAAACCTCTCTTGTTCTTAGAGCAAATTAGCTCAATTTGTGTTGTATGAAGTAACGCAAATCAAGTTAAGAACATTTCAAAGTTCTAGACGGTAGCTTCTTAATTAGGATCTGGAAAGCTTGCCTAACTGACGTCTAAGTCATTTATCTTGGTAAAGGTAAAGATTTCTCAGGAAGGATGGACTCCTGTGAAAGATCCCTAAACCCTGTGTTCTTAATCCATTAGCACTTAGCTCATTTCTTCCTAGCCATGCTTCTCGAAGCATTGTGTGCTAAAATACTCTTTAAAATATTGGACAATAATTACGATGGCATTAACTATTGGAGAGAAATTGTGTGCCCAGTAGCCAATAGACTATTGCTAGAGTCTTATCCAAAAGACATAATAATGGTCTATTTCAAGACCTTTGAAGATGTAGGCCAGATCAGTCAACTGGACTGTGCACACTCTTGTTTATGTATGAGCAAGATGGTCACAAGAACCTGCAAAAGCAGGATCGTCTGAGGCCGGTTGATCAGTTGTTAGGGGTGTTAGGGTGAGAAACCTCTAGTTGACTGAGGGTGGAGACTAAAGTCAGATGGCTTGTCTCTTGGTCTCAGAAATGGGTGTTCTGGGAAGACCCACAAGGCCTTGACTCACATTGTTAGTCTATAGGACACCGCTGTCTCTGTGAAGACAGCTTCTGCAGTAGACCACACCATCTGAGTTCAAAACACAGATCAATAACCAATATCTTTGAGGTATGCCATACATACGATGCGGTGCCTGAAGGGCACAAGTCAGAAGTGTACAGCTCGGTGAATTGTTATGCATACATGTCCTGGTGAACATCACCCGGATCAAGGTATAGGACATCTCTGTCACTCCAGAGGGTTCCTTCATGCCCTTGCTCACTCCTACTTCCCTGGATCCCCCACCTGCCCCAGGAAATCACTATCTTGACTTCTCCCAGCATCAACGAAGGTTTGCCTATTCCCGAGCTTTGTTATAAATGGAATCATACATTATGTACTGTTGTGTATCCGGCTTCTTTCATTCAACCTAATATCCAGAGGACTGTTTTCTGCATTCAAGTTTGGCTGGAGAACTCACCTGGAGTAAAAAGGGTTTGAGAAACTTTGATTTATACTGGTGGGCAGTATACAGTCTGAGATAAGAGATGCCCTGGAAACATGAAATGAAGTAGTATAAAAAGTCAAAGGAAGTAGACATTGCCTAGGAAAGGACTTTCATGAAATCGGAAACTTCTGGTATTGCATGTTTTTTGTTGACCTGGTAGAGTATTTTCTCCCACCAACCTGGTCCCACATCTTCCACATAGATGCTGGAGAGTCCTAGCTGTTTGTGTATAACATCATGTGTGGGAGATGACGTTTGAATGAGTGCGTGATGGGGTCAGTGAATATATTAGCTGGCATTCTGTATCCGCTATCTCTTCCTGTCTTGGAATAATTTCCTCATATTTAATGGGAATGGTTGTAAAAGACCTTGTAGAAAGAGACCTTATATCTTTTTTTTTTAATTACTTCCATTCCTTGTCTTATTAGTCCCCTCTCTTTTCTTGACATTTGTCATTTCCTGTTTTTTGTTTTGTTTTGTTTTTTGTCTGAGTAAATCCTGAAGAACAGTCTCTATTTTGTCTGACTGAGGGCCTTTAATTTGGAGAGGCTAGAGTTTTAGCTATATTTGGGAGTATAATCTATGTGACAACTATTTTTTTTCCCCTCTTTTCAAAGGTCTTAGAATGTTCTGGAAATCTTTTCAAATATACACGACCAGACCATGCTAAATACTAATAACTAGAAGGGAAGATTTGAGTTTGAATTACAGAATATTTGAAGGAAGAATCTAGTTTTATTACTTTTAATTTTGAAATCGATCTTTGATCTTTGAAAAAAAAATGTTATGGTCCATGCTTTCTGGGTCCTGAGAAAAGTCAAAAAGTCCTGTTTTCTTTAGAAGCTTGATAATTTAGCTTTTACATCCAGTTCCGTGGTCCCATTTCAAATCTCCCCCTCTGGTGTGAAGTAGGGGGTCAAAATTCATTGCCCCCCCCCCCCACCTATTGGATTTCTAGTTCTTCCAGCAACATATGTTGAAAACATTTTCCTGTCCCCATTGAATTGGTTTGATACCTTTGTTGAAAATCAGTGGACCATATTAAATATAGCCTATTTCTAGACTTTCTCTTTCATTGATCTATTTACCTTTATGTCATTACTACACTGTTTTGATTACCAACGTTTTATTGTTGTAAATCTTAAAATAGTACAAGTTGTTGGATTTTTGTTCTCCATGCCCCCTCCAACATTGTATTGGATCCTTTGCGTTTCTATAGATTTTTAGACTCTACCTGCCAATTTTTACAAAACAGCCTTCTGGAATTTTGATTAAGAGGACATTGAGGGGGCACCGGGGTGGCTCAGTCAGTTAAGTGTCTGCCTTCAGCTCTGGTCATGATCCCAGAGCCCTGGGATTGAGCCCCGCAGAGCAGAGAGCCTGTTTCTTCTTCTCGCTCTGCTCCTCCCTCCCTCCCCTGCCCCTGCCCCACACTCACCGTCTCTCCCCCCAACCCCGCCCTGCTTGTGCTCTGTCTCTCGAAATCTTTTAAAAAAGGAGGGACATGAATCTATAGGGCAATCTGGGGAGAAGAACATTTTAACAATATTGAGTTTTTCAATCACTGAATATAGTGTATCTCTTTCATTTAGATCTCCTCTAATTCCTTTTAGCAATGTTATCTGTGGAGGCCCATTATATTTTATTAAATTTATTCCTAAAACTTAATGTTTGTTGATGCTATTATAAAGAATAAGAAAAACCTCTTCCAGTTACTTATTGCTATTATATACAGACTTGATTTTTATATATCGGCCCTATGCCTCTCACCTTGTCCAATTTACTGATTCTGGTACTTGTTTGAAGATGGAGGATTTTATATGAATGTAGTCATTCTGTGAATAAAGACAGTTCTATTCTTTCCAGTAGTTAAGTATGTATGTATATGTGTATTTTTCTTACCTTGTTGCACTGGCTAAGACATTCAGTACAGTGTTGAGATGGAAATAGTGAGAGCAGATATCCTTACCTTGTTCTTGAACTCAGAGGGAAAGTATTTAGTTTCTCATCATTGAGTACAATGTTAATTGTCAGTGTTGCATAGATGTCCTACCTGGTTGAGAAAATTCCCTTCTGTTTCTGGTTCGAGAGTTTTTGTTACAAAGGGTGTTGGATTTTGTCAGATACGTTTTCTGCACGTGTTGTGGTTATCATAGGATTTTTCTTTTATTCCATGAATGTGGCAAATTCTATTGAATTTTGAATGTTAAACCATATGTTATTCTTAGGATAAATTCCACTTGGTCCTGCTATATTATTCTCTTTATATATTCCTGCATTTAATTTTCGGTTTTCCTAAGGATTTTTGGATGTCTGTTCTTGAGGGATATGGGGGCTGTAATTTCCTTTTTTGTGTGTGGGGGGGAATGTCTCTGGTTTTGGTATCAGGGTTGTGCTGGCCTCACAAAACTAGTAGTTTTGTTACTATTTGTTACTAGTTACTTTGTCGTCACATCCTGACAGCAGCAAAGTTCTACTTTTCCTACTTTTAAGTGCATAAAGTAATGGCTGTTAGGTAAAAGAGGAGAAATTGCTTTACTGATCAGCTAAGAATTTCTGCTTATTAATGTATGAAACATCTATAGTAGAATATATTTGTTCTATATGAAGTAATGCATCAAAGATGTTGGAAAATATATCTTAAGTGGGATGAGCAACTCACACCCTCCCATATGCTAAGTTGCATTTGTATTTTATTAGCAAAATATCTTTTATCACCGAGGGAATGAATTATCTGTCATTCCTTCGTAATTTATGGAATATTCAATTAATAAGGTTTTATTGTATGCCAGTATTTGGGACTTTCCCCCTCCTCTTTCTCCTCTTTTGGTTGTATTTCCCCCAAATAAAAGTTTATGTTCTTAAGTCAGCTAGTGTTTTCACCTGTTGAGTTATTTTGCATTAAGTTGGTCATATGTGCTCAGAATACAAACTTTTTCATCTGTATCGGGGGGCATTGTAGGCTGCCACTACTACTAAGGTTTCTGTTTGGGGGAAGTCTTCTGTTCAGAAAGGATTATCAATTCAGTCCAACTCCGAGTAGAATTGGATTAGAAGAAATCAAGCCATCAATTTTGGTGAAGGAGAAATCTGGTGTTAAGTCAGCGGTGCGTGAGAGGGAGTCGGGAGCAACCTTCCTGGTTGCCATAATGAAGATGCATCTGGGAAAAGTACAGGGATGAAGGGAATCCTTAGGGCAGAGTTCTGGGACCTGCTGTGATGCTTTAGGAAGCACACCAGCCTCCACACCACTGTCTTCAGAGGACAAGTTTAGATACCTCTCCCATGCACTGTGTTCAGCACTTACTGTGCTCCCCTCTGGCCCTTCAAATCTAGAGGATGGCGTCTCTGGGGGTTCCTGTCCCCATGTGATTCAGAAGGATCTTCTTTATTCCCTCTCCAAGAGTCCAGGGAAGGTGAGTTATAACTCCCCTATAACCAGGGACCCATGACATTGCTTGGAGCACCTGGTGGCCTCTGATTGACAGATGTCCGCTGTCCCTGGTTCCTGGATGGTGGGCCTCATCGCATGGCACCTGTGGGGCGGGATGCAGGTTCTCCCAGCCACAGGCCTGA
>CM052799.1:18226449-18243062 GCA_028533885.1 Nasua narica
ATCCAGAACAAACAGTAATACCTTAATGTAAGTTCAAACACTGAGTATTACTTAGGTGTTGCTGTTGTTACCCCTCTCATTTATCTTTTTTTTAAATTTTTTAATTTTTAAAGATTCTATCCATCCATTTGACAGAGAGACCACAAGTAGGCAGAGAGGCAGGCAGAGAGAGAGGTGGGCGGGGGGCGGGGGGGGGAAGCAGGCTCCCTGCTGAGCAGAGAGCCCGATGCGGGGCTGGATCCCAGGACCCTGAGACCACGACCCGTGCCAAAGGCAGAGGCTTCAACCCACTGAGCCACCCAGGTGCCCCTCATTTATCTTTTAAATAATTCCTTTTACTCTTGGAGTCAGAATCTGGATTGGGTTCATACAAGGTGATTGGGAAACCAATATGTTCCCTCTAGACCTCTTCCTGCCCCCCCCACTTGGCACTTACTGTCCAAAGAAAGGTAATTTCTTCTGTTTGACATCCCTATGGTTATGTTTAACAGTCCTTCTGTCCTCTGATTAGCTAGTTAGATCTGAAGGCTGGATTGCATTTAAAATTCATTTTACTTTAATTTTTAGCGAGGCTACTTTATAGATGATGTCAGATCCTTCCAATAGGGGGCACTTACCTGGTCGTCTGTGTGATGTTAGCGCTGGTTGGTGTTTACCGTGCATGGCCAGTCATTCAGCCTGCGTTGTAAAACGGTAGTTCTGTTCCAGTTCTGTCAGTGCTTGGCCATCGATCAGCAAAATATTTGATTTTTCTTATACTATTTCTGAAAGCATTGATGTAATAGCATCCTGTAACAATGCCTGTTTTTGTTTTGGCAATTGAAAAAAATAGGGATGTAAACATTTACCGTGTTCCATTGAAGTTTATGATGCTCAAAGTGTCCCTATTTTGGCCATTGTTAGCCTTTTCAAGTTGGTCCCTGAGTCGTTTTGACATAAGCCCCATAGTTTTTGATAGCTTTCTTTGTATGTGGTGTGACAGGATGTTTTGTATTCGTCATATACGTGTCTTGCCCCAGATCTAGAATTGGCCATTTCTATAAGGAGTCAGCCTTGTTTCTTTTTAGTGGTGAAATTGTATTTCAAGACTAATATCAAGGCTCAAAGGTGCATATCTAGAAACAGAATTTTTATAGTAAAAAGCGCACATAGAAAATACAACACTTATGTAACCACCCCCTACGTTGTCCAGAAGTCGAACACGGCAGAAGCTTGTGAGTACCTAGTGGATTCCTTTGTGGCAGTCCTTCCTCTCTTGCCCTCAAAGTAACCACTGTCTTGACTTTTATGGTAATCACTTCCTTGCCCTTTTTTATCGTTAGTGTGCACATCCCTAAGCACATAGAGCTTGGTTTTGTCCGTTTTTGCATTTTTATGCAAATGGATCATGTTGCATGAATTCTTTTGTATCTTCTTCCATTCAACATTGTACGATCCATTTGTTCTTGTTTTCTCTGCAGTATGATATTCCGTGGGGGTGAATGAATAAACCACAATTTATTCTATAACTGATGTACATTTGAGTTGCTTCTGGTTTCGAGCTGTTTAAAAATGCTGAGACTATTTTTGTATCTGTTTTCTGGTGTGTGTGTGCAATCATTTCTGAGGGGTATATCTAGAAGTAGAATTGTGGGGTCAAAAGGTCTATTTTTTTTCCCCCAGAGAGTTGTACCAACTGATACTCTTCCCAACAGTGTCCGAGTGTTCTGTTACCGCACATCCTTGCCTACATCTGGCAGAGTCAGACTTCTAACCTTTCTGCCAGTCTGTTGATTAAACATGGTATCCCACAGTGACTTTTGTGCCCTATTTTCCCGACATCCGGTGAGGTTAAACAGCTTTTTATATGTTCAATCGATTATTTGGATTTCTTCCTTTGTGAAGTCGTTGTTCAAGTCTTTGGCTCATTTTTCCACCAAGAAGTTCTTTTTTTCTTTCATATTGACTTACAGGCATTTTATATGTATTGGATACAGGTTCTTACTGGCTGTTGTTGGGAATGTGTCCTCCTATTCTGTGGTTTTTCACATTCTTTACGGTACTTTTAGATTAACACAAGTTCTCGTGCCTCTTAGGTCTTATTTTAGGAAGTCTTTCTCAGCACTGAACTAGGTTAGGACATATAATATAGATACCAAATATTCTATCTCATGGAAGAGTTTACAGTTGTGTAGAGTATACAACCGAAAGGACAGGAAGGCAAGCAAATACTTGAGGGTGCTACCAGGTGAGCACAGAGAGGCCTCTTCTGATGGCTGCCATGTTATTTTTGACAACTAACTTGAGTGTGCTTGGGGTTCCTGAGTAATTCTCTCCCAAGAAGGAACTCTTACCAGCCTTCAGATTCCCAGTTTTATTCAAATTGAAATGCATTTCCCTCCTCTTGGTTTAGTAATTCTTTGAGTATAGCTCTTTCTTTTCAAAAATTTCCTGAGCACCTTCCTTCCAGGGAAGAGCTGATGCTATGGGGAAGGTGGAGGGTTGATGACAAGATTACTGTTTGTCCTCAGATTACTATCGCATAGAGGAATTTAGGCAGCACATCATTTACATAATGGACTTTGACCATGAATTGGGTTTAACTTTCTTCAGGACTTCATTTAAATCCAAACAACTGAGGCAGTCACAAAATACCACATATTACATAATTCCATTAACATGAAAGTCCAAAATACGGAAGCCTATAGGGAAAGAGATTAGATGAGTGGTTGCTTAAGGCAGGAGGCTGGGGGGATTCTGGGATGATCCCTAAAGGCTACAAAGCTTCTTTCTGAAATGACGAAATGTTCTGAAACTGACTGTGGTGAGGGATGCACATAGCTGTGAATATACTAAAACCCATTGAATCGTATACTTTAAATGGGTGAATTGTATTGGAATTATCTCAATGAAGTTGTTAAAAAATGTAAAAAAAAAAAAAAATAAGTGCAACTATTTTTCCTCAGCTGGCTCAGTGTGGTTTTCCCTGTAAGTTCCATGGTTACTTCAAAGAATGGATGGTACAGAATTCCCAGATTTGATGTCCATGAACTAGCCGATTTACCGGCCAACAGATAGGAAAGGATCTGTGTGATTCCTTTCTTCACTCCATGACTCAGTGTTGTTCAGAGGCTTTTTATTTTTTTAGATTACTTTTTTATTAAAATATAATTAGCATACTGTGTTATATTAGTTTCAAGTGTACATCACAGTGATTCAACAATTGCTTACATTACTCAGTGCTCATCCCAGTAAGTGTACTCTTAATCTCCCCAACCCCCAACACCCCCTTCCCCCGCCACCCCTGCAACCACCAGTTCTTCGTAGCTATGAGTCTTTTTTTTTTTTTTTTTTTTAACTTCTTGTTCAGAAACAGCCCTTTCAAGAAGGGGTCAACATTTTTTTTTTTTTTTAATTTAAATTTTAGTTAAACATAGAGTGCACTATTGGTTTCTGGAGTAGAATCTAGTGATTCATGACTTACATACGACCCCAGTGCTTATCACAACAAGTGCTCTCTTTAATACCCATCACCCATCCAGCCCATTCCCCACACAGCTCCCTTCGTCAACTCTCAGTTTGTTCTGTTGTTAAGAGTCTCTTCTGGTTTGTTTCCCTTTCTCTCTCTCTCTCTCTCTCTTTTTTTTTTTTCTTTCTCCCCTTCCCATGTGTTCATCTGTTTTTGTTTTTTAATTAAATTCTACATGAGTGAGATCATATGGTATTTGTCTTGTTCTGACTAATTGCACTTAGCGTAATACACTCTGGCTCCATCAGTGTCTTTACAAATGGGGAGATTTCATTATTTTGGGGGGCCGAGTAATATTCCATTATATATATATGATATTATGTACAGCATATACATTATATAATATACATACCACATCTTCTTTATCCGTTCATCAGTCGATGGGAATTTGGGTTGTCTCCACAGTTTGGCTCCTGTAGATAATGCTGCTGTAAACATCGAGGTGCATGTACCCCTTTGAACCCTTTATTTTTGTATCCTTTGGATAAATACCTAGTAGTGCAATTGCTAGGTTGTAGAATAGTTCTTTGAACTTTCTGAGGAATCTCCATTCTGGTTTTCCGGAGTGGCTGCACCAGTTTGTATTCCCACCAACAGTGTAAGTGGGTTCCCCTTTCTCCACATCTTCACCAAAACCTGTTGCTTCCTGAGTTGTTAATTTTAGCCCTTCTGACGGGTGAGGTGGTGTCTCATTGTGGTTTTGATTTGTCTTTCCCTGATGAGTGATACTGAGCCTCTCTTCATGGGTCTGCTAGCTATCTGCATGTCTTTGGAAAAGTGTCTATTCATGTCTTTTGCCCATTTCTTAATTGAGTTATTTGGTTTTTGGGTGTAGAGTTTGATAGTTCTTTATAGATTTTGGATTCTAACCATTTAGAACCATCACATCTGTCATTTAGTTATCTCCTCCCATCGTGTAAGCTGTCTTTTAGTTATGTTGATTGTTTCCTTTGCTGTGCAGAAGATTTTTAAAAAATCTCTCTAGATATTTTTAAAAAGACTTATTAGAGAGCATGAGAGCAAATGGGCAGGGGGAGGGGCAGAGGGAGAGAGAATCCCCAAGCAGACTTCCCACCAAGGACTCCATCCCAGGATCCCAAGATCATGACCGAAGCTGAAATCAAGAGCCAGCTACTCAACTGACTATACTGCCCAGGTGCCCCCAGAAACTTTTTAATATCGACGAGGTCCTGATAGCTCATTTTTGCTTTTGTTGCGCATGCCTCCAGTGTCTAGGAAGAAGTTGATGCAGCTGAGGTCAAAGAGGTTGCTGCCTGTGCTCCTCTCTAAGATTTTGATGGATTCCTGTCTCACTTTTAGGTCTTTCATCCATTTTGAGTTTATTTTTATGGCGTAAAAATGTGCTTCTGCATGTTGCTGTCCAGTTTTCCCAACACCGTTTGTTGAAGAGATGGTCTTTTTTCTATCGGATATTCTTTCCTACTTTGTTGCAGATTAGTTGACCATCTAGTTTTGGGTCCATATCTGGGCTCTCTATTCTGTTCCATTGATCTATGTGTCTGTTTTTGTGCCAGTACCACACTGTCTTGATGATTAGAGCTTTGTAATAGAGCTTAAAGTCTGGAAATCTGATACCCTTAGCTTTTTCTTTTTCAGGATTGCTTTGGCTATTCAGGGTCTTTTGTGGTTCCATATAAATTTGAGAACTGTTCTAGCTCTGTGAAAAATGCTTGTGGTATTTTGGTCAGGATTGCTTTAAATGTGTAGATTGCTTTGGGTAGTATAGACATTTTAACAGTAATCTTCCAATCCAGGAGCATAGAATGCTTTTCCATTTCTTTGTGTCCTCATTTCTTTCATAAGTGTTCTATAGTTTTCAGAGTGTAGATCTTTTTACCTCTTTGGTTAGGTTTATTCCTAGGTATCTTATGGTTTTTGGTACAATTGCAAGTGGGATTTATTCCTTAATTCCTTTCTTATTGGTAAATAGAAATGCAACAGATTTCTGCACATTGATTATAATTAAGATGAAATTTAAATGCTACCATCTTTCACCCCCAGTTTATTGGTAAACCTTCTCTAATGCCCAGGGTTGGGGGTGGGTGGGTAAAGAACTTCAGTGCCTGTAATTGAGTTTGTACTTGTCACTCCCCAAATGGGCAGGATTCAGGGTCCTCTCTTTGGGCAGGTGAAGGGTATATACCCAGGAATGGATGTGTATATATTAGGTCTTAATGCCTGCCTGTTCTTATGTAAGAACTCTGGGATTACCTAGGAATGTAGTGTCTGCCGGAGACAGACCTGTGAATAATAACTATCCTAATAATAGCTAACACTTATTGATTGTTCATTATGTGCTAGGCTTGCACATTTAAAAATTGTCGTAAAAGCAGGAAAAGTGGTCTGGTAGGTTCGCATAACCAAGTGATGGAGGCACTCCTCATTTCACAGGTGAGGAAGCAGAGATTCAGAGAGGTTGGGTTTCTTGCCAAAGTCACATAAGGGGTTGATTCGCACCCAGATCCGTCCTTCCTCTTGTCAGGGAAGAGGAGGCAAAGAATCAGTATCATTTTTATGACACAAATAATACAAATTAAAAGACAAGGAAGAGCACAAAGAAGAAAATAAGAAGTCACCTATAATTCTACCACTCGGGCATGCCCATCATTACTATTTCTGTGTGTTTTCTTCAAATCTGTTTTTATGCTTTCTGACTTATTTTTATATCCATCCAGCCTCTGTCAGCCCATCATTGAAGGCTGTTGCTAATTCATTAAAGGACCTTGGGTCGGACAAATCATAAATCGGGATGTTTTGTGGGCCAGGGGACTGGTGGCGGGGGGAAGATCCAGACCTGACAAATTCATATGATGGTTCACCCTTACTTGTTCGGTCTTACTTGTTCCAAAGTGTTCCAAAGTGTTCTTCCAGTCTTTCTCCACTCCCCCAAATGTTGGACTGTCTTTCCTGGGAAACATTTAAAGAAAAAGTTCTACAAAGGGGCCACCGTCTGCAGCCCATACAGAAAGGAAAAGTGAGGGCTAACCAGAGCGGCTTGGAGATTGCCCGGATGTGCGAGGTGGGGGTGCGGGGCAGGATCTGGCTGGAGGCTTCCTGAGACAGATGGGACTGCGGTTGGCTTTCAGCCAATTGAAAACCTGCAAATCTGAGAGCGAGAGTTCTGTGTACTATGAAAAGGTCGTGAGAACCTCCAGTCCTGGGAGGATCTAAGTGTGAGGGTGGGGATCAGATGGGACTTTGCCCGATGAGTCACCCGTCCTCTGCCATGTGATTGGCGGGGGTCACCTGTGGTTGGGCCCACTCCCAGTGCAGGGGGTTGGCAGGGAGGGACAGGTTAGAGCTTGCTTTCTCAATTAATAGCAAAAGAAGAGTTGCATGTGTGAACTGAGCTGCGTCCCCCGCGTGCGTGGCCTATATAGCTGTGAGGGTCCGAGCAGCGGAGGGAGACGTTGGAAGGTAGCAGGGGGTCGGTATGGGTAAAGGCTCCGATCCTGGCGTTCCGTAGTAACTTCTGATCTCAGCAGTGCTGCTTTTGAGCATGCGACCTGGCAGAAGGCTTAGCTCTCGTTTGTAGAATGTGGGGCCGCGCACGGCACCTGCCTCACAGGCTTCCAGGTTCAGGAGAGGACAAAGTGAGATAAGGCACAAAAGCCACGTAGCCCAGTGCCTGGCCTGCAGTAAGAGCTCGGCAAAGATGAGCTGATGATTCATAATTCCAGAGAAGGGGGAGAGATGGACAACAAGGTTAGGAAATTAAGGATTCTTCCCTTTGTCTTCACTAACAAAAACCATGCTGCGAGTCCTTAGGCAAATCACTTTAATGTTTTGGGCCTCAGTTTCTTCAACCCTAAAATGACAGGTGGTTCTAAAAATGATCTTACATTCAACCCCTGATTACAATTCTATGAGTCTGTAGTACTTTATTTTTGTTTTAACATAGTCACAAAATTTTTTTTTTTCCTGGGGATAAGCTTTAAGACCTGCTCTCTTGGCAACTTTCAAATAAGCAATACTGTATTATTAACTAGCGCTGTCGTGCTATCCATTATATCCCCAGGACTTACTTTTTTTGTAACTGGAAATTCATGCCTTTTGACCTCTACCCATTTTGCCCACCCTCCTCCCCCAATGTACAATTGTGTAAAAATGGGTCTTAATTGAATACAAAGTTCTTGGGGGTAATTCCATATGAGTCTCCCCATGACATTGACAGGGTGATGACTCTTCCTGCCATTTTCTGCAGACCTTGCTTTCCCAAGAACTCAGAGCTTTTGAGACAGAGCATTTTCTAGAAAGTTAAGGCCAGGTTCCTTTAACATGAACTTTTAAGAAAACATGGATGCACCTTGATGGCTTTTGACCTTATCTTGGAACAGCCGGAGAGGGATTCTTGCGGAGGCTGGATGAGGGTTTCAGGAGTGGCGGGACTCCCTGGAGCTTCGGGCTAGGACTGTCCTAGCAGAGCAGTGACTTGACAGGGTTCTGGCTGCTGGGAGGTCATGCTGGTGTTCCTCAGAGATGAAAACAAAGTATCTTGAGGGTCAAGGACAAGCGGAAGGGCCTGTAAAGACTGACCTCAAAAACCCGTGGTTATTACCATGTAAAAATTCGATTTGTTTGATGCAATTAACCAAATCTGGCCACTTTATTCTTATTCTCAAAGCAGCTGGGATTCAGGGCGGATGATAAAGCAGCATTGGGGGCAAGGGGCGGAGAGGAGGCCCTCCGGCAACAGTGGACAGGCCAGATTGTTTCGATTGTGTGCCCTGATGCAGTTCTTTCTCTGCACGCCCTCTCGGTTTATCACTCTCCATCTCACGCGCCCTTCTTGTAAAGCAATTACAGAAGCGGGGAGAAACAGGCAGAAGCAGTGTGAATCCGTGCATCCAGGGTGGATGATGGGCTCCGGCTGACGGGGGGTGCGGTGTGTAAGGACGGGAAGAGGAGGGATTGCTTCCTACAGGAGTGACCGTGGCCACCAGGGCTCATGACTATTGCATTCTGGGCTCCTTCGGCCGGTCCTGCCAGCACCTGAGTCCCTTCTAAGCTGCCTCCTGGCTGCACAGGGACAGTGGCTGCCGTGGAAGTGGAGAGCTTGTAACTTAGCTGTTAGCACTGCTCAGCCAGGAAAGGTCAGCTTTGGGCTTCTCCCTGCAGGGCTGGGAGGGTGATGGGACCCCGGGGGAATTCGCTACAGGATTTGGAGTCGGGCCGACACCAGGGGCCCACACAGGAGTGCTTGGACCCTCACCTCAGTGGGTCAGGACTTGAGGTATGGGTTGCCCAAACCAAACCGCGTCCATACCTTGATGTGGAGGCACCGAGTATTTAACTATTTCGTGGTCTAGGTGCAGATTCAGTTCTGTCCTTGGTTTTGATGTTTCGGAGTGCCTTTTGGCTCAGGCTTCTGGTAGCGGACTGCTCACAACCATAATTTAGCCCTCGAAAGGCCGTGAGAGCCAGGATTTGGCAGGCAGGGATGAGAAGCCAACTCCAAAGAGTCCTTGTTGCCCTTAGGGTGGGGCACGTCTTCTTTTACCCTCCTCAACTCCCCCTCCCAGCCATGCCCCTCTGTCCTTCCTGCTGCAGGCTGGGGCTCAGTTCCCTACCCCGACCTCAGCAGCGTGAGGCTAGTGCGGCCCATCCTAGGAGACCATAGCAAAGGAAATGCACAGAAGGCCGCTGGCAAGTAGCTGACTCTCTTGAGTTTATGACGGGGATGAGGATCCCCTCACAGGACAGGGTTAAGAAGAAACACATGCCAAGGTTAATCAAATGACAAAACATTTACAAACGTAACGTGGCATTTTCTTACGTAAAGTGGGACTTTCTGTAGAAAAGTTGTTGGTAGTAAATTGCAATATTGCATGCTGCTGTACTTACGTAGTCCTTTATGTTTGCCCACATGGCTTTTTTTTTTTTTTTTTAATGTTTATATGACAGAGACACAGCGAGAGAGGAAACATAAACAGGGAGTGGGAGAAGGAGGCCAAGCAGGGAGCCCGATGTGATGCGGAGCTAGATCCCAGGACCCTGGGATCGTGACCGGAGCCCAAGGCAGACACTGAGCCTCCCAGGCCTCCCAGGGCTTCTGTTTTGTGATTCCCCTTTGATTCCATCAACCATCCTGTGCAAGGAAGAGGCAGGAACTGTTAGTCTTACCCCCGCTATTTTGCGAGCAAGAGGAATGAGGCTCTGGGGTGTTGAGTGACTTGTCTGGGGTTATTTACTGAATAAATGTCCAAATCGGTCACACAACCGGGGAATCCTGAGTGTGGCACTGGTGCTGGGTACAGAGCATGAAGGCTCCTCATCCAGGCGCTGGGTGCTCATCTGCCTGCATCTGCCCACCCTCCTTGCTCGCTGGCTTCGTGGCTGAGGACTGAGGGCAGCTGGCAGCCAGGCCCTCTGCTGGGGGTGAGAAATGTCATTAACAAGGGAGAAGGGGCTCCCGCTCCCTCAGATTCTACAGTGTAGTGGGAGGGGAGGCAGACTTTCATAATTAGTGTCAGTCGGTCCTTTGTCTTCATCCTGCGAACGTGCCGGGGCCAGGGGTGGAGAGGGACTTGGTTCCCTCACCTTGGGTTTTGTCTGTCTCCTTCTGGGGGAGTCCCGGGATGACTCCTTAGCTGGGTGCCTCAGGGAGGTCCTTGCATGTCTTTCCTCGAGACTTTGTGTGCTTGGTGGTTGGAGACCGCGAGGGCGGGGTGGGTTGTTTGAGAGTGGGCGTGGGAGAGCGTTGAGGCTGGGAAGACGTAAGGAGGTTTCTTCAAGGAGGTGCATCTTTTTTGTTGCTGTTTGTTTTTATTGTAAGTTTCAGGTGTATAGCTTTAATTTGACATGTGCGTAAACTACGGAGTGATCGCCCCTGCAAGTCTAGTTACCATCCATCACCGTGCATCTAAAAGATGATGACTGTGGTCCCTTGGGGGGGTAGTGCCTGTCCTGCTGATGTCATGACCCACCGTGGGGCCTTGGCAGCTTTTACTGAGATCTCTCATCCTGCTTGTGAGACTTTTGTACCAGTCCGCTTGCTCTGAGTAGAGCTAGAGATGACAAGGCCATCAGGTTCTGCCTTTGTCCCTCTAACATCCTCTCCTTACCAAAGCTTTCCCCCGAGGGAGTAGTAAAATGTGACCACTTGCTGGGCAGCCTTTCCAGCATGAGCAAGAGGTGTGGTTCCTGAAAAGAGAAGCATCAGGCCAAGGGAGATTATCCAAGATTTCACAGCTAGGTGGGTGGAAGGGAGGTCTGGGCTCATTAAATAGTGGAAGTTTTTCTTCCCCCTTCATCACAGAATCGAGATACTTTGCAGATTTCTCTGTGGTTTGGTGTTCTGCTTCCTCTCTTGGTCCTTTGATTCATTCTGCCTTGTATCTTGTCTTTGCTCCTCTTCTTTGCACCTTCTCTCCTGAAAGGTGGTTTGGCAGAATGGTTAGAAAGAATCATGTTAAGGACACTGGCTTTGTGGCTGCTGATGGTGCACAAAGTAACTGAAGGAGAATAGACCCCGTGGCATGCTCCTTCACAGACTGTATCCTCCCAGAGAGCTGGGTTAGTTCCAGAGTGCTGAAACTGAACCTTACCCATTATAAACAACAAGCTTCTCTCTTATTTTTGAAAATCCATTTTGAAAGGAAATTCTCTGAAATGTATTACATGTTACCCATACGGTGCCTTCCTGAGCGGTCCTCTCGAAACCTATCGTGATGTTTTTGTCTATCGCACAGGGTCACGGTTAGGACCATCCGAGGTTCTGCTGCACTGGAGGAGGGATGCCTTTGGTGTGTTGGCCCTACAGCAAGTGGCTCGGCTCTCCTACTTTGCTGATTCTTGCATCTCAGCCCCTGGTCCTTTAGGTGTTACCTTTACTTAACAGTTTTTCTCTCCTTCTAATTTGCATATTCAGGAACAAGAGAGCATTTTATCTAGAAATAGCAGTGCAACATCTACCATATAGTGGGTTCTTATGCTAGGCACCGCAGTAGAGCCACACATGAGTGTTTCCAGCTGTAGGAGATAGAGAATAGCATCCTCATTTTACAGAAGAGGGAAATGGGCAGCAGAGAAAGCAGCCACCTATGCTTGCCTGAAATGCAGAAAATTAATTCAACAAGCCTCCATGGGGGGCTTCTCTTGTACTTGTGGAGCATCATTAATTAAAAATAATTGGTGGGGGTGGGAGTTGTGGAGCAGTAAACAGCGAAAAGTTTGAATAATAGGAGATTGTTAAATAAGTCGTCCTGTTCGTTACAGGGCTTCATAAATCCTTGTGCTGTTTCAGAACCCTTACAGGGCGTTGAGAATGCTAGAAACAGTCCGTAAATTAAATTAGAACGCAAATGCAGTCTTCTCCCTGCTGCTCGGGGTTCAGCTCTGCAAAGGACAGCTGACTACAGTAGTCATTTTTTTGGTTGTCACGTGGAGTGATGTCACAATAATTTGTGTTCATTTATGCAGCCTAATTGTCCTAAACTTGGATGTGCTTTCACTGAAATCCATTTACATTGCTTCTCTCAGATGGCACGGCAGCCCGCAGATGTGAGTGGCTATGCGCATGCGCGTGCAGGGGCCCTTGAAACCCTGCGGATACGGTGGACTCAGCTGGAAGGGATTTGTCAGTAGACTTAGGCTCTCCGTTTGCCCCCATTGTCAACTTTCTGCGGGTCCCTGAGCAGAAATGATGACTTTTACTGCGCTTCCAGCGCCTCAAATTTAAAATGAGGGGGTAAGGACATCGGACAGAACTTCTAGTCTGGGACATTCTGTGCAGATGCTGTTATATCTTAAATGAGTGTGACTGGAGATGTAGGCTATAAGTTCTTGATCTAAAGAGCGCTGTAATCAGCAGTATGGTTAAATGTAAAGCAATAGGGCGCCTGGGTGGCTCAGTTGGTTGAGCGACTGCCTCCGGCTCAGGTCATGATCCTTGGGTTCCAGGATCGAGTCCCACATCGCGCTCCCAGCTCCACGGGGAGTCTGCTTCTTCCTCTAACCTTCTCTTCTCTCATGCTCTCTCTCACTTTCTCTGTCAAGTAAATAAATAAAATCTTAAAAAAAAAAATGTAAAGCAATAACTTAGAAAATTCCTTTAAAGGTGATATTTATTTGAGTGAGTACAAGGTGGGGAGAAGGCAGAGGCAGAGGGAGAAGTCAAGCTGAAGGCAGACACTTCACCGACCAAGCCACCCAGGTGTCCCAAAAGTTGATTCTTCTAGGGCTATTCTATTTGCCTTTGGAGTCTTGCATATTGAAAAAAAAAAAAATCTTCAAATTCTGTATTGGCTTTTCAAGCATTTTCTTTGTAGCTAGCCCAGAAGTGGTTTGTAAACCTCTTTCAGATTAGTTTATCATAAATTCGAAAATGGTAGTTTTTCTATTAATGATGGTCTTAGACTGTCTGTTCCTGTTGGCCTTTAAACTTAGAGTAAATTAGAATGGGAGAAAAGTCTTCTTCCTTTTCAGTACTCAAAGGATTATTTTTTCCTCCCGAGCAGTTCTGCATGTCTGTGTGTGATGGACGGAAGTAGGATGAAGGGTGTTAAAGTCGAGATGTCACACGGCTACACAGAAGGGGGACAGCAGGCCGGGCATCGTCTGGAACCTCTGCAGAGCCACTGGGAGGAATGGTGGTGTGTGGCATTGACCCAGAGGATGGCCCCCCGGGGAAGGGCATCCTGGAGGAGACCAGGGTGGGGTGAGGGGAGGCAGAGAGCCTGGAATGCCCTTCCAGGGCTGCTGGTGAGAGCAGGTTGCAGTAGCGAGAGCCCTTTCTGCACCTGGGGGCTTTTGTCCTGAACTGGGGAGCAATAGCACCTGACCGGGGGGTCAGAGGAGTGGGCCAGTCCTCCTTTCTTAGGTTTCTTAGGTTTCCCGATGGCCAAGATGTGCAAGGGCCCTGAGGGATGTGCTTAGTGCCCCTGGAGCCAATTTGCGGGGTTGAGAGCTGATACCTGCTCTCGGGTCTCCCCCTCAGCAGCCTGGATAACACTCAGGGGCGGCTCGGTCTCCCAGCCCGCATTCCTGGACTCCCCGCGAGCCATCAGGTTTTCTTCTAATTGGGTCAGGCACCCATGGGACCTGAAATTTGAAAAATTTCTTTTTCAAAAAGATGTTTATTTCATGGATCATTGTGGAGATTCTCTGTGGATATGCGACATGGTTCTAGAAGATTGGATACTTTTTGATTTGCTACTTGAGATTGATGGTCTTTTGGTCCTCTTTGTGGTCAGTCATTGCAGGTGTTGACAGAGTTGCTCTCTTGCTGTCTTTATTTTATCGCTTTGTGTTTGAGGCGAACCACTGGAGAAGTACCCAGACCCATATGATGTCCAAACCCACCTGAAAGGTGGTGAGAGAGAATGTGGGGGGAGGGAATAGATTTTTGAGTTAGATATTTTATAGTAAGGGAGGGGGGAGGAAGAGAGGGACAGACCGAGACCTTAACGTGTTTACCTAAATGAGCAATTATATCCTTAACTTTGAGATGGAAACTTGTTCGGAAATTTTTGTCAGCTCCCTCTGAAATAAAATTACAGAGATGATATCATTCCTGTTTAAGATGTTTGAATAGGTATCAAGGCAGAGTGATTAGGGCCTAATTGTTTGCCAAATTTTCTTTAAAGCTACATTGTCTTGGGGGGGATTTCTATGCCAAAAAACATCTTAAACTGATGAACATATAGTTCTCCTCCTTACTTATTTTGGCCGGTGTTTAATTAATGACTGTTTTCATAGTTGAGGAAATACATTTGCATTGGGCCCAGGCCCCGGGGTGCCAGATTTCAAGCCCAGAAAAAAATGTTCTCCCCCTGTTTAGTGATGATGTTCACCTCAGTAGCACGGGAGCAGTGCTTTTCCTCCACCAAGGTCACATGGCGACTTTCTGGGGGCGGGGAGGGTGTGATTGGCGTTCCAACAGCTCAGGTTTCGGGTTGAGTACCCCAGCTTGCCCTCCATCCAGGGCAATGGTGAGGCTCTCGAGCTTCTCCTCAGTGCAGTCTTCTGAAGAGGGGTGCAGGGTCCCTAGCCTCTGGGCTCCATGCAGAGGCTGTGGGCAGGGGGACGGGAAGGGGGTACGGGAGCATGTTGTTGCCTGGCGGCATGACGGAACCTCCTCCTTGTACCGGGTCCCTGGGTGGGACTCACAAGCTTCCGGGTTTTGCACTTGCTCACATTAGGTGCTTGTAAATGAACGGTGAGGTATTTACTTTTAGCCACCGACTGTGGTAGATTTTGGGAAGAATAAACCATCATTTTCCTAAAACTACCCTCCAAGCCTCACAGTGGTAACCTTCTGAGGATCTTTGTTGACTGCCGGTCAGGCACCTTTGCTGATTCGCTTTTCACCAAGGGCGTGAAGGCAGGGCTCCTCCCTAACAGTCCATCCACTCCAGACAAGCCAGGCCTCCCCACCCCCTGCCCTACCTCTGCACGTCTGAGCTGCTGCTTCTCCCAGAGCAGCAGCAGACAGGGGAGCCTTGCATGCAGGTGGCTTCAGTGCTGGCTGGGTGACTTCTCCCAGATGCCCTGCCTGCCTTACCTGGAATAGTTTGTCTCTTCAGGGACTACAGGTGGAGTGCTGGGAATTGTTTTCAGTTGTCTCTTCTGCACCCAAGGGTGTGGAGGTGGGATGTGGGGTCTTGGTTGGCAAGGGAAGAGCAAGGACAAAGGCAAGGGCTCTTGCTGGGGGGTCCGGTTCCTGCTCATTCTTCTGGTATCCCCTTACTCGCCAGAGCCCACTCTTCATCTAGAAGTGATCCCATTCCTAGGGCAGCTCGGCACCGTGCCCAGCAAGATGGTAGCCTGCTGGCATTTCTTAGGTGTGCCCATGTCCCTCGGGGTTGTGTGTGTGAGGTTCTATGCCTGATGGTTTTATTTCACTTCCTGAAGACAGTGGGCTTACCTTTTCTGTCTGCTTCTCTCCAACTCGGAGTCCACAACTGGGAAGCATCAGGATTTTGTGGATCGTCCTTCGTTGCCCCTCTAAGGAGTAGGGGTGGGATCATGAGCTCTGCTGCCCTGCTCTTTCCATCAGATTGTTTCTCTGTTCTTGACATATGAAATGAAAGCTTTATTTGTTTCTTGTTTGATTGCTCCTGGTGTGTGTGCATATACGCTCATGTGTGAACTTTTTTCTTGACTGTCTTGCCTTTTATTTGACTGTGTAGTATAAAGATAACAGGTTACCACTTTGCCTTCTTCTGAATTTGGAACCGCCATATACCTGTTAAAAGGATTTACTAATCCTGTGAATTTTCTTCCTTCGTAAACTGTAAACTTCTTTAGGCCAGGAACTATAATCCCCTGTGTGTACCTTTACCTGCTGAGTGCTTATAATAAACACAGCACGGATGATTCCATGCTGAACCTAGACGAGAGCAGCTAGTCTCAAGTTAACAACTCCCAGGCACACGAAATGATTACTTGTAGACAGGAAGCAAGCTGCCTGCCCGCACATGAAAGCAGGGGCACTAAGAACCGCTCCGAGGCACCGATTTTAGCTTAGGAAACAAAGTTCAATGTTTTATGTTAACATATTCTAGTTGACACAGTGATTCAGACTGGTGATTCAGAATGGCCTTGGTACCAATTAGTGGAGCATTTTAGTGATTTTTTTTTTTTTTTTTTTTTTAGTGCATTCCTAGTTTCTTTGACTTGACTAATTAGGCTGGGCTTGTGTGCCACATAATCCCTGCCTCTCCGTTATCAAGTTGCACGAAAATGTGGTGATTCTCTTGTCACAGTGGCTTGTCTGCTTTAGCAACTGGCTGCAGAGTCTCCAGGGCCCCCCAGCTGTCCCGCTTCCCCTCCCATTCTGAGAACAAGTTCCTACCACACACCAGGGGTACCTGCTGCTGGTCATGGTGGAGCTATTACCAGAACCCACATCCACTGCCCCATTCCTACCGCTGGTGGGAGCTACGATGGATGGACCCTCATACACCGGACCCTGAGCAGTTTACGCACATTGTCCCATTCAAGCATTACAGACCCCTAGAGGCAGTCGCCACGATCAATCCCTAGTTTATGGGGAGGTTCAGCAAGGTCAAGCAACATGTGGAAATTGCACAGCTTGAAAGAGTGGGGTGGGTCATTGGGATAACAAGACTTTTTTTTTTTT
>CM052799.1:18243162-18387991 GCA_028533885.1 Nasua narica
GGCTGGGGCTGGGGTGGGGAGGAACAGTCAAGGAGCATCACTGGATGAGAGGTACCTGTGGCTCAGGTAGAAAGCGGTGCAGGTACCAGGGTTATGATCAGAAGTGCAGCTCTGAGGGTTGCCCACATGCTAGTGACAAACCACACCACATATAGACCAGACAGGAGGCAATACTACAGAGCTCAAAATTCTTCTAGGCAGATACAGCTTATGTGTTCATATGTATGTGTCAGCATCTTTAGACGAGTCATGACACAGGGAGCCCAAGGACTTGACCAACTTATCTCTGAACCATGGTAATTCACCAGCGTGTGTAATTTCCAAAATTTCTATAAGGAACACTTTATGATTAGAAACAAAGAGTTCCGCTAAAAATGTGTGAGGAGAACTATCCCGGAAGCAATTGCCACAGTGTACTACTGCGGGATCGAGCTATGTTGCACGTCATGGGTACGCAAACCCCATGTGAGCCCCTCGATCCTGTGATATTTAGCCTTGGATGCAGCTAACACGTTTTATTCCACAGCTGGTAGTGGCCGTGTTGGAGGAGAAGGTAAGAGTGAGCACCGCTCCGATGGGGTTCACGGGTTCTTCTCTGCGCTGTGACAGGCCTCTGTGACGGCTCTCCATAGGCCATCCAAACATTTGTTTCCTACAGACTGGTGTGAAAGTAGAAATTTAGGGCACAAAACAGTTTTCATGAATACTTTTTGAAAGCTTCTTAAGCTACGTGCGCACACATGTTTTAAAACTGGATTTTGTGGTACCGCAGCATAGGAAGAAAGATACGTAAGCTAACTGATAAACACTGTTTACCAAAAAGGACAAATTGTGAGCTAGTAGACTGCTTTTGCCAATCCCAAGCCATACGGGGGCGAGGCTAGACCCCGTAAGTCCCACGGGGTCTAGCCTCGCCCATCCCACCCTAGCAGCTGGGGGAGTTTTTCCCACGCTCCGGGCACAGTGTTGTCGTGTATGGGCCCTTCCACCACACGGCCCTTCTCGGAGCACTTGCACTGATGAGTTCAAGAGCCTCCTTGCCTGGTGCCAGCAGCTGTCAGCCCGCAGTGGAAGGGCCCCTGGATTGAATGTGCACTTAGAGTTCCTTACTATTTCCTGGGTCTGCGTCAGACATATTCATCAGCCCTCCTCAGGTACATTTGTCTTGGCAAGGTTAGGGAGTAGGTGCTTCTGTGTTCCTTTACTCATGGCATGGCCCATGGGGCTCTTGGGGCTCAAACACTCTGGTGGTTGACCTTTAATTCTTTCCCAGTGGGAAAGGCTGGTGTTGGTGGGGGGCGGAAAACTCCCTGAGACTCTCATCAGCTTAATCACCCACCCCACAGTGCCTCTTTTAAATTTGCACTCTCAATGTTAATCAGACTGGCAAGTGTATAGGGTTAGGTGAAGCTTTAAAGAACATGTATTGAAATGCAATTAGGGTGGAAAAAGGACCGTAGCTTGACAGCAAAATTCGGTTTTCTGAAGCCTTGTATCCCGCTGTCTGGGGAGTGGATCTGACACGAGGGTGCTATCCCCAAACGATGGGTTAGAAACTGAGACTTATCAAGCAGTTAGTGTCAGGGACGTGTGAGATGAGTCACTCCTGGAATCTCCAGCTCTGTTTTTTATGGCCCCATGTTTTACAAAACCATGGAAAATATTGAACATCTGGACGAGGATCTCGGTTACAGTGATAGAACAAGATGCGGGGCGGGGCTTTGCTGATGGAGGTCAGTTGGAAAGTGGCTGGGGAGTGGGGACCACCTGCCCTTTCCCCTTTTGCTTTCTGGATGCTTTTTCAATTTTCCTCTAAGGTGCTTCCCGGGGAATAGAGAAATAAGTGGACAAAAAGCAAGTGTAAAAGAGGGATTTATGACTTTTGGTACCTAAAGCTCAGAGCCCTTTCATTTAATGCTATATTGACTTCTCTCCTTCTTTCTCTTTAAATCAGTCTCAATGATGCTCCATTTCTCACTTCCCCCTCTCTCTTATCAGTTGCAGGGGATCTATTGGGAAGGCAGAATCTTTAAACCCTGTGTGCCTTTCAGTAGATAGATTGCCTGCCTGAATTCAAGGGTTCCTCTCTTGCTGGTAGGAATTCTGTCCTACCTAGATAGTCCCTGCCCCGATTCTTCTTGTATTTGTTTTTAAAAATTAACCTACCATAAACACTGCTTATATTTGATGTACAGTTCTGTGAGCTTTAACACATACATAAGTCCTTACGTCCCCGATTCCATCAGAGTCGCTCAATCACCTCCCCAGACTCATTCATCCTGCCTTACTGTAGTTCTTCTCCCTTCATCCCAACTCTTGCAACCACTGATTTGTTCTCCCTCATATAGTTTTGTCTTTTCCAGACTGTCCTGGAAATAGAACCCCTTGGTAATAATGCCTTCAAGAGTCATATGCGTTCCATACCATGTATCAGCAGTTAGTTCCTTTTTATTGCTGACTAGTATCACATTTATAGATTGCCACAGTTTACTTATTCAACTGTCCGAGGGAACTCACATTATTTCCAGTTCTGGTTGATTGTGAATGGAGCTGCTCTAAACTTACAGATTTTTATACGGATGGGGTTTTTTCAGTTCTCGTGTGTAAGTACCTAGGAGTGAAATGGCTGGATCATCTGGTAAGCCTCTGTTTAACGTTTTAAGGAACTGCCAAACTATTTTCCAGAGCAGCTAGACCATTTTCGCATATTCTTACCAGAAACCTATGAAAGTTCTGATTGTTTCACATCCTTGTCAACACTTAATAGTGTCTGCATTTTTTATGTTAGCCTTTCAATATTCATTTATCTAATAGGTAATGATACTAAACATCTTTTCATGCGCTTATTTGCCATCTGTGTATCGTTTTTGGTGAAATGTCTGTTTTTATCTCTTTAGATGTAGTTTGCTAATTTCTATGAAAAAACCCCTGTGGTTTTTGATTATGATTGCCTTGACTCTACAGATCAATTTAGGGAGAATTGGTATTGAGTTTTCCAATTCATAAACCTGGTATATTTCTCCATTTATTCAGGTCATCATCCTTGACTTATTTCATCAAAGACTATCTTTTTGTTAGTGTGTTTTAGATCAAGTACATTCAATGTTACGTTTAGATTGAGGGCTGCCATTTATTATATTGTTACTTCTGTTTCATCTATTTTCCCTTTCTTGCCTCCTTTTGGGTTATTTGAATATATATTTTTAAAAGATTTCATTTATTCGAGAGAGAGCCCACGTGCACGCATGAGTGGGGGAGGGGCAGAGGGAGAGGTTGAAGCAGACTCCTTGATGAGCAGGGAACCTGATGTGGGGCTCAATCTCAAGACCCTGAGATCATGACCTAACCAGAGGGCAGACACTTAACCATCTGAGTCACCCAGGCACCTCAATTATTTGAATATTTTTCACATTTCACTTAAACATACCTATTGTTCCTAATCATGGGGGAATGCATTCAGTCTTTCAGCGCTAAGTATGATGTTAGCTATGGGTTTCTGTGATGACGTTTATTAGGTTGAGAAAGTTCCTTCCTATTCCTGGTTTGTTGAGGATTTTTTTTTTTTTTTTTTATCATAAGGTGGTTTGGATTTTGCCAAATGGTTTTTACATTTCTATTGAGATGGTCATGTGGTTTCTTTTCTTTATTTCATTAATGTGGTGTGTTATATGGTAAGCCAACCTTGCCTTCTTGGAGTAAATCTCACTTGGTTATAGTATATAATCATTTATATACATTTATATTCTGAATTCAGTTGCTAGTATTTTGCTAAGGATTTTCATGTATAAAGTGATATCGGTATATTATTTTCTGTGGTTTCTTTGTGTGGTTTGGTTATTGGGGCAATACTAGCCTCATGGTATTCCCTCGTGTGTGTGTGTGTGTGTGTGTGTGTGTGTGTGTGTGTGTGTGTGTGTGAGAGAGAGAGAGAGAGAGAGAGAGAGAGAGAGAGAGGAGGATTGGTGTTAATTCTTTAAGAATTTGTTAGAATTTACCAATTGGGCCAGTTGGTTAGGCCAGTTGGTGCTGGGCTTCCCCTTTGTGGGAAGTTTTCTGATGACTGATTCTATCTCTTTATTTATCATAGGCCTGTTCAGATTTTCTGTTTCTTCTTGAGCAAGTTTAAGGAATTTGGTGGGTTTTTTTTTCCCCTAAGAACTTGTCCGTTTCATCGAGAACATCTAATTTGTGGGCAGCCAGTCCTTCGCAGTAAACCTCCTACAAATGAGTTCTTAGTTTTCGTTGCTCGGAGAATGTCATTTCTCCTTTATTTCTAAGCATGTTTACTGCTGGATAGAGAAGTGTAGGTTGACAGTTCTTTTCACTCCCTACTTTATAAATCTTGTTCCACTTCTTCCTGATCTCCATGGTTTCTTCAGAAAAAAGCCGTATTTACTGAAATCCTTGTTTCCTCTGTGTTAGATGTTGTTTTCCTGTGGCTGTTGTGAAGATTTTTTTCTGTGTCGATATTTTCAGCCATTTGATTATGTGTCTAGATAAGGATTTCTTTGAGATTGTCCAGTTTGGGGTTCCTGAGTTTTTTGAAACTGTTAATTTAAGTCTTTTGCCAAATACAGGAGTTTTCGGCCAGTATTTCTTCAAATATTTTTCCTGCATAACACTGTTTCTTCTCTTCTGGGCTGCCAGTGATGTGAATGTTGGATCTTTTGGTATTGTCCTACAGGTCCCTGGGTCTCTACTTACTTTTGTAATATATATTCTTTTTGTTTTGTATTGGGTAATCTCTATTAATCTCTCTTCACCTTCACTCACTGCTTCTGTCATTTGTTTTTGCTACTGAATCTAGCCAGTGTCATCTAAAATTACGTATTTTTCAATTCTTAAACTTCCATTTGGTTGTTTTTGTCTTTTTTTTGGCTGAAATTTTCTATCATTTGATTCATTTTAATAAGGTGCAGCCTTGCTTCTTGGAGTATGGTCCTAACAGCTATTTTAAATTACTTGGTAGTGAATTCTAACACCTGTATTATCTTAAAGTTGGTGTCTGATGATAGCTGTTTTTCTTCCAAGTTTAGAGTTTCTGGATTTCCATTTGTTTAAATAATTTTAGATTGAAATCTGGATTTTTTGGATTTTGTGATCCTCTGAGTTTTGTTTATATCCTTTGGGGTTTGCTTATTTTTTTTTCTTTAAGAAGGTGATTGGCTGAGTTGCAGGTTCTGCCTTGCCTTCTGTGGGCTATGTTTCCAACACCAGTTCAACTTTCAGACTTTGTGAAGTCATTTGGATCTGGCCCATGTGTGTGCAATCCATTGTCCAGGGTGGGACCTGGACAGTGGGATCTCTTCCAAAGTGCAGATCTCAAAGCTGTTGGCATGCAGTTTAGGATCAAATCTACAGTGACCAGTTCGGAGGTCAGCCCAAATGTTAACAGATCACTTTGTGGTACCACTCATGGGCTTCCTTCCCTCTGCAAGGCTCTCTAACAGTTTCTCATTCACTGAGCTCCTCTTTTGCTGTCCCTCAGTCAGAAATCCAGAACTTTGGTTCCCTTGCTGTGCTGTGTACTTCCTGTGACTGTCCACAGCCAAGCAGTGGAAGACCTGAGAGGAGCAACAGTGATGAGGATTTACCTTCTTGTTCTTAGAACTATGGTTCCTCTTCTTAGACTCATTCTCCTCCCCCCTCCCCCCAGCCCTAGAGTTTTCAGTGTCTGCTCACATCTACTCTTTGCTCTGTGGCATCATGTGATAGCCTGGAGCTGGGGTGGGAGAGATCAGGAAACACCAGAAACAATCCAGGGGATTTCTCTGAACATGAGGAGTTCCTATTTTTGGTCCCCAGTCTAGAGAGTGAGTGTTTCTCTTCAGGTCATTCTGTCTATACCCAGTGAGCACTTATGGGCCTTTGAATCCAGACTGGGTGATATCGGAGGGAACAAAACAACAATGGAAGCTCCCCACTGGTTTAGTCGTGCTCTGAGTTCTAGTTTCCTCCCCCAGCTTACCTGCTACCAAGGGTTTTCCAGAGTCCTCAATTACTCCATGTTTCCTGTCCAGCTTTTATGCTTGCATTCAGAGAGATACAGAGTGGGGGTTCTTACCCCATCTTACCTGGAACCAGAGCCTCCATAAAAATCTAAACACCATTGTTTATAAGCCAAACCCTGCATAAGGTGGGATTTACCAAGCCTGGTTTTCTGAGACCCTCGGATGGGTTTATAACCAGTATCTTAGAATTCTCAAATCATGCTTATGATGAAATAAACTTGCATTTCCTTTAAAGTAGGAGTTGGTCTACTGTTTTTGTGAAGGGCCAAATAGTAAACCTTTGTCTTGTGACCACATGGTCATTGTCACACCTTCTTAACTCATTCTGTTGCAATGCAAAAGCAGTCATAAGCAGTACATAAATGAATGAGTGGCTGTGTTGTAACTTTGTTGACTCTGAAATTTAAATTTCTTATACGTTTCATATGTCATGAAGCATATTTATTTATTTATTTAAAAGATTTTATTTATTTATTAGGAAAGAGAGAGATTGAGAGAGAGCATGAGAAGGGAGAAGGTCAGAGTGAGAAGCAGATTCCCCATGGAGCTGGGAGCCCGATGTGGGACTCGATCCCGGGACTCCAGGATCATGACCTGAGCCGAAGGCAGTTGCTCAACCAACGGAGCCACCCAGGCGCCCGAAGCATATTTATTTTTAAAAAACCATTTTGTAGGAGCACATGGGTGGCTCAGTGGGTTAAAGCCTCTGCCTTTGGCTCAGGTCGTGATCTCAGGGTCCTGGGATCAAGCCCCACATCGGGCTCTCTGCTTAGCAGGGAGCCTGCTTCCTCCTCTCTCTCCGCCTGCCTCTCTGCCTACTTGTGACCTCTCTGTCAAATAAATAAAATCCTTAAAAATCATTTTGTCGTTGGTGGACCAGTTTTAGTTCGTGGGCCAAAGTTTGCTGACCCCCTGGCTTTTGTCATGGATGGGTGTAGGGCCCTAACCAACAACCTTTCTTGACAATAAGGCTACTTTCTTTTCTTTCTTTCTTTCTTTTTAATGCTGAAAAGGTTTAGAGTTAGGCAGCCGAACTCAACCTAGATGATCCCAATTCTGTCGGCAACATCCAGAGTATAGTCGGGAGCCAGTCGAGCATTTGCTGCCTTCTCTGCATCGCGCCCGAGCAGGGTGTTGACCTTGGCCATGTCCGTGTCCTAGAGCTCTTTCTCAGCCTGTTTGATCTGGTGCTCCTTAGACTTGACCTCCATGATGGACACAAGTGTGTTTTTGTCTTCTCTTTTCTCCATGACTGACTTGGCATTCAGGGACCCGGATGCCGGAGTGGTCAAGCTTGTTTCTCCTGGGGGTGTTCTTTTGAGGATGTTTGCGCTGCTTGTGGAGACGCTGTGTCTTCAAAAACAGCCCGAATATACTCCTATGGAGTGTTTTGTAGATGAATCTCGTAAACCTATATGTCTTCAGTTGTGTCTATAGGGAGGCCTTGTACATATTTTATCTCAGTTTATCCCCATAGTACTCTGTAAACACTTTCGTCCTTATTTCATAGATGTAGAAACTGAGGCACAGAGACAACTACAAGCATGTCCAAAGCATGACTAACCTGGGGTTTGTGTCTAAGCCTGTCCAGGGTCAGAGCTGCTCTCTAGGGCTCGAGGGCAGTGCAGACCTCTGTTCTCCATTTTGACTGGTCTCTGTCCATCCTCCCCGCGCCAAAAAAAAAAGGCCTTGTGGATAATGTAGAGATCCTCAAAAGACGTGGTAGGCAAGACCCCTGTGTTCTGGTCTGGACTCATTCATGAATTCTTGCCCGACGTGACTCTCCATTTCTCTGGGTCCTAGTTTTTCCTGCTTCTGCCGGGGCGGAGGGGGGGTGCCCCAGCCGGGGTCTGTATCTCTGTTGCTGTGGTCTGTGTTTGGGCTGTGAAGAAAGGGAGGCTGGTGCCCTTTAGCACCGGAGGGCTGCGGAGAGATGTCGGGAACAAGCCGAGTCCAGGGACCACGCCGTGGTGACTGCCGGTGTACAGCTCTGCGACAAGGGAGGGAACAGAGTACACATATTACTTCTTGATCTTCAGTGTTTCACAGCATACTCCGAGATTATAGTCTTAGTGTTAGCTGCATAAGTTCCATGTTCTTTGACCTCTTATCAGCCAAAGTCTATGAGAACCCTTAAGAAACCAGGGGCCTTGGAGCCCCACACCTACTGAGGTGGTAAGAATGGGAGCAATGTTGGCATATATGCCCCATGATGAGAATTATGCATTATGTCAGGCCATTGGCATGATTTCCTAAAATATCTGGCAAAGAATGCTGCGTCTCTGTCACTGTCAGGGATCACTGCATGGCCTGGGCTGAGTACCACCGAAAAGCCCTGTGAGGGGCTCCTGACCTCTCACTCTCATGTCTGCTTTCTGTAAACACTCTTTTTATTCTTGGTCTTTTTCTCCTAAAACATGTTTCAGTTAGTTTTCTGTTTTTTGTTTTTGTTTTTTAAGATTTTATTTATTTATTTATTTATTTTACACAGAGAGAGATCACAAGTAGGCAGAGAGGGGGAAGCAGGCTCCCTGCTGAGTAGAGAGCCCAATGCCGGGCTCGATCCCAGGACTCCGAGATCATGACCTGAGCCGAAGGCAGAGGCTTTAACCCACTGAGCCACCCAGGTGCCCCCTCCTCTGTTCTAAGCAGAAAGTGAAATGAGCGTGAGCTCCTTTTGCCATTTCAAAGTTGCTACCAGCAGAAACAGTGACTGGACAAAGAGAAGACATTCAGCAGAATGATTTATTGGCATTGCTTGAATCCTGGTGGTTCTACCCTTTTGACACTACACGATTTATTAATAGGTTTTAATGCTACATGATCAAATACCCTGCTTCCTAGTGATAAAGGTTCAACTTAACATATATATACCCCCAAACCAATGCATTTGTGCACTCTTTTTGTTTCAAATTTTACTTATTTATTTGACAGAGAGAAAGAGATCACAAGTAGGTAGAGAGGCAGGCAAAGGGAGAGGGGGGCAGGCTCCCTGCTGAGCAGAGAGTCCAACATGGGGCTCGATCCCAGGACGCTGAGATGATGACCCGAGCTGAAGGCAGAGGCTTTAACTCACTGAGCCACCAAGGCCCTTTTTTTTTTTAATTTTAATGGAGCTCAAAGTAAAATCGCCCATCCTCTGCAAGTTCATCCATGTTGTTCCTTGGGTATTCTATCTTTGCTCAAATTGTTGAAGGATGGTGGTTTGCTCCGTGGTTTTTTTGTATTTGATACATGATAGAGGCAATGCATTATTGCGTAGCCATGGTTTTCTGGAGAAGTTGATATTTTAGGCATTGTATTTCAGCTCTTAAATTGGTTTCTACATTTCAAAAAAAAAAAAAAAAAACCCAAAAACAAAAATACCATGGGCCTCGATGCAGTTGTGCAACCTGTTTTGCAAGCATGTTTTTAAGAATTTATGGGATAGTATGAAAGTGCTCATTGCTGTATTCGTTCATTCTAGCATTAAAAAAATCATTCACATCACATGTCTTAAGTGTATAGTTGATTTAATGTGCTTTAGAACTCAGATGTGATCATACCCACATTGCTTTGATTGCTGCTTCGTTTATCTGAGGCTGAATGGAATGCCACACAGAAGACCAGTGGGAGTCTGGAAGACAAGGTCAAGGACATAGCATGTCTGTTGAACCTGTAATAGAAGCTGTCTGTTTAGAGATGGAGGAAATAATATTCTTCTTTTGTTTTTTGCATTTGATACTAAAGACTATATTAAAAATACTTTAAGTTCAAGATACAGTGAAAACCCACGGACCCATCCTGCTTCCTATGAAATAAAACAGCATCGCCTTTCACTCCTCCGTGTGCCTGTGCTCATCTCCTCCTCTCCGCACACAGGCAACTATTACTGTATGATTGTACTCCATCGATTTCAATCCCTCAACAGCATATCTTTAGTTTTGCACATTTTGGAAGTTTATGTACTTGGAATGAAAAATATTTTGTAACTAGTGGTTTCCTTCCAACAATGTTTCTGAAATTTATCTGTAATTCACTTGTCGTCTTTGTATATTAGCATGTAACCCCATCTCTTTATACATTTACTGTTGGCCACTTGGAATGTTTCCATTTTTTTCCTAGTTCAAATGGTGCTACTGTGAATAGTCTTACGGATGTCTCTTGGTGCACACACAGGTGCAAAGTATAGGTGTGGAGTTGCAAGGTCATTGTGTGTATATATTGCCACTGATAGTGGGTGATGCCCACTTGTTTTCCTAAGGGTTGTATGAATTTATACTTCCTCTAATAACGTCTGAGGGTTGTTTGCTTTCGTATCCTTGCTAATACTTGATGTGACACTTTTTAATTTTTCTAATACAATGGTTCCAAAATGGTGTATCGTTGTGGTTTTAATAAGCATTTCTGAGGACTAATGAAATTGAGTGTCTTTTTATATAACCATTTAGCTGTCTTCTTTCATGAAGTGTCAGTCTTACACCCATTTTCCAATTGGATCATCTTTTCCTTATTCACTGAAGTTCTTTTATATGTTCTAGATACTAATTTTTTGTCAATTATATGTTATACAGATATTTCTCCCAGTTTGTGGTTCAGGCTTTTGATTTCTCTGTGATGTCTCTTGATGAGCAGAGTTCTTAATTTTAACGTAGCTGACTTTATTCATCTTTTCCTATGTGGATTTCTTTTTTTATTTAACAAGTCCTAATGGAGAATTTTCTATGTGCTAGACGCTTTTCTAAGCACTTCAGACATATTTACTCTGATAACATTAGAGGCAGGTACTGTTAACTCCATTTTATAGATAGGAAACTGAGGTACAGAATGGGTAAATGATTCCCTGAGGTCACCCAGCTAGTAAGTAGTGGAGCCAGGAATTGAATGCCGGTAGTTCAAGAAGCTCTTGCTTAAGAAGTCCTCACAAAAAGATGGAAAACCTATTCCATGCTTATGCATCAGAAGAATAAATATTGTTAAAATGTCTATGCTCCCCAGAAGAGTCTATACTTTTAATGCCATCTCGATCAAAATACCATCAGCATTTTTCAAAGTGCTGGAACAAACCATCCTAAAATTTGTATGGAACCAGAAAAGACCCTGAATCACCAAGGAAATGTTGAAAAAGAAAAAGCTGGGGTCATCACGTTGCCTGATTTCAAGCTATATAACAAAGCTGTGATCACCAAAACAGTATGGTGCTGGCACAGAAACAGATGCATAGATCAATGGAACAGAATTGAGAGCCCAGATATGGACCCTCAATTCTATGGTCACATAGTCTCCGACAAAGGAGGAAAAAATATTCGATGGAAAAAAGACAGTCTCTTCAATAAATGGTGCTGGGAAAATTGGACTGCTGTATGTAGAAAAATGAAACTGGATCATTCTCTTACACCATACACAAAGATCAACTCAAAATGGTTGGGAGGCTCATGTGAGACAGGAATCCATCAACATCCTAGAGGAGAACATAGGCAGTAACCTCTTTGATATCAGCTACAGCAATTTCTTTCAAGACACGTCTCCAAAGGCAAAAGGAAACAAGTGAAAATGAACTTTTGGGACTTCATCAAGATAAAAAGATCTGCACAGCAAAGGAAACAGTCAATGAGACTTAGAGGCAACCCTCGGAATGGGAGAAGATATTTGCAAATGACACTACAGACAAAGGTATACAAGATCTGTATAGAACTTCTAAAACTCAACACCCAAAAAAACCCAAATAATCAAGTCAAAAAATGGGCAGAAGACATGAACAGACACTTCTCAGACATACAAATGGCTGACAGACACATGAGAAAATGTTCATAATCATTAGACATCAGGGAGATTCAAATCAAAACCACATTGAGATACCACCTTACACCAGTTAGAATGACAAAAATTGCCAAGGCAACAAACAACAAATGTTGGAGAAGATGTGAAGAAAGGGGAACCCTCTTACACTGTTGATGGGAATGCAAGTTGGTATAGCCACTTTGGAAAAGAGTGTGGGAAGGTTCCTCAAAAAAATTAAAAATAGAGCTACCCTATGACCCAGCAATTGCACTACTGGGAATTTACCCCAAAGATACAGATGTAGTGAAGAGAAGGGCCATATGCATCACAATACTCATAGCAGCAATGTCCACAATAGCCAAACTGTGGAAAGAGCCAAGATGCCCTTGAACAGACAAATGGATAATGTGGTCCATATACACAATGGAATATTACTCAGTCATCAGAAAGGATGAATACCCAACTTCTGCATCCACATGGGTGGGACTGGAGGAGATTATGCTGACTGAGATAAATCAAACAGAGAGAGTCAATTATCATATGGTTTCACTTATTTGTAGAACATAAGGAATAGCATGGAGGACATTAGGAGAAGGAAGGGAAAAATGAAGGGGAGAAATCCTAGAGGGAGACGAACCATGAGAGACTATGGATTCCAGGAAACAAACTGGGGGTTTTAGAGGGGAGGGGTGTGGAGGAATGGGTGAGCCCAGTGATGGGTATTAAGGAGGGCATGGATTGCTTGGAGCACTGGGTGTTATATGCACACAATGAATCTTGGAATGCTATGTCAAAAACTAATGACATACTGTATGGTGACTAACATAATATAATTTAAAAAATTAAAGAAGTCCTTTTCCTCTATGACATAATGCAGATGATTCTTAGACTGTCCTCTGAAACTTGTATTTTTCCCTTGAGCATTTAGTTTCAGATGCTCTGTAATAGACCTTTGGGTGGTATGCGAGGTCGGAGTAATCACTGGGATAATCATTTGTTCCAGCACAGACCTGATTCCTCTGTCACACAAGCTCTCTAATGAATCCGATTCCCTTGTGTGCCCAGATCTATTAGCGGCTTCTCTCTTTTGCTTCAGCGGTGAATCTGTGCATCAGCACCACACTGTGTTCATGACTGTGACTTTATCTGGTGAGTTGTTCTTCCATCATCCTCTACATCATTGAGGGTGTCTTGGAAAGTTGCCTACTCTTTGAGAGCAAAAGGGCAGGAGAAACTGTTCACTGTAACACTGTATTCACTTATTGGGCTTTGGGAAAGGGTCTGTCCTTGGAGTTGTGTTTACTTATTTCCGAAAAGTTAAGCAGACCCATTTTCATTTGAGTGGCTCAGGCTTGATTGATCTGCACGGCAAAAATCTCCCGAGTGTGTCCTGCAGCGGCCTCCAGAAGGCTTTGGATTCTTGCGACATGGAAGGGAAGGGATAAGGAAGGGAAAAGCAGTCTGATAGATTAACGTTCTCTCCTGTTGAACGGCAGCGACACTGTCAGTTTCAGAATGCATGCTGACGAACTCCCGGAGGTATGCGGAACCTGGTGTAGTGGGATTCCATCAGTTGAAAAACAAGATATTACGTCTGAGGATGATGCTGCCTTAGTGGATAAGGAAGAAGGGATGGCATCCAGCAGGTCTTAAGTGGCCGACAAACAGTCCAGTGCTTACGTTGTCTTGATTCATTGAAGGAATTGAACTAGGATGTCGAGCACCTGCACTGGGGATATTTCCGCTCCCTAAACGTTACATCCGAGTAATACCAAATAGAATATTGTTTTATAGCGACTCGGGCCCCGAGCGCTCTTTCCTGTGGCCCTTCTCTCTGTGGAAAGTGTCACTGCTGCTGCAAATAGCAGTCAACTTTCAAATAACACCAGTGCTCTGTGTCCTAGGCTTTCCCAGCCTGGTTGGCCAAAGTGCAGCCTGCTAAGGCTTTGTGAAAATAATTACTGTTTCTTTCTGACAGACGGGTTGAGAATTTCTGGGCAACGAACATTGCCTGAGTAAAACCCGACAGTGTGAAGCCTTCGCAGTCTTTCGGTCAGAGAAGGGTCCTGCCACGGACTGAAGGGGTCCGCCCTCTGCCTGTGCTGCTCCTTTCATCCCTCACTCGTGTCCCTTGTCCCTCTGCTCCTGCTGCAGCCGCTTCCTGGCTGCTCAGAGTGCCAGGCACGCTTTGGCACCCCCCTCCTTCTGCCTGCGGTGCTTCTCCAGGTCTGTTCCCTCCTCCTCACCCATGTCCTCTGCTCCCCTAGTGCCTGACCACACACTGGGAGGTGATCTTCTGGAGGACGGGGACTTTTCCACTGCTGTACCTTCAGTGTCTAGAACACCGAAGTGTGTTCTCCAGCACACGGAGGCTGCTTGACTGCTTTTAGCCTAGTGAATGAAGCTGCTCACTGGAGAGAGAGGGGCACAGAGGGCCTCTGGAGCAGCCTGTGCCCCACCCCCGCCATCTGGCCCTTTCCCGAAAGCTCTGGCAGCATCTTGCTTGCCTCAGTCAGAAACCTGCACCATTTAGGTCGCTCTTTGCAGGCATATTGCTTTCGTCACCTGCTAAGCAACTTGAGGCAAGAGTCTGAAATTTTTTCCCTTCCTTTAGCTCCCAGTTACTAGGATCCCAGTAGTGGCTGTCTACCCCAGGGAGGAGAGCAGTAAATTAGGCAACGCTGTAATTTCTTATGCAAACTTCTGGCTGAAGTAGCATTTCCACCCTGGCCCTGGATGTACTTCTCTTGCATGGTGTGTAAGAAAATCCTGTTGACTACGGTCTTGAGGAGAGAAGGGCCAGTCTGTCTTGTTTACTCTAGCATCTCTCGTGCCTGGTGCAGTGCCTAATACCTGGTACCCACGCTTGGTAAATGTTTCCTACGGATGCATTGCTGAAGTTAACTTTGGCTTATGTGAAATTTACTATCGATGTAAAAACTTAGTCTTTACAAAGTTATTCAGGCTCTCTATACGGGATCTGTAGGGAACAACAGTCTCTCACCTGACTTCCTGTGATGTTAGATAAGAGGTTCTAGACAGCGTGCACCCCATTCTCTAGGTTGGGTGTTCCTCGATGATCAGATGTTCAGAGTCTCCTCTAAGCAATCTGTTGTCTTCACTTGCTTTAATGATGCCCTTGTGACCTTAAACATTTCACCAGCCTTCCAAAATAGAGCTGAATTCCTGCGCTGTCCTCACCAGAGGGTTTAAGCCTCAAGTGTTTGATTAATGAGAAATGAGAACCTACTGTTGAGGGTTAAAGAAGGCAAGGGCAGGCAGCATCCCCACTGGTAGAAAACCCTATATTCATGAAAAATAAAGTCAGATATCCGTTGTTCAGAACATTTTGCCCTCCCAACAGCCGAGAGTGCTGACGAGCGGCCGGTGGGCTCACCTCCATGCTGCCGCGGACGTGTGCGTGCGGCTCGGCGGCGCTCAGGCAGAAGCGGGTGCCACAACTTCTGCCAGTTTTGCCAGGCAGGGGGATCGGATCGGGAATTCCCAGAGAGCGGGGAGTTCTGGTTGTTGCGTTTCATTTTGACTGGAAGGAGCGTGGGGTTGAGCACAGGACTGGGAGGCAGAGGACCTCGCCTCAGGGGGCCTGAAGGAGGGATTTAACCCGCTGGGCCCCCGCGTCCTCCCCGAACACGGGCAGAAACATCATAGGGTGGCGGCGCCTCAGGTGAGACGATGTGATTCTCTGCGGACAGTGAAGTTCCGTGACCGGAAGATGGTGAGGTGGTCTTGTCGACTTGCTGGGCGAGACCTGGGAACTCGCCGACTGCAACTCTTCCGTCTGTCTCTGTACCGAGTCTGTTATGTTCGCATTGTTCTCTTTCTGTATGGAAGGAGCACCGACACAATGTTACATTAGTTTCAAAGCGTACAGCAGGGTGATTCAACAACTCTACACGGGATGCTGGGCGCGCCACCCGCGTAGCTCCCGCCGCTCCCTGTGCTGTGCCTGCTCCCTGTGCTGTGCCTCGATTCCTGCAGTTTATTTGTTACAACTGGAAGCCTGTGTCCCGGCCTCCCCTTGCCCTTTCTCCCCTCTGGCAGCCATCAGCTTGTTCTCTGTCTGGATGGGTCTGCTTCTGCTTTTCGTTTGTTTTTTAGATTCCGTATGTAAGTGAAATCACATGGCATTTGTCTTTCTCTGTCTGACTGACTTTACTTAGCATAACGTCTTCTAGGTCCATCCAGTGTTTTCACAGATGGCATGGTCTTATCCTTGTTTATGGTTGAGTAATATTCCCGTGTGTGCGTGCACACCACATCTCTATCTGTTCATCTGTTGATGGACACTGATGTTTCCATATGCTGGTTGTTGTTAACAGTGCTGCAGTAAATATAAGGGGGCATGTATCTGACTGAGTGTTTTCTTTTCCTTTGGGTCATTACCCAGTAGTGGAATTATCAGATCATAGGGCAATTCTATTTCTAATTTTTTTTAGAAACTTCCATGGTGTTTCCCACAGTGGTTTCACTCCCAGCAGTGACTGGGAGTCTTTAAAATGACCACGGACCTCAGGTGAGAAGTTAATGCCACGGGCATTGATTAATCTATGGTTAATCTAGCCCGTTGTCTCGCTCTCCTTTCTGGAAACCAATTCCATAGAGCCTCCTCTCTCCTTGACCCTCTGGCACCTCCTCCTCCTCCTGGATCCCTCTTCAGTCTCTGCTACTACACCAAAGTTCTCTTTCTTTATAGCTAAACTTTTCAGATGACTTTCCATACCCACTGTTGCATATTTCTCCTTTCGTGTTCCTTTTTGCTACTGCCACTCTACAACTAAGGTGCTCCTTACCACCCTACCCCCCAGATCACTGTGGCTCTTTGTGTTGCTAAATCCAGTGGCAGGTTTTCAGCCTTTTCTGTGCCCAATTCATTGGCCTCATCCAGTACCCCTCCTCCCTGCTGCACTGCCTTCTCATGGCTTCCAGGACACCCCACTCTCTGGGTTTCCCTTGCCTCACCTGTCGCTTCCTCTGTCGGCTTTCCTGATTGCTCCTGGACCCCGTTGTGTGGGAGCGCTCCAGGACAGGATGTGGTGGGTGGACCTCCCCTTGTTTCTGGCGGTCCTCCCTCTCTCCAGGATCTTACACAGTCTGTGGATTCAGGTGTATCCAGTAGCTGATAGATCCCACATCCTTCTAGCCTCACTCCTGCTTGTACACTCGCCTGCCCTAGGAGAGCCATGTCCCATCCTCCTTGCCCTGTGTTTTCTCCAAAACACTTGTCATCGACTTGGTGGCTATCTTTGTGCCTTCCACTAGAATGGATGCACTGCAAGGGAGGTTTTTTTGTTTACTGCGGCATTCACAGCCCCTAAGAGTGACTGTCAGGTCTCAATATTCAGTGCAGACTATGCTAAGTCAACATTCTCACGTGTGGTCTTCACTCTCCCTACATCCATTGGTGCTCTAGCTCCTCATTGACGGTTCTGGTCTTGGAAACCTCTTCATAAATCCATTTGGCAAGATGATATCATTGTTTCCAGCCCTCTTTAACTGAAATCAGACGTCTTAGTATGCACCATTAAGTATATTCCTTATAATTGATTTAGGGAGGCCATTTGGAGCAGGGGAAAGATCTTTGACTTTAGAACCAGATAGTTCCGAGTTTAAGTTCTTGTTCTGCCACTAACTAGCAGTAGAGCCTTTGTCAAAACATAGCAACACCAGGCCTTAGTTCTCTCATTTGTAAAGTAAAATGCTATTTGTTTCCTAAGATTGTTGGGAGGAATTGCTGAATATATGGAATGCATCTAGCCCAATTTGGTTAATGATCACCATTGTGGTTACTGTCCTTAGCTATATAGATGACCTTTAGCATTACTTGCAACCCTAAAACTTCTGAAACAAAAATTTTTTCTGTTTTTCTTTTTAAATGGTGACAGTTGGTCTTGGGTCAAAAGCACAATTGTTTAATAAAACATCATTTCTGTGGCAAAAATTACATTTGATTTACATTGCTTCAACTTACAGAGTCTCTTTCAGGAATTTATCCTGCTGCAAAGTTCAAGGACTGCCTTTCAGTAAAATTTACTTAACCAGAGTGCTTAGGAATGGAATGTTCTGGAGGAACTGAATCTCCAAGTTAATGAGAAAGGAACTCATTTTGTGGGGAAGGCTCTTCCTAAAATGCCTTTATATGTACACTGAGCATAATTCCAAGTATACAGCAAGTGCTCAATAACTACTTGGTTCCTTGTCTTTAACTTAGAGACGTTATCTTAATTTCTATATTGATTGCCCTTGACCAATAAGCTGTAGGAGGTACACGTGATGTTACTACATGCAAATTTAACATAGGCTTAAAAATATCTTAAAGGTGGTATCTGGCTTTGATCCCTAAGTGTCAACAGTAGCCACTTTCAGGATGAGGATTGATTAAGAAGGTCTGAGGTGGCTCCAGTTCACAGGAAGCTGAGGAAGTGGGAGGACATGCTCGTGTCCACACAGGGACTCACACACACGCTAAGTGGTAATTCAGGAACAAAGTATCGAGTGCGAGATACAGGCCGGTGGGTATGGCCGAGCAGTATGTGTAAGTGCCAAACGAGCAGAATCCATTTAAGGGCTGTGATTTCAGAGAAGGCGTGTTTAGCAAACGCCGAACATGGTCAGAGAAGGCTTCCTGGAAGAGGTGAGCTTGGAGGGGGGCATTGGAGGTTCTGTCTCATGATGTGGTTTATGAGGGTGGCCTGGGGGGCGGGGCGCCAAGTGGGTGGTTCTCAGGCGAGTCCGTAGCCACCTGTGGGAGGACTGGGGCGAGTCTGGTGAGCACCACACAGCTTCCCCGTGGTCCCAGTTTCTGATGCCCTAAGTCCGCTCCTCATTTACCACTGTAGTTGGGGTGTTTTGTGGACTTGGGGTCAGGAGGGGGGCTCGTACGTTGGCAGGCAGGAGAGGGAGATTTAGGACCAAGTTTGTTGTGGGCAAGTGTTCGAACCATTCGTGTCTGACTCTTGCTTTGGAGATGGGTTCCCGAGGGTCCCCTTTGGCTGTGGGCTTCTCTCTGGTGATGGGGTGGATGATTCTGGGGAAGAAGGCAAAGGAGATTCAGGCTTTAGACAGAAAGAAACATGTGGAACCATCACAAATACTCTTCCCCCCACTGAAAAGCACGCACCTGGTTAGGCCTCATGGCGGGGATGGTCGCAGTAGGCTTGCTGGAGATGGACGTGCTCCACTCTCCAGACGGTTGACCGGGAAATCGCGGCTGGGGATAGCTGTACCGACTGGGGGTGTGTGGCCAGGAGCCCCCAGTCTCAACCCAGGCTTTCATGTGAGTCATGAGAGGCTCTGTGCTGGCAGAGAGGCTGGGGTGCCGGCGGGGAGGCTGGAGAAAGGGTCTAGGATCGTCACGGGGTGACAGCTGCACTTCTCCAGAGGAACCACAGCTGCAGCTGTGTGCCTGGGCTCACTGCGAACGCTAAACAAGAACATCATCTTGGCTTTGCGGGACCTCCCCAATTTAAGTGTCTCTAAAAGACAACGAGCTTTATGGGCAAAGGCTTACTGGAAAGCCTGGCCTGTGTGGCGGTGATCGTGAATTCCGAGCTGTTCTGCTTTGACTAGGCAGTAGGATCATAGCCGGTCCTGGGCCTGCTTGATAAGTACTCTCTAAGGAGCAGGGGGCTGGGGGACTTCTGACGCTGAATGATTGGGACTCATAAAATTCCCCGAAAGTGCCCTAGGCATCACCCTGGTTTCACAGAGGAGAGAACGAATGCTCAGCCCGCGGACTGATTGAGATCTCTAAGCTCTTTTTGTCCACCCGTCTCCACCTCTTACTGTGGTGTTTGCCAGCAAGTCCTAAATTGATCCGTCTACCCCTGACCTATCAGCAACCTTGACTTGGATGTTGCAAGGGCACCTCGAGCTCGGCGCATGCAGTGGAATCCCCATGTCCCTGGCCTGGCCTGGCTGCCCCTCACCTCGCCTGTCCCAGCTGATGGCATCCCATCCACCCAGGTGCTGAGCCCACAAGTCTGAGGCTCTCTTGGATTCCTTCTCGTCCCTGATCCTACCATCAGATCATCGACAGTCCTGTGCTGCCTGTCTCTGAACTTATTCTGAACCTCTCCCTGTTTCTCCTGCCACCTCCCTTCTCTAAACTGTCATCTTCTGCATCTCCAGTCTCCTCTCCACACAGTGGCCAGGTGGCCTTTTTGAAACAAACCCGAGTGTATTCATTCACCTAAATACCCTTCCATAGATCCTTCTGCTGTGAATTGAGCTTGCGCTTCTGTGTGATCCTGCCTCCCTCCCATATCCCTGTCTTCTCCCTCCTTTGCCTGTGATGTTTCAGGCATCACAGCATCATTTTAGGTTCTTTCAGATAATAAATCCCCCCTCTCCCCCCCCCCCCCAGAAATAAGTTCTGATGACCACAGAGCTTTCAAATCCATTCCTCCCACCTGGAAGCTCCTTTTTATCCAGGAGTTCCTAGTCTAAATGTCTTCCTTTTGCCCTTTGTTAATTCCTCTACCTAAAAAGTTCCCCCATGTTTTTCTCTATCACTGGACCCAACTTATTTCCTTCCTTCCTTCCTTCCTCTTTCTCTTTCTCTTTCTTTCAGATTTTATTTATTTGACAGGAGAGAGATCACAAGTAGGCAGAGGGGCAGGCAGAGAGAGAGGGGGAAGCAGGCTCCCTGATGAGCAGAGAGCCCGATGTGGGGCTCGATCCCAGGACCCTGAGATCATGACCTGAGCCGAAGGCAGAGGCTTTAACCCACTGAGCCACCCAGGCGCCCCCCAACATATTTTCTTGATAGCAGTTGTTTATTTTTTAATTTGGTTATTTCCTGTACTGATAGGGAAGGGCCAATGTTTGTTTTGCTCACCCATGTGAATCCTCCTCTGTCTCCAGCTCATCTCCTATTACTCTTTCCTTCGTCCCACTCCGGCCACACTTGTCTCCCTGCCACTCCTCAAACATGCCAGGCTTGCTTATGCCCCAGGGCCTTTGCATTTGCTGGGCTCTCTGTTCAGAAAGGTTTTTTATTTTGTTTTGGTTTTTGGTTTTGTTTTTACTCAGATATCTGAATGGCTGGCTGTCATTTTCCTTAGATCTTAACTCAGAGCCACCTGTTTGTTGAAGCATTCTCTGGCCCCTCTGTCTTAAATTGCACCTGCCCCCCAACCCCCCGCCGTGCCCCAACACTTCACAGCGTCTTGCTTTGCCTTATTTTTCTCCTTCGTACTTACCACCACCTACCGTATGACACATCCTATTCATTTATCTTATTTTTTGTCTGTCTCCCCCACTAGAGTGAACACTCCATGAGTTTCCATTCTTTCTGTTCGGTTTTCCGTTCTTCCCATGCTGTGTGCCCAGTATCTTGAATAGTTCTGGGCACTCTGGAAGTGTTGGTTGAAGGAAAGAATACTTGCATGAATAATGTATGGTCCATGAAGGGCACAGAGTGGGCACTCTACACGCTCTCCTGTCGTGGTGAAAGATACATAACACGGACCATTTGGACCCTTTTTAAGTGTACAGTTCAGCGGTATTAAATATGTTCACATGGTTGTGCCACCATCACCGCCATCTGCTCTTTATTTTCTGAAATGAGGGAATCCAAGAATAAGTGAGGAACTGAATGAATGAAAAGCAGGTTTACAATAAAGGTCTCTTGACTTGGGGCCCAGTGTTTCTTGTACTGCCTTGAGCCAGGAGGAGGGAGGGTGAGAAGAGGCATCTGAATAGTCTCTCAGGAGGCTGGGAAACCGAAGCAAGGATGCTCAGATGTGTGGCGCCTGTTCTCTGTAGCCTGTCGTAAACGGCGAGGGACCCCTTCCCACCGTGCTCGCCCATGTGCCTTCTCTTCTCCGTCTGAGGATGTGGCTCTGATGTTTCAAGCTTGTGGAATGATGTGAAAGCAAGTGTTTGTTTCCCCTTGAACCTTTCTTACTAGTCCCACATGATGGGGGGAACCCTCCCTGCCTCCCTTGGTTCTATTCCCATTAACCCTTTAGGAGAGGATTCCATTGATGGCAGGGCAGTGTTTATTTTTAATTCTAAAGTAAACCAGATTACAGGGAACGCAAAATGTTAAGTGTGGGTCAGAATCACTGGCTCTGAAGTTCTCCCGGATGGATGGAAAGGGAGGGGTTATTTCAAGCCCATCAGAGTTTCTTCTCATGAGCTTGAATTCCATGGAAATCTACATTTTCTTACACTTCACCATTTTAAGGACTTCCTGCTGAAGTTCCCATAGCAGGTTCCTGCCCTTCTCCATCACACGCCTTGCCCTGGAGTCCTCAGTGACGTTGCCCTGGTGTCTTTTGTTCGTGACCCCACTCACATCTTAAGATAGAAGCACAGGGCCGGCACGTCTGAGGGTTGGGGTCCTCTCTGTGGCCTTTCCCAGTGTTATGTTTGCACCTACGCTGTGCATGATGCTGGGTTGGGCTGGAGGGCTCCGGGGGCGTCGAACACAGGCCTGGCCCTCGGGACCTTACAGCACCATCCTGCAGGGAGAGTGCTCCCTAGCTGACTACTTGACAGTGTTCCGAACCCCAACCTGTCCGGTGCACGAGAAGGCCCTGGGAGCTCTGAGGAGAGAGAGAAACTTGGTGTGAGAGCTGGGGGTGCGGGCGCAGGTAGAGGGCAGTTCACAGGGTGCCTGTTAAGGCACGAGGTCTGTGTGTGGCAGAGGGTGAAGCAGAAGGCAGAAGAGTTGGGGTGCGGGGTGGGATTGTGGTTCGGGCCAGCTTCCCGTTTGGCCTCGTCAGGGGCAGGCGGGAACTGGATTTCGCTGGGTTGAGTTCATTTCTGTTCTCAAGCTTAACTCATTTGTTGTTTGACTTGCTTCCCGCCTTCACTGGATGTATTAGTACCTGCCAGGGACTTCCTGAGTGTCCACAGGTGTGGCCATGGTGCACGGCCCCGCAGGGCCCAGGGTCAGGCGTCATTTTGCTGGTGTCAGATGGTGTTCAGTGTCACCTAAGCTCGCGGGATTACCCAGCCTGGTAGAGATCTGGTAGTGTCCTTTTAGGTCATTAAATGTTACTTCATGAGAGTAAAGATGCACACCAGTTGGCTTCATCTATTTTGATAGATTTTTAACTAGTTATGTCCATTAAAATCACCAGTCCATTCTCTTTGTTTATGTTGAAGGGTGCTAGACACTTACAGTCCCTCACGTGGTAAGACTTGGCGTTAGTTTGCTAATTGCAGTATTGATACTACTCGACCCCAAGCAGAATGCTCACCTTTCTCTTCCCGGGAGCGGAAGTCCTTAAGAGAACCTTCCAGTGTTGGGAAGGGGAAGACTATGCCTTAATTGGTCGTTTTTCTTGTTCTTAAAATTAAGCTTACAGATGGCTAAATAGATGAAACCTTAGTTATGTTTCCAAAGCTGTCTGTCAGGTTTCAGTTGGGAGGGTATTTTCGCATCTCACGGGCAGCTTCCCTCTCACCAGTGAGCAGTGACCGAGCTAATGGTCCCTGTTGCATCTTTGCTTTATTCTCCTGGATTATCTTGGTTTCAGGCCAGACAGCCGGTGGAGGGATATGCTACTGTCTTTCAGTTGGAAAATATTGTTGCCAAACAGTGGCCCGGGAAGTAGGATCCCAGTGGCATTTGTTACACTGTGAAAAATAACATGAGGGCCCTAAAGTTTGACCTGTAGGCCCATCTGCTTGCTTGTTTGCTTGCCTGCTTCTTTTTTTTTTTTTTTTTTTAAGATTTTATTTGTTTACTTTAGAGAGTGAGCATGTGAGCAGGGGGAGGAGCAGGGGAGGAGGGAGAGGGAGAGGGAAAGAATCTCAGGCCGACTCTGCTGAGCATGGAGCCTGACCTCATGACCTGAGCTGAAATCAAGAGTGGGAAACTTAAACGACAGAGCCACCCAGGGGCCCCCATCAGCTTTCTTAAAATAGTGACTAGTGAGCTTTTTCTGGTGAGTGTATCCTCTTAAATTTTAAATGGATCCAAATAAAGTTTAGTCTGTGGATGTGATGATTCTTAGCGAAATCTTCAGTGTGCAGAAATCCTAAAGGCAATAGTGCATTGAGAGGATCCTTGCTTTCTGTAACGATTTCTTGTAAGAACATGCAAATCTCTATTCTCTGTCAGACTGATGGTTTTTCCTATCCAGTGCTCTGATGCCAAGAGTGGGATTTTTGGGGTGGGGGTCCCCGTGGGAGGGCCTGGTGCTCCTTCTTGCCATCACCTTAACAATCTGGGGGTGTGGTTCAAATATAGAGAATTTCCACTAGTAAGCTATCATGGAGCCATTATTCCCATTATTCTTGGATGTGTCTAAATGGCTTTGACAGCCATTTTTATTTTTGGCCTCTGCCATCTGCTGGGCCGTGGCAGCCGGTCCGAGCACAAGCCAGTCGGAATGGACCCAAGTTGCCCGTGAAGGAGTACGGGCCTTTTACCCATTCAGTTTTCACTTCTTCATTTGATTGACTAAGTAGAACTGATGGATTCGTACACCATTCCCGTGTGTGTGTGTGAGCTTTGTCAGGGTGCGTTACTCTGAATGCCGCCACCAGTGGAGCTCCCGAGGCCACTTCCTCGGCTTCATCTTGCTGTCGGGGCTGCCCACGGGGCGCGGCTGGGGCTCGTTCAATCCCATCTCAGCGTCCCGGGATGTGGGCTTCGGGGGTCCACGCTTTCCTGGCCCTGTGCCCCACGTGCTGACCAAACTGGAGGCTCAGCTTCCACCTCTGTTGGATGGACTTGGACTCCTTCAACCCCCTGAGTTGCAGGAGACAGACGCCCCGCTCGAGTTCTGCAGAGCTGGGGAGTTGCTAGCTCAGGTGGGCTGCAAGCCAGGGCACGGCGGGGCCGGCTCCCGTGGTGCTCTCCGCAGTGCTGCTCTCCACGTGACTTTCGGTCCCAGTGGCGGCGAGAGGGCCACTGGCAGCCAGCAACACAGCCCAAAGAGCGTTTTTTTCCAATAGAAAAACGTGAGAAATCCTTCTGAGTTCTTGTCCGTTTCACCGTGGTCAGGGGGACAGAGCCTTCTGGCCTTGCAGCGGCCGGAGCACGGAGACCCTGATTCCCAGAGGTGCCCCCACCTGCAGCAGCGGCCCTCCCAGCCATGGGAGGTGGTGGGAGGCTTGCAGCACCCAGCAGAGAGAATTCCCCACCCTCCTTTCTCTCCCCAGGGGAAGAAGCTGCTTTCCAGTGCTTCTAAAGCACTTCTTAACATTAGCAAGGTGGTTCTATCTTTTAGACTTCTATAAACCTTGAATTTTACGTACCCCCAACCTTGAAGTGTTTTGAGGCGGACGGCATGGCAGAGCTAAGTGTTGTTTAATCTGTTTTTGTTATTCAGTCAATGGAGAATCTGCCATATTTGAGACGCTCAGAAGTTCTGAGAGCATGGGAAAGAACAAGGGAAGGCCCCTTTCTTGGGGTATCTATAGCCCATCTGATGTGGGTCGTAGATCAGGTGTCTTGATAGTGTGTGTTATAAGGTAGGGTATGGGGGGTGCTCTTAGGGAAGAGGGGAGGCAGTGGGGAGCGCAGACTAGAGCAGGACCCCGTCCAGCTGGGAGAATACGAGAGAGCTGATGGGGGCCTCTGAGCCGAGCCTTGAAGGTGGGGTGTGGCTTTGTAGGCATGGGCAGTATGGAGTAAGAGGGGGTGGCCCAGAAGGGCAGGTGAGGGAGAGGGAGCTAATCGTTTCATTCTTGGGGCTCACTTTCCGCCAGGCTCTGTGCTTAGCACTGGGCATTCAAAGACCAATCGTTGTTCCTTGCTCTAGTAGAGAGGAAGAACTTCACGAAGAGTCACACGTGGGTCTCGTGAGGGCATGGAGGAGGGAACAGTCTCCCGTTCACGAGGTATACACAGAGGCATAGAGGTGGGACGGCGGAGGACTCCGTGAAGTGACCAGTGTTTCTGGAGCTGGAGGTTCAGGGGCGGGGGTAAGGGTGGAGCCAGGCAACAGAGGACCTGGAATGCCAGAGTCGGAAGTGTGGCCGTGATTCTTGAGGCCCTGGCTCTGCAGGGCAGAGCCTGGCTTCACAGGCCTGTGACCTAGGCAGCTGCCCAGGGCCCACCTTGGCTGCTGCTCTGCTGCTGTCCCCTTGAAATTCTCCGTGCTTTTCACTTTGCGCTGGGCTCTGCAAATTACATCGCCTGCAGGGGGCCACATGCTAGCTGTCTGAGCCAGGTCTCAGGGCACGTCCAGCTGGATCAGTAGCCGGGAAGCCGTTCGCATAGCCTTGAGGAAAAGAGCTCCGAGGAGCCCCGGGTGAGGGCAGGTAAAGGAGGATGGGGGGTGGGGGGGATGCATCGGACGCCTGTGGCTGGGCCTGAGCGACATAATGCGATGGGCTGGGGGAGGGAGGAGCCAGAGTTCCCCTCAGCTCGCCCCTTGGGGGCTTCTCTAGCTCAGCCTACCCTCTGAGCCAGAGGACTTCCGGTGGATAAGGCTGGTTTTCCAAACTGGAATTTAGAAGACTGTCTTAATATTTTTACTCTAAACAGTAAGCGAAAGCTGACATTGGCAGGCTCCTTCGATGAATGTAAAATAACCAGAAAAGACATTCTGAGGCATTCTGGAATCCAACAGATGGACCAAGCAATCATGTTAAAAACAGTAAATCACAACTTGAACTTCAGTTAATCATAATCACATTTCTCTTTCCTTATTTAATTTTCAAGCATCTCCCTAAGTAGTTTCCTTTTTTGGTTTCTTTTACTTAAAAGACCTTGTTATTATAGGGCACCCCAGTTAAGGATGCCTGATATATGACATCCAAGCCAGAAAACCTTATTTGGGAAATGACCTCCTTTCTGAGGTTTCGGAAGTGGTTATTTTGTCTCCTGCAAAGATTCGTGCAGGAATTTATTTCCTCTGGTTCGCTTAACATAGAAATTAAGATAACACAACTCTGTATGTACCTAGTGATCTTTGAAAACACCCTTCAAGTAAGTCAAGGCTGCCCTGAACTTGGGGGGGCAGCAAGCAGGGACTTGAGCAGCGGGCTGGGAAGGGCACATGGTTTGGACCTAGCCGGTCAGGCTCTTCGACACTGTCTTCTGCTTCCTGCCTGGTGCAGACGCAGACCGGGCACTTCTGTTGCAAGGACACGAGGTCAGGGCAGCGCCGTCCGGGTCCCAGATGCTGTGCTAGGGCGTCTTGGGACGGAGGGAGCGGCTCAGGGCTGGAGGGCCCCAGGCGGGGCTTGTGAAAAGAGAAGGGGTGTCACTGCAGTCCTGTGGACAGGTCGGCACGCCTTTTATGTTTTTATCAAAAATGGGCTCCAGGGAGTGCAGAGGCTCCTGCTACTCTTCCTGCCCTCGCGGTGTTGCCTCACACGGGTCACCCACCACTGCTTCCTCTGACTCGTGCATCCTTCCCGCGGAAGGAGTGATTTGGTGCCATGCACATGTGTCCTCCTCTAAAAACGGAGGTTCTGTCTGTTGCTTTTTTAAGGGGCTTGTGGAGGCATCCATGATGTCCTGCACGGGAGGCTCATAGAGTTCTCGAGGTGAAAGAGAAGAGCCCCCTTGCTCTGCTCTCTCGCCACCATGGGGATACTCGATTTCGTTCGGGTACTGCTGTTTCACTGATGGTGAGTGGTGCTCTGTCAGCGCAGGGGGTGGGCTAGTTACGAGCGTCTCCTGGCAGAATTGGGGGCTGCCAGTGGCCCTCTCGCCGCCACACTGACATCGAAAGAGGAAGTGCCTGTAGACCCTCGGCCAGTGCCTTGGTGTGTCTCCCGACGCCCCGTACCTTGCTCTGTGCTCAGTAGGTGCTGGTTGTTGGGTGAATAACTAAATGTGCAGTTGAATTAATTCTGTTTTCTCTGTCTGAAGAAAGGGGAATGGACCATCTGTGGACCGTGAATAGTGATTTCTAGATGCAGGGACGGCTTTGGGCTAAAGCATCCTCATAACCTTCCTTGGGTCTTTTTGGCACCGAGAGCTGTAAAGGCAGAGCCCATTTCTGTTTTGCTCTGCGTTTATTCCCCAGTGACTCCAGCAAGTCTCGACACATAGCAGATACTTAATAAATACTCGAGCGAATGAATAAATGAATAGATATGCCTGTTTTTCTTACATATTAGAAGCTCATTTCTAAGAATCGTGTGTGAGTTCTCCAAGTTCCTTGAGACTTCGAGACCTCCCCCTCTCCCTTCCCCTCCCTCCAGTGCCGCATACAGCGAGGGACACACAGTGGTCATTTGCTCTTTGGTTTTGAGGGAAGCTGTAAGCGACAGCAGGTGAAGGAGGGTGCCCTGACCAGGAATTAGAAGGTCTGGAGTCAAGTCAATGTTTGGCCACTAACCAGTCTGGAGATGTTGGTTAAGGAGGCTAGATATCCTGTCTGGGCCTCGCAGAGCCCTACTTTGTAAATGGGGCTCCCAGTCACTGCAGTGCTTGTCTCGGGGTCATTTTGCAGTTCAGAAGAGTGAACAGATCTGACATGCTTGGCTCAAGTTAAGTCTTGTACCCATGGGGACCTGGTTACCAAAACGTGATGGAATCCCATTAGGCAGGTTTGGGGCTAATGTGTATAGGCCTCCTTCCCAGCGCTCCCTGAGAGCTGGGGGCTTTATTTTACCTAAGTAAGTGGATAAATACACCGGATACACTGTCAGTGTCGAAAATTTAGAAATCAGAGAAAAGTAGAACTAGGAAAGCAATAATTACCCTAGAGATGCAGCCCCGAGATAATCACTGTTAAGCTCAGGGGACTGTTTTAGAACCTTTCCCAGACAGGTGCCCACACACATCATACACACATGATAGGATTCCAGTCATCGGTTACTTCTGTATCCTCTCATTTTCCGAAGTCAGTGCTGTCTTCGTTCAGGCTGCTATGATAAAAGTCAGAGCCGCGGTGGCTTAAACAACGTTTATTTCTCACAGTCCTGGAGTCTGGGAAGTTGGAGACCAAGGTCCCAGCAGACTGGGTATGCGGTGAGGGCCTGCATTCCGGTGTATGGCTGGACGCCTTCTAGCTGGGTCCTCACCTAGTGGGGGGAGGGGGAGGAGCAGGGGAGAGAGATCATCTCTGTCTGTTCTTACAAGGGCCCTAACCCCATTCTTGAAGGCTCCACCCTCATGATCTAATTACCTCCCAAGGACCCCATCTCTAAACACCATCACACCGGGTATTAAGGGCCTCAATATGTGAATTTCTGGAAGCCACAAGCATTCAGTCCATCGCAAAGACCAATAATGGGAGAAGAAAGAGCCTGGTCTTACCATTTCTTCTGTAAGTTGCTTAGGGCTTAGTTTGCTGTGAGACCGCAGGAGTTTGCTAAATACTTAATAGATTTCAAGAACTTTGGGGCCGGAAAGATTCTGAGCTATAATTTTGCACATCCTCGCTTTAAATACAGGGAAAATAAGGCTCAGGGAGGAAAAACCGGCCCTGGGGCCCCTGATGGCAGACCCGGACCCTCAGACCCTGCCTGCTGTCTTCTGGCCTGCCCACCTCCACGCTGATGGGTTGAACTGCGGATACCGGGAGGTCCGCTGGGCGGACGCTTCTGGCTGATAAGTCAGTGCCTGGTGAGTCTTGCCTGCGTCTCCAGGCTTGTGGGTACTCTTCTGGCTCAGGATGGCGTCTGGGTGTATTGGAACAGCTGTCTCCAGGAGAGCCTCGTGACTGCTCTCACGTTATGCTGACTTCTGTGTTCATCAGCATCTGGGGTTCCCTCCTATCGCCACTCGTGTGGCGTGCAGACCCCACATGCTCGATTTAACATTCTAGTTTTGGTGGGAATATATTCTTCTGTGCAGCTCACGTAGATATTCCTACATTTCTCGTGCCTTGCCTGGCCTTTCCAGCCCAGTGGGAACGGCGGTCCTCCTCCTCGGCGGTCCTTGCCTCCCTCTCTCACAGCTGTGGAACTCCGTCCACACCCTTCTGTGGCTGTACCACCTAGCATCTCTCTTCCACCAGCACAGATTTCATGTTTGAGGCCCCCAGTGAGGCTTTCCTACGGCGGATTCTGCATCTGGGAATTCCTTGGCTTTAAGGATCTGAGTCTGAAGAGAGAGCAGGGACATGTATACAGGAAAACTATAGCTCAAAAACTATAGCCTCAAAGTGGCTGGGGGCCCAGGAGAGGGGCAGAGAAGGTGCTCCGGATCCTCAGAGGCAGGAGGCCTTCCTCATGGCTCCCAGGGGTAGGGAGATGGGCAGGCGAAGCTTGTGGAGGAGGGACATTTGAGCTTGACTCGGAAAGGATGGTCAGGGCTTGAGCCCTTGGAGGCTGCAGGGAAAGCATTGCAGCTAGAGCAAAGAGTCAGAGATGAGCAGTGTTGGGGCGAATCCGCAGCTGGGGTCAGTCAAGAAGGAACCCCAGGAATCCTGGGCTCTGGCACTCCGAGGCAAGCCGAGTCTTCCCCTCTGCAGGCTGTGACTTGGGGGAGCCCTGGTCTCCCACCCCTCCTGCTCCAGTGCTATTGGTGCGGCTAGCTTTCCTTTGGGACAGGGCTCTTGGCCCCGGGGTCTGTGGCCTCCTTACGAGCCTGCCAGTGCGGATCCAGGTATCTGGGAAGTACCTGAAATTACGTGCATAATTTTGCATCTGTGTGTATTTCCCCCACGCCCCACGTCTCTGTGATCCTTGAGAGGACATGTGCCTTATATTCTAGGAAAAGAAGGGTAGCGTGTGAGTGAATTTCGACAACTTATTTCAAAACTCAAATCCTGTGAAGCGGTTGGGGGAAAGTTTGGAGGCCTTTACCCTTCTCGCTCATGGCTCACCCGTCTCTTTGGTCCCGATGAGCAGAACTGAGTCTTGTTCTTTGCTCTCTCCACCCCTAGCCACTACCACGCCCGGAACTCAGCCTCGGACACGTACTTGAGACACTTGTGTAGGAAATACAATAGCGTTGATGAGGCTCTCCGTGCCAATGCGCACTGACCCGCGACGGGGGGGACTTTGCAGGCCAGTTGGCCACGTGTAGGATCCGGAGGCTGGCCCTGTGGGGAGCAGAGCTCTCCCCTGCCTGTCTTGCTGCCTGGTCCTTCCCTCCTCCGCTCGGGGACGGGCCTGGGCACGTCCCACCTGCCCGCCCGCGGAGGGTCTGGGCCTGTCCGCCCAGCATCCGACAAGTGCCGTTCGAGCCGCCTTCTCTCATCAGGACCCTTCAGCCCCGTGTGCCACAGGTGTAGGGCTGGACACAAATGTACCTCTCCACCTGTTGCCGAGTGGGGGGAGGGCATGCTTGGTGACCTCGTCTCCCCCTCCTTGAGTGGAGAACAGCTGGTGCCAGCGGCAGCCCAAGTGTGCCTTGGGCAGTGAAAGGACTCCCGTGACTGCAAAACCACCGGCTGGGACCCTCCTCGGGGGCTCTTTGCTTGGTGCCTGGGCTGTTTGTAGTTGGAAGCACTGCCGGGGGTGGGGAGGGCCGCTGGCAGCTGTCTTGGCATTCTCCCAGGCAGGTGTGCAAGTTGGGGCCCATCGGGGAGCTACAAGGAGGAGGATGGGCAGGGTCACTTGCCCCCTGGCTTAGACGGCGCTGTAGCACTGTGGGGGAGACGAAGGCAGGAGAGCAGCCTCCTCTGTACTTTGTCCGAGCCCTCTTTTTCCTCTTTGGGAAGGCACAAGGAGACCATTTGGTTTCCACCGTGAAGGGCTTGGGCCTCACTTAGGAAGACAGTGACTGTGGCGGGTAGTGCTTCTGGGTGACAAGCCAAGTCTGATAAGCCCCGATCCGGGTGGGATCTGGAAACCTGTGCTGTCGCTCCCATGCTCTCACCCCCCAACTCCCCCCCCCCATTCTCACAGGGTTGGGGTGGGGAGGATCGGTGCCCTTGCTTCTTGAGAGACATCTGTATGTTCTTTCTGCTATCTCAGACCTGCAGAGTCTTTCCCACTAAAGAACATTTCCATCTTCGACATCTGGTTTGTTCTGTCCATCATCTGCCTGTTCGTCCATCCCTCCACCAACGAGCGTTTTTAGGGCCTCGGACAGGAACACAGAAAGAGAGCAGACTCAGTCCCCGTTGTCTAGGAGCTCATCTCTGATGGCCTCTCATGGTTCGTATCGCCTTATGGGTTTCGTTCCCCAGCTTAACTGTAAACTTCTTGAAGGTCAAGGATGATCTCTTCTTAGACATTCTTGGAAGATGGGAAGATTTGTTGGCCAGTGGATCTCTGGAATGCTAGTCCTGTTGTATGCTTAATGGGAGACCAAGCAGAATGTGTCTGCGCAGCGTGCCTGCCTTCCTGCTGTCAGTCTGCTAGGTGTCTCCGTGAGAGGCCCTTAGTTCTGGGTTTGGAAATCAAGTGTCGTGGGAGGGACTGGGGGAAAAAAACGTAATGTCTCAATAGGCAAGGGTCCCCAAAGTGTACCTATGCTCGAGGCTCTCCTGAAGAATGAAAAGCTAAATTCATGCCTTCTCTTTATGCTTCCACTTCTTTAAAACACGGGGGGATGTGTCCATTTCAGCTGCCTAATTCGTTATTCATGTTTAATGTGGGTCAGAGTTGCCATCTTCACGCGCCTTTGTCTCCTCACACCTCCACTGCTGCTGGAGTGCTTGCCTCATAAATGAAGCTTAATTAATAGAGCCAGGAAGGTGACACAGAGGGCTGACGACGCTGAGCACGACTTCCCGCCTGCCCGGAGAGCCTCTGGGGGTGGCGTCCCTCCCGAGCCTGTCGTCTGTCATCTGAGATGGATTTGCACTTGGGGAGCCAGGGTCCTGGGAGTGAGGCCGGGGCACGCATCGACAGTGGGTAGCATAGATTGGCTTCTTAGCAGATGTGGCTGGCCCACTTACGGTCCTAATGCCGGAAGAATTGTCATTGTCTTAAAAAAAAAAAAAAAAAGATTAGACTCTGGGATGAGGCCAGGTTTGAATCTTAAAGCAGGTTGACCTATTTTCCTCACAGCATTATCAAAGCCTGCTTTTTGATTCTCCCTCCTGAATGTGCTTCTCTTGGTGTCACATGAACTGAACACCTGATTCGAGGAGGAGAGCATGTGAAGACCTTGTCTGGGGGAGCTGGATTTCCCACGGGTCTGGGGGCTGAGCCTTAGCCTGCTGCAGCCGGTCCGTGCCTGGGGGAGAGCCGCCCGGGTGAGGACGGCAGATGCCTAGTGCAAGCATGCAGGGTTGTCCCTTCTGCAAAGGGCGTCTGCGCCTTCCTGTGTGACCTTGTCAGCTGCCTGGGGAAGGAGGCCTGGCAGGCCTGTTCTCCTTGCTCCACAGAGGAGGAAACTGAAGCTTATGATAGGCAGGTGGTCGGAGGGCCCAGGTGAGAACACTCAAAGTCACCAAGACCTGTCCAAGCTCTGACCCTGAGTTCCCACCTCCGAGACCTTCCACTTCTTTGTTCTCTTCCTCATTTCCAGCTGTGGTTTGGGAACAGAGGAACCCCCATACTGCACGTAGGATCTGTGTGGAAAAGGCCAGGAAGCTCACTCTTCTGGAAAACCCTGGAGAGTGAACTCTTCTGAGCAAACTTGCCCCATAGTGAGCCCCTTGGGGAGAGGAGGGAAAGGTCTCAGTTCCTGGCAAGATGGGGACAACCCTGTGGCCAGGACATTAGCCAGAGGAATTCATGCATTGGAAAGAGAGGAGGCCTTTCCCACTGACTTTTTCCTGGCCTCCGTTCTGGGGTTTTCTCCTCTTGGAAGACAAGATGGCTCCTTGTCCCGATGGGTTTTATCCTGCGGTTTATCAGTAGCCTCCTTGTCTCCAACTTCGCTTTTCTTGATTGTCTCAGAGGCAGCGATTCCTTACCCAATTTTTGTGACACCCTATAATGATAAGAATGGGTATCTCCAAAAAATCCCAAAGCAACTTAATCCACTTCAGGTTTGTTTTTTCCAGTCATTGTATGCAACAAAAAATATCAACAAGGACCAGAGAATGTTGGTATCATTAAAAGCAACGATAATAAATCCTTCACAGTTTTGTAAAGAGCTTAACAAATTTTAGACTGTCCTTACTTCAGTTGTCCTGTCATTTCCAGAAATCATCTGGATTAAACAAGCGGGTATTTAAATGTTTCCATCTTACAGAGTCGAGAATTAAGATCTGGACAAGATAAAGAACTTGCCCGGAGTTACTGGCTGGTTAGCACCAGGTGGGACCGAATGAGCCCAGATCTTTAGCTCAGAATAAGATTAGTGTTGTCTTTAATTTCACGAATCTAATGATCTATGTGCGAGGACATTAAACAGATACAGAGACGAGTAGAAGACAGGTATAAGGGGCAGATGATGGGGGACCTCACCTGGTCTCGGGAGTCAGGGTGGGCTTCCCTGAGACGGTGGCGGATGAACAAGGATGCGGGCGGCGAGCTGAGGAGGAATGAAGACCGTCTGGGGCATCGTGTGTTCAGGGAAGCAGATGGAGACTCACGTGGCTGGACGAGCAGGAGCAAGGGGCTGAGGACCATGGGGTCACATCATGGGGAGCCTTCTAAGCCATGGCAAGGGCTTTGCTTTGGACCTGAGGGCTGCGAGGAGCCACGGACGGGTTTTAAGCAGAGGAGTGCCTTGGTTACCGGGTGGATGCATGTCGATGGGTGGGCAGATACACTGAGCAGCCTGGTCACTCAGGTGCTGGAATTGCTCAGGCAGTTGGGGGGCGGGTGAAATAAGGTGATGTGGACACTGGTGGGGACGTAGAGAAGGTGACAGATCGAGAAATGACTGTGAGTGGACTGAAGAGAGTTTGGGATGTTTGGCCGCGGCAGGAGAGGAGGAGAAGCAGAGGCAGACTCCGAGGGTTTGGGCTCGGATGAGGGATAGGGCTGTTTTCTGGGTCAGGGAACTCTGCGGAATAGGCCGGCGTAGGGGGAGAGGGCAGGATCGTGGGCTGTGTATGGGACACGCGGAGTTTGAGATGCCTGTTAAATATCCATGCGGCGGGGGCTCCGTGGGTTAAAGCCTCTGCCTTCAGCTCAGGTCATGATCTCAGGGTCCTGGGATCGAGCCCTGCATCGGGCTCTGCTCAGCGGGGAGCCTGCTTCCCCCTCTCTCTCTGCCTGCCTCTCTGCCTACTTGTGATCTCTCTCTCTCTCTCTCTGTCAAATAAATAAATAAAAATCTTTAAATAAAGAAATAAATTTTTTTTTAAAAAATATCCACGTGGAGACCCCTGTGGGAACTTAGACACGTTGGCTGGAGCTTGGGAGACAAAACCGGGCTGGTGGTGTGGATTTCGGATATGCACAGATGCAAAGTGAATACTTGACATGGGTTAGGCCACTGAATGCTGTGTTTTCTCGTCTCTACCATACACCTGCGGAGAGGACGTTTCACTCGGGGCCTGCGTCCGGAGCCAGAGCTCTGAGGGCATTATTACCAGGTCTGGCTTCAGCTTAGTAAAGGCTACCCCTCAGGTCCCGGAGAAGGCCCTGGAGTGGCAGAGGCTAGTCCAGCAGGAGGGTGGAGCCAACAGATGAGCGCAGTATTCGGAGTGGGGTTAATTCCCTAACCGGTGGCTGGTTGAAGGAACGCCGGTGAGTGGCGTCCGGGGACACACTGCCCAGGTCTACTTCAGATCCCTGTGGTGACCCTACACAATCCGATCATTCTGAGAGACCTTCCTAGTGTTTGCAAATTGTGGAATCTTCGGATGGGTGCCCAGAGGCTGCCCTCATTGCTTATGGAGGACACGTGTTTTTATGACTCTTGTTGAGACGCTCTATGGTGGGTTCCACAAAAACTAGACTTGCTGGGGCAAGAGCTTCATGGCCTGTCCTGCTAAAACCCTCAGAAGGGTGCCCTCCGGGGCGCCTGGGTGACTCAGGGGGTTAAAGCCTCTGCCTTCTGCTCAGGTCATGATCTCAGGGTCGTGGGATCGAGCCCCGCATCGGGTTCTCTGCTCAGCGGGGAGCCTGCTTCCCCCTCTCTCTCTGCCTGCCTCTCTGCCTACTTGTGATCTCTCTCTCTGTCAAATAAATAAATAAATCTTAAAAAAAAAAAAAAAGGGTGCCCTCCGCCGGTTTCCAAGGGACCCCCTCTGAGGGCAGAAGCACTCACTCCCTCACTGACTCATTGGTCTGGGCTGGCCGAGGGCCCCATGCCCTGCTTGCAGCCCGGGGCTGGTGGCCTCGTAGCCGGGTAGATATCACACCGATAAACGCAGCCGGGGATGAGCTCTGGTTTATTGGGGTTCCGTGGGAGGAGGGGGTTAGCTTAGAGGAGGGAGCTGCCCCTTCTGCGTGCAGGGTAGAGAAAGGGCTTCACGGAGGTTGTGACAGTAAATAGAATTCGCGGAGATGACTAACAGCCCTGTTAGGTCTCTTTGGCAGACCCAGGGAGCACAGAGGGCACACAGAGGTCAGCCAGTGGAGCCTCAGGCAGACGCCCGTGTGTGGACAGCGCCACAGGCCTGGCCACCATTCTGGTTTTTTTTTGTTTTTTTTTTTAACCATTTAGTTCTTCGGGATGAATTTTTAACTAGATTTCTTCTGATCTTAAAGTTACTTAATGCCCTCGAGAAATCATTCTACAAATTGGAAATTTTAAGTTACTTAGGATTTCTTGAGTCGTTCCATCCACGTCTATACGGTTAGGTATATATACCATCTACCTAAAACATAACAAATTCTGATCTCCTTTGTTGGGGGGGAGAAAAAGATCTCCTCTTCTAGGAGAAAATGACAGAGAAGTTCTTGGTTAAGTTTTTGTCGTGTTCACCGTTTTTGGAGAGCGTGTTTCATTTCTCAGCCCCTTCACGTCCATTTCGGTCCTGCACAGCGTCACTGCTGGCGTTACCGAAGCTTCCGAATGGTGACAGATGTGTGACTCTTCAGTTCTTCAGATCTGTAGGGTTTTCCCCTCCCGCAGAAATCCGTGTCTTTTTTCCCCAATTTAATTACTCCTTTAATGAATATTTTATCAAAGGAACTCCATGTCTCGTATTTCATTATTAATGGTGTTCATGGGGCCCTGTCCACATCAGCATAATTTAGAAACGAAGAGATTATGGAAGGGGGTGGTGCTTCAGGGACGATGGGTGGGAGTTGGGGAAAGAACATCAGCATGCCTTTCTCCACGTGTGTGAGAAGGGGCATTCACAGCGGCTGCGTGGGGGAGGGGCTGGCGGGCGTGTGCCTTTCCCCTGGGGGGACAGATTGTGTGCCTTCTGTGAGACGAGTCGTCCTAACTGGATGCGGTCCTGCAGCATTTTGGAGGCAGTGCAGCTGTGAGGTGGCCCAGCCCGGGCAGGGCTGCGGAGGCAGGACGGATGTGTGTGGGCCAAGGTCAGTCTCGTCCCCGCTGGGTCGCTCTAATCAAGTGCCCTTCCCCCGATTCAGGGTCACCTTGACCTGCCCCCCTGTCCAGCTAGTCCCCTGACAACACCGCCAGCGTCTCATTTTCCTTTCTGTGTGTCTGGGCTCCATTGCATGGAGGCCTGTTCAGCACACTCTGGTCTCTTATTTCCAGGGACCTTCTCCTTTTCCTCCCTGGTACTTGGCGTCTGTGGCCACGGGTGATGTTCCAGCTGCTAAGCCTCTCCCTCGGCACCCTGCCCTGGTCCTGTGTCCGGGCTCGCCTGCCCAGCACTGCCCTGGGACCGCTTTTCCCTCCTCCCTAGTCCCTGTAGACCTTGGCTTTCCTCCTTGGGTCAGAGTCCAGACCTTTCATATCACTGCCCTAAATGCCCTCCCCGTTTGTCCCTTCCTTTGTATCTTCCTGGGAAGTTCCCAGCCCTGGATGAATCCAGCCAGCTCTTCTGGCCCTGGCTGCCTGACCACCCCCCAATCTTGTTCACGACCACTAGGCCAACTAGCCTTAGCTGATGTGAGTTGACCTCCTTCCTGCCTCAGAGCCTCCTCCTGCATTGTTCTGGCTCCCCGGGTGCTTCTTCCCTGCCTTTGTCCATTTCTTCCTCATTTGCTTCATAGGGGGCCTTGTCTAGCCTGGCGGAGACAGGTTCTCCCCTAGGGGGGTGTCTTGGCACATTGTTTGTTCCACACTCGGGGTCATGACTTGTTTGTGTGTTCGAGACCCGGCCCAGGCTTCCCAGGGCAACCCCCACTTCAGACCTCTGTTCCTTCACACCCACGAGACGTCCCAGAAATCCTATTACGGTGGCATCCAGATGCCACCGCTCAGACTGTCTCTCCTGTTCAGAAGTAACTCAAATCTCTTGGTAGCATGGTGATCCCGATTTCTGGTTCCCCGAGTCCCTGTGGTCCTCAGTTATAGTCCCTGCTGTCTGGAGGTGTGGCGGGGTATTCCCGAGGGGCACGGGCTCTTGACCAAGCTGCCCGAGAGTTCAATCCGGACCTCACCACTTGCCCCTGGATGACCTTGGGTCGGGCACCTGCTCAGAGCCTCAGTTTGCTGATCTAGGAAATCATAGCTTCCGCCTCCTGGTCTGGAGAGGATTCACTGAGCCGATTCGGGTGTGGGGCCCAGGGGAGCCTCCAGGAAGTGCTGTGAGCTGTTCGCCCCCACGGTGGGGGCTGAGGGGAAATATAAACCCTACTGCCTTGTGCTTCCTGTGCTTCTCTTACCTGTAGATTTTCAGTAGATGTTTGTAGTGGGAAATCAGCGTCTTGAGAAGGCGTGGGATGCTGGCTTTCGAGCCCGCAACACAGAAGCCGGGTGAGGTCACCTGTAGGACAGCCCCTCTGCTCCCACCCCCCGGGCCCCCTCCTCCCGGCAGCCCCGGGGGATCGGCGTCTCTCTCCCTCTCCTGCACACGGAACGAGCCCCTCTTCGTGTACTTCCTCCTCTCCTTCTGTCTGCTTGGGAAGCGCTCTCTAGATCTCTCCGTGAGCCCGGCTTCATGTCCACCACCCCCTTTATTACCAACTTCGCTGGCCCCCGGGGGGTGTCCTCTGACTGCTGACCTTGTATGCGCTCTTTTGTCCACGCAGTGCTGTGTCGGGTGGCCTTCGTTTGTTGCTTTCTGATGCTCAACTTCTAAACCGCTGGAGGCAGAAGTGCCGTTTCCTCTTCCCTGGGAGCCCCACCAAGCAGAGGAAGAGCCGGCCTCTTCTATAACTGAGGACCTCCGCACCCAGGCAGAGCTCACTGACCTGGTTCTGGTGTGAATGTATTGACATCTGCATATTAGGCGGACCCTGAGAGGCTGGTTAAATACCATGTTACTCAGCGTATTTTGTCATCAACTTTAGGCAAAACCGGGTGACAGTACCTTGTCCCACCGCTCCCCCCTTTTCCTTTCCCCGTGTTTGCAAGAGCACCTGCACCTTCTCTACACGAAGGGGTCCCTGCTCCCATTCCTTCGGCAGCTGGGCAGGAGTTCGAGGGCTTCCCTCCTGTGCGGGGGGCGGGAGCTCACCCGGGCTCCCAGGAGCAGCAGTGAACCGAACGGGCCGGGGTCCTGTGCTTGTGGAGCCCCGTTCTGGTGGGTAGACACCCCCCCCCCCCATAGACAGAGCTTGCTCTCTGGTCAGGGGAATGCAGAGAGGGGATGAGGAGAGGGTAGGCCACCGCAGTCCGCGTTTTGGGTGCCAGGGACAGCTTCTTCCATGAAGTGATACGTGAGCAGGGACTGAATGGGCTGAGGGACCAAGCCTGAAGTTATCTAGGGAAACAATATTTGGGACGGAAGGCGCAGCAAGTCCCAAGGCCCCGAGGAGAGGGGCATGCCTGTGCTGTCTTGGGAAGGTCGCAAGGAGGTACCTTCCACTGGAAGGGAGAGGCTGAGCCGGGATGGGGGGTGGGGGGGGAGGAGAGTGAAAGGGGTGGAGACACCGCGAGGGGAGACCAGACTGCCTGGGCTCTGAAACGGCCTTGGGTTTGATTCCGAGTTAGATGGGAGTCCTCTGAGCGTTTTGAGTACCAGAGGGACACAGTTTATGTGGTGTCACCTCTGATCGCTCATGAGCTTAAGGATGTTGAACAAACACAATTGTTAAGAGGAGGGAAGTTACTTGCATTGTAGCAGAAGGTCGCCTGCCTAATTGTGGGGAAGGCCCATAAGCAAAGAGGCTACATCAAGCGACTCCAAATGCCTCCTACTCCGCTCTCTCCGGCTCGTATGTAAGTGGTAAGCACTTTGGAAGAAATCTGCCCCAGGCCCAGTGTGGTTTCTTTTTGGTGAGTTTTCGGCACTGCAGAACCATCCCTTACCAACAAAACCAAAGAACGTTAAATGCTTTTTGCGGACATCCGCTTTTTTTCTTTCGGATTTCAACACAGCATCGCGTATGTGCCGTATTTTAAAAGTTAGGCACATTTTGGAAGGCACACATGCATTCACGGAATCCGTAGGAGATGTTCTGAGATGCGAACTCAAGCCCTGGGAACCGTGACACGGGCCTCCGTGAAACTCCTCAGCCGCCGAGCACGTCGTGGTGCTGAGAGTTCCCGGGGCCATCCTGTCGGTGTGGAAGTCACGAGCCAGTGAGGGAGGAGAGGGGGCCAGAAGGGCGGCTGTCGTCCTTCACCCTTGAGGTATGACAAGGGCGGTGTCGGGACGCTGCCACACCGCTGGACTCTCTGCCTTCGCTGCCCGGGCTTCTCCCCGCCCGGCAGGTGGCAGCTCGGTCCCCGGTGAAGGTGGCCATGATCCCGGCCAGCGCCAGGAGCCTGTCAGGAAGGACGATGTCGGGATGCACTCTTCAGGGAGCTGCTGCTTTTCTTAGAAGGCGTGAAAAAGGAAAGCTGTGAGTGAGGTGCAATCTCTGACGTCCGAGAAGCAGGCACTCGGCCGGGCACAGCCTGGGAGCCCGGCAGGGAGGGAGGGAGCACGCCCGTGTGCGGGCAGAGGGACGGGACTCCCTGCGACAGAGCGGCACTCGCTTCTGCATACGTGCTCCGGTTCGTATTGGTAACCGACTCGGAGGACAGCCTTAAACCGGTGTTTGTGGTGTCACTTTTGAGCATTTGAAATAACCTACCTGGTCTAAAAGGCAGCTGTCTCCGTCTCACCTGAGGGTGGGGACAGAGTCACTCAAACGCTCTTGACTTCCTGACCCTCCGCACAGGAAGCTAGCGCCCACGTCCTCAGGCCACGTTCTTCTGTCAGTCTCGTCATCCGCTCCACGGATGTGGCTGAAGCACTCAGTGGGCGCAGCTGCTGCTGCCGGGCCTGGGGCCCTCGTCTGAACAGGGGGGCTCACGGCGGCAGGGGAACAGAGACGATGACCTCACGGAGCACCACCACTGAGGGAAATGGAGCGGGCAGCCTGGTGGCCCCTGCCCGGGTGTGTGGTGACGGCCGCGTGGGGCTCTGGGCAGAGTTGTCAAGGCAGGAGGGAGATGCAGACTTGATGCACAAAGAAATATTTGTAGGAGCAGAAGAGAGGCCAGTTGATGCCGCGGTCTCCGCACGGGGGAGAGCGGTGGTCTCCGCGAAGCCCTTGCTTCTCTCCACAAACTTGAGTGCGTGGCGGGCACGGTCATGGGCGCTGGGAACCTCTCTTTCTAAGTGTCCTTTCTTCCCTTTGGCCACGATGGAAAGAGTTCGGGGCAGCGCGTGAGTGCCTTCAGACGTGGGCGATGATTCTGTCATGTTGGCTCCCAGTCCCCCAAATAGGAGAGCGCCGTGTTCCAGGATCCCCCCGTTGGCCCGGAGCTGTGTGCCGGCGGGAGTTTGCTTCCTTGCAGCCTCAGGGTCCCGTCGCGGCCCGCCTCCCGACTGTCTCTTCTCCCTGTGGTCCATCCCCTAGTTGTCGCTCTTCCTGAAGCTAATTGTTGAACCACTAAAATGGTTCGTTCGTTCGACACAACCACTACACGCAGCTGTCTGATGGAGGTTTAACCTTGCTGATTTCCGTCCATCTTCGAGGAGACAGAGAGCTGTCTCTGAGGCCTCGGTTCACAGTGGAGACCCTGGGGCCCAGGAAGGACCATCTGTGTGTTCTCCGTCTCCAGCTGGCCGCCGGGAGAGCTTCTGGGTGCTCCCTGGCCGGGCTGACCAGAGCCCACCGACGTCCTGGGCCCTTGCCTGCCCGCCTTTCTCTCTCGTATGACCCTAGGTCCTGGCGACACCTGCCGGCCTGGACTCCGTTTGTTGAGAACACAGTTAAACCTGTAGTGAGATACCAGGTGCGAATTCATGAAAAATTCGATGGCTTCATGGTTCTTGCCTTCAAGGAGTTTGCCGTCTAGCGCTCCCGAGGGCATGAATAATGAAAGCGCGTCGTGACGTGGCCCACAGGGCAGTCCGGGGAGCTGGGCTGAGTGGGAGAGGGTGTTGGTGCTTATGGCTGGAATGTGTTCTTAACGAAGAGCTCAGGCTGGTCTCGGGGTGGACGTTGTCGGTCTCCTGGGGTTTCTCGTAGAGTTCTGGCGTCATCAAGACACCAGGCTTAGCCACTTGCAGCTTGAAGTGTCCCAAAGAGCTGGAGACTGAGGTGGGGGGTCAGGCCTCCGAGGACCCTGGAACTCGTGTGCTCCTTCTGGCTGATGCTCGAGCAGCCCTCCCAGCTCTGGGGAAGGCAAGCTGGCCCTGGGTCCTGGGTTCTAGTCCCAGATGTCCACGGGCTCACTGTGTGACCTGGACCTCTGCCCTTGGGGACCCCTGCTCTGTCACTGCACAGTAACACACTCGCACGGCAGATGTGATGCATGTGCTCCCGCACGTGGGCCCTTGAGCTTGAAGAGTGGTACCCCGGCGTCAGGAGACCGTCTGCCGGGAGGCAGGGAACCTGGCGGTGGGGGGGGGGTACGTCTTCGTCATTGACTGGGTCATTTTGGGAAAACTCGAGCTGAATAATGGCCCCTCAAAGACGCCCATGTCCTGATTTCTGAAGGCTCCTGGGAATAAGCACCAGGAAGTGGCGGAGCTGGGCTTAAACCCGGATCCATTGGCATCCCGAGGCCTGACCTGGTCCTTGTCTCCGGCTGCTGGAAGGCTCAGCTGTACCTCACGTGTTTGGACTCCCTCACTTCTCCGAGGGAGAGGAGTCCCTGCGACTAACGACTGCCAAATAAGTGGCTGTCATTCTGGGTTTAGTTTTTTTTTTTTTTTTTAACTCCTTCCCATCTCTCCAGTAACACACCAGAAATCTAGGGTTTGTTCCGATGCCAGTGACAAGTCAAAGAAGGCGTGTGCAGGAGGCATGCAGGCCCCTATTTCTGCCCCCGCACTTGAGATGGGACAACGGCATGTCCCCTCGCTGAGGCCTGAGAGGAAGGCCGTAACTCTGGGGAAAATACTCAATTACTATTCTTCTTCTGCTGTATGGCCTTTCTCAAGCAATTTGATTTTCATCATTTAGGAATACATTTTTCTAGGGTGCGGCTGTGTCTTCAGAGGAAACTGCTCCTCAGAGCTTCTCCCTCTGCTTCATGCCTTAGTCCCGTACTGACTGGAAAACTGTAGGTTCTTGGCCGGAAGGCTAGTGGAAGTAGGGTGTCTCAGTATTAAACCCTCAGAAGTCATCATCAGTAAGGGATTAGCGAGCTTTGCTAATGAGTCTTGGCAGGCTCAAACGGTAGACCTTAGAGATGGTTTCTGAAGTGCCTTCTGCCGAAGGGGGTTTGAGGAAAACCTGTGGTCCTGGAAGCTCCTTGAGACCGTTTCCCTTTTACTTCTTGTTGCTTCTTCTACACAAAGCCAGAGGGAAGGCTTGCTTCAGAAGAATTTCAGAGTCCACCCCTGGGGCAGCCGCTGTGAGAGGAATTGAACTTCTGGTTAATGAGTGAAGGCCAAGTGCAGCCTGGGCCTGGGAGACGGGTCTCCGCAGAGTTCTGCGGCTGATGGCCAGGTCACTGTGGGGGACCTTTCTGGGCCCCCGCACAGCTGAGAAACCCGATGCCATTTGAAAATGTTCTTGAGGGGTGCCTGGGTGGCTTGGTCGGTTGAGCATCTGACTCTTGGTTTTGCCTCAGGTCATGTCTCAGGATCGTGAGAGGGAGCTCTTCGTCGGGCTCCTCGCTCAGCCCCTTCCCCCAGCTCCTCCCCCTCTGTGCCCACCCCCTGCTCGCTCACTCTCCTTCTCTCAAATACAGAAAAAATTTTTAAGCAAAAAATGTTCTTGAGGGCTCTAGCACATTAGCCAGTCATGCAAGTACATACATTTTAGGTGGCCACATTTGGATATGGTATCAGTGTGCCTTTTTAGAAAATACCACAGGTATGTTCCTGATAAACAGGGACATGTACGTAAGTGGATTTTAAGTAGTTTTCCAATGAAAAGGATCTTTTTACTTTTTTTTTTTTTTAATATATTCGGTTCCCCCAAAGGGGGAGCTCCGTCTGTGTTTCCTTTTTCACGCTAGCTTAAATTGCTTTAAACTTTAACATGTTCATTTCAGAACATACAGGAAACCTAACCGAAAACCTAATAAAAGAATATATTTTAAAAATATGGGATTGTTTAACATAGACTCTTGTGAAACTGAACACTAGACTATGAATGCCTTTTGGCATGTTGTGAGATCTAGATCTGTCTTTGCCAGCTGCGTAATTTCATTAAAATGGTGGCTCCATTTAACCATGTTCTGTTGCTAGAATTTGACGAGGTCGTCCTCTTTTCACCACCATAAGCCATGTTGCGGCGAGTCTGTGGCAAGCTTGCCGTGCACATCGGCCATCATTTCCTGAGAATCCATTTGTAGAGAGGAAATTGCTATAACAATGAGGATACAGATTGCATTAATTTTTTTTGGTCTTTGAGTTTGCAAAGCATTTGCCTTGTTGATTTTTAAAAGGGAGTACAAACTGAGGAATGTTGGTGTTGAAGTAACGGAGTCCTCCAGAGCTTGGATGTTTAGGTCAGATTTGGTCAGGTTGCTTCACATCTCCCAGCCTGTTTCCTCACTTATAAATGGGCGTCGTAATATCCTCAAATTGAATGTGAGCATTAAATCATGTCAGTAAAACGCTAGGCTGCATATGAACTCTCTGTGTGGAGGTTTCTCTTTGTACCTGAGCCTCCCCTCACTGGGCAGATGAGCCTGGGCCCCTGGCCAGCCTCCTCTCCAGCCCAACCTGGCTTCCCTGGCCGTTACCGCAGGCACAAGCCTGCTGCCATCTTGGTGCTCTGTGTCCGGCCTCATTCTGAAAGCCTGCCTTCAGACATTTATTTGTTCAGACAAACTAATCAGGCTGAAATTTCTCATGCTTATTTGCAGCTAGATGAAGCAATCCATTTAGTTGCTTTGGAATTACCCAGGCGTGGAAGAAATTGGTTTCTCAGCCCTGAGAAATTCTGAGGATTTTCTGAGGTACTGATGGGCACCAGGGCCAGCTTGGTGAATTCAGAAACCAAGGGGCCTGCGGTGGCCTTTATCAGCACCGGCGCGTCCACCTAGAATGTGACCTACTCATCAGCTCTCTTCACTCTGTATATATCCTAAGGTTATTCCTTCTCTCCTTTTCTGAGGAACTCTGAGCTCCTCACCGAGAAAGCCTTCCCTTCTGGTTTTCTCATCATTTGACAGAATGGAGACATTTGCTGGTTCTTTTTCTCCCTTTGCTGAATGAGAGGCCCAGAGGCCCTTCAATAGGTGCTTTGTGTTAGAACCAGTATTGGGGCTATCAGGAGAGCTTGCTCTGAATGTGGGATTCCAGAGCGCATAACACTCCCCTTTTGCCCATCTTCACGGTCCGTGAGAACATGCAGGGAGACTGAGGTACCAAGAAGACTGAGCTGTGCAGGTATGTGCAGCCAAGAAGGGGCAGATCTGGGGTTTGAATCCTTGCAGAGTATAGTTCCATTGTTGGTACTTTAAACCACTGCCCGATCCCACCTTTCAAGAGATATGTAGTTATCAGGATGTGGTTTGTACCTGTCTACCCAGTGGGATTTTTTCACTGCTTCACCATTCACATGAGTGTTACACGGGAGCATGCAAAGACACAAAGACAGGGTCCCTGTTCCCCTGTAGCAGCAACAGAGTGGCTATAAATTATTATATGAAACACCTCCCCTGTTTGATATATAGCTCTCCACCCCCCAACTCCCTGAAGAATTTTGTTCTGAATGATGAAAATGGGCGATTCTTACATACTACGCGTGTCATGTACGCCCCATGCCCACCCCAGCCGATACCTAGAGTGTGTAGATTCTTTTCTCTTTTGGGGATCCTCACATTGGTTTATCCGCTCTGGGATTCCGTAGTGCCCTGTAGGTTTGTGCAGAGGGAAACCGTCTCTAGCACACACTGTGTCGTGTTTTTCAGTCCCCCCTTTTAAAGGTCACACCCTCTTGTCACAAATGTAAAGACTCCAGCCCCCCATCCCTGCAGAGATAGTGATCCTGATTTCGGGGGTTTGGGGTTCTGTGCATGCCCCCTGCGGCTACCCCATCCTCCATGAGGATCATTCATGTGCAAGAGGGTTGTTGTGTTCCTTCTCTGTACGTCCCATCAGCAAAGGTTTGATCAAGCTTTGCTTCCCGTCCTATGTATTAAGGTTTTAAGTCTTAAACTGTGAAATTACATTCTAATACTAAATATGCTCCTTTCATCTACCCCTGCTGCTGGGAGCCTGTCCACTTTACCCAAGATGTGTCCTACTCTGGGGTGCGCCTCCTGGTTAAGAACCTCTGGTTTAGTAACCGGGGAGAAGGCAGGAGACTGATTAAAACAAACCCCAGGATTCTAAAAAATCCCAGGATTTTGGAAATCCTGGTGTGCTAAAAATAGCTGGGATGATTTTGAAGAGGGGGAAAGAGCCCTGAAACCTCAGTCACCCCTGCAGTTACCGTTCTGACCTAGCTCAGTCACTGATATTCCCGACTCCACACGGGAAACATGAAACTATGTTGCTGGTGATGATGATGATAGTGCGTGCAAACCACTCTGGGAGGCACTTTTTGTGCCCACTTAACCTCTGTAGTGACCCTCTGCTAGAGGCGTTTCACCTTCATTGTAGATCGGGGGCCTCTGGCTCTGTCCTAGCCCTCACCTCCCACAACCAGGGAGCGGGCGTTTTATTCTGAGTCTTCTGAGCCCGAAGCCCTGTCCCCCTCACCACGACTCCCTGCGTTCAGAGCCGGTGGGGAGAGGCACGCTTCCGTCCTCTGCCACCTCTGGGTCACGATGGTTCTACTCACCAGGATTGTCTTGGCTTTTGCAAACCCTTCTGGAATGAGGGTTGGATAGAGTCTCATTCACGAGGTGAGAAGCTCTTCTGTGGTCAGAGTAGCGGTTAATAGAAGTTAATACCAGCCTCCAGTTCATGTTCAGGTGGGTGATGCTTGGACCCTGATGTGAGTGCTGAGAATGAGGTCTGCGTCTAACCTGTCCTTCGGTGGCTTTGTGACTTGGGGAAGCTCCCTTCCCACCCGTCGCTGATGGGTCATGCTTCCCTTCCCTTCCCTCTTCCTTTTTTCCTCCCTTTGCTTTTTTTGGGGGGAGAGGGGAGAAAGCCTCACAACTTTACCAGTTAGAGCTGGAACGTGAGCTGGATCCCGTCGAGACACGACGGTGGGGAGGGCCTGGAGAGGAGGCCCAGACTGACCCCCAATGGCACTGTGCTCCGGACTGTGGCTTTGCGCCTGGGGTCTCTGAGAGGCCAGCGCCCACACAGGAAGCAGGTGCACTCTCACCTGAGAACTGGTTCCGGGGCCCTAAATCCTTACAGTGGGACTCAGGCTCGTGCTTGCTCTGAAGGGCAGCAGAGCAGAGTGGTTGAAAGCTTTCAGAGTGGTTATAAGACTGCTGGGCTTTGAATCCCAGCTCTGATATGAACCGTAAGACCTTGGATGGCTTCCTTCGTCTCTCTGTGCCTCAGGCTCCGCCTCTGTGAGACCAGAGGCCACAAGGAGCCCAGCCCTCGGGGTTGTCCTGAGGACCCCACGGCTGGCTACACGGAAAGCCCTCAGAGCAGTCCCTGGGACAGAGGATGGGATAGACGATACGTCATTTAATTCTCTGAATCAAATGAGAATGCCTCATAAACTGCAAAATACCATTCAAATCTTCTTAGTGACAAAAGGTGAAGAGATGCAGTGGTGTAGCCTGAGCTGTAGCTGATAATCGCATTTCGTGAAGCCCGAAGAAAATTGGCCACTGGGAATGATGGGGAGCCCACAGACACAAAAGCGCTCCCCAGAGCAGTGGTGCCCTAACTTAGCTGTGTACTAAAGTCTCTGGGGAACTCAAAATACATAGTCCTTGGCTGCTTTTTTTTTCCCCCCCAGACCCGTGGAATGAGAATTATGCAGGGAAGGGTGGACCCAGGAAGTTGTTATTTTACAAAAAGCTCTCCAGGTGCCTTCCGGTGCAGCTGGTCTGTGGGCCAGTGTTAGAGAACCTCTGGTCTGGATGGTCTGATGGAATTAGCTGGCTGTACTTAACGGGTCGAGGGAGGATTTAGTAGAGGTCTGACAGCGGGTATCTGCACTTAAATACATCTTCATTCGGTAATGTGGGAGAGGCAACTCGGGCAAGTTCGTCTGAAAGAACTCCGAGACCTCTAAAGACACCTAAAGCCTGGGGCTGAGTCTGGCTCTGTTTCTTTTCAAGGTCAGTTTTTACTGGCTGACTGGTCCCCTTGCCATGGGGTAAAGTGACAGTGGAGACTGCCAACTGGGTGAGGAGTGGGAGTGAGTGTGATTGAAAGGGCATTTGAAAGCAGGCAGTTTGGGATCCTGGTTTGTAGCAGGGACCCCGGACCCCCGTGTCTGAACGTGGGCCTGGAATGGCTCGGTGGGGTTTGTTAGACTTGGCAGCTGCAGGTGAAGGGAGAGGTGCAGGAGATTAGATGAAAAGGCCCTGGGGTGACCGGCCAGCAGGTGGGGAGCAGAGCTGAGTACGGACGCATCGGTCCAGGAGCAGGGAGCAAGCTGGGGGACAGGTGCTAAATAGAAAGAGGGGCCTGCCTACTACTGAGGAGGAAGGAGAGGATTACAAATGGAGGGCCTTTTGAAAGTTCCCGAACACTTCCTCATCCCCCCTACTCTGCACTTGCAGCTAAAAACTCTGTAAAAGACCACGAAAGTTAAGTGAGATGCTGGGATGGGCCAGGGATGCCCTGTGGACCAGTGTCTAGCAGCCGATTTGGTTATGTTGGTCCTGGCCAACAAATAGGGCTAAATAGCCTTACTCTACCGAGCTGTCATAGAGGGGGATGAGGTGGTAGCTTCGTTAATTATACGGGGCCATTGGGCGCCTGGGTGACCCAGTTGATTGGGCAACTGGCTTTGGCTCGGGTCATGATCCTGGAGACCCGGGATCGAGTCCCACGTCGGACCCCCGGCTCCATGGGGAGTCTGCTTCTCCCTCTGACCTTCTCCCCTCTCGTGCTTTCTCTCACTTTCTCTCTCTCTCTCAAATAAATAAAAATAAAATATTAAAAAAAACTATACGGTGCCATTCACACACATGGCAGCACTGTCTAGAATGTATACAGAGCATGGCCCCCGGTATTGGTGGGCGAGAGCAGCCTCCGCCCCTGGATGGAGGTGGGGGTATGTGCTATGTGGGGGTGGAGCCCCAGACCTGAAGATCTAGAAACATTTGCCATCATGTCTACTTCATGGTCTGAAACGTAGACATTGGGACCTTCCTAAATCTCTTGCAGGTCAGGGAACTGCGTTCACTCCTGGCGGTAATGATACATCTCTGCTGGTCCTCACTATGGGCTATAATGGGGCTCTGGCGGTTAGATGGCTGGCTATGCCCGGTCGCCCGAGCTCTGCTGCAATGCCGTTCCTTTTTCTTCTGTGCTGTTCTACACATAAGCAAGACTGAGTCATTAAGAGGTAACTCTGAATCCACCTGATTAAAAGAGAACCCAAAACCTAATAGAGGATTCAGATTCTGATACTATGTTGTTAGCAGTAAATGACCTACAATGCCCCACATAACAGTTGTCAGGACAAGAACCTTACCTCCGGGTAGGGACATCCTTCCAGACATTAACAGCTACCGTGTACTTGAGACCACTGGGGAGGGCTCCCCAGGTGTCTGGCACTGTGGAAGTTCCTGGGGAGACTGAAGGAGTATCATTCTCTGGCCCCTGAGAGTACTTCAGTCTTTCCAGGAACATAGTAAATGAACTTGGGCCCAAATGAACGGTCGGTTCCTAGGTTCTGTAGGAGTCGTTGACAAAGAGAGGGATTTAGACAAATTGAAGTAGTCTAATTGATCAAGACACTAAAGGATAGGTGGCTAGCTGGCTGTTGATAACGCAAATCAGAGTAATAACTTTTTTAAAGATTTTTTAATTTGAGAGTGCGGGAGAAAGCATGCATGAGTGGGGACAGGGCCAGAGGGAGAGGGAGAAGCAGACTCCCCACTGAGCAGGGAGCCCGACACACGGCTCGATCCCAGGAGCCCGGCATTATGACCTGAGCCAAAGGCAGATATTTAACTGAGTGAGCCACTCAAGGGCCCTCAGAGTAATAACTTTTATGTAGAGCATTTTACATTTAAAAATTTTCTGCAGGGATCATGAACTCCGATGCCTTCAGAGGCCAGGCAGGTAACAGAAATTGGGAAAGCAGTTGGGATGGTGGCGATTGTGGCGCCTTAAAACATGGCAATACAATATTTAGAACAGAAGTATAGTGTATTACTTCTGGTTTTCAAAGAAGGTCTTTACAAATATCCCATTTAATGTTCACAGCATCCTTAGAAGGCAGGACTATTCTCCTTTTCCAAAGATAAGAAAACATCAAATACAATGAAAGGCAGAGCTAGCTGTGGTCGGAGTCTGCAGCATAGATCTCTAGAGCGCTGCGCTCTTTCCCCCGGAGGCCTGGGCTCCTGGGGCCGAGCCATTTGAGAAGGTATCATGCTCTCCTAAATGGTCCCCCTCCCCTCCCCAGAGCTACCCCAATCATTCTCTGAGCACGGCTCTGGGGAGACGGCTCCTGGACATGTTTGTTTCTACTCTTACTCTGTTTCTTAAATGGACCCAGGAGAAAAAGGCTGGGAGACGCCAGCAGGGCTGTGCAGGAGTTGGAGAAAGCCATCAACCGAGCCAGTGTTCAGGTCCTTTTGGATCTAATAACAGGTCCCCAGTGCTGAAATCAGCTTTGCTACCACATCTGATTGGCTCATTTGAGATTTCCCAACTTTTTCACTGAAGGAAAAATAAAAAGAGAAACTGATAAGTCCAGTTGGGGTTACTTGAACCCAAAATGAAGAACCCCCATACTAGGGCTGGGATCCCCTGAAAAAGGGAAGAGATGTCAATCACAATTAATGTGAGCGGTGTCTGGCTCCTGAGACCTTCAGTTGCAGACACGGTGACAGCATGAATTACCTTCAGTTATGGTGAATTACCTTTAACGGCATTATTGCCCATGCACCCTGGTGGGAGACAGGCAGGAAGATTTGGGAATGACAGATGCCTGGGGTCTGGATCTGGGGCACAGCATCAGGCCAGGGACCGTGGACTTCCTGTGCCATCACCAAAGCTTATGTATGGTTTGGGGTCTGATTCCCACAAGTGCTTGGGGAAGGCACAGCCACCTACTTTATTTAGGTATAATTTATGTACAATAAAATGTACACTTATAGTATACAAATTGAGTCTCAATAAATGTCTACATCTCTGCAACCACCACTCCAATGAAGATGTAGACCATTTCCATCCCTCCAGAAAGATCCCTGTGCCCTCCCTAGTCCATCCCTCCACTAATTCTTGACCCAGGGCAAATGCCGATCTGCCTTTTACTATCCTAGGTTAGATTTGTCATCCCTAGGGGTTCACAGAATGTACTCTTGTATGTGCATCAGAGTTTTGTCCTCCTTATTGCTGGGTGACATCCCATTGTATGGATACACCACAATTTGTTTATCCACTTACCTGCTGTTGGACATTTGGGTCCAAACACTGGAAACATTGTTTTGGTTATTACAAATAAATAGCCAGGTTTTGGCTATTACAAATAAAGCTGCTGTGAATATTTTTATACTAGTCTTTGTGTGGATATAAATGTTTATTACTCTTAGGAAAAAGTAGCAAAGACTGGGATTGCTGGATCCTATGGCATGCAGGCAGGAATATGGCCCCCTAATTTTTGACCGCCGGTGATGCACCTGTGAATGCTGCCATATGTAGCAAAAGGGACTTTGCAGATGGAATTAAAGTGCCCGATCAACAGACTTTCAGACAGGGAGATTATCCTGGGCCACGCAGATGGAGCCAGTGTGATCTCATGGACGTATCTGGAAAAGGGCAGAAGAGGCAGTGAGAGCTCTTCTAGGAGGAGAGGTCAAAGAGTGACAGGGACCCAGGCACCACTTCTGATGTTGAATGTGGAGAAAGGAGGCGATGAGCCAGGTGACACAGACAGCTTGTCGGGGAGAGGAGAATGACCCCTGACTGGCAGCCAGCCGGGAGAGGGGCACCTCCATCCTCCAGCTCTATGTAGCTGACTGCCATCAACAACCCATGTCGAGTCAGTCTGGAAGCAGATCGTGTGCCAGACCCCGTGGATAAGCACCCGGGCTGGCTGAGACCCTGATTTTCAGCCTTATGGGACCCAAGCAGAGAAACTAGCCAAACTTACTGGACTTGGCAGAAGGGAGATAATAAATCTGTGTTGTTTTAAGCCATTAGTTGCTGTTGTAACAAACTTGTGTGGTAAGTTTGTTACAGCAGCAATGAATGGACGTGCAGACTAATGTATGTGCTAAGCACGTGCTAATGAAAAACTGCCAAAGTCTTCCCAATGGGCTGTGCGATTTTATATCCCCGTCAGAAATAGTCTGTGGGTTGCAGTTGCTCTGTATCCTTGCCAACCCTCGTTATTGTCAGGCTTTCATTTTACTATTCTGTCGGGTGTGTGGTTGTACATCATCAGGGCTTTAATTTCTATTTCGTTCATAGATTGTCTGCTGCAGTATGCGTGTTCAGATCTTCTGTGCATTTTTTACTGGGCTGCCATTGTCCTGAGTTGTGAGAGATGTGCACAGATTCTGTCTTTAAGTTCTTAGAAAACCTTGCGTTGTGTCGGTTCATAGTTTGTGGCTTTTTCATGTCATTAATGGTGTCTCTGGAAGGGCATCTTTTGTTGAGGTCAGTTTTACTTTTTTCTTTGGTTCATTCCTTCTAAGTCAGAAAAATTTTACCCGTGATTTAAACATTTGTCTCCTATTCCTTCTAAAAGTTTTCTAATGTTAGCTTTTACAAATGCCTATGATCTATTTTGAGGGAAGAGCTTAAGTTCACTTTTTTACATGAATACTGAGTTGTTTCAGTGCCATCTGTTGAAAACACTGTTCTTTACCTGTTGAATTCCTTTGGCCCCTTTGTCAAATTTGTTGACTATATGTGCGTGGGCTTATTTCTGGACTTTTTATTTTCTTCTGATAGGTCTATCCTTATGCAAAAACCACTCTGTCCTCATTACTGTAGCTTTATATTAGGTCCAGAAACCAGGTAGGATACATTCTCCAGCTTTCTATTAGGTCTTTTATATTCCCATCTAGGTTTCAGAATTTAGCACACAAACCTCCACAAAAAAAGCCTTGATGGGATTTTGATCTGGATGGCACTGAATCTATGTATCGGTGTAGGGAGAATTGAGGTAGGAATAGAAAAAGACTAAAAAAAAATTAATGGTTGAAAACTTGGGAAATTTAGTAATAACCCACATATGCAGGAGGGTCAATAAATCTGAAGGGGGATAAGCAACAAAGGAAAGCTCACATTGTAATCAATACCCCAAAACTTATATAAACAGAAACTCTTATGAACAGAAGGGAAAAGACCTATTCTGTAAACAGATTCAGAGAAAATTTCTAATCAGAAACAATACAAGCCAGAAGATAATGCAGTAATGCCTTTAAAATGCTACAAACTGTCAAATCTAGAATATTTTTAAGATTTATCAGAGAGAGAGAACCTGCAAGCACCAGTAGGAGGAACAGGGGGAGAGAGAATCCTATAAGCAGACTCCGTGCTGAACACGGGGCCCAACCTGGGACTTGATCTCGTGACCCTGAGATCATGAGTTGTGCCGAAACCAAGAGTCAGATGCTTAACCAACTGTGCCACCCAGGCGCCCCACTATCCAGAATTCTATCTCCAGTGGAAACATCTTCCCCAATGACGATAAAACAGATGATCAAACAAAAAGTTAAAGGAAAGTCTTCATATGGGAGGAAAATGACATCAAATGAAAACTTGGATTCATACAAAGGAATGAAGAGCCTTGGAAGTGGTAAATGTGTGTTAAATATAAAAGACCTGGAAAAGATCTGGAAAAGTCCATAAAATGGATGTAGCTCATATGGCAAGGGTAGAGATAAAGTGGAATACTAAAGAATACTCAGTTGTGCCATAAAGGAGGGGGGGGGCAGAAAAAGAAGGAAAAGGAACAATTGTTATATAGAAAAATAGAAAATCTCAAGAAGGTAGACTTGAAAGCCAAAACCTGAATGGGCCACGCACTTCAGTTAAGGGACAGCAGTACTGGGCGCGCGTGTGAGGCTGAGAGCCAGGCAGGGTGGCGAGAGGCACAGCCCACGGCAGCCTGGTCACACCTGAACTCCCGCACAGCTTTACAGCATAGAGAAGACTGCACTGCAGCCTCAGCTCCTGTGCTATAGGATAACTTTGTTACAGGCGGGGACGGTAACACTGACTGTTCTTTTTTTTTTTTTTTTAAGATTTTTATTTATTTATTTGGCAGAGAGAGGGAATACAAGCAGGGGCAGTGGGAGAGGGAGAAGCAGGCTCCCCGCTGAGCAGGGAGCCCCACGTGGGGCTCCATCCCAGGACCCCTGGGATCATGACCCAAGCCAAAGGCAGACTCTCAAGGACTGAGCCACCCAGGCGCCCCCGACTGAGTGTTCTGTTACCTAGAGGTACATTGTCCTTTAAGTTCACTTGCAGTAACTTGTACACAGAAGCAAAGCGCGAAGGAGAAAGAAGAAAACGGTTCACACAAAGATACACATATAACAGGCAAATAGAAAATAACGCAAATGGCTACAGTCCCCGTGTCATTTCTGAAATTGGTCCTGTGACTGCAGTTGCCCTATTCTCAGCCACAGTCTCAGGTGGTTGAGATTTTTTATTTATTTTTTTTAATCTGGTGGAGCGACCTTAACCTACCTTCCTGAAGGTCTGAGTCCTCATTTTCCTGCCTGGTTTGGATTACTGGAGTTTCCTATTAGCCTTCATTAGAGAGCATGGAGTATAAAGAGGTGCCCCAGAAAACCATCTGGTTTCCACACTGCTTCCTTGGCCTCCGTTGTGTAAAAGCAACCCAGTTTTCCCCCTGACTACCCAGAATCAGTTCCTAAGGCCAAGAGATTAACACCCGCCCTCATTGTTCTGCTTGTTGGTCCAGTGGCACAAAGAAACTAAACCGTCCAGGTGGTCATCTCGTGTTCAGATTCCGTGAAACCATGGTTGTGTATCCTGGGGTGGGGGGACCTTGGGGACTAAGGCCTCCAAACCAGCAGACTCCACTTGCTGAGATAGGAATCAGGCACTTTGTGAATTGGTTATTAGATGTAATGGTAAGAGGAGCCTCCTCCACTTACACTCCTTAAATCCCGGACCCTTGCATCCTGTTCTGATTCAGAGCACCTGCTGCCTCCTATGAAACAGAATGCCATCTTCCTGGTGCCACCATAGGGCCTTGAGGAAGCCATCCCTCCTTTTAGTTGGCTGGCCGTCTCCAGGCGGCGAGTGCTGACTGCCCTTCTTAACCCTGGACCCACACCGGGTTTCCCGGGGTTTCTTTCTTTCTGTTACTGCGGGCTTGTTGGTGCTCACGTTTGCTTATGTCGCCTGCTTCCTTCCACGACTGGCTGTGCAGCCTTGGGTAAATCCTTCCCTCTCTCTGGATCTTTGAATCTCCACCTGAAGAGTGGGAGGTCTAGACAGGTTCATCCTTTTCTTTTCATGCCTTTCCCTTCTCCTGACTTGTTCTCTGGTGACCTTGCAGGGTCGCTGAGAGATCTGTAGGGACAGTGTGGGTGCAAGTGAGTAGTTAGCAGGAGGAGTGATGCGCACAGGAGGGTTAGAGCACAGTGCCTTCTCATCGTCGGCATCTGTGTCCAGACCTTGACTTCCGCTCCGTCCGGAGCTGCCCTCCACTCGCCTGTGGTCCTATCTCTATGCCAGGACCCTGGGGTCAGTGCTTCCATCTGTGGATGCGGACTGGGACCTGTTGGTGGGGATGAGGAAGGGGTTACCTCGTGGGGGAGGTCACGGCAAGAACGGGGAGGCGTCTGACGCTTCCAGTCTACTTCTTGCTGCCTCCCTGTCCTCGGCCCCCGGCCCAGAGGCGCATGGCGTGCGTGCGTGCTGTCTCTCGCTCGCCTTTCCAAACAGGTGCATGTGCTCTGGAGTCGGCCACACTTAATGAGGAGACAGCCGCTCGAGGCTCTTCTTCTTGCCCGCTCCCTGGCCGGATGCTGCACTTGGCAGGGGCAACAGGCCGACGAGGAAACACACTATGCTTTCCTGGGTTGTTTTTGAGCCAAAGACCTAAAAATATTCCCCTCTATAATTGGGTATCCAATCAGCCATGCAAATAAGCACTGTGCCTGAGCCTATAGGAAACGAGGCAGGAGGCCTGAAACTCGAATCATGCCAGCTTTGCCTTGCCTTGTTTTTCAAAATGTGCTTGGGATCTGAGCCTGAGGGCCTCGCGCGGAGGGCTGGGCGCGTCTCCACGGAGGCAGGCAGTGGGCACTGACTTTAGGTCCCCCGGGTGGGCCGAGGGCGCAGGGGGGTCAGGTTTGGTGTCTCAGGGTGTTTCGGAAGGGGTGTTACTGAGTACAGTTGGGACGATTTGGCTTCACCTTGAACGCTATTCCAGTCTCTGGGCCTTTCTTCTGTGCAATGCCCCCCTCCCTCCCCGCTCCCCTCTCTGCACAGCTGGACCACCCCATCCTCCTTTCTGCTGTCAGGACCAGCTCTGCGTTGCCTCCCGGCGGCGCTCTGTCTGTCACAGAAGCAGCCTCTGCCCGTCCTTGTGCACAGTGCTCCTGCGTGCAGAGCTCACTTGGTGCAATGTTGTCCCCCCCCCCCCCGCCCCATTCTCCCCGGGGCTCTCCGGTCTCAGTGGGGCGGGGTGGTGAGGGGGAGGCAGGGAGAGCTAGGTCGGAGTTTGGGCTCCGAGCACAGGCTTTGGAGCAGCATGCCGCCTGTGACCTTGGCTAAGCTGCTTTGCCCTTCTGGGCCTCAGTTTCCTCACATGGAAAACACTGAGAGGAGTATTTCCAGTTTCAGAGTGAAGGCTACTGAGCTGATAACTGATCACTGATCACTGTCCAGCTCAGTAAATGCCGGGGGGCGGGGGGGGGGGTGGTAGAATTTCCTGGTGGAGGGAAGGAAGTGCGGGGAGTAGGCGGCTCGGCGCGAGGATGCAGTCGGTCGTGGCTTCTCCGTGAGGACTGTAGATGGTTGGCTAACTGCACTCACTCGTCCATGCCGGCCCCATCTGCTGGCTGGTGTGTCCTCCACGAGGGGGCACAGCAGGGGAGAGGGAGTCCCCCCACGGGAGCACCTGTGCGCCGGGAGAGGCAGGCTGGCGCGTCTGCACGCAGCTGGGGACTGCGTGACCTGTAGATGGTACAGAAGCTCTGTAAGGAGAGCGCCATCTGTCCTTCTCACCTTTGCCCCAGCGCCCAGGGCAGGCCCAGGGGCAGAGAAGGTGCTAGGTCCGTGTCGGGGGAGGGGAATGGCCCCAGGCTCTAAGCCCCAGCTCTGTTTGGCAGCACCTCTGCCCTGGGTAACCCTGACCAGCTCCCGTGCCCTCCCCCCGCCCCCATGCAGGAGGGGTTGGGCCTTGTGCCTCCCCGGCTGCGTCTCGGCTCTCCACTTGGTGTCTGACCTCAGCTGTGCTTTTGGAGAACTCGGTGGAGAGGCCAGAGCATGAAAGGTGCCACGGGCTGACTGGCAGCGAGGGCGCCAGGTCCTGGCCGTGCCGCAGGCAGCCTGTGGCTGTCCTCAGATGGCCGGGCCGGCAGGAGCGCTCAGCTCGTGGACAGCCTTGATTTGTGCTGACGCTGAAGGACTTCCCTGGCAGCCAGATTTGCTGCTGTTGCTACCGCATAGTCAGAGTCAAGAGCGAGTTCTGGCCACGAGAGCCACGCCTCGCCGTCTCGCTGCTGGTCAGAAGCCTTTGCGTCCGGCTGGCCAGAGGAGAAACTTCTGAGTAGAGCATTCAAGGCCCTTGAGATGCCTCGGCTCCTTTGGCGTTTGTCGTGGCCCTTTTGCTCACCCCCAGGCCCCCCAAACCGTGCTGCAGTCCCCTCAGGTATTTGCTGGTCCCCGGACATACTCAGAACTCTGAATTTTCACTGCACCTGTCTCCCCACCAGGCACACCTTTGCTCTATGGCCTTTCACCCTTCCCTCAGGTGCCTCCCCCATAATGAGCCTCCTTCCCTTGATCAGAAGGAATTCTTTCCTCCTGCATATAACACAGAGCACCTAAAGCGTACCTGGGCCCGTCTAGCACCTTTCATGTCCATAAGGTGGGGGCTGTAGTGGTTCAAGTGTTGACTGGGATTTGAATTCAGGCTCTGCCAGGCCCAAGCCATGTGACCTTGGGGAAGTCATTCAACTTCTTGGGCCATAATATCATTACAGGTGAGCTGGGGGAGCAACTCTGAGGCGACAGGGGTCTGTGACAATGTTTTTACAGCTCTTCGCAGTGGCCGCCAATAGGCCCTCACAAAGTAGCTGCCACCACGCCCCCCCCCCCCCCGTGCAGGCTCAAGTCTGTTTCACTGGCCAAGGCCACCTCCTTCCGTGCGGAAGCCGCACGTGGAGTATGAGTGTGACGGCAGGTCCAGTCAGGACGCATGAACCCTCCTCTCAGGCTCTAATTTCCGCCCCTCACCCCAGGCCCCTTGCACGGGGCTGTTTGGGGACCCAGTCTTAATGGAAAGCGGGCAAATTGGATTTTGAATTTGCCCACACTTTCTCTCTCCTGGCCCTCAGAAAATTAAGTCAGAATTGGAATTAGGTGTGGGAAGGTCTCCATTCCCTCCCTCATTTGTTTCTCAGCGAAGATCATAGTTTCAGGTTATTCCTTGGAATGGATTAATTTGGCAAACCTCTGTGAAGCGTTGGTGACGCGCCTGGACTGTGAGGTGCTGGAAATGATAACCGGCGTTCCTAGATGAGGGTGCATCTTCCAAGTACCTTCAGTGGGGCCGACCGGTGTGGCTCCCACAGTGGTTGATGTGGCTGAGGGGCCATTGTTACCTTAACCGTCCTCCTTTCACAGTGGATTCAGAGCTCAAGCCTGAGTCTTCTGGCTCCAAGTCCGTATCCTTTCCCTGCTCCATGGAACCTCCTTGTTCATTGGAGGAGCCTTCTACAGAGCTTACCTGGCCCACCAGTCCGAATGGAAGGCTTCCTTGTGATCTCTCTCTCTCTCTCTTAAAGATGTGTTTATTTATTTTAGAGAGAGCATGAGCAGAAGGGGCAAAGGGAGAGAGAGAGAGAATCTCAAGCAGACTCCTCACTGAGCGCAGAGCCTGACGCGGGCCTTGATCTCATGACCCTGAGATCACAACTTGAGCTGAAACCAAGAGTCAGATGCTCGACCAACTGAGCTACCCAGATGCCCTGATCCATCACTCTCTTAAGTGTGATGAACGCTGGGCAGGTGCAGAGGAAGGGGGAAGTGGTCCCTCTCTGCCAGAAATTGATAGACTCTCCACAGTGCCTAGGACACATATACCTCTATTGAACAAAGTTATTGAGTGCCTGCTTTATGCCCGGCATTGTGCTAAGAGTTGGTAATATGGGGACAAATTGGACAGAAAAATATCCTAGGCTTCTAACTGTGCAAACAGGCAGTTTAACAAGGGAAAGAGATAAATAATCAAAATAGCTAGATTGTTATAAGTGCTATGAAGAAACTTTATGAAAAATTAAATAGCAGTACAGGTGGAACACAATAAAATGAGAACACACCAAGATAAATTGTAGGTCTGTCATGTATCCATCCTGGAAAGGTCCTGGTGCTGCCTCCCGCTCTTTAAAGCAGAGAAATCCAGCATGAGAGGGTGGGGCGGGCTTCCAGGGAGCAGGCTTCCCATGGCCAGTGGATACAGAGGGTTCTGGGAAAGGGGAGTGCCTTCTTTTTTTTTGAAAAAGATATTGAAATCTTTAATTTCTACCACTTGAACCCGGTTCTGGTCCCTCTTTTAAAGCAGAGGAAAGCACAAAGGAACAATATTTGTACTTTGATGGTGTGGGAACGTGTCTTCCAACTGCGAACTCCCCCCGAGCATTTGTGATCATACATTGGTATAAGAACTTGGTTTGCATCCTACATTTTGGGGATAAGCAGATATACGTGGACTTGTGCAACAGAAAGGACTATATTCAGGGTGTCTTCTAAAAGATTCCACTGCTGTGGGAATTTTGACATCAGCTGGGGACTGCGGGCAGCAGAGAAGGGGAGAGACAGGGGCAGGTTCTAAGGCCTCGAGGAAGAAGGAAGGAATGTTCCATCCCACAAGGGCCAGCCATGACTCTGCCCTGGGAGCACAGGCCCCAGGCACCAAGAAAGGATCAAGAAGGGCGCTTTCTAAATGAGGACAAGAATATACAGCGTGCACACAGAATCTCAGCCTCTAGTTTGAAACTCCATTTCCTCTTCTGTCCTGAGCCCTCCCCTTGCCCCAATAAGTAACAGCTTAGAGGATACACTTTTATTATAAATGAGTACAATCTTGCCTTAAACACTGTGAGAAGAGCCCCATTTGGCAGATGAAGGAAGAGAACGGAATACACCCCAGTTGGGAATTCACACAGGTCACTGTGTTTGGGGCTAGGGTGCGGCTCCCTGAACTTTCCTCACGGTTCCTACTCGAGGCTGAATGTTGGCAGCCCCGTGTTTTGACGGACGTGTCTCCATTCTGTCTTTTCAAAATCTCTGCCTCAGGACTGAGCCAGAGAGCGCTCCAAAGGGATCAAGGTGTGTCCAGACCCAGCCTGGCCCCTTTCTCCAGCTCTGCTGTAGGGAGGGGTGGGAAGGGCTGCAGTGAGACAGAAAAGGGGAGTGTGTGCCCCCTGGGAGTTGCCTCGGGGGAGGAGCTAGGGAGAATGAACCAAGGTAATAGCACAGTTAAATATGCTTCTGTGAGGAGACTCAAGGATTGGACTCAGCAAAGGTTTTTAAGATCGGGTATAGGCAGCAATGACCGTAAAAGGGAAAAACAGATACAGTAGGACTTTATGACAAAATGACGAGCTTGTGCTCATCGAAAGCTTGCTGTAAAGAAAATGCCTAAGCAGGCTGCCAATTGGGAGAAAGTATAGTGCAAAACGTAGCTGACGGACTTGTTCTCAGGACGCAGAATGCCTTCAGGCACCTGAATGATAATAAACAATCTCAATTTAGAAAATGGGCAGAAGATGTGACATACTTTCAATGAAAATGGTCAAGGGCCCATGAAGAGTTTCAATGTTATTGACATCCGACAAACGTGAGTTAAACCCAGAGTGGCCTGCCACTGCACACCCATCAGGGTAACTAAAACGAAAACAGGTGACAGTGTCGAGTGTGGGTGAGGCCGTGAAACAGCCAGGCGCTCTCACACGTGGTCGGCGGGGCTGTGCGACGGCACGAACGCTTTGGAAAAGCTCAGAGGGTTCTTGATGATGCCTGTTAATACAGTGGTTTTATTCCTGGATACGAACCCAAGAGAAAGGAACACCTGTATACAAATGATTATAGCAGCTGTCTCCATAATAGAGAAAATCCTGGCAACCCGAGAGGGGTCCATCGATAAGAGAACGGAGAAGAGACTGGAATGTTCTTAGCGCAGAATACTACTGCACAGTAAAAAGGCATGAACTTCGGTACAGGTAGCATCGTTATGCTGAGCGAAGTCTTCCATAAAAGAGCAGACACTGTACGGTCCCCTTACACAAGTCCTCGGACAGGCAGAACTCATCTGTGATGAGAGCAAAATCGTGGGTGCTGCCAGAGAAGGTGGGGTGGGTTCTGGGGAGAAGAGGCTCAGGACTTTTTGGGGTGACAGTAATGTTCTGTATTACGATGGGGGGCGGGAGGGGCATACATTTGTCCAGCCTCACAAACAACGCCCTTGCAAGTCATGCATTTCTCCGTGTATGCATTTCACTTTAAAAACCCGGTAGATATCCAATTCCAGAAAATAGTATGGTGCTCAAGGGCTTAGGGAAAAAGTATACAGAGGTCTGCATTGTGTTTTGAAGTACATCGGAAAATAAGGTGCACTGATGTGTGCCTCGAGGGGCAGCTAGCCAAAGCACATCTAGCAAAATCTTCATTGTGGAATTTAGGTGGTGGGTGTATCTGCAGTCACTGGAACATTCTTTCAGCTCTTCTGTGTGTTTGAAAAAGTTTTTAATGTTAGGACAAATATACTCAAGTGGAGGATGCAAGTTACAGTAGTATGAGTGAAAAATAATGATGATTTATTGCCCTTGTTACACAGGGCTATTTTGCTTATCTTCTTCAAAATTCCATTAAAACCCACCGCAGGAGCCTCTGCAATGTAGCTAATTTATCAAATTCACAAGAGTCCCTTCCATCCTCCCGGACCCATTTGTATCACCTGGATACCTTTGAGCTAATTTGCTCACCACAGTTATGATTTTCTCCCCACCACGAATGTGATCATCGCAAAGGTGTGTTTCTCTGAGTGCTTGGAGCAGCTTTGGAAGGGTTGTTTTTACTATCTGTTCTTTTGGAGAGCAGCAACAACAACAACAAAAACCCAACAAGTAGGAGATTGGGACCTACCCGTGGGGAAAGACTCAGAGTTCGCCAAATGATCTGAAATTGACTCAGTGACCAAAACAAAGTTGTAGCTTTTGAGTAAAGATTTAAAGAAAGGATGGACTAGAATGTCTTTTTCCCCTCTGATGACTGTCCCCCCACCTCCTGTGCAATGGCAGCTGTTTTGTACAAGAGTTGTAGTAGCTGTTCATTTTGACTTTCGGGCCATGAGACAAAATTGCCAGAGACGTTGTTCAAGTTAGCAGTCTCAGGCAAGCCTCTCTGGGGGGAGGGAAGTTTCTAAACCGCCGTAGATAATCATAGAGTGAACTGAGGACAGAGATTAGATCAACACTCCTTTCTTCTTTGTTTTCCTGGAATGAAGTCAGCAACATTGTTCTCATTTTTATTTGCAATGAACCTGATTTTTGGACTGATCTAAGTCATAATCGCAGGAAAGGCAACCCAGAAGAAAGAAGATTCAGGACGTTGGCTGGTTATTTCTTGCTCGATAAAAGAAAACAGCAGAAAGTGATCCTATGCAACTTCTGGGTGGCCAAGTTTGCTCTGCCTTCCTCCCCGGGCCCCTTTGCCTCCTGCCGGGCTGAGATTGCCCCACCCAGGTGGTTTTTCGGGGGGGGGGGGGACTTTTACGATCCCTCTCCCCTCTCCCTGCCAGCCCAAGCCACCTGTAATGACCAGCCACAAGGTGTGTTCTCCAGGTGTTTGCCCTCCGTCCTGCGGCACTTCCAGTGGGAAGGACTCCGGGGAAGGCCCCCCGCTGTATCCTGCAAGCCCTCGAGTGGTACTCCAGCTCCTTTGATGAGACAGCACAGCCCTCAATCCTAGACCTGAGGCCTTGATGGGAGCAGTCACTGGAAATAGAATTCCTGCAAGGGACAGTGAGTTCCCCAGGTGACAAGCCCGAGGCTGGATTTGTCTCGTGCCCGTGGGTTTGCGTGGGGCACACTAGAGGTGGACACTCTGCGGGTCCGCCGAGAAACTCTAAGAAACCCGGAGCATTTAGGTGACAGCGGAAAATCCTGTCGACGGGACAGGGGAACAAGGCAGCTGATGAATTGCTTTGTGTTTATAAAGGAACAGAGAGGGAAGGGGTGGCAAGGGGGTGTCAGTCTGCAAACACACGTCCCGGGGGCTCCTGTGTTTCTTGCATTGTTTGCAGCCTGAGATACGGAGAGCTCCACTGGTCTTGGAGTCCCAGGCAGTCGACAGAACCCAGGACGGGGGGCGGTAGTGAGTACAGAGCATGAAGGGGCAAAGACCACGTTTCCTTCATGTCTGGGTCTGCAGGACCTGTGTTGAGAGCGTGCCCTGGAAGGAGTCCGGAAGGGCGGTAAACACCACTGGCCCGGCCACTGGTACTGATGCTGGTGAGACAGACCTCGAGGGCTGCCCTCCCCGTAGTTAGCAGGGCCACCCAGTGATGAATGAGTCCGTGGCCAGGTCCCTGCTGTGTGTCTAGCCCTTGCCGCAAAGCCCTTTGTTTTATTTTCCTTATTGCTCTTTAGCCATATCTATCCATCTATCATATAATGTATTATTTGCCCCAGGGTACATGTCTGTGAATCATCAGGCTTACACATTTCACAGCACTTAACCATAGCACATCCCCTCCCCAATGTCCAAAACCCAGCCACCCTATTCCTACCCTCCCACCCCCCAGCCACCCTCAGTTTGTTTCCTGAGTTTAGGAGTCTCTTATGGTTTGTCTTCTAGCCGTATTCTTGAGCTAACGAGGGCTACGGTGGTGCTACGAAGGTTTGCTTCTTTGGGATTTTGGGAGTGTTCTCTGCCTCTCTCCTGTTCTCTGTCTTAATCAGGTTTGTGCCCGGTTTTCTAGAATTGTCAGCTTCAGGAGGGCGGGGCACATTGGTTCATTGACTTGTTCGTTAACTGCTAAGTGCCTTGTTGGGTTCAGTGTAGACAAAAGGAAGTGGCGAAACCTATAGATAAGGCAACCGCCACCCCCATTTCTCTTTGACCTTCAAATCTGGTGATGAGTTTGCGACAAATTAAGATAAGTCACGTGGTGGGGGCAGCTGGTTCCCCAGTGATGTGTTGTTGGGGGAGGGGGCTAGTTGTGTGCGTGGAGGTTCGGGATACCTGAGGCAGAGAGAATGTGGGGTCCCCTGGAGTCACCTGCCGCGGCCCCTGCCTTCAGAGCAGGTGGGGGAGCCAAGCGAACGGATGGGGAGTGGAGGGGAAGGAAGTTTTGTATCTCGTCTGGCTGCTCTGCGTTTTTCTAGGTTACCTTAGCAGTTGGAGACTGGCCAAGCAGATACACAGAGTTGGTGGAATTCTAGAGCAGAGGAGTCTGGAGCCCACCATACCTCATTCAAAGTGGGGCTCGTCAGAGATGTCTCCAAGTCTGGATGCTCCCTGCTTGGTGGGGGTGGGCCCCGTGCCTGCACCCCCGTGGTCGGAGGGGTGCAGAGCAGGTGGTGGCTGACGGCCGAGTTCTAGAAAGGCCTGCTCCAAAGTCATTTCCTGCTGCCTGTGGTCTTAAAGTAGCTTAGAACCCTGATTGTGGCCCAAGTATTTAGGGACGACGTGGTCACAGAGTAAGGTCCTGACTGATTCTGACAATCAGATGGAGGGGAGAAGAGGGGCAGGTGTGGCAACTGATAGAGGCAATCTGCCTGGAAGGTGGAGAAAAAGATAAGAGGGAAAAGGCTGAGGGGTGAACCGGAGTCAGTCGCTGGAAAGGAGGCTCTTGGGAAAAGTGCTCAAGGAGGGAGGGCCTGTAATCTGACCCATGGCCCCGAGCCAATTAGTCTAATTTTTCCCCCCCAAACATGGATGAAGTGACAGTCAAGTGTTCTCACGCAGGGGAAAGTTTCGCCATAGCTACTGTCTGGGTTGAGGACATTGGATAAGTCATTCTCTGTGAGCCTCAGTTTACCCGTGTGTATTTCACTGGTTGAGGAGTCTCATATCACACGTGACACCGTTTGATGTTTGCAATCGCTGCTTCACCTGTGCCGGTGCCTCAGCCCCAGCCTCTGCCGTGTCTTCACAGCGTCCTGGGCGGACTCGACCTTGGCAGTCCCTTTCAGTTCTTACCCTGGAATGTTTTAACCTGATCTAGGGCTCCCCCACCCCACGACTGCCGTCCCCACCAGCCCCCCTCCCTCCCCTGCCCCACAGCAGCTCCAAGTGCTCCAATTTGGAGGACTGGGAGGAGGGAGAACCATAAAAGGGCAAATACCTTTTCCCCTAGCTGGGCGCAATGGAGGGTTGCTAAAAGACCCTCCTCCGACAGATGTCCAGGTCCCCAAAATGCCACAGGTATGGCATTGGTCTGCAGAGGGCCTGCCCACACTTCCCCACCTCACAGGCCCTGCACTGGGACATGGGGCTCCGGCTCAGCCTCTCTCGTCCCTACTGCGCAGCCTCTGTCGCTATGGTGACTGACCTCTGCTGGGGACCAGTCCCCTTGGGTGAGCTCCCAGAGATGACTCAGGCCTAGCAAGTACCCTGTGGGGTCTGCTTGGCTCATGGGAAGCTCACAGGTCCTTGCCAGGCCAGTAGGTAGCAGGATGTCTCTCCCGCCACTTAGCTTCTCCCTGTTCAGGGAAGGGGAGCAGCAGCTCGGGACTGTGGGGGATAAGATGCTGGCTTTTCCTTCTGGTAGGCAAGACCATCTCTGATTCTCCTGAGTCCTTATCACTTGGGATTTAGGAAGGGGAGGCCTCCCCAACACTGCAGTCTCTGCCAAGCTGACAGCCTGATGACCGTCCCCTCCCCAAACCTCCTCAGCCTATACCCGTGGGGATGGCAGGTGGGTGATGACAGAGGGCCGGCTTAGGGAGCCCTGGACAGGGAGCATCTTGCCCTATTTGTTGGTTACTTAGGAAATGAGGTACTTTGTGCTCCTTTCCATCAGGGAGCCCTGTCCTTTAACACCTGGGTATAAGAAACCTCTCACCCAGCTTTAAAACAAAAAATGGAAAGTGAATAATTTTATCCTTACCTCCACTTCCTGTTATGCCTCACCTGCACCTGTGCATAAGAGTGGAAGGCAGAACCTGTGCCCTTTCTCCAGGACTGTCTTCTGGTGGCTCCGGTGTTCGCTCTGTGATGGTGTTGTCAAGTCTGAGGATCGTTTCCTGCCGAAGGATGGATGTTGAGTCTTAGCTAAGGCTGCTGTCATCTCCCCAGCCCCCAAACCTTCGAAAGTCGACACACTCTGTCCTGGGTGTGCTCTATGCCTGACATCCGCGCTGACAGACCAAATTATAGTACTCCCTAACCCGACTCCAGAGGATGAATGCCACGGCCCTGAAAGTATTCTGCAGGAACTATTATTTTAACTAATTTTCACAGTGGCTATGGCTTTTTTATAGTCTCATAGGAACTTGGGTTCAATACAGAGTAAAAAACCGAAAGCTTCTTTGGGAATAATGGGGCATCAAGTCCTTCAAGGTCTTTCAGAAAGTAATCCCTAAGTAGCGGTCTCTTTTGTGCTTGCGATTGTGCATTGTAGTGTGTACCCCTAAGGAAAGCTGAGCACCGTAGGGGATGGCGCACGTGTGAGCTTCAGAAAGCCTCAGCGATCACTGTAATTGTAGTGCCCGTATGTTTTCACAGGAAGCAGCAAGGAAGGATGACCAGAACCCGTGTTTAAAAAAAAAAAAAGCATGCATAAAGATGTGTGCTAGCATCCCACACCTGTCTTGGCTCCTAAGCAGAACTGTTCACACTGTCGTCTCAGAAGACAGATCCGAGCTAGATCACCGCTAGTGTCCTCCATCCCTCTCTCTGGCAGAGAAGTGAAAGCCAAGAGCATCCTCTCTCATGGGGAGTAAGGGTCCACAGCAAGGGTCCCCAGACTTTCTCTGTCTCAAGAGCCAGACGGTAAACAGTGGAGGAAACAGTGGAGGCTACATGGGCCAAGCCCGGGCAGCCACAGATAGTTCGCGACCCCATGAGCCTGCCATGCCGCAGTGAAAGTATGTTGACGCGATATCTGGCGGCCGGCGGGATTGGTCTCTGGGCTAGGATCTGCCCACCCCTTGTCTAGGGAGAAGTACAGTTGTGAGTTGTCACTGAGAGTCTCGTGTCACCCAAGAAGGTGGCACTACTTGCCCAGTCGCTTTTATGAGGATACAGGTGTCCTTTGGGGATCGCTGGCTCGGCCGGACAGTCAGACTGGTCTCCGGGCTCCTCCGATCTGCGGACATGGATGCAGACTCCTGAGAACAGACCTTATTTCCTTCCTTCACTTCACATGCAGCTGATGCTCAGCAACTGGCTATCGAGCTTAGGACAGAATGGGGAATGCAAGAACCCTTGACAATTTAACAGAAGTCACGGTTACGGTCAGGAGTTAGCAGGTGGCATTTCTGGGGTGATTTTCTGGGGAATTCTAACCAGTTGTGAATTTCCACCAGTGGCTGCCCTCCTCCAGCCCCACGTGTGACCTCCCACATAGGTCTTGCGTGCTCACACGCATGCACACGTCTTCTCTTCCGTGCTCACGTGCGTCGCCTTTACTCCTTTCCTTGGTCTTGCCCTGGCACGTAATGCTGCCACCACCCCTGTGTGGACACGGGCACACGAGCACCTCCCCTGCTCGTGCACACCGGGAGGGGGCAAGTGCTGGGAAGCGTGCCAGCGTGAAGCCCGGGTACACAGCAGCGGTGGTCCTCGGTACGCCCCCTGTGCGTCCCAGACAGTCCCGAGGCAGGATATGTACTTCAACACACGCGCCCTGTTGACTGACAGCACCGTGGCACCCGGTGCTGCTGTTTGTAGAGACAGACTCACGGCACGCGGAGTCTCGTGCCAGACCTCAGCTGGTTACTGAGGACAGAGTGAGTCCTGGGTCCCGCAGCACCTGCACTTGTAGCTGACCCCTGAGATAGCTATTCCGAGAAGTCAGTCATAGGGAGGCTCGTTTAGAAAGATAGAAGCACATCTTAAAGGTTATGTGCACCTAGAATATATAACCAGACATTTACCTGTCAATCTTTTGGAGTAGGGCAAAGGCTTTTTTTTTTTTTTTTTTTTTGAGTATTAGGCATGTACTGGTAAGAGTGTCCATCGTCTTTCTTGCATAAACTGTGCCTATAGTGTGCCTACAACTTCTAGTCACATTTTATTTAAAAATAGAATAAGAACTTAGATCTCCGGGAAGAAAGCTGAGAGCAATTCTAAAGGCTTACGGTTTTTCCCTTATCTTGTCTGTCATACCGCTCATGTCGGATTCAGCGACAGAACCTTCAGCAGTGTTCTTATACAGCACTTCCGAAGGGTGTAGCCTGGTGTTTTTTTTTTTGTTTTTTTTTTTATGGAAGCAACAACTCTTTTTTACACTCCCGTCTTGTCACTCCAAGCAGTCTTCACTTCAGTTGGGTAGTGCATCTACTACAAACTTGGGAGCAAACATAAACAATTCTTGGTAAGCACGCAACTCAACTCTCGGGAGCATAAAACAGGGGAGCCGTCTAGAAACTGACCTAGGAGCCAAGTGAGTTCAGTGTGACATGGCCTTTGTCCTTGTCTCACCCAGGAGAACAAACAGCGTCAGTTCGTTGGATGTGTTGGTTAAGAGGAAATCAATCAGGAGAGCTTCTAGTGTAGTCCTGAAAAGTCAAGACCTGCGCTGCTAGCCTTCATTCCCAGTATCTTAATGGCAACCGTGTGTCGTGTGCTTAGGCATCACGCGTGGTCTCATTTATTCCTTTGACAATGCATTTGCTGACCCAGAAGCCAGGGCTCGGGAGGGGTGAGGGGCTTGTGCCAGGTGAGAGAGCTGGACCCTTCGGGAACTTTCCACCCCTTGTCTGATTCCACAAATTCACTGTGATGCCCAGTGGAGGACTGGCAGCCAGACGTCATCCAGGTAGATTTTGTGTTCCTCGTCCTGGCTTATGGATGGGTCTGGCTGTTTAAAAGTCCATAGCAAACTAGCGGGAGTTCGGGCCCTCCAGAGCTGATCTTTCAGACCCCTTTATCTTCCCTTGCCTTTAGAAGGGGACTTGTCTTGCTTCCTATCTTTGTGTCTCTCTCTTTGGACTCTCCCGTGTCTGGGCTGTTTAAGAAAAAAAAAAAAAAATAGAAGACTGGATGTTACAGTTGGACTCTTTGTTCTGGATTTGGATTTTTTTTTTTTAAGTTTGGCATTTGCGCAGGATCACAAGTTGTAGAAAGTAGTAATTTCCAGACGTTTGAGGTCTGATTCACCAGCATTACTGTAATTAAAGGAAAACCTGTAGTTGCTCCGTTTTATCCTCACTCATTAGGACGTGTTATAAATAATGAACCTAGATATTTAGAAAGGAGCATCCATTTCATTGTTTCAGCTTTCCTGGTTCCTTATGTTCGGATGTCTCGAGGTGATCCTTATGATTTGAGTTTGCCCAAATGCGAACTCCACCCGGCAGTGGCTCTGGGAGGTGAACTTTACCGACCTGTCAAGACGACTTTACCGTCGAGGACAGAAATTAAAGCAACGTGGCACTTCCCTTAGGAGGTGCATTTGGGAAGTCCAAGGCTCAGTGGCAGGATTTGTTGGTCATGGAGCGTTAATGAATTTTGAATTGAGGCGGTTATGATGAAGCCTGTTGCCTTTTCTAACACTAATCATTATTAAGATGATGATGGATCTTCATGATTACGAAGCCCAAATTATCAGGATGGATATAGCTTTGAGCTTTCCGATAGCCAAGCAGGACTCTACTGGTTGCGATTTCCAGTGGCCGCGATTTCCAAAAATCCAAATCCAGAACAAAGAGTCCAACTGTAACATACAGTCTTCTATTTTTTTTTTTTTCCTTAAACAGCCCAGACACGGGAGAGTCCAAAGAGAGAGACACAAAGATAGGAAGCAAGTTTATTCATGATCTTTCCTGTGTTTTCTGAGCCTCCAATACTTTTTTTTTTTTTTTTTGGTCCTGGGGTGTGGTGGCGGGGGTGGGGTGGGTGTGCCCCCTTCAGCCTTAGCTTTGTGGCCACACAAGGTGAAGTGATAGCTCAACTTTCCAGAACCCTGCCCTTGATTGCTTGATTGGAAAGCGGTCCTCTCCCCACCTCACCCCAGGGCTGGTGGAGACCTTTCCTTTCCGTGGGACATTCACCACCACCAGGGTGACTGCAGCCACTTTCTTGAGAGCCAGCCAAGCTCCGGGCACCTCCCACCTGCCGTATTCATCCTTAATTACCCGATGGTGGTGGCATCCCCGGCGTCCCCGTCGGGAGGATGAGAAACCTCCTGCCGGAAGTTCAGCCTGTCGGGGCAGGACGGGGATTCGACCGTGTTCTTCATTACTCACAGCCGCGTGCTTCCTACAAGATTCTTCTTTGCGGGAAATCAGTTCACTGTGTGAAGGAAACTGAGGGAGGAATTCATTTCAACCGGTGAATGAAGAAGCACAAACTTGCCCTGCCCGGCTGTGGAGGGGCTTGGGTCTGAGCTGGCTCCCCTTTCCAGAAAGCAGCTGTATCGATCAGAGGAGCCCCTTCTCTCTTGTGTCTCCTTAGGAGTCCCAGTGCCCCTTGCTTTGACGGCTTTGTTCCAGAGCAGCCCCACGCCTGCCTGAGGACCCAGGGGACGCCCAGCGTCTGTTGGCTTTCTTTGGCCTGTGACCCAGGTCTTCAGATGCCCCCCATGCTCCCTGCCCGGCTTCTTTCTGACCTTTTGTCCCAGGCTTAGGACCTGGGGTCGGGGGAGGTATCATTCTCTTCCTGTCCCAGTTAGGACTCTTCATGAGCCTTTCCCCATATGGCCTTGAGTGGGTCTTTATCCCTCCTGGGGTACACAGGTCCCGATTATTGGCTTTTAGAGTTGTGTGTTTCACCTTTTTTTTTTTAACTTGGTCAACAGTAATAGATACATTTTATGTTGTAACTCCCAAACACGTACATGTTGTATCACTAGAAACATGAAGCTTGATGAAAATACTTACTCTTACCAGATTTTGCTCTTTTCTACGCATTCTGATTTTTTCCATCCTGTTTTCATTTTTCAAAAATTGCTGGTTGTAAACCACAAAATTAATTTCCTGCATATTTCATTTAAAAAGTCTTGTCTCTGTTACAGTACAAACTCCACAAAGACAGGAGAATGTTCGTCTACTTCCCATGATGGGCGCTCAGTTCCTATTGTCAGCTGATTTTTCTCTCTATGCAGATGCTCTGGAGAAATATTATTCTGTGCTGAGAAACCGTTTCATTCAAAGGAGAAGGTGACTTGTGTCACTGGTCTGATTTCCTCCTTTCACTACAGCGGTTAGAAATCTCCGAGACATGCTAATAAAGCTGCATCTTTACCGCCTACATCTCTGTCACGGTCTTACTCCTGCTTCACTTCATTTTCTTTGCTAATTTTCCTTTCTCAACTTACTCCTTTGTCTTAAATATTTAGAATTTCAGTTGATTTTAAAGTAAAAGGTCTTCAATGAGAAAGACTGAGACAAGTCAGGGATACCTAAAAGTAGAGAGGAAGTGCTTCATGATCTCGCTCTCAGAGCCAAGCCTTTTCACACTTGACTGTCTACACTATGGACTGGCTTATTCAGAGATTTTTTTTTTTTCCAGACACTGAGAGGATCCTATTCATATGATACATAGTATCATAGTAATGTATCTTGGACCTCCCCCCACTGCCTTTTCAAAACACCCGCTATGTAGCGTTCCCTTGTTTACCTACTTCAGATGTTCATGTTCTTGCTGCCTGGAGTTCTTTTTTGGAGCTATGCAAGTATTCAACAAAAATTCGCTTTGAAAAGAATAGTGGCGTTGTGAACTAGTCTAGCCACCTGACCAGAGACACTCCTCTAGTAACTGCTTCTGGAACCACCCGTCTTCTGGGGATAGGATTGCTTGTGGAAAGCCCGTGTGGATCCTGAGCTTGGTGGGGTGGTGCAGAGCCCTTCCTCCCGCCTCCAGGAGGTGGGAAGTGACGAGGGAGACATTTGACTGGCAGGACCCGAGCAGTGCGGCGACACTTGCAGCTCGGAGTGGGTCTGCAGAGACTCTTCTGCGCAGTCATTGACCGTGTATCGATTTCCACTTCAAGGCCACGGTTGGGTGGTGCCTGGTTTTTAAGCTACCCGACGTCTTTTAAATTAACTCAATTTTACTTACTAATTCTAAAATAATGGTGAATTATAGGCATGGCGTTATTAATCTTCCTAGTGAATGTATTACATACTTTATCTCAATTATAGACTCCACACGTTATGTATTTTTAAACTTTGATTCATGAATTTATTCCGAAAGCAACGACCTATGTTCTCAGCACATTCCTGGGAAAGAGGGGACCGTGGCATAGGGTCATTTGTCACCCAATGTGGTTTTTCTGGCAGAAGGTCACCGCTGAAGAGCAGAAGGCTGCCTGTTTCCCACCGCCCTCCAGATGCCCGTCCTGTTTTCACCGTGAGGGGAGGGCAGACAGCACGGGGGCCTGTTTCCTCTCCTGACTGTTCTCGGAGTGGTGCGGACAGACTGCGGGACGTCCAGGAAGGCTCAGGAGCGGGCTGATTAGACAGAGCTGCGTTCTCCTTGCAGGCAGAGCTGGGCTCACCGGAGCAGGCCCCCTGGACCAGCCGTCCACACTGGGGGTGCGGACACCTCGTCCCTGGGCTCACCCGGGGAGGAGCTGGCAATGGCTTTGGGCCGGCCGTCGACACGGGAACAGGAGCCAACATCTGTGGGGCGTGCTCCCTGCACACCGTGGTCCTTGTGTCGTATGCGTGTGGCCTCACTGACAGTCCACGAGAAACCTAGGCAGTGGCTGCCCTCACTGTCCCCGGGCATTGAAGCAGCCGTGGTGAGGAGGAGGGGTAGAGTCACCTGCTGGAGTTCACAAAGCACGGAAGCGGCCAAGCCGGGACCTGCCCCAGGCCCTCGGCCTCCCCCAGATGAGGAGCAAGTACTTCCAAGGGACCGCACGCCTCGTTAAGGGGGAGCAGCCCTGCCCTGGGTACCAACACCAAGCCGTGGGCACCGGGGACCTCCAGGGCGTATCCTCGGTTGCCTGGCAGACCTTGGGCGGAGGGCGTGTTGGTACAACTTCGGCGGAACAGCCCAGAAGCCCGGGTGAGACTTGGGGGCGTGGGTTGGCACGCAGGTGGGTGTGGTCGGGGCTCCTCACCCCAGAGGGCACGATCACTCTTCCCGTGGCCTGTGGCCAGAAGCGGCTCCGTGTCTGGGACCGTCGCATGGGGATGTGAGTGGAAATCCCTTCTCTGCCTGTCTTACCCCATCGTGTAGAGTGTCTGCCGGGGGAAGAGATGGGCAGGTGTTTCCTCACGCTCCGAGTGCACACAGCGCGTTACCAGGGGTCTGAGGGGCATCGGGGGGAATGCTGGGAGATGTCATCTAGAACTCTGATGTCAGGGAATTCAGCCACATGCAGACTGGAAAGGCTTGTCCTTACCTCTGTTAATGAAGAAAAGAAACGACCGTTCTCTTGTCACATGAAAAAGTTTGGTTTTAAGCTCACGCCGTTCCTCCTGTTTTGAAACGTTCGCTCATTTCTTTACAGCCAGGGAGGTGGCCGTGTTGGAGCATTTGGCTCACCTCGTGCAAACTCACCAAGGCGAGGAGGGTGGCCTTTCTAGAATGATGAGTGTCTGGCAGCTGTGATATGACCCAGGCCCCCCCCCATCCCAGAGAGGCAGCGTGTAGCTTTGGTGAGCCCCACATAGGGCACAGATTCTTCCTGCCATCCACCTTGACCTGAGCTGTCAGAACGGGATGCAAAGGCTTGACTTGGTTTGGAAAGAAAGCAAACCTCGGATCTCCAAGTGGGAGAGGGCGAATGGAATTCTGGCCTGAGCCGTAGAGCTGCTGTCAGGGCTCCCTGATAGCTAGACAAGGTCTTGGCCTCCGGGGGCTTAGTGATGCAGCCTTAGGAGCATGTCTCTGCTTTTCCTTCTTAGAGGTGGATGCATCTTGGTAGTTATTGAGGCTCAGTTGTCTGCTTGGGATGGCAAGAGAGTCTGCAGAGGTAAATGCCCCGGGTCTTGCCCTCAAGGTACTCACGACCTACAAACAGGACAAGACGATGCACCAGTGGGTTTTCCTCCCCGACCACACCGGGAGATGAAAACAAGGCCGTGCCCTGCCCTTCTCTATTCTCTTTCACGGACTCATACATAGTTGGTGCTCAAGAGAAAACGAAACTCCCTAGCCTTCCCTGAAATGGTGAAGCAGGATCGAGATCCACAGACGTGCTCTGGGTCATGGAGAAGACCAGAGGGTCTGGTGAATATGACCTATGTGCAAGGTGTTAGGGCACAGATGGATTGGAGTGGAGGAAGACGAAGGGAGGAGGAGGAGGAGGAAGGAATCAGGTAGGGCGGGGGCCCTGTACCCTGTGGGGTAACAGATATCAGCTGGTTGTTGGTAGGTAGACGACAGACAGATTGTAGAGGTCCTCGGGGATGCCACAGAGAGGAACTGTGACTCAGTCACATATGTGACACAGTCGCATACTTTTAAAGAAGCTTCCCCAAATGCTTCAGACGCAGGAGTTGCTCCCTCCCCCTCCCTTCCGTTTGCACACAGGAGATCCCCCGGACTCTACTTTGGCCTTGATTGTCATCTGCTGCATTATCATTTTATATATGCCTCTGCCGGGTTTCTTTAGGACGTCAACGCTGTCTTAGTCATCTTTCATTTGGCAGTGCTCGGGAGTGTGCCTGCTACAGTGGAGGGGCTCCGGGAATCTCGATGAATTGAGCTGAAACAGGGAACTTGAACTGCCATGCACGGTGGGCTGGAGGTGGGCAGAGGCCTGGCTCTGGAGCTGGGTGAGGAGACCCGTGGCCGCCGGCTGTAGAATACACCCGCCACCAGGGGGGACTCACCGTTCCGGTCCCAGCATAGGCCGGATGGGAAGCAAGGCAAGTCCGAGGCATTCAGTTTTCAAGAAGGAATGTGTGGGGTGTAGGAAACCAGTTGGAAAGGAAGACAGCAACAGAGAATGGATGGGATCGAAGGAGTCCATTTGCAAGGCTGAACTCCGAGAAATTCCCAGAGGCCACGACCTGTTGGGATCACCGGTCCTACAGAGAGAGAACCATCTCTAAGCCTGTGGGTCAGAGGGAATGTCAAAGGAGTTCAATCTCTTGAGAAATGAGCTACTGAAGTTTTTCTTAAATGTTTTAGCTTTTAGGGAAGCAGAGTGATCCTGTAGGATCACTGTGTAGTTAGCTAGGACATTTTTGTTTATAATTGACCAAAAACCCATCCCAAACTTGCCCAGCGAATTGGCTTTTATAACTGAAAAGCCCAAGGCAGAGGAAAGAATTTTGGCTTCAGGTTCAGCTTGATTCAGGGGCTCTTACAAAGGCACCAGAGCGAGATGCTTGCCTCTGAGTTTCTCTGCCTTCCTGTTTGACTCTCTCCACACGCTTTGGCTTGGCTTTTCTTGGTGTTGGTTCTTCATTCTATGTCTTCCCAGGAACTCCATGTTTAGTGCCTCTCTGAGCGACGTCCAGCCAGTGATAGAATTTCTTGTCTAGTTGCCGAAGTGAGTCCCAGGTGCAGCTCTCACTGGACCTGGTTGGCGTGTGTGGGTCACCTGCCTGTCCCTGAACCAGTAACATGGGCCACATGCCGATGCCTGGACGGACAGCAGAAAAGGAGTCACTCTCAGAAGAAGGACAGGATGCTGCTGCTACCCTGGGAAGTTTCTGGGTGGCAAGAACCACGCTTAGCCAAGCGTGGCGGCAAAGCAGCAGCTACCTCTGCTGTACCCGTGAGCGAGGAAGCCGCATCCAGAGAGAGCGCCCTGTTCAGCCTCCTCCACCCCAGGTGCCATGCTGCTGCCCTCCCACAAACAAGAGGTTTGGAGGCTGGTCTCCGTGAGGGGCCAGCCGGGCTGCCCTGCTGACTTCTTCCATTTGTCCTTGAGGGGCAGGGGTCCTCCCCCTCTGGCTGGTCACAGGATCGCTGGACTGTCATAGGATCTTCAGAGAGTTCTAGAGCTCCCCACCCCTTTCAGGATTGCATCTCCCCCCACCCCCCCAGGAGTTAGGAGAGCTGCCTCATGTCTCTTCTCATCCACGTTGGGAGTAGGGAGACTTTGACTGTGGCGGGTGAGGCAGTTTACAGAACTTGTGCCCACCTTTCACTTAATCGGATGGTCGCCATAACCTGGGTGGGCAGGGCAAGGTCCGTGCTCCTGTTCTCCAGGCGAGGGAGCTGAGGAGCCCAGGGCGAGATGACTCCGCCGTAGAGACAGGAACTGGGCTCAGGAGACATAAACGGCATCTAGGGTTTGTACTTATAAACCAACGGTGAAGAAAAACGAAGGCAAACAGACTATTGTAGCCGGTTTCTTCGTGGAACTTCACTGGAGGCCGGGAAGTACAGGCCTCCTCACTACCTACAGAGAACATTCCCTCTGTTTACATTGAGCAGCCCTGGGCCGAGGCCCGCCTGCTGGCGGCCCCCCTCGGCTCTCCCTCTGCGGTCTGACGGGTTGTGGAGTTGCTTATGGAAACCGTCACTGTAGCCCCACGCGCCTGCTCTCACCTCCTGCCCTGTGCACAGCGGCTCGTGGCGGGGCCCTCAGCAAGCCCGCCCCCGAATGTGCAGCAGGACCTCGGCTGACCCGGCCCCTGACCCCTGCTCTGGGTTGGCGGTCTTCCCCGGGGCTCTCTGGGCCTCGTGGAACCTCTTTGGGAACCCGGGGTCTGGGCTCGGCTCCCTGGGCGGTAGGGAATTGTAGTTTTACAACTGGCAGAGATCATCTGGTCCAGTCGGTGGGAGACGGAGGCCAAGCCCCATAGCCTGGCACAGGAGGCCCTGCGTCCCCGCCTGTCCCTCAACCCGGTGAATGATCAGCCTGTGCGGGTGCCCCTTGCTCTGACTGGAAGACCGTGTCCCACCTCTTTGAGAAGGGCCGTGGTTACCGAGCAGAATAGCTTTTCCCTGGCAGTTCGTCTCAGATGTTTTTCTTAGAACAGAGTGAAGCCGAGGGGACCCTGGTATCATTGCTACGGGCTGAATGTTGGCGTCCCCTCCTTCTCCCCCCCCCAAACTCCTATGTTGACCTTCTAACCCCCCAGTGTGGGATGATATTGGGAGGGGGGGCCTCTGGGGGGGATGATTAGGTCGTGAGGGTGGAGTGCCCATGAACGAGATTAGTGCCCTGAGAAGAAGAGCAAGACAGAGATCTTTCCACAGACACGCGCAAAGGAAAGGCCAGATGAGGACACAATGGACGAGTCCCTCGGTCTGGGACTTCCAGCCTCCAGGACTGTGAGGGATCTCTGCTGTTTACGTCCCGCGGTCTCTGGTATTTCGTTACGGGAGCCTGAGCAGACTAAAACAATCAGGGAACTTCTTAGCAGGAAGGGACGGTGACTAACGCTTCATCGAAGCCTCGCACTTTGCTCATTTATTCATTTATAAATATTGAGTGTTTTTTATGGCAAGCCTTGAGAATACAATGAGGCATGAAATGGAAATAGTCTCTGATCTTATAGAAATTCACTTCTTGGAGGAGGTAAACATTGAAGAGATAACTTTAAGGGATTTTAAAATTTCTGTGGTGAATAGGACCATGAAAAGGCATCGTGGGCTCTGGCAGTCTAACAGCCGGCCCTCATTTTGTCTGGGAGGTCAGCAAAGGTTCCTCTGAGGGAGTGTTATTTAAGCTGAGTCTTGAAGGGACAAGAAGAGCTTAGCCTGATGAGAGCATGGGGTGGGGGAAACTATTCTAGAAAGAGGGAACGGGACACCGGCCTGAAATAGTGGCTGAGCTTGTGGGGTGGCAGGCTGGGAGAAAACAGATCCTGGGGCCACAAGCCCTGGGTTGTTTCCGCTCCCCCAGGTCGGGCTTCTTCCAGCCCCGCGTCCCTTGTGTGCTCACTCTGGAGACGGGCGTTGACACACATGACGAAGGTGAGCACCCTCGGTGGCGTGCATGGCTCTCGTGGAAGAGAAACGAGGAAGCTGGAAGAGGAAGTGAGGGAAGGAGGGATGAGAACATGCCCTGTGGGCTCGTGGGGTCGGGATGGAAAGGAAGGGCCAGGCGAGATGTCGAGATCAATCGTCCATCTGACAGTGTGACCGTTTCTTCCATGCTCCTTCTAGAAAGGGTTAATGGCAACTTAGATACATATCCTTGTTGTTTTGCTTTTTCGATGTGTATGCTAGGATCACGAAACCTCCTGTTTTTCTAGTTCCCTTTAAGTCTAGCTTTGTCTGCTGCATTCCTTCCCCTTTTCTCCTCTGCTTCCTGTCCAGCACCTTCTGTATGCCCCATGTGGGGGCTGGGATGACAAAGACAGTAGGAGCTGCTCCCTCCAGTAGGCAGTCGTGTCTGTGGGATGAGCAACACCCACCATGGTGTCAGCCAGGAGAACTCCCCAAAGATGGGGGGCTCTGTGGGTGGGTGACCAAAGCAGAGTCGAACCTTCCTTGGCTCATCAAGTCCTTGTTATCTTTGATGGCAGGTTGGGAACTCTGCGAAGATCCAGGTCAGGCCTTCTGAGGAGAAGCCAGGGCCGGCTGGCTGGCCGGCCGCTGGCTCCACAGTCCTCATGAAAGGGCCCCTGCGAACTGGAGAGGACAGAGCAGGTGTAATCGAGGGTCCTGACGCCTCCCTCCCCCTCCTTGTTGCCAGTTTCAGTCTCTCAAGGTTCTCTGTAAGGCTAACTGGTGCGGAGACTCTCCTCCAGGGTGAATCTTCACTGTTCAACGAAGTTCTATCCGGTTTCTGAATTAGATACTGAGCCTTTATTTCTGGTGCCTTGAGGTCTCATGGGCGAGTCTCATCCCTACATAAGGGGGTGCCTGGGTAAGAGGAATTGGTGGGTTTTTTTTAAAAGGAGATTTGACTGGTCCTGCCCACCCGGAATCTGTGGCCAGTGAGAAGGTTCCCCGCTGCTGGCCCAGTGGGGGCACAAGCCTGTGGTCCTGCCTGGTAAATGCTGGGAGCCTGGGATGCAGGAATTAGTTCGGTTCTCTGTTTCACCTGGGGCTGTGAGCTCTTATGAAGAAGCAGCTCTGCCCCCAAGGGCCTTTTGTGCCCAGTTCTGGAGGCTTCCTGCTTGCCTCTTCCTCAGCTATGCCCTCTTCTCCTGCTCTCTCCTCTATCTGGGCTACGGACCCCGATCTTCGCTATGCACCATCCACTGGGTCCCTCCCGCTGGCTGTGCGCTCCCCCCTTACCCAGTTAGGAATCTGACCTTCCTTAGGAACCTGACCTCTGCAAATGACTAACTCAACATTCTTTCCTCAAATGAACAACAATTCTTTTGTAAATAATTACCTCTCCAGCCCATGATGGTGGTTTTGCAAAAAAAAAAAAATTTTTTAAATATTACATTTGCTTACTGTGGAGGTGTATTTGTTTTACAGAAGTCCTTTTTAATGGTGGGATTGGGGGACAAGAACGACACTGGCTTCTAGGCAAACTGGTCTAGCATGCTCTCGAGGCTGTGATGGTTCCATTGGCATCATGGCAGAGTCTTCATAATAAAGAATTCCATTAAAGCAAGGTTATATTTCCTACAATTCGGTCCATCAAGTAATGCACTAAGGGTTTTTGGAAAGAGAAACCCAATTCTTTAAGAGGAGAGTGAGAGGAGGACAAGAGAAAGGGACATAAAAGAACCCTAAACAATTTAGTTACACTAATGGCCCTTGTATTATTGTGGCAATATTACTTATAAATAAAAGCCAAAAAGGAAAAACAAGCTGTGTTTGCTAGATGTACTCTCTGTTCCTTGCCTTGTTTTTCTGCTCTAAAGTATAGCGTTGTGTTGACGTAGGGATGTAACTGCTATGAATATTGATGGCAGCAAAAGCCTTTTTTCTCTGTCTGGCCTAGTAAATAAAGCAGAAGGGATAAAAAGGGAAAAGGAATTGTAAAATCAGCACGCTGTTTTTAGCTTATCTCGTTCCCCTAGAACTCCAAGTCTTAGAAGCATATTGACAACCTACGTTTGGTCAGGGTCAAATCTGAGTATGGTGGATTGGTATGTTCAGGGCTTTTTGCTTCTGGTTCAAGTAACCGGGTTGTTCTCTCCTTTTAGCCCTCTAAGTTCACTGAGGCCACCGCCTCAGTGAAACCTTCCAGGATCCGTCCTCCCTAGCCAGTCGCAAAGTCCAACTAGTCGCAGCCCTCAGGGAGTAGGGAGAGTAAGTGAGACCTCACAGGAGGTCTGTAGGCTCATGTATGCCCAGAGGGCACAGCCGTGGTATTCAGGGAAGGTCTTGGCAGCCCCACGAAGGGAGTGTGGTTCCTGGGCGGAGCCAGGCTGGAGGCAGGGCCAGTTGGGAGGTCTGGGGAAAGCATAGGTGTGCAGGTTGGAGATGAGTGAGTCCATATGGTTGAAGACACGCTGACTCTGGTTAACTCACACCACAAAAGAATTCATTAGACCTCTCGGATGGTGTTCAAGGATCAGAGGGAGTTCTGGAGGACAGGTTAGGGATGGCAGGGACCTGGAAGGGAAGAACTGACGAACTGGCTTTTCAGCAAGACCAGCAGGAAGTCAGGAATGGGGGTGAAGGCTGGGGTCCAGTGGATGGATGGCTGCCCCGGTGGTAGAGAGGGAGGACGTGAGGGTGTGAGGGACGCCCGGTGGCTCAGTTGGTTACATGTCTGCCGTAAACTCAGATCATGATCCTGGGATCGAGCCCTGCATAGTCGGAGATCCTCAGCAGGGTGTCTGTTTCTCCCTCTGCCTGCTGCTCCCTCTCTCCCTCTCTCAAATAAACAAAATCTTAAAAAAAAAAGGGGGGGGGGTACGTGGGTGGCTCAGTCGTTAAGCGTCTCTGCCTTCTGGCTGGGGTCATGATCCTGGGGTCTTGGGATGGAGCCCTGCGTTGGGCTCCCTGCTCCCTCTCCCACTCCCCCTGCTTGTGTTCCCTCTCTCACTGTGTCTCTCTCTGTCAAATAAATAAATAAGAGTCTTAAACAAACAAACATGGAGGATGGCGGGGGAGGGGGGAGACATGGGGAAGGTCAGGCCAGGCGACAGAGGGGTAGCGCTCTCATGGGAGGGCGGCTGAGGCCAGTTCTTAGTGGTCATGTAGCAAAACAGAGTCCTGGTGGGGAAGGGGAAGCGGACCAGTCCTTCGGCCTTTTCAGAGGACTCGGGAAGCAGAATCACCCTTTCCACTCTGTCTCAGGCCATTGGCAGTGTTCACATTTGGAACAGACTAAACCTTCCGAGGGGAGGGAGGGCCGTGGAGTGCTTTCTCTAATCCTGGCTCCTGGCAAGGGGTCCGTCGTATGGAAGAGGTGCTCACTCAGTCTTTCCTGAGCCAAATTCATTTGACCTCCTGCACCAGGCAGCTTCGTAAGTGAATTCCGTGACTTCCATTTTCCTAAGGTATTGGTAACTTTCCTCGGGTCCCACACGTTAGAATTAATATTTGTGGAGGGCTTTATGGCCCGTGTGGAAGAGTTTTAATTGCCGATGGTTTTTCATTGAGTTATTAAGTAGCCTCTTGCCAGGGAGTGCCTCTTATAAAATTAATTGCACACATCCCAGTGGGTCGGTATTTCTATTAAAGCCGAAGCTGCATAAAGAAAACCTTTACAAAAGAGGAAAGGAGTCAACATTTTTAGACCTGCTGAGGGATGTGTTCTCTGGACCCATGAAGTCTCCCGAGTTGGAACGGGAAGGATTATAAGAGTCAGCGAGCCCTGAGGGCTGAGTCTCCAAGGTCTGGGCAGCCAGATGGGAACTCACCTTGCTGCTCTGCGACAGAGGACCCTGACTTCGAAGTCGGGCGTAAGCCCAAGAGGAAGAGAGAGGGTCAAAGCAGCCGCACCTTCCTTTCTTCCAAAGGATATCCTGTTCAAAGCTGCCATTGGAATCTTGTTGCCCCCTTGTGTTTTTCTGGGCCTGACTTAGCAATCTCAGGAGGAAAACACGCCGGGTTTTGCAGATGTGTGCAAACAACAAACATGCCCCTTACGTCCCCGGCAGACTCATTGCACACGCGTCAGGGCAGGTGGCAGAATGCAGTCGTGCAGCCTGGAATGAAAAGTGCTTTACACTTAGCTGCTTATGAGAAATTCAGTATTAGAATTAAAATGCCTTCCTGGCACAGGTGCTGTGTTAATGGTGCCATTTCTCATAATGAAACTTTGCTGGGAGAAAAATGCTTATATCTCAGAGATCTTGATTCTAATTCCTGTTTCTTTTTCTTCTTCTCCCCCATCACCCCCCCCCCCCACCCTTTTTGTTTCCCTTCACAGGAAAAAGTAGAATATGCCTTCCTGATTATTTTTACAGTCGAGACCTTTTTGAAGATTATAGCGTATGGATTATTGCTACATCCTAATGCTTATGTTAGGAATGGATGGAATTTACTGGATTTTGTTATAGTAATAGTAGGGTAAGTCCCTTTTATTTCGGGGAAATGTTTGGAAGATGGGAGGCAGGGAGTAATGGAAAGCCACACTTTCTTGAGGGAACATGGTTGCTCCTCTCTGCCAGCACTTGAGGCCAGAACCTGCCAGGAGGGTTTTGAAGATGGGTGATGCTGCTGTCAGTCTCTGGGTTTGAATCCCCTCATTGCTCTTACTTCCCTTCCAGTCACACGTATAGGAGGTTGAAGCTCTGGATGTAAGAGGGGTCATTTTGCAGAGGACTTGGGTCTTCACAAATAGGCCAGCCCTGCTGGCAGTTAGAGTCAAATGAGTAGAACTCTTACACTTAGCACCCTGGTAAGTTAAAAACAAAACAAACCGAAAAAAACCCCAAACTGGTAAAATAGTAATAAATCCTTCAGAGCAGTGAGGTACTCCACTATTTAACAACCCTGAGCAAAGCTATTAATTTTTTCTGCTGACTGGTGGGAAACACTTTGGCATGCTACTGTCCCATTTTAAATAACAAAACAAGTGTCTGAATAATGTCGGGTATCTGGCATGAAATGAAATAAGCCAGAAAATGCGGAGAAGCAGGCATTCTCCGGAAATCCTGTCACAAGAAGGAGACACCAACAATTTAGTTATACAAGAGTGTTAAAAACAAAACAAAACAAAACAGTGACCTGCATGATTCTGGTCCTGCCACACCTGGAAATTTTGCCAGCGACAGAAAAAAAGGAATCCCCACATCAGAGAAGTGTTGGGCCTTTGGACCAAAGACCCACATAGGAAAAAAAGAGCTATCCCTTTGCTGAGTCTTCATTACCCAGCTGTAAAACGCGTTGTTCCTAAAATTATATGTGGTCCTACAGAGAGAGATTGTTAATCTCTCGGTGTTTATCTCCACAACTTTGGTTAACTGCCTTGTGAAGTTGAGCAATGTAATTTTTCTTATAGGCTACTTTTTAAAATCACGAATCCTTTGGTTTTTCATGGGAGACTAATATAGCTGGATGTTAGGAGACTGGGATAAATTTTGAACCTGTCCTTTCGAACCTAGGGAAATTCAAATGGGATCCAAAATGGTGGCCCAGTGGAATAATTAGACTCAAGGGGAAAAAGTCAGCTTTTGCAAAAATCACCATAGGGCATGGCATCTAAGGTATTAGTGCAAAGGTAGTGCGGCTAAAATGAACAGGTAGCAGGTATGTACCATACCTTCCTGTATTTGCTGATTTCTAATACGGAATGGCAAGTGAGAGCCTTCCAGGTCTCTTGGTTCTGGAACAATCTCGCTGTGCCTCTCCTGAGCCTAGACTTTGTGTTCAGCTATAGGACGGAGATGCTTAGCTCCATTTCTTTTGTCCTTACGCTGCAATCACCTCAGCTTTCTATCTTGAGATATTTTTCAGACCATAGTAGAGCACAAAGTCAGGGAACCAAACAGAGGGTAGTAGTCTTATTGCACTGAGAAGACTGAGACAAGAGTCCAGGAAGGTCACTAGGGTTGAAATTTGACAGGTAAGGGATGAGAGGGAGAGGGTGCTTTTCAGAGAAAGAGCTCCATAAATATGCCTTGGGGTCCTCTTGAGCTTTGCCTGAAGAATAATCTATCCTTACAGGGGGTGAGAATCCACGAGGCCAGTCGAATAATACTACTAGGGGAAAAAAAGAAAAGCTGGAGACTGTTATCTGAATAATAACTACAAGGTGTTCAAGAGAGATGTTCAAGTTATGACCAATCAGAATGGAAAGGCCTCAGTAAACACCCTGGACTGTCAGTAGAGACCCCAGAAGGACCATTAGTAGTAGGGCTAAACTAACTCTAGGGTAAGGGTTGGCAAACTATGGCCAATGGGCCAAATTTAGCCTGCCATAAATTTTTGTAAATAAAGTTTTATTGTAACATAGTCACATGCATTTGTTTACATAGTTGAGTAGCTGAGGTCCACAAAGCCGAAACTATTTACTATCTGTTTTGCCAACTCCTGCTAGAGAGTAAAGATCACATGAATCCCTTGTTAATAATGTTTGAAAAGAAGCCTGAAGAGGAGCAAACTGATGTGCGAAACAAACTGCCTGACAAAAGAAAACTCAACGCTCTTTAAAGGAAGACAACAAAATCCAGACACTTAACAAGTGTCCAGCATCCAGCCAAATCTTATAGCCATTAATTAAGACGTATGACCCATTACCATGAAATTCCATCTATAGAGACAGACCTAGAAATGACAGATGATGAAATTAGTAGATAATTACTTTATAAGACTTTAAAAACAGCTATTATGGTAACACATGACCACAATGAGAAAAGATGGGACAATATTTGAAAGAACCACATGGGGCTTTGAGAGTTGAAAAATTTTCCAGGACTGGCTTAAGAGCAAATTAGACACAATAGAAGAAGAAAAATCAAGGAACTTGAAGACCTAGCAATAACACTAAGAATAATGATGGAGAAAAATTGAACACCACCTTGGTGATCTGCAGGGTAATATCAAATATCAATATCAGGTCTAATGTACATATATTGGGGGTTCCAGAAGAGAAGAGATAGAGGGGAGCCAGAAAAAAATATTCGAAGAAATGACTCCAGATTTTCTAAATGTGATGAGAAATACAAACTCACAAATTTAGAATTCAACAAAGCTAAAAAAGTAAACATGGAGAAAGCTACATCAAAGTACACCATAATCATAATGAAATTGCTCAAACCCAAGGATAAACAGAAAATCTGAAAAAGTGATCAGAGAGTGGTGCCTGGGTGGCTCAGTAGATTAAAGCCTCTGCCTTTGGCTCGGGTCGGGATCTCAGGGTCCTGGGATTGAGCCCCGCATCAAGTTCTCTGCTTAGTGGGAAGCCTGCTTCCCCCCGCTCCCGCCCCCCGCTTGCCTCTCTGCCTACTTGTTATCTCTCTCTGTCAAATAAATAAATCTTTAAAAAAAAAAAAAGTATTCGGAGAAAAAGATATCCCTGAACTTTTCATCAGCACTATAGAGGCCAGAAGACAGTAGAAAGAGATATTTAAAGTGGTAGGGGAAATGTCAACCTAGAATTCTTACTCAGTGAAAACAACTTTCACAATTGAAGTAAAAACAGACTTTCTCAGACAAACCAAAGCTGAGGATTTCACCTCCAGTAAACTTGTACCTCAACAAATGTTAAAGGCATTTCTTCACACTGAAGGAAAATGAATAAAAAAGAAATGAGTTCCAGAAAGAGTAAATGAATGGGTAAATATAAAAACATCTTTTCCCCTCATTTTAAAATCTTTTGAAAAGTGATTATTTAAAGCACAAGTAGTAACAATGTATTATGGAGTTTGTAGCTTCTATGAAAGTCTAATACGTGATAATAATAGCACAAAGGACAGGAAGAAGGAAATAGCTATATACTATTGAAAAGTGCTTGTACAGTTGGTGGTAAATATGATAAAATATTATTTGAAAGTAGATGGTAATAAGTTAGAGATGGATGTTGTAAATCTTAGAGCACAGGCCAGCAAACTCCAGCCCATAGACCAGATATGTTTTTTTTTTTTTTTTTGACCAGATATGTTTTATTGCCTTTTTTTATTTTTCATTTTGACAAAGTATTTTCCTGTCTGCTTGGGAAGGTTGTTTTATCGGAAGACAGTCACACTCATGTTTGTGGCTATTTGGTGTTAGGATGGCAAAGTTGAGTAGTTGTGACAGTGACCCTATGGCCTTCAAGTCCTAAAATGGTTACTATCTGACACTCCACAGAAGACTTTTGCTGACATTTGCCCTAGAGGATCCACTAGAAAAATAAAGAGGTATACTTAATAAGCCTGTGTTGGAGATTAAATAGAATTTTTAAAAGCTCAGTTAATTAAAAAAATGGATGTAGAAAAAAGGAACAATGGACAGGGCACACCGAAAACAAATCGCAAGATAATAGATTTAAACCCAGCTAAATCTTTATTACAATATGGAGTTTATCAGATTTTATACATAAGAAACCCAGACCCAACTCTATAGTATCTATAAGAAACCTAACTTATAAAAACACAAAAAATTTAAAAGTAAAAAGCCAGAAAAAATATATACTATGTGAAAACTAATCTGAAGAAAGGTAGAGTGGCAATATTAGTCCGAAAAAGTAGACTTCAGAGCAAAGAATGTTATGAAAGATAAAGATATTTTAAAGTGATGAAAAAATTCTTTCACAAAGAAAATATAATTATATAATATTATATACTATATTATATACAATTACTATAATATAATAACAGAACTTGAAAATACACCAAGCAAACCTAGAAAGAACTAAAAGGAGGAATGGACAAATCTATTATTATAGTTGTACAATTCAATACTTCTTTCTTGAGTATTGATGAAATATCTAGAGAGAAAAATCACTAAGTATATAAGGATATTTGACCAATATCACCTAACTTGACTTAGCTGTCATTTTTAGAACACTCAGGACCAGAAAGCACATTCTTTTCGCCTGCACATGTAGCATTGATCAAGAAACATTCAGGCCATAAAATAAGTTTCAGTGAATTTAAGAGTATTAAAATCATACCAAATTATGTATTCTGAATGAATTTACCAATAGATTAGAAGGTCAGCATTACAACCATGTGAATTTCTATATGCTAGTCATGAACAATTAGAAAATGAAATTTTAAAGACATTATTTACTATAGCATCAAAAAGCATAAATATTTAAGGATAAATAGCACACCACAAATGACTAAACTTTGCTGAGAGCAATTAAAGAATACCTAAATAAATGGAATGATGTACTATGTTCATGGATTAGACGGCTCAGTTATTCTTAGGATATCTGTTCTCAAACTGAGCTGTAGATTGAATCCTAATCTAAATCTCATCAAGATTGTTGTAAAGATTGACAATTTATTCTAAAACTTATATGGAAATTGGGCTCTAGATTAGCCAAAGAAATGTTTAACAACAAAGCTGGAACCTGATCTTAAGGGTTACTATAAAGCTACGATAGTCAAGACTACTGTATGATGTTGGCATTGGAAGTAGACATAAAGATCAATGGAACATAATTAGGGATTCTAGAAATAGACCTATACATATATAATCAATTGGTTTTAGACAAAGGTGCCTTGATACTTCAGTGGGTACTTCAGTGGGATACTTCAGGAAGTTTTGTGAAATGCTGACCTTGTGTATATCTTAGAATGCAAATTTAAAAAAATGTGTACACATGCATAAAATTCTGGAAAAAAAATATATATATAAGTTGTAGTACTAAATTGTAGTCAGTTTTAACAAATGGTACTGGAACAACTATCCATATTAAAAAAAATAAGAATCTGTATTTTTACCTTGTAACATACATAAGTATTATCTCAAAATAGATCATAGACCTATATGTGAAAGCTAAAACTATATAATGTCTAGGGGAAGATCTTTATGACCTTGGGGCAGGCAGAGATTTTTTTTTTAGGACCCAAAAAGCACCAGTCATAAAAGAAATAATTGAAATTTTGGACTTTACCAAAATTTAAAATTTTTCTTTAAAAGATAGTGTGAAGAAAATTAAAAATTAAGACACAGGTTAGGAAAAAATATTCACAATTGAGATAAATGACAAAGGACTTGCGTTCAGAATATATAAAGAATTCTTATAACCCATTAGTAAGAAGACAACCCGGTATATAGATAGACAAAAGATTCAAACAGATCTTCACAAAAGAAGATATGTAAACGGTTAACAGGCACCTGAAAAGACATTCAACATCATAAGAGATTAGAGAAGTGCAAATTAAAATCCCAGTGACACACTACATACCCACCAGCATTACTAAATATAAAAAGACTGGCAATACCAAATCTTAGCCAAGATATGGAGCAACCGAAACTCTCATACACTGCTTGTAGAAATGGAAAATGGTGTAGTCACTTTGGAAGAGTTTGCCAGCTTCTTACAATGTTAATCATACTCTAACCACAGGACCATATTACTAGCACTACTCTTAGGTACTTACCAAGATAAATGAAAACACATACTCATAGAGACTTTATTCGTAAAGAGAGAAACTGGAAACGACCCAGATATCTCCTAACAGGTGAATGGATAGATTCATTGTGGTATATTCATACAATGGACTATCCCAACAATAAAAAGAAATGAACTGTGGATAAATGTAACAACTTGGATAAGTCTCAAAAACATGGTGAGCAAAAGAAGTTAAAAGAAGAACATATGTTGTATGATTTCATTTATAAAAGATTCTGGAAATGGGAAAAAAATAACCCAAAGTGATAGACAGCCAATCAGTGGATACCAAAGGCTGAGCAGAGAGGGAGATAATTACACAGAGCCATTAAAGAACTATTGCGGATGGTGGAAATGTTCTAGATCTTGACTGTGGTGTTTGCACTTGGACTTCTACATTTGTTAAAACTCCTCTCATTGTACATTTTAAATAGTTGTATTTTATCATATATAACTTGAGCTTCAATAAAGTTGACTTAAAAAGTAAGTCACCTAAGAAACTAAAATAAGAATGGACTCATTGGTCTTTCTCATTAAATATGAAGAACTTGAGAACATCAGATTGGTTTTTTTTTTTTTAATCCAAAATAGGCACTAAATTAAAGAGTGGAAGAAAAATTGAAAAAAGAAAAGTTATTAGGTCTTCATGTGAATCAAATTTCTACTCACTAAAGTTTCCAACTGCAGGCTGTATCTCCATCCAATGGATTTTCCATTCCAAGCCTGTGACCTGTTGCTTTTGTCAAGATTCCCAATAACTGAGACATTCAGGAAGCCACTGATACTTCTGAAATGTGAGCCACAGTAGTGTGACCACAAGAGGACTCAATGTGTCTCCCAGCGCTGAGAAGTGTTCCCTGTATAGAAAAGTTGATTCTACCCACCTTATGTTTCAGTCACCATGTATTTCAGGCTCATCACTTAAACTTTTGTGAAGAAAGAATGTGGGGCACTCATGCTAGGGCTTCCAACTGGAGTCCACTTAGGTAGCGCCTTGCCTTTTTCCTTTGCGTTTGGGGTAAATTTTATAACATTCTACGATCAGATACTTTCTCTTCATGTCCTGAACTCTCCAGTAGTGTGGTCCCCTTTTTTTTGTTGGGGGTGGTGGGCATGAGTGGTGAAGGGAGTAGAATCCTAGAATATTCGACTGGGAAGGGTAGGGCTCTGGATTGCTTAATCCAGTTTTCTCCTTTTACAGAGGGGGGAAACTGAGGCCTAGAGGAGGAGAGGAACTTTCCTAAAGCCTCCTTACTCTTAGGAATGGAAGCCAGCCCCAGCCCCTTCCACTCCTGGCTATCTGGAGAAGGCAGCCAGCTTCCCTCTCTGGCTCGGGTTCCTCTGTAATGGGAGAGAGACATCATTCACCTGTTTTCAAGGGCATTGCTGAAAAACAAGGGGTAAAAGGACCACGAAGTACGCACTGGAAAACCCAGACACTTGAAAGTGATCTTCAGTCACCACCTGCATAAATTACTTTCCTAACCCTTTGGGATGAAAATTCCTGTGGCTGCCACATTTCAGAAGAGTTTGAGGTTTTTCTTTCTTCCTTGTTCTTTGTTTTTGTGAAGCTATGAACTTGTTTTGGAGGGGAGACTTTTAACTTGAGCCTTGCTGCAGGGGTTTACAGTAATTAAAAAAAAAAACTATTGCGAGAAACCAGTCGTAAATTTGATCTATTACCCCGGTCGTAACTAGAGAGAGCCCCCCACCTGAAGGTTTGAAAAGGTAGAGGTTTGATTTATCCTTCCCCCTGGCACCACCCCCTTTGCCCCCACCTAGGTTCACTGCTAATTGCTGGGGTGTTGTTAAAACAAATGGCTGGTCTTTAAGTGCCCCGGAACGATAGGACTGGGCCTGATCAGCGCTGTAATCAGACCACCCTGTATTTTATGGACTTTGTGTCTCGGCGATCCAGAGGCATGCCAGTGGGGGCCGAGTTTCTGCTTTGGCTCCCAATTAAACTTTAGAAACCTTTTCTTTGTTGCTGGGCCAGTCATCCCCACAATCTGATTGGCCAGGGTTGATTCTATTTGAAACGGGCAAATGTAGATTTATTCTGAAAAACAAGCAATAATTCCAAAGGGTAAATGTTTATTTGAAAGAGCAAAAGTAACTGTCAAGCGAGCAGATTGTCTGAAAATAGCTTTATCCGACAAACCTTTGGAGAGTAGGAAAAAATGTGTCGTGCCTGCCAGATACAATATTAGGCACATCTCAAAAGAGAAAATGACGATATTAATCCCTTACCTTGGGTTACCGCTTTTGGCCTTTGCACAACTCCTCAGCATCTGTGATTCACATCATTCCTTGAGCATCCCTGTGTGGGTAGAGGGGTGTATGTGTGTGTGTGTGAGGGGCTCTACCAGAAATGGTGTAACATATTGACTAAGATGGGGGACTTTGAAGTCAATGTTCATTCACCCATTGATTTACTCCTCGGATATTTCTCGAGCACCTTCTGTGTTGACAACTGTTCTGGACACTGGGCTTGAACAGACTAAACAACAAATGAACTACACAGACTAAAAATCCCTGCCCTCATGGGACCTGGATCCTGAGGGGCCAACATACCTGGGTTCGTTCGTTAGTTCTACACTAATAGTGTGACCTTGGGCAAGTTACTTGTTCTCATCAAGTGAGTTTCCCCACGTGTAAGATAAGTATCCCGACCGCATCACACTTTGTGAGGACTGAGATGGTGCGTGTAAGGTGTTGGCACATAGTGAATGTGCATGGAAGGTGGCCGCCATGTTGGATGTCCTGGAGACTTCTGTTCCAGGGAGTGCACCTATGGTCATTGGATCCCTGGTGAGTCCCCTCTTCCGTGGGATTGGACTTGCTCAGGGATGCTCTGTTGGCAGGAAAACGGCCCAGCTCGGTCCTTGTCCCCGGTCCTGTCAGAGGCCGGGGTAGCTTTTGGGATTCACAGCCTGATTTGTGCCTTTGCCCTGCTTCCCCTTCACGTAGGCAGCAGCCCCACAGGATTAGTCCTTGTGCAGAAATAACTACTATTATCCTCCTGGGTTGCTTCCCTGGGTGACAGACTCTAACGTTTCTTCCTTCTTTTTTTTCAGATTGTTTAGTGTAATTCTGGAACAATTAACCAAAGAAACAGAAGGCGGTAACCACTCCAGTGGCAAGTCAGGAGGCTTCGATGTCAAAGCCCTCCGAGCCTTTCGGGTGTTACGACCACTTCGACTAGTGTCAGGAGTGCCCAGTAAGCACGTCTTGTTTCCTAAAGCCAGGAGTTTGTTGACTTGGTTTTTCTTCTGGGTGGGGCTCGGGATTCTGGAGCCGAGTGCTGCCAGGTGAGTGGCGGAGTGCTGTCCAAGGGCCCTGCAGACGACCACAGAAACCTTTACGGTTCTCAGCATGCTTCTGCTCGCTGGTCCCTTCAGACCCCATGACGGCCCCGAGAAAGGGCTGGTAGTGATTGTCGTCTTCCTGATTTTGTAGAAGAATCTTCTCTTACAGAAGCACCGAGCGAGTGGTGACACGAGGCCTTGAGGTCAGGCCTCCTGATTCCAGGCTGGTTTTCCTTGGACACCTGGCAGCCACCACCACCTCCCGCTCCCAGGCCTGCCCCTCTGAAAGCGGTGGCTTATGCAGAGGAGGGGGTTGGAGGGCTCCCAGCTGACTGCCTTTCTCCAAAGTGAGCAGCAACAGGGGGCTGGACTCCTGGACCGTCTGCTCAGCATGTCCAGCTCTGGGGGAAGAGGCGGATGCTTCTGGGTCCTCCCTGTATGTGGGGGAGGGTAGGACTGCTTGCAGGTGGTTTGGAGGACCGAACGAGATGATGTGGGGGGAGCCCCGTAGCACGGGGTCTGGAGCACGGAGGTGGTCCTCCGTGAGAGATACTGTTTTCCTCCACTAGGTTCTGATACTTCTCTGTGCTCAGGCCCTCGTTTTTGCTTTTTGCTCCAGACGTGGAGCCAGGTTGCGTGCCACCCGAGCTGGGACAGATGCTGTCTGCGCTCTGGCCCGTAGCTGCAGGCTGCTTCTGCTCCCCTAAGGACCACGGAGTGTGCTTCACTGGCCTCTGTCCCTGATGGCACACCCTGGTGGGGACTTGAGGGTAGAAATCCTAGCACCTCTCCAAGGGTTGTGGCGGTAGCTGCCTGCTGCAGCCAGAGGAAGGATACGGGACCATAGGGTGTGCCTGTTTTTCATGACTCATAAGTCCATCAAAAGAGCACAGATCATGTTTTCGCCTCTCCAGAAGTTCTTCATGAAATTTTATTAAACCTGTTGGCACTTGGGACACACCAAAAAAATTCTCTGGAAAAAAAAAAATTTCCAAATTTAACATTTTAAAATGTAGGAAGTGGTGTTTTATGTGTACTTGTTTTTCCAGATGGTTCATTTATTTTCATTGAAAAAGATCAGCACAAGTCAAAACCACAGAGCTGTCTGGAAGCAATTGAGAAAAATAGAAAATACCTTGGAAATGACTGGTTTTGTTAGACGGAACATGATGAAATGAGAAGTCCAATGAGCAAGCATGTTCTTTCAGATTTAGTTGTTACAGCCTAATCTAATCTCAGAGTAATATGACAGCCTTTTCTCCCTCCAAAGAGCAAATGACGGGACAGCCTGTTTGCGGCAGGGTTGTAAGGGATAAGTGGGCGCTGTGGCTTCACGCGTGCAGATCTGGTTGGGGAAGCTCCCTGAACTCACAGATCATTGCGTTGGCTTCCTTGTTTAATGAGGTTTTCACTAAATGGCTAGTCTGGTATTCCCAGGTGCTCTTGAGAACCGGTTTTAAACTAGATTTCTTCCGTTTCTCCCTTGCAACGTGATGGAGCACTCTCGCCTCATACACTCCCGGAGGTCAGCAGGGAGAAATGGGGACCTGGGTCTTGTTGAGGACTTTTCAGCCCACAGTTATTAATTGCCCTAGTGGAGAACACCCACGTCTGTCATCAGCCCCAAGTGGGCTTTGGGGAGATGGGCCGGGGACTCTGGGTCATGATGTTTTCCATGCTGGTTGGCAACTGGGGCCTAGGGACTTATTAAGAACGCTGAAATTGTTAAAAAAATCCAGGTGTGAATTGTGACAATGTGTGTGTGTGTTGTGTAAACAGGTGTGACTGTTTACACTTACACCTAGAGAATTCAGACTGTACTATAAGACAGGATTTCGTGTGCATTTGTAAACATGTATTCATTCATTGGGAGGTAAATATGTATCGTAAAGATTGTAAAAGAGAGTGCCTCAGACATTTGTGGAGTTCTTAACCACCCATACTCAGATGATAAATATCGATCGGAGTCCTGGACCGTCAAATGGGAGAGATGGCCTTTTGGTCTGTGGGCATCATCTTTTAGACGAGGAAGCCGAGGGTTGTGGAGGGCTAACGACTCGTGCAGATTCTCACAGCCAATGGCCGGCTGAGTGGGAACAGGCGTGTGTTCTCCCGGTTCCTGGCCTAGTGTTCTTTCCCTTCCACCCCACTGTCTCCCGAACTCGAGTCCTGGGAGCTCTGCTGTACACGCTGATTAGGTACCAAGGAGCCTAATGTCAGGAAAGTCTGTGCATTCACGTTAAGATAACCTTCGTTGTCTCATAAATTTGGCCAACCTGAAATACAGTAGATACAATGAAAAGACATGTTCATGAAACACACAGCTCCCTACCAGAGAATTCCCAAAGAATTTAGAAGAGCTAACTGCCAGATGGTGGATGGTGATTTTGAATGGCCCATCCATGTCTTGAAAAACAAAAAAAACCTGAGTACATTTGCGCAGTTACTTCTTTTTGTCTAATGCCTGATAGAAAAGGTGAAAAGGTCAAAAGTCATCTCATGAATCATCTATCTTCTAAAACCGTTTGAACATTTAAATATCTGAAGGTAATACCTAGGATTTGGGTTGTAATGAGGGTCTTGGAAAGACAGGCTCTTCCTGTGCCTGAAATCTCTTCTCGGTTTTCCCCTCCCCGTCTCCCCCCTCTCCTCTTTCCGTGGACTTGCAATCGCGGTCAACTCTCATTGCTGTCATTAAAGAAGATTCTCTTTGCTTGGTGTGCCCTGACTTCTGTCTGTCTGTCTTCTAGTGTCTCGGCTTCTTACACTCTTTCATTCTCTGAGTCTGTATTGGGAAAGTGAAAAGGTGCTCTGAGAGCAGCGTGGAGGAGGAGAGATGGCAGGGAGGGGAAGGGGAAGAGAGGGAAGAGCTAGGAGAGCAGGAATGGCGTAGAGCCCAGCAGCTGTGCTCACCAGGCCGGGGGAGAACACCAGGGCTCTACGCGGGGAGTCCAGAAGCCTGGCCGCAGTGTGGCTTCTGGTTTCTTTCTGACCCTCAGTCTGCAGCTTCGGCCCGCCTGCTCCTAACCTCGGTGTCGCCTCGCTGACCCTCTTTCCGCGATCCCACTCCCATCCAGCCCTGCAGCTCTGAGTGCTGCTCTTTGCAGAACTTCCAAGTGTCTGTGCCCCATCCTTGTCTCTCAAGTCCTTGTCCCAGCTGCGTGACACTTCCCTCTTAATGCTGGCCCATGATCAGACTTCGCCAGTGCAAAGCGGCTCTTGCCCGCTCCTCCCTCCTTTGTACCACGGGGAGCCTCCTTTCGACAGGCTCGTTTTGCTTTGGCACGAGGGTTTTGCCGATGGACTCAAGTCCGGCCCTGTAATCTGAATTTGATACCCAGAGTTACCTTGCTGCGATCTGCTTTTCTTTCCTGATCTTCTCTCCACCGTGTGACCAGCAACCAGGCCTCACTGGCTTCGGCCCACATTGCCTGGCTCACCTCGGTGCTTCTGGTGCTCTTCCCTCTGGCTGGAGTGGTCCCTCTCCCAGGCCCGCCTGTGCAAATCCATCCTCTTCCACCTTTAGGCCCTGGTGAGAGGGGGCTGCTGCCCAGTCCTCTGTCTTAACGCCGCTCTGAAGCGATGTCTTTCATCCATCCCTCTTTAATTTTAACTCTTCAACTATTACTACCCTAGGGTAATTTGTGTTTAATTCTTATGCCTCCTTCGAGAACATACCCTCTTTGAGAGAAGGCACTTTATGTCATGCATCATCATATTTCCCATAGTAGCTGTTCAAGGAATTTTGTTGAATGGATGAACGAACGCATGAATGAATCACTGACTTTGATATTGGCCAGTCCGTGCTCTCTCTGGGCCTTAGTTTTTCCATCTGTCGAGTGAGGCGATTGGATTAGATGGTCTTTTAGGTTCCTTTTTAACTTATCTCACACCCAGGTTGAATGTTAATTTAATGTTAAATATCTCTTTGGGTTTTATTACTGTATGTCATATGGAGCAGGCATCAAGGCATCATCAGGAATTTTACGTATTTTATATATATGTGTGTGCGTACGTATATACGTATGTATGTATATGTATATGTATGCATCCTTGAAGTATCTCCCTGGCTCATAGACTTATTTCTGTCTCTCCTAGGTTTACAAGTTGTCCTGAACTCCATTATAAAAGCCATGGTCCCCCTCCTTCACATAGCCCTTTTGGTATTATTTGTAATCATAATCTATGCTATTATAGGACTGGAACTTTTTATTGGAAAAATGCACAAAACATGTTTTTTTGCTGACACAGGTGAGTAATGAAAACGGTAGCTGACTTAACCTTAAAAAAAAAGTTAATTTTTTTCCTCCAAAATAACTTCTTTGGTTTTGGGAAAATCTAAAACAAAATGGTGGGGAGTGGAAGCCAAATATACCATAAAACCGGTAAGAACCAGTCAGTTCTTAGAGTGAATTATGTTCGGACTAAATGCGGATTTAATCTCCTTTTCTATCCTGATTTCCTATGTAATGCATCCTGGCAAATGAGATGAGGTACCCCCCCCCCCCATACTAGAACATAAGTGGGATCACCACCATTGTTCTCTAGAGTCAGGGCAGAGGAGAGAGCAATGGGTTCTGAGTACAGAAGTGGCATATGCCACAGAGGAGGGGGTCTTCGAAGTGGACCTTGAGGGTCAAATGGGAGGCATAGCATAGCAGAGCTGGGAGGCAGGTGTTCCAGGCTCCGGCAAGGGCCCTCAGCCTCCGCTGACTTTGGGCTTCCTGGTGTTTGTGCCTGGAGTGGTGAAGCCCGTGTGCTCTGCTTGCAGATATCCTAGCCGAAGAGGACCCAGCGCCATGTGCGTTCTCAGGGAATGGACGCCAGTGTGCCGCCAACGGCACGGAGTGTAGGAGTGGCTGGGCTGGCCCCAACGGAGGCATCACCAACTTTGATAACTTTGCCTTTGCCATGCTCACCGTGTTTCAGTGCATCACCATGGAGGGCTGGACAGACGTGCTCTACTGGGTAAGCAGCTGGAGGACAGAGAGTGTGGAATGTTCTTTCTTTGGATAAGAGTGTTTCATTTGTTAGAGCACAAAGAAACCCTGTCAGTCAGTTCTCCGGAAGGGACGAAGACCCTCTCCTCACTCAGCGAGACTCCTCCTCTTTCTTCTGTTGGGCCCTAGGTTCTATTCCAGAAAGCCACTGCATAATGTTGGCTGCCTCCCTCCCCAGTGCTGCCTGGGGACTTGCCACTCACTGTGCCTGAGAGTCCTTGCTTTTGAGGAACTCCCAAAGTCAGGGCTGTTCTGAATTAAACTCTTAGAGAGCCAGGGGTTATTTTCTGGGTTGAGAGGCTCCTGGACTTCCATGAGTTTGATTTTTTTTTTTTTTTTTAACATAAAGGTAGGTGGCTCTACCAGATCCTAAACAGAAGGTAGTGAAAATAAATTGGATCCCTTTTATGCTTTCCATGAACTTAGTACAACCATCAGGCCAAAATGGATTTTTCCCTTATTATACTATTTCCCTTTTGCATCTTCAGCATTTCCCTAAATCAGCCCAGCACAAGTCCCTACCTCTCTCTTCCTTTCTCTTTGGAGCTCTAGAAGTCTGGCAGAGAGGATGGGAAAGGCACATCAAATTTCTGGGGCTGGTGGACCCATCCAGCCTGCTATGAAAACAGACAGATGCCCTCTCTATGGCTGAGGTCTGGTTCTTCTTGTTCCTGGCAGAGCCAGAAGGGTTTGCTGTAAATGAAGAATAGTAGTATTTTAACAGCTATTTCCCAAAGCTGAGTTTGTTTTCTTATTTATTTGGTAGAATTTGAAAAGCACACCGAAGTTTAGAAAGTAATTTCCATGGCACATATTGCTGGGAAAAATAGTTGACATGCAGATTTTGAGCCTAAACCCAAGTTCAAATGGGATTAATTAGGATTCCAATAGTGACCTGTTAAAAGGCAATTAGTAAGTACTAATTACTAAGGCAATTAGTAAGAAAGTACTTCTTGAATGGGCAGTCTTTAGTTAGAAATTGAGAAGTAGCTTCTGGCAGTATCTCAATTTTAGGCTCTTTATAGGGTTCCATATTCCTTTACAACTTCAGAGAACCTGACACATGATGGTTATAAATAGGTTTTTGCTTCCCTTCCCCAGTGAACACCAGGCTTACAGGATTGTAGAAGTCCTTATATAGTCAATGTTAAGTAAAGAAGGTATGTTTTTATTTTCTTCCCCAAAGCATTAGTCTAGTTTGGTAGAAAGTTTTGAGCATCACCAACATGTTGTATCTTGTTTCTCTCTCTTCCCTTCCTTTTTCTTACTGTCCTAGGAAAGAGTGAGACAAAGTGTGTGTGTGTGTGTGTGTGTGTGTGTGTGTATGTGTGTATGTGGGGGGGGTGTGCATGTCGGTTTTTTATATCCATAAGATAATACCTTCCATGAAGAGGAAAAAGGAGGGAAATTATATTGGATGAGACAAGATCATGGCCATGACAAGGCGACCTTCAAATTAGATAAAGGGTTCACTGTCGATATTATCTTCAAAGTCACAAATTCTAGTTAGATTACTTGAGGTCTCAATCCCCCTCTTGCCTTGAAGTTTCTGATACATAGAAAAGATACATAGAAAAGATTCATTGAAATAGCCCAAACTTTGGGGCTCCTGCGTGGCTCAGTGGGTTAAAGCTTACTCTGCCTTCGGCTCAGGTCATGATCTCAGGGTCCTGGGATCGAGCCCCACATCGGGCTCTCTGCTCAGCAGAGAGCCTGCTTCCCCCTCTCTCTCTGCCTGCCTCTCTGCCTACTCATTATCTCTGTCAAATAAATAAATAAAATCTTAAAAAAAAAATAGCCCAAACTTTGATCCCTGCCCCCTCAAATGGGACAGAAACAACATTTTGATTTAAAATAAAAATCTGTGACTCCTCTCAGCTCTGCTCTTCTCTCTGTTCTCAGAGTGAAATGTCCACTGCTGATCCAAACATGCCCTGACTAATACACAATTTTATACTTTGTTATATTTTGGTACATGGATTCTCTCATGACAATTTTCCTGTTGTCAAGCAAGCAAGAACTGTTTGTGAGTGAAGGAGAGGAGACTCCATGCACCCAGAAACAAAAATTCCCATCGCTTTCCTCAGAACCTTTAAGTATCACCTAGGATTGTATAATTATTATCGCTAGTGTTGATATGACAATCACAGAGTTAATAATTTGACAATATAATAATTATATTCTCTGTGAATTGCAGGGCATCTTTATTCTGATGGAGGAACTCAAGTAATTCATCAACGTTATTCCAGTCTATATCCCTTTCTTAGAAGTCTGGGATTTTGAAAGTCAAATAGTGGTGTATAGGGAGACCGCTGAACGTCCCTAGGGTCCTACAGCTAGTGACTGGGGTCCTTGATCTAGAACAAGGGTCTATAGGCCTGTGAGGGGCCAGATAGTAACTCTATTTGGCCCTGCAGACCCTAATATCCTTGTAAGAACGACAGTGTTCTCCCTTCAGTCTGCCCGTGTTGCTCAGAAGCCGGTGTAGACAACACATGAACTAATGGCCGTGGCTCTGTTCCAGTAACATTTTATTTCTGGACGCTGAACTTCGAGTTTTGTAGGACGTTCATGTGTCGTGAAAGAGTCTTTTAATCCTCCCCCCAACTATTTAAAAATGAAAAAGCTATTTTTAGCTCAGGGGCTGTGCAGAGGCAGGGGGTGGGCTAGAATTGACCCCCAGGTCAGAGTTCGGTGACCCCTGCTCCAGAATGGAACCCAGCACTCTTCCCTTGGTGTTCTCTACTGCCAGGGGTTTGTGAATCATTCTAGAACACAAGAGGGCAGCGCAGTGATCTCCCAGACAGTTCACTAAGACCTTAGCCTCTGAAACACATCAGGTTGTTTTTAATTGCGAATTGGTTACATTTATTAACTCATCAGGGAGATAGACAAGAGCCAAGACACCAAAACTTTCTTAATGTTTAATGGGCCGTGGTCAGGTGGAAGATACACAGCTGTGTTCTAGAACAGACCATCCTTGACTAGCACAGCACCTGGCACAGAGCAGGTGCTCAACAACTACTAATTACTCTTACTCCTCATGGTGCAATCCCATTGCCTCAGTGTAGAGGGACCATGTTTAAATATCAAAATTTTTTAAAGATTTTATTTATTTATTTGACAGAGACATAGTGAGAGAGGGAAAACAAGCAGGGGGAGTGGGAGAGGGAGAAGCAGACGCCCCACTGAGCAGGGAGCCCAATGCGGGGCTCGATCCCAGGACCCTGGGATCGTGACCTGAGCCAAAGGCACATGTTTAACTGAGCCACCCAGGTGCCCCTAAATATCAATTTTTATGTACAACTAGGGTGTATAGGGAACATCTTGAGAGATAATTAAGGAGATTAGATTGTAGATATTGAGGGAGAGTAAGTTTCTCAATCCTTTGGGTGTTTGTATACGGTGGGTAAAGTCTTTGCCAGGGATTACTTCGCATCTTGTCAAGCTTATATTCAGTCAGTGTTCTCAAGCTCATTGATGCCTGATTCTCAAGAATTTCTGGCAAAGGGCTGGCTGGGTCTTGAGAAAAGCCCAGGTGGGTCTAAAATGCAGAAAGACATACTTAGAACTATTTGGATGTGTGGGAGTGGGATTAACAATTTCTGGTGGGGGGAAAAAAGTCCTTCTAGAGCTCTTTTATAAGAGTTCCATAAGCATGATTACACTGCCATCGGACCCACACATATCTGTTGTTTATGGAGGCAGCAGGGTGAAGGGCAGGGGAAGAGCATGAAGGCTGGATAGGGCTGAGTGCATGACCTTAGATAGGTCACCACAACTCTCTGGGCTTTAAATTTTTTGTCTGCAAGATGCACAGTTAGACTACATGATCCAATTCTTCTTCAATTCAGAGGAAATTTTCTTAAAGATAGGAAATTAAAATAGTGTTGGTTTTAGGAGAGAACTACTATATGTAAATCACTCATGACCTCAATAATTTAGCACCAAATTCTTTCCTCAATTTCCTCAATGAACATACCTGTGGAGGGGCTGGCTGCTAGACTCCAACAGGAAGTTCTCATGGTCAAACTGATTATTTCATTCAAGACACCTGAGTAATTCCTCTCTTGTTGGCTGAGGGCATCCCTTTCTCTTATTCCTTGTTTAGGGGAGACACGACTGGTATACCAAATTCCCAGTAGTGTTTTCACCAGTTAGGGGGGGAAAAAAAAAAGACCTTAGGTTGGTTTTTAACTGGAGATAAGAATGTGCATCTCAGACTTTGAAATGAAGGGAAAAGCATTAACTAAAAAAAGAATCTTATTTTCTAGGTACCAAGTGACCCCATATGACTTTGATGTGAATCTTTTAAGAATGAATCTAAATTGAAATCCTCCAACTCATGCTGAGTTTTTCCTTGTTGAAAAAAAGACCATGCAGATAAAATCCCCAGTGGAGTCTCTCTTGTCATTTGGGTATTTTGGGGAATAGCTTGCTAGTTCTGACATGTCCTGTGTATACGGTAATGTCTGAGAAGTACCAGCCTCTCAGGAGAGACTTGGGTTGAGAAGATTGAGTTTTGGACAAAGACTGGCCTTTAGAGCTTAAGTTTTGTTTGTCTTCCCCCACCTTCTGGAGGGTTAGAGACCATCTTCTATGGCCTTCCCTCCAGCCCCCCGCTGTCGTTCCAGTTGGTATTTCTGCGCCAAGTAAATGCGAATGTGTCCAATACTGACTCATAAGATGTTAAAAGCTTCTTTAATTAAAAAAAAAAAAAAAAGTGCCCTCCCAAGTGGAGCAGACTGCTGTACCTAGAACATTCCCTGGAACAGCAGACTGAGATCTGACTGAGGATTGGTAAAGCAGTAGGCCTGGCCGCTGGCCAGCCCTCTTTCACCTCATCCCGGTCAGCTGACAGCCGGTGTCAGCCCTCCTAGGGCGGGCCGTCTAGCACCGGGGCTGCACAAGAGGGAGGTCTGCTTCACCCATCCTTTCCTCACCCGACGAGCATGCTCTCCCCTGTCCCCTGCACTGCTCCAGCACAAAGGAGCAGTGCAAAGGTCCTTCTACGGACCTTTCCGTGGAAGCTCCGGACTCCAGGTGGGCCTCCGGCCACCACGCTGGGCAGCCTGGTGGTTCTCCTCCCGCACGACTTTTCAAGTAGTTTAGTGGTGTTGTTGCTTTGGAAGAATTACCCTCTGCCTTCCTGCTGAAATTAGTTTATCCAGCTTAATTAGATCAACAATTGCAGCCACGGCCCTGGTTCATTCATTACTCTAATTGCCAATGTGAGATGTGCAGACTGATATGAGTTCTATTAAGCACATCAATTTTCATGTGGCCAAACAGGTGTTTCATAAGGGATTTAATGCCCTCTCCCTAGGCTTCAGCAACAGATGTTAGGTCCCTTTTTTTTTTTTTTTAAATGTTCTCTTTTCCTGTTTGGCTTCTGCATGAGGCAAACATAATGAAATACCTGCTCTTTATTCTGCAAAGTGAAAGCTAAAATCAGGAGGCAGGTAAAATGGAAGAAATCACATGCCTCAAGGCCATAGGGATTTGCACCCACGAGGCAAGAACTCTGACTCTCACAGACCACGTATGGTTCTGTTGGCTGAGATTCTGGGTGTTCAGCAAAGTCAGGCCCGTGGTCATTCATTCTGTCCCTCGACTGGCCTTTAACACCTCCTTCCTGGGAGAAGTGGTTGCCTAATTTAACTTGGACCTGCGCTGCTGGAAAGTTCCATCTCTAGCCAGGAACCTCAAAGCACCTGTTTGCTCCTGCATGAGAGCTGCTCATGACCAAACCTCCCCTGTGAGGGTCTGCCACAGAGGCCACGTCTGTCTGTGCTGCTTGAGATTGTTCCAGAAGTAGTGGCACAGGTTCCTCTGGACCAGCCCTCTTTCACCTCATCGCAGTCAGCTCGCAGCTGGAGCCAGCCCTCCCAGGGTGGGTCGTCTCGGTCAAAGGTAGGTGTGGGGGATAAGCACTTCTTTCTTTTTCCTGGTTCCATCCTTGGGTGCAGTTGGCAAAAATCTCATTCCTCAAAGCATCCTTGAGGACGTGTCAGCTAATTGACTTCTGAACATTTTCCTCTTTGTGTTCATTGAGCTGTGCTTGCACCCACTGATGGCACTGAGGGCAGATAATCAAGATTTTAGGTGGGTTATGTTTCTTTGGGTCGGTTGGCTTCCAATAGAAATTTATTAGGGTATTTTTTTTTAAGGGAAAGAATTTATAGAGTCAGATGTTGCAGGTTTGTCTCTCTAAGTAAGACTTGTCCACCATCACAAATTTTAAAAGCAGAAAGTTCTAACAACTTGAGTAGAGTAGGAAGTACTTTCCAGCTAAGCGCTAGCTTAGAATAGCTCTACCAAGATCATCTGAAAATCCATGATCCAAGACTGTTTCCAGTGAGAAGGAGCCAGATCCCAGCTGATTTCCCTGCCTGTGTCAAAGTCTGCTATTATTTGCCCCCAAAGCTTTGATGACTCTTCATGGGTGGGTGGGTGTGTGTGTGTGTGTGTGTGTTGGGAAATATGTAGTGAATGTGCCTTGGCTACTGATTCAATCTCTGATTCAAATCTAAGTAAATGTTTAATTCAATGTATCGAATGCTGTCTCTAATATGATCCTCTCTCTTTATTAGACCCTCTTATTAACCCGCTCCTGTGAGACCATCTTATTTCTTGCAGATGAATGATGCTATGGGATTTGAATTGCCCTGGGTGTATTTTGTCAGTCTCGTCATCTTTGGGTCATTTTTCGTACTAAATCTTGTACTTGGTGTGTTGAGCGGGTAAGCGACACCTCTTTCATCTTGAAAGCAGAGCCCTAAGGACAGTTGCCAAGACCACACAGGTTTCGCTAGACGGGGGCGGCCGGGTGGGTGCCAAACCTGTTCTGTGTCCTCCGAGATGCTTGCTCTCCTGCCGAGGCAGGAGATGCTTCCCAAATCGAGATGCTTCCTGGCACCTCACCAGCTTTTATGAAAGAAAGCTATGGAACGGTTATTGACCAGAAATTAATCAGCGTTGTTGCTTGGGATTTAAATAGATTTCATTGCTTGCCCTTCTTGTCTGTCCTAAAATGAGATACATTTATAATTGCTTTATTGGTCTGGATCCCAATATGCAGATTAATCGGTACAAAACAGTAGCTAAGTGAGCTGGTCCTGGCCGACTTCAGCAGCAGAACTCGTCCTTACCCGAAGACAAAAATGAAAGGTCCTGGGTGGGGTCCCAGTTCTCCGAGCAGTAGTGTCCCCCTCAAATCCCTGAGTGGTCTGGCAGCTGCCCCTGGGGCTCCGCTCTTTAGTAAATGGATAACTGATAACTGATCTCCTTACATTTTACAGGTAAATGATGCGATAGGATGGGAATGGCCATGGGTGTATTTTGTTAGTCTGATCATCCTTGGCTCATTTTTCGTCCTTAACCTGGTTCTTGGTGTCCTTAGTGGGTAAGCAGTCAGATCCGTGTTGCACATTCTGCCACTGCCTCGTGTGGGGCAGCTCTGCGTGTCCCCAGCTGCTCCCTGCGGCTTCTCTGCATGCGTGTGGATTCTGACGTCCCTTCTGTGTGTTGCTTTTGGTTTGAACTGTGAGTCTCTCTGCCTGTATCTTGTCTGTGAGATTCCGTGTTTCTGATGCTTGCCACGTGTTATTAATCTCATGGAAGTGTGTCCCTGAAGCCAGGTGCTTTAGTGTGCCCATGTGCAGATGCGGAGTGCAAGGGAGCAGAATTAGTCCCAGCCTGGGTGTCCCCCAGGAAAGGGCCTTGTGGCTTTTATGGCTTTGTTCCCATTGGTATATAACCTGGCCTTTTTGAGTTACCCACAGCCTATCACGAATATTTCCAGGGCGTTCAGATGTTATTGGGAAGGAGAAATAAACCTCGATTAGCACATAAGTACTGAATAATTTCAAAATCTTATATCCTTCAAGTCATTTATTTGTTTGGTTTTCTGCAACTGTCACTGTGAGAATTGTCCTTGTAATTCACGATTAGTCTTTGCTTGTGAAATCTCTAACACAGAGGAATGAGCAGCAATCATTTGCATACACACTTCCTACGGCCTTAGGGTCCTGTTCACTCAGTCACCATTTTTGAAACGTCAGTTAGCTGCCTCTACTCCTTGGAGGACCCCCCCCCACCCACACACACACACACTTAGAAAGGATTCTCCGTGGAGAGTAGAGGCTGACTCGGGAAGGGGATCCTGGGCTCTGCCCGGCCCGTACTAGGAGATGCCACCCCAAGCCCCTGGGATAGCTCTATATCCTCACCACTCACAGACACCCAGAAAGAGGAGCACCCTGAGGAAGAAGAAGGGGCTATCTGGGCTCTCCCAGAAGCTTCTCCAGAACTAACCACTGCTGGAGGGCAGGGACCCCACCTGGGGGCCGGGGGTGCCGATCACCCCAGAGGAGCCTTTGTTACCCACTGTGCTCATACTTCCTTAGGAAGTACTGGTGGGACCCTTGATTCCACAAGATTGAATCCTCACCTGCTTTATGTTCCTTTTTCCAAGTTTGTCTCGGGGCAGGGGTGGGTTGGGAAATGCCTTCCCGGGGTGCTGAGTCAGCAAGGTGCCCTGTATCCCGTTTGTCCTAACGGCGCCTTTTCCAGAGCCCAGAGCACAGCCCCTTGTCCACCCTCTAAACTGCCCTGCCTGTCTTCAGGGATAACGTATTTGGGGTTCTCCTTGGCCGAATGTAGTCCATTTCACACCACAGATGCATAGCCATCTGGGGAAGCCCCTCTCTAGAGCCCGCACCCCCAGTGAGGGGGGTGAGGCCAGGCTGAGGGTGTGACAGCATCCCCCACTCCCCCAAGAGCCCATCCGTAGAGGACTGGCTCTGCAAGCCGCCCCCCCCCCCCCCCGCCCCGTGAAAGTCTTAGCACTCAGTGCTTTCGTGCCCATGAAGCTCTGTGGCCATAGGGTTAGTTTCGGGCTGGTAAGCGGGAACTCTCTCCCTGGAGAAACAGCCTAGTGTCCCTTTGGCCTCAGGACTGGCCCACAGGAGGTTAACAGCAGTGCCGTCGTGCATTCCTTGGCGCCCCGTGTCTCCTAAGTTCCACCAAACTGACAGAGGCCATGGAAACTGCTAATTTTAACAGTGCCAGTGACATGCCGTATCTCCAAGCTTCCCAGAGCAGGAGGCGTCGTCCCCGGCATGATGAAGCAGCTCGGGGCAGGGGGCGGGGGGGAGATGGGAGGAGGGGTTCCTTATCAGAATGGCTGGCATTAAATGTTGACCCCCACGGAGGATGACGACAGGGACACCCTCGAGGGGGCAACCAGTTTACTGGGATCTATGTTAGGGACAGTAACAAGTAATTTTAGAACATTCTGGTATCAGAACAAAAGTAGATCCCTTCTGAGGGAGACTGCAGTGGCGTGCCCGTCTCCGGGCCAGGGAGCGGAGGTGCCAGGGTGTCTAAGAAGCTGACGGGGGCGCTGGGCTCAGTCTCTCCTTGCCGGGTGGGGGGAAGGTTGGGAAGCAGATCAGGAGCTTGCTCCCCCGTCCCTGGACAACTCCTTGCACCCCTGCCCCGGTCCTCCCCCTTGACTGGCCCCCAAAGCAAAAAAAAATCAACAGGAGATTTTCGTATGCATCTCCTTGTCACATTTTTAAAATTTTTGCTTTAGTCTTAGTTTTTAGTCTTCAGTCTTAGAGTCTTCACAATTTTTGTAGGGACACCCTGAGGGGAGGTATTCGTTAAGAGGAAGATAACTTGTGGCCCCTGAGGGAACACCAGACCAGCACACGCATAATCCTCAAAGCACTGAATTAAAAGCCACGCATTTTAGAAACTTGGAGCCATCGCCTTCTGTGGAACATTCATTTGGTGATGCTTGTATGTCTTTAAGTCTGTTCACCCCTTGGAAATACTTGTTTCTGCTCCTTGGCTTTTTTTTTTTTTTTGGTGTGTGTGTGTGTGTGTGTGTGTGTGTGTGTGTGGCCATGCCATCCTATTGTATTGGTGAACGGTTCTAATCTGCACACTCAATTTGGCATTGGTACATGTTTAAGCATTCTAAATTCTAAGACGGATGCTTTGGAAAAATCTTTGGTTTTACAACAGATGCTTTTCTCCAGGTGAGTATGAAGTTTATGAAGTATACAGCCTGTGTGACCAAGCATGAACACAGATGAAGACTTTTGTCTCTGATGGGAGGGTTCTCTGGGGAGGGGGAGCCGAGAAGGTCTCTAGTGCGCCGCAATTCCACATTGTCATTGAGGAGAAGGTCCCGTTATAACGAGGGACTGGAAAGAATGTCTCATTTACGTCTCTAAGACAGACCGCTATGTCTCTTCTCATGCTGGGGTTTTTTGGCGGGGAGGGGTTTGCTTGTCTTTGTGTGTGTGTGTGTGTGTGGTTTTTGGTTTTGTTTTGGTTTTTTGGGTTTTTTTAGAAGCTTGGTGATTTTTAAAATTGTCCATTTAACTCCTTGTCCCTTTTGAGGTTTTTGCCAGTAAATAGAGTGAGAGAATTCGTTGGTGTCTCAGTGCTTGGTTTCTTTAGAATCCCTGCCAGATTCCGAGGGGGGGAAAATGGTGGTCCTGGGCACTGGGTTCACTTCTTCACCTGCAGGACCCACCTGACGTCAGGTATATGTGTGGTAAGGCCCCCAAGGTGCGGTTCAGACCCCCAAGAAGAGACTGGTCTAGGTGAAGGTCTGGGTTCTGGTCCTGCCAGTGTCACACATCAACTCTGGGACTTCACTTGGTAGCCCTGAGCTTCGGTCTCCCGGTCCCTCAAGGAGGGATGGTCTCACAGTGCAGACCTCCCCATTGAGTGGCTGGCTTTAATCTCAGCTCGTGAATGCAGAAGTAAAGGATTTTACTCAGTGAATGCATCTTCGTCCTAAGTCTACGGACCTTCTTCTTGTCCCCTCTCTGGCTGAAGTGGGGACGGACACAGGGGCTCTCTGGAAATTGAAAAGGGTGCCATTTTCTGGATTTCCCAGGAAGTGACCACAGGAAATGAGTTTGTATATACGCAGATACTATACTCTGTGCCCCCAAGAGGAGGCCATGGAAGTTCTTTGTCAGCCACAAAGTATCTTGCAGCTCTAGATTGTTGTGACTCAGGTTCTCTCCGACCGTGAATTTTTTGCACAACTCAGGGGAAAGGCATTTCTGTAGCCTTGCGGTTGATCGTACCAGCTTTAGAGTTGAGAGCCAAGACGTGATTCTGTTTGAGCCTCAGTTTCTTTGTCTGTGCCATGGAGCTGATAACACCAACCATGTGGGTTGCGTGAGGATTCAGTGAGCTAAAGCAGAGTGTACTTGCTCTTTGTCCCTGTGGCGGCTTGAGTGAGAGAAGAGAAAATGTGATTTGATGCAAGAAAAAATCTAATCAACTCAGTCCTTTTAAACTAATAATGATTGGCCAAGATCGGCCTACATTAGTGGAAAGTCAAAGTTATATAATATTTTTAAATGTTTTATTGCATACACACGTGTATATATAATGACATAAGCCAACGATTACTGAAGGATATTATTACATAAACTACCTCCTGGGCCTGCTTTAAAGAATAGATTAAAATCATTTGTAACTCGCCTATGAATTTGAAGCTTTGGTTTGGCGAACATCTCAGGGAAAATATTTGAAACGCTTTAAGCAGGCTTTGTATATTAGAAGTGTTTCTTTGTAAAACAGATTTTGTGACCTAAGACTGAATGTAAACCCAGCCCAAGTCCTTCATCTCTAAATGGTGTTCTTTGTGTCCCAGTAAGTTCCAATTTACCAGATCACAGGTATCTTTTTAAATCATTAATCCAATTTTATATTACTAGAGACCTGTTTATCCTAACTTCAGAAGTTTTGAGGGAACATGGAGGAGGTGAAGCATTATAGAAAAGCAAGGGCCATTTTCAAATCAGTGAATCATTCTGAGTTTCACTGTTGGGGGTCTTCCTATATCCTATTCTAGTTGTGTCGAATCCCAGGGCCTCACGGAGACTCAGGCATGGCTATTTTACTGGGCAACCATAGGCACGGAGAGAATGGGGAGAGAGGGTGGGGGGGATAGTGGTGGGACTCTGGACTGTGTGATTTCAGGATTTTACAGAGCAGGATCTGGTTTGGGGCCTCATCGTTTGCACCCTGGTCCATTTAAATTCCCATCATAATGAGCCACAGGAGGTCAGAGACGGCCTCTGATTTCTTCTCCTTGAATATTGGCCCTGAGGCAAAACGTAGCAGGTAGATGGTCGTCATATCACTTGTGAATGTTTTCTAAGTGGAGACGTAACCTCTGGGAAGAGGCATTCTTATAAATTATTCATGACTGGGCTTAGATTTTGCTCTCATTTCACATTTTACGGCATTTGCTGATTGAAAATAAGCACCAGAATTTCCTCCTGTACCTAACTGCTGTGACACAGCTTCGTCCTAGAAGAGTAGTTAAATTGCTTACAGCGTGGAAAAGGGGTGTGGTTAGGCGACAGGATAGTCCGGCTGCCCGTGGCATTGGGTGCCGCTATGTTACCGAAAGAAGTCGTTCTGATTGATGACTTAAATCTGTATCCTGACCAGCAGACCAAGAAGCCACATGGAGGTCTAGTCTAAAAACGACAAAGAGGGTACAGGGTTCTTAGTAGATCTTATGACTCAAAAAAGAAAAAAAAAAAAAGCTTTTCCTATGTGTAATTCGTGATGGTCATGCTACCAGAATTCCAGACAAAGATGCCTTTAATGATCAGTGGCAGCAAAATAACTCTCCCCCGTAGCTGGGTTTGTCTTTGGTCTGAGTAGGCTGATACGTGAGAGATCCGTCCACACAGTTGGAGGTCTCTCTTCTTGCACTTGGGAGTCATGCTGTGAGTGGGGCGGAAGGTTAAGGGAAAGAGCCATGGGCCCCCCTTGTGCCTTCCCCTGGTCAGGCTTGGGTAAAAGAAGGCCTTGAGCCCCGCCGCAGCTTTACATGGAAGGATGCTATCTTTCCTCTTCCTCATGAAGAACCAAGCTAAACATTTATCTATACTTTCAAACCCTGAACTTTCTTGTTGCAGAGTTAAAAGGCTGTCGGGGGTAGCTGGCAGCAGGATCCTGGTGCTGTTGGTACCTTGGTACCTGAAGGGCACAGGCGGCTAGCCACACCTGACATTAACAAGTAAGCGGTAACCTCTCTGCCGCTGGCTTGCAGCTACTGTTTCCATAGAAATGGCTGTGGGGATCAGGGGAAGCAGAGGTAAGTGAAAGTTTTCGCTGATCCTTGTCTCCATCAAGCTGACGTCCGTTTCCCTGGCAACAGCAGTGGACAGCAGCCAGCCAAGCATTAGCAGCAGATCCGAGAGAGCTCTCTCTCTCGTCAGCTGTGGCTCTCCTCTGTTCCTGACCGGGTTCCTTTTTTATAACGCAGAGCGAAGACCTCGGAGGACCGGGAGGCACATCTGGCCACACGTTGCCCTCCTGGGCACACCGTCTGCTGACCGAGAGCTCTGCACTCAGCAGCTGCTCCATTGGCAGCCTTCCCTCCGCCACCCTCTGGTGTGTCAATGGGCGGCCAGGAGAGGGGAGAGGTCGTTGTGGGTGTCGGTGTTGTGCAGGGCGAGTTGTCGAGTCTGTGGATCCCAAGTCCTGGAGGAAGGGAATTCGGCACAGAACTTCCATCCACAGACCCAGCTCTTCATAAAGCTGCTGGTAACTTAATGGTCAAAATTAAAGCCATAATTTTCCCATGTTCCCTATTCAATTGGTGGCCTTAAGAGTTGCTGTCACTTTTACGACGAAAGGAATGTTTATGAATTCAATAATTTGACTTCTCATGAGAAACCTACTGACGATTGCCCCTAAGATGCTACTGTCAACCTATGTCAGTCTTTTTTTTTTTTTTTTTTCCTTCCTTCTGGGAGATGTTCCTTTGCAGTTGGTAGAACCACTGCCCGAGATCAAATAGTGGTCTAGTCGGGCAGCTCTACGTAAAAAGACCAGTATGTCCAGAGTACAGGGAACTCTTCTTTACTCAAGTCCAGCAGTCGTTCCTTTCTTGGAGTTTCATTTTAGTATTTCAGCTGATGCATGTACCCCAGCGCAAGTAGCCGCCTCCCACACGAGTCCTCTCCCCCGGGCCCCGGGGCGGAGGGGAGCGGTGCGTGTTGCCGTGACATTGCAGGATGGAGAGAGAGTGGGTGGAGGCACGGAGTGAGGGGTTGGGCAGTGTCAGATTCTAAACCCTGAGAGAGCCCCTCAAAACGTCTTCCCTCGGGAGCCAAACAAAACTGTGAAATTCAGGGCTGTATCTCTGCGAATCGAATGAAGACACGGAGCCACCGTGTTATGAGAATTTAGCCTGGCTGTCTAGAAGCCCTGAAAAATTGTGGATTTCCTGTCCCTAGAGGGCTTTCTGAATGACTATCCTCCTCCACAGTCTGGAGAAGGCAGTATGCCTGGAGGCGGTATTGGGGTCTGACCCTGTACCTGCTGGGTGGCTTCAATATAATGGACTAATAAGAAGCAGGAAATCTTGCTAGATTTTTTTTTTCCCCTCTTACTTAGACTTCGTAAGGAAAAACCGACTTCGTCATTTAATGATGAAGTGCCTACACGATAGTAGACGTATTTGCCAAACACCATCCTAGAAGCAGAGTTTTTGTCTTTATGAAGCTTTTATCTAATGGGGAAGACAAAGATTATAATAATAAACGTCTATATATTCTTTGCAAGAAAGGTATGGAGTGCTGTGAGAGTGTTTAAAGGGCAGAGCTGGTTTCCAGGGGCTGAGGGGAAGCGTCCTGGAGGAGGAGGGGAATCAACGAACGGCCATCAGTCATATCCAGGCACGATGGGGGAGGAGATGGGGGAAGGTATTCCTGTCAAAGGAAAACTCCTCGAAGGCCCTGCAGGAGGAGGGAGCAGAAGATGTTGGAGTAACTGAGCAAAGCCAGGGTGACAGGCATCCAGGGAGTGGGGAAAGGAGGGTGGAGAGAAGAGACTGATCGGCAAAACCCAGATCAAGAAAGGTCATTCTAGATCACGTCACGGTCATTAGCTAAAGGGTAAACCTATTGATGAATTTGAAGCAGGAAGTACGTGATTTATATTTCTGTTTTAGGAGAACGATTCTGTGTCGTGGTGTCTTCAGCTTTTGTTAAGGTAGCAGCAACAACAAAAAAAGCAGATGACTTTGTGAATGGGTGGAAGGGGGGATAGAGAGGTGACAAAGAGAATTTAGAAAATGTTACTTGCAAAATTTAGGTGGTAGGTCTATGGGTGTTTACTGCATAATTCTTTGTACTTCTATGAATGTTGGAAAATTTTCTTAACAAAATGGAAAAATTTGCGTATAAAAATCACTCGGCTGCTGCAGTATGAATGGGTGGGGTTGACAGAAGACTGGATATGGGGAGACCAATTTAGACTGTTGATAATCCACTTCCAGCCACGACATTGTAACAGTTCGCGTGGACCTTTTACCGTGAACAGCTATAAAACTGAAGCAAGTTTTTTCCCCCCAGACAATGGAAATAGGCAGCATCGGAATGGTGCCCCTAAAAGAAGGGAAACACGTCAAGCCCCCATAATTGCCCTGGTTTTCCGCCTGAAGACACTTTTAGGATTAAGGCACAGGGAGGCAGAGCCCAGCGGAAGACAGCAGTCTATTTGCTAAAGAGGCAAAGAGCAGAGCGTGGGCTGCTGGGACAGCTGGAGTTCTCAGGGCAGGATACTGAAGAGGGGCGTGCAGAGAAGGGGCCCTGGGAATCTAGGGATTCTCTTAAATCTTTGACTGTAAACTAAGCTGCTCTGTGCCAGGTGAGACTCTCAAGGCAGGGTGGAGAACAGCAGCTAGAAAGCTGTGAGCTGCTGGAAACCTCACAGGGCTGGGAAACGGGGCGGGGGGGGGGAGGGGAGTTCTCATCGGTGGGAGTGAACTGACCTTGAGGGATACACTGGATGTTCAGTTGAGACGTCAGAAAAGCCAGGCCTTGGGGGTGGGACTATCTGAGCTCTATAGTAGGAGCCACTCTTAGACCTGCCCTAACAAAGCTTAAAAACAAGCTACAAAAGGCTCCGGTTAAGTGGCCACGTAATTAAATACTTGCCAGAACAAAAGTCAGCACTCATTACGGAAGACACCTGAATCCAGGTGTTCTCCCAAATGTTTCTCTACGTCATTGAGAGTCACAGGACAGGAAAAGAAGCAAGAAAACATGGTCCCTGGTCAAGGGGGGAAAAGTCAATAGAAACAAATGGAGAGGTGACAGAAGTGTTGCAATTAGAAACCGAAGACTTTGAGATTGCTACTATAAACCTACTTAAGGAATTGAAGGAAAGGATGGATATATTGAACAGATGGCAAATCTCAGTGAAGAAATAGAGGCAATATTATATGTGGACTCAACAGATAGAACACTAGGAGGAAAAGAGAAAAGATCAGTGAAGACTTAATGATCTCCAGGACAGTATTAATCTGATAAATGTGAAATTGGAGTTCCAGAAGTAGAAGAGAGAGTGGAGAAGAAAACAATTCTTAAAGAAATAATTTTGGGGAAAAAAAATAATTTTGGTTCAAATGTTGCAAATTTTTTGAAAAACTATAAATTCAAAGTCCAGGATGCTTAACAAACAAACCCCAGGCAGTATAAACACAAGGAGAAGCACACCTAGACCCATCAAATGCAAATTGCCAAGAATAAAAACTAGAATATTTTAAAAGAAACCAGGAGGAGAAGGCAATTATGTACTGGGAGAAAATAAGAATAGACGGTGACTTATTCTCAGGTACAATGTAAGCTGTAGAACAGTGGAATGGCATCTTTCAAAGGCTAAAAGAAAAAAACAATTCTGTGTTCAGTAACATGTTCCTCAAAAAGTTAAGATGAATCAGATTTTCAGAGAAGATTGGTCACCAGCAAATCTGTACTATAGGAAGTATTAAAGGAAGTTCTTCAGGCTAAAGAAAATAATACCACATTTAAAAAAATACATAAAAAATAAGGAACACCAAAAATGGTAAACCTCAGTAGAGAATTTTCCTCATTTCTGAATTTCTTTAAAAGATGATGAAAATGAAGGGACTACAGTATGTGAAAAAAAACCATATGACAACAATAGCACAAAAGAGAGAATTAAATGCAAGTTTACTATTGCAGTGTTCTTACATTATATGTGAAATAATATGAGTTCATGTAAAGATAGATTAAAAACAAAAAAATGGGGTGACTTAATACCACACAAAAGGAATTTCAGTACAAGGAAGCATCTCCTAAACGGATCAGTTCATCAAGAAGATATGAGAATTCTAAATGTCTTTAAAATACACGAAGTATTAAATAAGCTTTAATGTACATGAAGGGAACACTGTAAAAATTAAGTGGAGAAATTGATAAATCCACAAACCTAGATGAAAGTTCTTATTATCCCCTTTCAATAATTGATAGAGCGAGGAGAAAAAAAAAACAGTATAGATAATATCTAAGCACTATCAGCCAAATTGAGCTAATTGAATTATAGAATACTATATCCAGTAACTGCAGAATACACATTCTATTCAAAAGCACATGGAACATTAATCAAGGTAGATCATAGATGGGCGGCAAAAGTCTCACTCAATTTTACAAGATTGAAATCTCAGAAGTATGTTTTTTCTAACAGCAATAAATGTGAAGTAGAAGTCAATCACAATGTCTAGACAGTTCTCTATTTGGAAATTAGATAACATATCTCTAACTTACAATTCAAGGAAAAATATTATAGTAAATGTTAGAAAATATTTTAACCTGGAAAATGAAAATGAAACATCTCAGAATTTGCATTATCCATTTAAAGGAGTACTGAGAGGGAAAGAAAGAAGAAAGGTTTGAAGTCAATGATATACATTATCATTTAAGCATCTAGAAAAAGATCAAAAATTTGTCCAAGGTAAGTGGAAAATAACAGAAGCCAACAAAATAGGAAACACAAATAATAGGTAAAGTTAACAAAGACAAAAGCAGGCTCTTTGAAAAGTTTACTAAGATCAACAAATCCATAGCAAGACTAGTGAAAACAGAAAAAGGCAAATTATAAATTATTAGTAATGATTAGTAATAATAACTAGTAATAATTAGTAATTAGTAATGAAAGAGGGACATCACCGTAGACATTAAAACAATAGCAAGAGAATCGGGTAAAACATTTTATGAGAATAAGTTCAGTAACTTAGAAATGGGCAAATTTTTCGAAAAACAGAGCTTTACTGGAATGGACTCAAAGAAATAAAAAACTAAGGAGCCCCTATATTTGCTTTTTAAATAGAAGTCAAAATTACAAGCCCTCTTTCAAAGAGAACTAGAGGACTCGATGATGTCAAAGGTGAATTTTATCAAACAATTGAGAAAGAATGTCATTCCTAGAAAAACCTTCGGCAGATAATTGAGGAGTGAACATTTTCCAACTCATTTTATGAGGCCAGAATAACCCGAATGCCAAACTAAACAGACATAATAACATCTTGCATTTATATGATGTAAAAATTCTCAAATATTAGCAAAGCTGATCGAGCAAGATGAAAGGAACACTACTTCCAGAACAAATGGGGTTTATACCAAAAATACAAGGTTGATTCACCATTGGAAACTCAAACAATGTAATTTACCATATTAACCAAATGAAGGAGAAAAATCATAATGATAATCTCAGTAAATACAGAAAATGCTACCGAAAGTGCTCTATAACCATGATAAAAACTCAGCAAACTAGGAATATATGGGAACTTCCTCAACCTGACAAATGTTTTCTACAAAAAACAAAAACCTCACAAGACTGTACCTAATACCATCCCTAATGGTGAAAGACTAAAATGCTTTTTTCCTAAGCTTAGAAATACCCTTTTTTATTCAGCATTTATTCTCACCCCTTTTATTCAGCCTTATACTAGAAGCTTTGAAAGCAAAACCTATTCCTGTTCACGAAGTGACCAAAGACCTGTTAGAAATGATAAATGAATATAGCAAGGTCACAGAATATAGGATCAATTTACAAAAATTCATTTTATTCCTGTATACAAGCTGCAAGCATGTGGAAAATGAACTTTGAGAAAGTATAATAGCATCAACAAATTAGAATACTTGGGCATAAAGATAAGGAAAGACATGGAAGATCTCTGCACTGAAGATTATAAAATACTGATTAGTAAAATTAAAGGTGGTCTAAATAAATAAAGATGTCCCACAATCACAGATTGGAAGGCACAATATTGTTAACGTCCATTTTCCTCAAATTTTCTACACATCCAATGCTGTCCCATTTATAAATCTTAATAGCTTTTTTGGGGGGGGGGGCAGAAATTGGCAAGCCGATTCTAAAATTCACATATAATCACTGATGGTCACATAACGAAATAATGACCAAAATAATCTTGATGCACAAAGTTGAAGGACTTACACTACCTGGTTTCAAGACTTACTCTAATGCCCAGTAAATTTAGTGTCATTCTGGCAAAAAGATAGATATATAGAATACTTGAGTGGAATAGAAAATCCAGAAATATAAATATTGTTGTTTTTTTTACAAGGTGCTAAATAATCTGATGGAGAAAAGATGTTTTCAGTAAAATATAATGAAGAAATGAATGGACCTTGACTGTTAGGTAACGCCGGACACAAACACTGACTTGAAATGGACCATTAAAAAGCTAAAAATTAAATTTTTAAATGATTTTGCCCTTCAGAAATAGGAAATTGAGAGGGAAACCACATATTGGAGGAAATATTTTCTCTGTCTATAGATAGATATTTGACAGAATTGTAGCTATGGTATACAAAGAACTCTTAACAACTAAGAAGATAACCCAATTAAAAATTGGCAAGAGACGTGGGCAGATACTATATAAAAGAATATACAAAAACAGCCAATGTACATGTAAAGATGTTCACAATCCTTAGTTACCAGGGAAGTGCAAGTTAAAACTGCAGTGAAATACCCATAACAGATAGAGTAGAATAGCTAAATTTAAGATGAACAATACCAAGTGTTGGCAAGAATATAGAGTGATTTATGCACTCATGCATTGCTCATAGAAGCATAAAATGGCACGACCACTTTGGCAAAGTTTGTCAGTTTCTCATAAGGTTAAACAAATACCATATTGGCCCAGCAGTCCCATCGCTGCAGGTAATGACCCAAAAGATATGAAAACCTATGTCCATTATGACTTGTCTATGAACATTCAAAGAGCTTTGTTCTAGTAGCTCCAAACTGGAAAAACCCAAATGTTTATCAACAGGAAAATAAATAAATTGTGATGTCATCAGAAATTGGCATACTATCCTGCAGGACAAAGAAATGGAAATGCTCATACACTATTATTTTGAAGCTCAAAAACATTTTTGCTGAAGGAAGAAAACCAGCACAAAGAGAGCATATGCTAGGACTCTGAAGTTCTGGAATAAGCAAAATTAATCCATGATACAGAAATTAGATCACTGATTTTTTTTCAGGTAGGGGAGGGGTGCTTGGCTGGGAAAGGGAATAAGATAACTGGGCGGTGGTGTATGTGTTCTATATATCTTGATCAGGGTGTTGTCGATGATGAGTGTCAATGTTAGCTAAACCACAAACTTAAAACCTATGCCTTTAATTTGTAACTTGTATTTTTTATAAAAGAGATTGTGAATTAAGATAGAATTAAGGGAGATGGTGCTTTTGATGAGGATGCCATAACAGGTGTCAGATTTACTCTCCTACCTGAAACAACAACAAAACCCAAACCAGACTATATATGTGAAACACTGGACACCAGGTGATGAAGGACAGGGACTGATCCCTGAGAGACGGAAGTAAACTGAATGAGTGCCGTGACTGCCCCAGCTCCCTGGCTTGAAAGAGTTCTGGGGCCACCATAGCACAAGGAGGGAGGGGCCCAGGCAGAGCCCTGTGACCTCCTTCAGTTGAGATGATGAAGTTAAGCATCTGCAGAAACCAAGGAGGCTAGAGTATGTGGGACAGAGTCTCAGAGAGACTTCTGTCTAGAAGAAGCACTGCAGAGACGAGCAGATGGTCCCCCTCAAGGTGCGGCAGAGTTTACTCTTTAGCCCTTGTCTGTAGGAAACTACCCCAGGCTGAAGGAAGACCATCGGAATGGATTACAAAGGATGATGTTCAGTGCTCACACAGGACAAGGAACGTTACCTGCTCCCACCGGCCAGGCTGGAAAAGCTCCTAATTGGTGGGACATTGGGTAAAGTACTCAAAGGATTTGCCCAGTTACTGAGGACTAACTAGACCTAGATGAGGAAGTGCTCCAGACCAATCCAACAAAACAGTGAAGCAAGACATGCAGGATCAGTGTGATCCAAAAAACTCTATCCCTGAACCAAGCACTAGAATATTTATAGGAAGACAGAATATCTAACACCCAACAACATAGAACTTACAATGTCTGGCATTCGATTAAAGGTTACTAGGCATGCAAAGAGGCAGAAAAACATGACCCATAATAAGATTTGATCAATCAATTGAAACCAAGCCACAACTCACACAGATGCTAGAATTAGCAAAAGGAACATAAAAACATCATTATAACCGTAGTCCATATGTTCACAATGTTAAATAGAGGCATGCAAGGTACAAAAAATATAGCATTAAAAAAAATCAAGATCCTAAGAATCTAATGAAATCTAATGAAAGATGTACAAGATCTCTTCTACACACAGCTTTGCTGAAGGAAATTAAAGAAGACCTCAGGAAGTGGAAGGATAGATGATCACGGATTGAAAAGCTCAATTTATGGAGATGCCACAGGACAGTATTAAGAGAAGGTGCTTTCCTTTGTACAGAGAGGAAAGGAAGAGAGAGCAAGGCAACGTAAGTTTGGTTTGATGGTGGGAAGCTGGGAATATTCTTGCCTAATTCTTAGTTTCTCTGAAGCAGAAGGCAAGCTTAACTGCTGAGGGCAAGGGGGTTGCTAGCTGGCCGAGTCGCACATCTGAAGAGCGTGGCGAAGGCTCAGATGAGCTGGGAGGAAGGGATGTGTTGAGGTCTTACTTGAAGCTGGTGATGAGGGACTTGCATTGATGTCAGCATGTCCCAACTGTCCCTTCCCCAGGCATAGAGGCGCATTCAGGCTACTGGCAAGAACTTTACCCAATAGATCACTGATAGGTCATGAAATCTAAGTTCGTTAGGAGGAAAGGGAGGCCTAACAGACTGGGAGAAAATGGGTCGAATGGATCGGGCATTCCAGAGAGGTAAAAAAAATGTCTATAGCGGGAGTGAGGAAGTTGGCTTTAGGAGGCTGTCAGAACGCAGAAGGCCGGGATTTATGATGAAGTTAGGGATGGTGAACGTTCGGGGTGTGGCAGGGATCGGGGAGCTGAAGCAGCATGGAAGGGATGGCTATTGGAGATTAATAGGCCAAGGAATTGCAACGCTTGGGGTTGGCAGGAGTCCCCCAGGATGATGGGAGGGCTTGGAATGGAGAGGGAGGCTGGGAGCTAGGAGTCTTCGGTTGAGGAGGTTGGCCGAGGCCGACCCCAAGGAAGGGGAGAAGGCCACGTCTTCCACCGATACTATACCTGAAGGACCAGGGTTTTCTGTGTGATGGACTTTTACAGCAAAATGAAAGAGTGGGTTAATGAAGATGTTAAGAGGAACAGAAAAGCAAGCAACTCCACCTTGAGGAGGGATCTGGAAAGACCGCAAGGAAAGGAAGCTTGAGGGTGACCCAGATTTCCAGCAAAGCAAGGAAGACGGGGGTTCCTTTGAAGAGGTTGAGGGCACAGGAGCAGGAATTCCAGAGGGCACAGGGAAGGGTTGAAGAATGAGGGAAAGCCGAGTCAGTGACAAGGACAGGCGGAGGAATGTGGGGACAGAGGGGCACTAGATGAGAGGGACTGGGTATTGGACGTGTGCCTTGCGCTTTGGACAGGCGTTCGCTGGTCATCAGCAAAGGGAGCGGAGGCTTGGGGGTGAGGTCGCCCGATGGAGGAGGCTCCTCCACTGGCTCACCAGGCCTGAGGTGTGTGCTCTCCCGAGACCACTCGGGGGTGCTGGTTACTCCGGCGGGTGTGGCTGGCCCAGCCGCAGGTCGAGGTCCGAGGGTTACTGGTGGCGGCCGTTCCTCCGGCCAAGGGGGTTACCGGTTGCTGCGGTGACGTTCCCGTGTCTCATCACGGTGGGGACAGCACAGAATTGCAGGGGCCTGGCTTTCGTGCTGGTGGCCTCTTCCTGCTGACGTGACCTTCCCCGGTGGGCTTCGCTCCTCCCGAAGCAGGTGGCCTCATCCATCTGTCACTTCTCTTGGGTAGAGCTGTCCTAAGAACCAAGGAGAGGAACCGATGGGAAGGGACCTGTAAGCCGAACAGGCCTTTCCAAACGCAAGGTGTGTTGGGCGTTGGCCAGATTGTCATCTCCTTGAACGAGGCTGTCTCCGGGCCTTTGAAGAGCCTCCTCCTTTGCACTCCGAACACTCACTTGCCGGCTCTTTTCTCCAGGGCTCCCCCGCTTTCCGGGACCGGAGTGGCACTGGAGGCACTAACCTAATTTCCTCTAAGTCTGATTATCCCAAGAGTTGGGTTTGGATTCAGGGATGAAATATTAATCTGTTCAGAACTAGATCATGCCCTGCAAATTCTGCATTAAACTCGATCTTGGTCTAAGCTAAGTTCTCCGCTGTTGCCTGTGGAGCCTCCAGGCGTTTGTGGCTTCTTGGCTTCTGAGTCCGGGAGGCTTTGGCCGTATCTGAGGAGTCGAACTCGGGGGGAGGGGGGGGTGGAGGTGACAGTCCTGCACCCGCCCTCTTGTGTCTGTAACCTGCGGCCCACCTGCCCTCGGATCCCGTGCACTCCTGAGGGGCGGCTGGCGGAGGCATAACCACTGAGGAACCGTGGGGTCTGGTCTGGGGGCCGCGTGCACGCCTTCCTGTCCGGTCCTCAGTCACCTGCGTTTTAGGATCTACACCACGGCCAGCAGCATGGCCTAGACCTATGGGGGGGTTAGGGGGGCTGGCACATCGGAGAGGGCTCTCCTGAGGAAGCCAGACTCTGGCTGGCCGTGGAAGGGAGGACATTTGTAAGGATGTAAAGAAAGATTCCAGCACGTGGTGAGGAACACAGGGCTCGGAGCACACGTGTGTCCGGAGCCCGGGAGGCGACCTGGGTGCTCTCTGCCAGCTGGTGTGCAAGGGGGGGATGGGGCAGGAAATGGCTGCCACACTGGGGGAGCCCCGTGAGGGAGGCGGGAGTTTTTGCTTCAGTTGATGGGAGCTGTGTGAAAGCCAGGTGACAATGTGGGAGCAGGCCTGGAAAGCAAAGCTGGGGCCCCACGGAGTGAGGGGGGAGCTGGGGCGATCCGACGGTGAGGCGGGGGTGAGGTGATGGGCAGCGCTGGGTGGTGGAGATAAACACGAAGCAGTTGATGCGGAAGGCGGTTGGGGGGGCCTCAGAGATGAGGCAAGATCTGTGGATTTGGTTGCCAACTCTGGGTATGGATTATGTGAGAGTTTTCCTTTATTCTTTGTAACTGTTAATAGAGCTGCTAAGACTGACAGACCCCAGGCACTGGGGGATGTATTTTGTGTAGTTTACTTCTTTCGGTCTTCTCTAACATCTTACTGAAGGGCTTTTGCCTCAGTTTTATAGACGAGGAAAGCAAGGCTCAGAGAGGTTTCAGTTTTCTCAAAGTCCCACAGCTAGTAAGTCAGGAATTCATACGAAGCTAGAAATTAAATTTCGAGCTATTTGTCTCCGGAGCCCAAGCTACTTCTCTTATCAGTTGGAAGCTCCTTCCGTGTCAGGTGAGGGGGCACTTCCTGTGGGACCCTGTCTACCCCACCTGGGTCTGAGCTGATATGTCCTGAGTTGCTGTATTCTTCCTGTCTCATCAGTGTCTTTATCGCCTCCAAATGAATCCCCCAGAGCACAGTGGAATAGTGGGATATGGAGGCTTCAGAGAAATTGTGTTTTGTTCCTCTTAAAAGTGTTTATGATGAGGCACGTGGGTGGCTCTGTTGGTTGAGCTTGCAGCTCTTGATTTCGGCTCTTGTCACAATCTCAGGGTTGTGAGATCGAGCCCCACATTGGGCTCCATGCTCAGTGGGGAGTCTGCTTGAGATTCTCTCTCTGCCTCTGCCCCTCCCCACTGGCTTGTGCTATCTATCTATCCATCCATCTATCTATCTATCCATCCTCAAAAAAAAAAAGAGTATGAACAAGTTCCATTCTAGCTCAAGTGGTCCTTTTGGAACCTTTTCATGGGGATGGATCTCTCTGAATCCCTGAGTGTCCCTTAAAATATGCTCATTCCCCCTTCCCTTGTTCTCAACTAAGAGTGGTGGTCCACGGAGGGCACTTCCCACCTGTCGTCCCTCCAACAAGGAACCTCTCCGGGTAGGGAGAGGCTCCATCTCCTCTGTCTGCCTCTTGCCAGCAGGTTCACCTTGGACAAGTCCAGTGGGTGGGACTGGGATGAAATTCTTAGCAGTTCCAACAGATGGGTTTGGTCCCAGCATCTCCCCTGATGCTCGACCAGGGGTCAGGCACACACAGCCATCACCCCATTTCAGGCGGTTCGAACCAGGCTGGTAACACAGCAGATGGTGTCGGCGCTAAAATAGGACATGCCGTGGGGTGGCTGGTACCTTCCAACGTGTTTATTTGTCGATGGTTCTGCCCCCCTCCAGAGTCAGACTTCAGGTACACGTTTTCCTCATAGTTTCTTTAAAAACTGGAATCGGATAAGCCTAGCATGAGGTTTCTCAAGTGACTGCTTAAGTAGCGCATTGGACGCCTGTCATGAAGGATAGGACGTTGGCTTGGCTCATTTGATTGAAGGATGTAGTTCATTCAGAGAAAGCAGTAAGAGATGAGAGAGCCCATGTTTTTGAGGAACGCCACTTAGCACACGTTTTCTAAAAAACAGATTGAAACAAGAAATCTGTAACTTTCAGCATGCAACCTGCATGGGAAATTTTCTGCCAGAAGCACTAGAATGTCTTTGGTAGCCATGGAAACTAACTCTTCACAGAGAGAGAGAGAGCGCAGCTCTTCTGTCCTCCAACAAGGGGATGCAGTGAAACGAAAGGGTAGTTCATTCTAAGATGCCAGATACACTTTCTTTCCATGGAGGACTTTTTAAGACTTTACAGGACACTGGCTGTCTTTGTTTGTTTTTTAATGACAACGGCGGGTACAATTTTAGGTGCTAGAATGTTACACGGCCATTTGCTATCAGATACACCCAGTGCAGAGCCCACAATCCGTGTCTTTGAAGTGGCTGTTTTTAACCCAAGACCTGAGTCTGTAGGGGCGCCTGGTGGCACAGTTGGTTAAGTGTCTGACTCCTGATTTCGGCTCAGGTCATGATCTCAGAGCTGTGAGATCAAGTCCCCACACTGGGCTCTGCACTGGGGATGGAGCCTGCTTAGGATTCACACTCTCCCTCTGCCCCTCCCTCTCTTCCTCTAATAAAAAAAAAAAATGTGAGTCTATAGAACCGCTTATTAAAATTTAGCCGATGCCTGGGTGGCTCAATCAGTTAAGCATCTGCTTCCAGCTCAAGTCGTGATTTGGGGGTCCTGGGATCGAGTCCCACATTGGGCTCCCTGGTCAGCGGAGAACCTGCTTCTCCCTCTGCTGCTCCCCCTGCTTGTGCTCTCTCTGAAAAATAAATAAAATCTTTAAAATAAACAGAATTTAGCCTAGTCTTACCAAGCAATGGCCAACATTTTTGATAAGGCATTGGTCTACAAAGATAAGGGAGACACGCCCCCTTCTTCACAGAGCTTAGTTTAGTGTGTAGAAGGAAATTCTGGAGAACCATTGCCGTGCTCTGAATGACATTCTACCCCAGCAAGACTCATCCAGGAGACTCTAAGGACATTAGAGAAATGTGTTTGCAGGCTGACCCAGCAGTGCGGGTGAAGATGGGGACGAGCAGTTGAGGCTAACTTAGGGGACTGCACACGCACAGTGGTTAGATCTCTGTGCCTTGGAGGAAATGAGGAAACTTGAGGATGGTTGGAGTGTGGACTGGAGGAGCAGGTGGTTAGAGAGGACCAGGAGAGCTCTGGTGGGGGGCTGGGGTGGGGGTCTGTGTATGCCCACTCAGCTACGGTTCGCAACAGATAGCCTTGTCATTAAAACCTGGGGAGAGAAAAGTTAGGAATACCTGCTTTGAAAATGGTTTGTCTTCTGAAAAGATGGAAACTGTTGTATTCATTTTTTTTTAAGATTTTATTTATTTATTTGACACAGATCACAAGTAGGCAGAGAGGCAGGCAGAGAGAGAGGGGGAAGCAGGCTCCCTGCTGAGCAGAGAGCCCGATGCAGGGCTCGATCTCAGGATCCTGGAATCATGATCTGAGCCAAACGAAGGCAGACGCTTAACTGACTGAGCCACCCAGGCGCCCCGAAACTGTTTTCTATTTAGAGCATTTTTCATAGACTTTAATGTCCATGAAGGCAGTCAAGGACATGAAAAGGGGAATGTTGGTTTGAGGAAATTGCTTAAGACATCCAAACCCGTTTGAACAGAAATTAGGAGGTACTGATTCCCTTTATGGAGACATTCACCATGAGGATTATTTCAGTAATGAGTTCCCAAAGGATGGTCATAGTGTGGTTCGCTGGAAGCATGATTATTAGATACTTTCTCCAGCCCCTTGTCTGTGTAAACAAAAGCCCTCCGTGGGGCCCTCGCTCCTTGGGGACCAGTGGCTCATTTGCCATCAAAGAGCGCTGTCCGAGATGAGCTCCCCTCCCCCACAGCCCTGTGTCACCTGCAAAGGATCAGGTCACACAAAGGGGTGCTACAGTCCCCAAACCCTCCCCTGGCGTGCTGGCCGTCTCCGATCATGCAAAGTCAGCCTCCTGGGGCGAATCCCGGCCTTTTACCATTGAGGGAAACTGAACAAAGCCGGTGATTTTGATGAACTTTGAACCCGAGCCAGTGCCACTCCTTTAAAATATTTTTTTTTAATTGTGAAACATCACAGGTTGTTGATTTTTTCCTCCTTTCCTTTCCTTTCCTCCCTCCCTCCCTTCCTTCCTTCCTTTCTTCCTTCTATAGAACACCTCATTTCCTTGAACAGAAACTGAACTTATGTGCTTTCCAAAAAATTAGATTTAAACATAAAAATATTTTTGAACCCAACTACTTTTTCGTTCTGTTTCATTTCCTTATGTCTACAGAGGGGAAGGAATTTACACCTAAGGAAGACTGGCCTCCACTGATCAAAACCAGTGGCTTGCTTCTTCTGCTTCCCCCGACTCTGCCTTTTTATGAAAGCCGCCTGTGTGTGTGTGTGTGTGAATTCCCAAGGCCTCTCTTTGCCTGGAAGTCTGAGTCTTAGTGCTTCTGTGGGCTTTGCTGGAGGTTTTTATGCTTGTTTGTGTTTGTTTTCTTTGTGTGTGTGCGTGTGTGCGCACATGCCCAAATTTCAAAGCGTTCGTCTACATTTTATTTGTGTGGGTCTGGTTAGAACAAATAGCATTACAACCCAAGAAGGAACCCTATCTCTAAATCAACCTGACTTCCAGTGGCCCATTTATTTTATGGGGCATTTGAGAAATAACAAACCCAGAGCCAGCTGTGTGGCCTGCCCTACCGTTTGAATGTTTCAGGCTAAGGGCTCTCTCTCCGTCGTGTGGACTGAGCCAGGGCTCACCTGGCACCTCAGGACCTGTCAGTCCCGGCGCGGTCGGGGTTTGGGGAGCTCTCTGCAGCGTGGGGCATGTGCACAGGAACTCATGGGGTGGAGGGAGGCTGGCTGCTTCCAGGCGAAGAGTCTCTTCCGGGAACAGAGCTTCCTGGGAGTGAGGGACAGCATGTCGGGAGTGGGGGGAGTACACGATCCCTCGGCTAAGCCCGGAGTCGGGGTTCTGGATGAAAACCAGAATGCCGGGGCTAAGCGGTGCATTCCGTCTTGACCCACCCCTCCCGGTCCTGACCAGTAGGGGTCCAGTCTCCTAAGCCAAGAAGCAGAGTGATGGGGGGTCCTGTGGGAAGAATGCTTAGTTTGGAGCCCGGTTGTCCTGTTTCCTGAGCATGTGATGCAGGGTCAGCCACCTTGTTGAACTTCAACTTTGGTTTTTGTGGGATGGGAGGACAGTCCTTGTCCTCCTGCCCATCCCACACCAAGGTAGCAAGGAGCCTGTGGGACGGCGCACGTAAAGACGCCTGGAGGACCCGAGATGGAAATCCCCGTACATAAGAATTTTGTTTCTGTTATTACCAGAAAGGGGCCGTGACCTGGCTGGCTCTCCTGCAGGAAACTGAGGCAGCACCCCCAGCTGCACGGGCGCAGATCTCGCTGGCCCTGCTGTTGGTTGGCAAGTGGGACCCAGGCGGGGGCAGTCACGGGTCTGTCTCAGAGCCTTCCACTTGTGCTCTTCTCTTTTCCTCTCCCCGCTGCAGGGCTTCACTGGGGCCCACGTGAGTGCCATGGGGAGTGTGGCTGCACCCTTGCTCCGCACTCAGGACCCCTCCTGGCCCTTGCTTCTGACTCCCTCAGCCCTCAGGCTTCTTGATGCCACCAGACGTCTTGGCTAGCAGGACTGACAGGCACCAGGTTGCTGCCCCAGGAAGGGAGCAGACAATGAGGAAGGGACCACTTCTCGGCGGTCAGGGGTCCGGCTTTCCCTTGGAGCCACAGAGGAGGCCAGGAGGGTTGGGCCACGGTCATGGCTGGACACAGTACAGGGCAGTGTGTTTCAAGTGCTGGCCTGAGTGAGACACAGGGGCGGTGTTGTGTGGGCCCGGGGAAGATACACCGGCGAGGTCTACACCACGTCCCGTGCTCCAGCTTCCCACCCCCCCCCCGAGGTGCTAGTCCTCTACCGAAGGTCCCCATCTGCAGGGCACCCACTCCAGAAGCTGCTGTTTCCCATGGCTTCCTGTTTCATCTTTGGGCCACTTGGACTATTAGAACTTTCTGCCTTCTTTTGCTCAGTCTTATTCTGCTTCCAACCCTTTCCCTGGGGCCTATGGGGGTCCACTTCCTCTTTTCCATAGCAGCCCTGTGGAGACTGAGGACCAGAAACAGGGCTTTTCTGTGGCATTTCTTCTCTATCTCCCCTCCTGCTTGGCCTTCCTCTGTCCCCTGCCCACCGGCCTTTCTTCCCTGAACACGTGGGCGTGGAATGTTACGGTGGCAGGGAGTGGGGGCATTCTCTGGCTCGGAAGGAAGGTCCATGTTCATAGAGAAGATGACACTGGGTGGGGCCAGACCCAGGGGACCAGCGTGAGGGGGCAGAAGCCAAAGTGACCACAATGTGGGGTTGGCTGAGGGTCGGTAATGAGAGCCCCTACAGATGTTCTTCCAAAAAGTCTACAAAAGTTGGAAATTTTATCAGAGCCATGTTACTTTTGACTCACATTCTTATTGGTGTTGAATCAACCCTGTCACCTGGTGTTTACTGAATGCCTTCTAGCTTCAGCACCATTTTCTCCCTATTTTGATCTCATCTTCACATAGAACTCCTATAGAACCAAGCCAATAAGGACTCTCTCATATCAGACTTCTGGTAGTTCCCCATTGACTACAGGGAAGCAATCCTAATTCTGAATTTAGGATTTAAGGCCCCTCCTGGACTGACCCTAAGCTACTTCTTGGTCCTCAGCCCTTTGTACATCCACCCTCTTCTTTCTCTGCCTCTTGGTTGCCTGTGTCAAGGTCGTTGGGAGGGTCAATTCAGGAGCTCAGTGGGCTTCTCTGACCAATTTCTCTGAGCTTCTGTTTCCTTAGTTTCTACGTAATGAGGGTAGTAAGGATCTCTCCCTCACCACTGATCCTCTGCAGTGAGGATGGCGTAAGGCGTTGGGCCAGGCTCCGTCAGGGATAGCTCATTGAGGAGGCCAGCTGGGCTTGGGCACACACACACACCTCTGTGTCTTGGTGTTCACCAAGCAGAGTGCTCTGGGGATTTAGAGGAGGGCAGAACTCTTTGTTGAGGGGTGGGGATAGCCAGGGGGTAGCCAGAAAAGCTGGGTCTTGATAGGGGAACTGGAATTCCAAGATGAGAGAAGGCTTCTCAGTTGGATAGAGTTCTGTGGACAGAGGCTCTGAGGGTTGAGGAACTGAGAAGAGCACAGCCAGATACAGGTGCTTGCAATAAGGGAGGGAGATGGAGCTGGGATAACCTGTGGGAGAAGGCTAGAAGGCCTCGAGGGCTGGGCGAAGCAGTGTTTGAGCCTGGAGTGTTGAGGGCACCAGTAAGGAGCCCTGAGGCTTTCTGAGCAGGACGACATCAGGATGAAGCCAAGATCTGCCTCAGGAGCCTGATGCTTGTGGGAGCTCCCAGGAATCACGGGCTTTCTCTCCTGACACATTCTGACTCTTTAAGAGTGGGGTTCATTTCGTGTGCTTTGTACCCAGACTTTCCCATGTGCCTACTGGAAGGGGGGCATCATGGGAGAGACAGAGACCTGGAAAGGAAAACATAAGAGATGGACAACATCATCAGTTCCTGGGAAGAGCCTACAATCTAGCTGGGAAGTGGAAATGCAAACGTGATGTAAATTGGCATTTGATTACTCTGGTTACATTTTTTTTTTCCAAACACTTGAAAATTCTTTCTCTTTGGAAGTAATTTCAAACTACGGAAAAGTTACAAAAATAAGAATAACATAGTGAGCAATCCATGTACCCTTTATCTGAATTCCCTTATTAATGTTTTATCTCATTCGCTTTTGTTTTTTTCTTTTTTTTGTACTTTAAAAAAATTTGAGTATAGTTGACACACAGTGTTACAGCAGTTTCAGGTGTACAACATCGTGATTTGACGAGTTTATACATTATGCTATGCTCACCCCAAGCGTCGTTACCATCTGTCACCCTACACTGCTATCACAGTATCATTGACTCTGTTCCCCGTGCTGTACCTTGTATCCCCATGACTTATTCATCCCATAACTGGAAGCCTGTGTCTGCCGTTCCCTTTCACTCATGTTGCCCACCACCCCCCTTCTCCTCTCCTCTAGCAACTCAGTTCATTTGTTTTTTCATTTATCTGTCTATAAGAAGTGTGGGCTGATTTTTTTTAATTATAATTTCTGTTTTTCATTATTTTGGGGCTCAAACTATCCTAGATTTAGCCAGTGTGAGATACTTCTCTGGCTCCTATGACCTTATGGTGTGTGCTTATCATATTTTTCTTTTGTTTTTGATTTTTATTTATTTTTGGCACTTCCTTACTTGTTTCATCCTGCACCCACTCTACCCTAGCCCTGGAATCAGCCATTTTACCAAAGATTTCTGATTCCTTTTCATGGAAATGGTATTAGAGACCAAAATCTGGGTGCCAGGTGTGCTCATAACTACTGGGGTGCCTTTGCTTCCATATCCTTTCAACAGAGCTAGGAAATATATGCGTTTATATATGCATACACACGCACATACTTACATTTACACATATACAGATACATATGTACATATATACATGCATACATTTCTTATATATAGAAATATAGTCTTCTAGAAATCATGAATTCACACCAATACCTCCAATTCCAGTCCATCTCCAGAAGATCCTTTCAGTCTTCCTTTCTTTCATGTTTCTATGACCCTCTTTCTACAGTGAAAACCCTGACTCCCAACAACATGGACACATTTGCTCATTTGTTAAGTCCTATAATACATCTGGAATGATTTCAGCATTGTTTTTGTCCATAGCACTACCAAACATGAACTCCCTGAAGGAGTTAAGAATTTATTTGCTGTTTTTCCCTCACTTGGTCCTACCCAAGGCTGAACGCAGGCAGTCAGGAAATCCTAAGCTACCTGAGCTAGTTTTGTCTTCCCTTCAGGATAGCCGTGGTACTCGTTTGAAATATAATCAGATTCCTTTGTCTCGATTCACTTCCACTTTAGGGGTATTTTCCCTCCATCCCGTCCTTGGTGATTTAATTTAAAAATTGTAATTTGTAGAACATTAACATGGTCCCAAAAGTCAAAACTATAAAGTTACACGTAACACTGTCCCTCTATTTTGTCCCCTCCCCTCCATTCATCCCCATCTTCCATTTTTCTGCTTTAGCCTTTGGATACACCCTGAAGTGTAATATGCATGTTTTCTTATTTCCCCTTTTTTCATACATAAAGGGTAAAATACCAGGTGCCTTTTTGTCAAAGCCTTTCTTATGTCTTTTTTTTTTTTTGATTGAATGTACCATAAATAGAATTCTGATCTGGACCAGTAGGCTTCTGTCACATGTTGAGTTGTTAGATTTCTAGCCATTTGTAAAAAGTCAGATGGTGTCTACCAATAGCTGTTTTAAGTCTACTTTTGTAGTAGTGACTGTTGTTTAGTCCCTTAGTAACAAGCTTCGAAAATGACGAGTTCTCATGCAAAATGGAGAACTGTTTTTTTCTTCATCCACTGAGGTTGATGGAAGATTCAGTGGACTCGGATGGGATTTTTCTGGAGGGGAAAGTTTGTCAATGGGTTATTTCCAACAGTGCAGAGAGGGGCATGGGACTGCTGAGGCACTGGCTGGCTTGTGGAGGTCTCTCTGAGCCTAGGATCCCACGTGTCCTGTGTTTCTCTCAGTTCTGCTGGGATCATGTAGCTTAGAGCCCACTCAGAGCTGTTTGCAATTTTCCCCCCTTTGGTATCGGAGAAAGCTCCTCCCGTTGCCTTTTTCATGCCCAGATTCTGCAGCTAAATGTTTTATCTTTCAGCTTCACATTTGTCCAGCACTTTGTGATTTCCACAGTATTGTCCTATCTAATCTCTGTGAAGTAGTAGGACAGGTCTTATGTCTGTTCAAAGCTGAGGAAAACAAAGCTCAGAAGAGACCAGTGACAAAGCTGGGACTAGAAACCAGGTCTTCCGCTGGAGAGCCCAGTTTGGTCTATAGGTCTGTCACAGGGACCCCCTCGGCGCTCCCCCCACCCCTTTCCCTCCAGCCTGTCTTAGCCACCAGGAGGACATTCATGCTGGCAAATGTCTCTTCTGTCCGATCAGCAAAGGTCGTCTGCCTGCTGAGTATTGGGCCTTGCGGAAACAGCCTCAGTCCATGCTGAGGGTTCACATGAACAACTTTGTCACCTGAACTTGTGTAATAGTGACTGTTATTTAAAACAAATAGGTCATAAGCCAGGCCATAAGCCAGGTTTTTGTTCTCAGAAATTTTACTCATAGTAAGATTTTACCAATGCATGTGTTACTGTGCCTCAGCAACCAAGAATGGGCCACAGTGGTAAGGCTTGTTAGAGTTCTCTCTCTCTCTCTCTTTCTCTCCTTTTTTGTATTTCTAATGCAAAAAAGAAAAAAAAGTCATAAAATATATTAAAGCAAAATCCTCTTTTGTAAAGCCCTTAGGTTTTCAGGTGACTCTTACTACCTTCGTAATCTTTTTCAAGAACTCAGATGAGATACAGATCTAGGAATAAGAATACCGTTTTTATCATGACCATCCAAATTTCATACTCCAAGTTCAGAATTAAAAAATAGAGATTTGGGCTTAGATCCTACTGGTGAACAATAGAATGAGACCCACATAGTTGCTTTTTACAATGTATTTAAGAAAACAGATGGTGTGATGCATTTTCCTGTTGACCCGTGAACCTCCAGGGCCTCCACTACATCCTTCAGGGATGTCATTATGGATTGGGTATGACTTTTTTAAAATACAAATTAATTTCTCTACTCTAGTTCTCTACCGAGAACTGAGTTACCTGTGTCCTGTGTCTCGGGAAGCCTGGCAGGCCTGGCAGCCTCACATCCTCCTGAGGGTACGGTTTGCCTGAGCAACAAGACCCTGCCGATGATGGCCCCTCCTACCAGAGACAGGCAGGGATTCTCCCTGGAGGAGAGGGCCCTGGGTGAGGAGTGCAGAAAACATCTGTGTCTTAATCAGCTTTGGTTCACCCTGCAACCCCCCTGAGGTCATATCTTCTGCAGGCCAGGCCCAGGATGCCTTGCAGCCCTGCCTCCCCCCCGCCACTTCCTATAGAGGGCAGGCGGGGATGGATCAGCCCTCACATAGCCAAGGACAGCTTCTGGGGCACCCAAAATGTGGGTGATTGGGGAGCAATGAGTATCATCCTTTTTCAGTAGACAGAGGGTGGCACCTTGGTGAGGATTTTAGTTTCTTATCTGAAGCATCAGCATCCCTGGGCTTTCAAGTATCTGTTCAGCCCTTCGACAGACCAGAGTGGAGAGGGAGAGGGGGGGGGGGTTGGCTTTATGTAAGCAAATCATTTCCCCCTTCCTTTGTTGGGTTAGTTGGGTTGAGGAGTTGGGTTGAGTTGGTTTGGGTTGGGTTGTGTTGAGTTGGGTTGGGTTAAAGCAGTCCCTGATAGGGAGATGTGCCGTCTTTAGGTTGGAAGGAAGGCAGATGTAACCTCCATCAGAATCCAGGGCTGTGTGTGTGGCAGCTGTGCTGTTATCTGCTTCCTAGCTTCTTGATCATACTTAGGAAACCCGTAATGCGTGTAGCTTGGCTCCTATAGCTGTTCCCGGTTGGAAATGCAGATGGTTCCTTGGATGTGAAAATTGGGTAATCACCCACCTGACTCCCAGGCTTGCCTGAGCAAATGTGGGCTTCTGGATGTACGTGTAGATGGAGGATTGCACACATGAAAGGTGGAGTAAAGAATGAGCAGTTGGGAACGTGTACCCGTCTGCCAAAGCCTTTCCAGGACAGGTGTTTCCATAAATGGGCAACAAATCGTGCTGCCTCTTTGTCTCCTACGGGGAAGACTTTTGGGGAAAGATCATGGCAAGAAAGTAAGGGTTACGGACGACAATAGTGCTTCCGAGGTGTTCTGTTTCCTGTGCGGGAAGGGAGAATGGGGCTGAGAGGTGGGTCCATCCCAACCCTGTCCGCTGCTCTGGCCCGAACCCGCCGGTGCTGCTAGAGGCCCTGCTCCCCCTCCTGGCTCTCAGTTTGGACCCGAGGGTCAGGAATGCCGTGTCTGGCTACAGGTATTGAAGAAGCCCTCCACTTGGTGTGTGCCCTCTCCGACCATGGCGTAGCCCTCCCGGGTCCTTGCTCTCTGACGTGTGATGCCGCTCCCCGAGGAGGCTCTGGGGGACGTGGGACGTGTCTGAGTCCAGGCTCCTGGTGGGGGAGGGTGGGAGTCGGGACGCCCGCCATGACAGCACGTGGCAATTGGGGCCTGGGCTCCTTGGGGTCTTGGGGACTGTTCATTTCCTAAGGGACAGTGCATGTGTGTTGGTGTGGTCTCTGCGGCTCTGACACCCACAGTCTTGCTGAGGAAGACACTGTGCTATGTCGTGTCCACGTGTGTGGCCTCTGTCGCTGTGCTCACGTGGCCGTGCTCAGCGCCGTGTGCCCTGCCACAAGCCTATTGTGCAGCAGAGCAGATGGCTCATGGTCCAGGTCCCCGAGGACGTCTTGACGTGTGCTTGTTCTCTCTGCCACCCTCAGAGAATTCTCAAAGGAGAGAGAGAAGGCTAAAGCCCGGGGAGATTTCCAGAAGCTCCGGGAGAAGCAGCAGCTGGAGGAGGATCTAAAGGGCTACTTGGATTGGATCACCCAAGCAGAGGACATTGATCCTGAGAACGAGGAAGAGGGAGGAGAGGAAAGCAAACGAAACAGTATGTAGCCCCTTCCTACTCCTGACCAGAGAGAGCTTGGGGGTGATTCAGGTGCCCGCCGGGTGGAGCTGTTGCTCCCCTGACCCGGCCTGAGAGACAGGCGGCCCCCTCCCGGGGGCCCGGTTCCTTCTGCCTGCCTTTCAGAGGGGACCAGTGCACCTACACCGGCTCTGAGAGTCTGCCCGAGGCTTGGGTTTTCGATTCGTACCCAGTCACAGGGTCCGCCACACTCGCTCGTCGGGAAATCGGGGAGCCCCTTCTGTGGGGGCACCAGCCACAGCAGGATGCACGGTGACCCCATAGTACAGGAGCTGCAGCTCTTTCCCTGCAGAGCGAGCTGCATTACCGGACGAGAACTCGAAGGGCAGGGTCCTTCTCCGTCCTCATGCCCCCTGGCGTGGCTCCCACCTGGGCTCCACACGCGAAGCCGGGTGCTTAGCAGTCCGGGCAGGGCGAGGAGGCTACCACTCCCCTCGTAGCCCACCGTGGCACCAGGCCCCTCGGGCACCTCCTGCAGCAGGAAGGCCTGATGCCCAGCAACCCCCGGAGCTCATTACCATCATCAACCGAGGGGTCCCTTTTACCACCTACTTTCCCCCACAGGGGTGCTCTTGCTCTTTCTGGGCCATCTGTGCCTCAGGTAAAAGCAGAAATTGAAATTCAGTAGTAGATTTCACTGAGATGCTTGTGGCTTGTTTCCAATGTAGACTAGTTGATGGCAAGGAGGGAGAACTGATCTCAAAGGCGCGTGTCCCTCGAGAGGCCTGGGGAGCCAAGTGGGCCGCACCTCGTGGAAGATGGCCGAGCGAGCTCCCCTAGGGCAGGGCCCCTGGGACGTCATGCGGTCACTCCTTCATGCGGCAAGGAGGGTGCTGGTTGCTGGGGGCACTCCTGAGAGGGAGGGGCCGTGGTTTGTTCCTTCTGGGGATGGTCAGGCCTGTGCATGCTGAGATGCTGCCCAAGGGGACAGAGACGCAGGTGTTGGGGGCGCCGTCTGTGTGCCCGGGGCTGAGGGCTGACGGCGGGGCTCCAGCAGGGAGCTGTGGGGCATGGGCCCCAAGCCGGGAAGGATGGAGGTCTGAGGTCGGTCAGCGTCAGAAGACGCCTCCTCAGGCACGGCAGAGATGTGAGGAGGGCCTGAGGGGGTTCATTCTTTCGGCTGGTTGGGGGAGACGGGGCGGGGAGGCTGGGCAGGTGAGGCCCTTTGTGCCTCTGTGGACAGCTGATCACACAGGCGAAGGCTGAGCGGCCGATGGGTGACTGAGATGGCCTTCAGTTGCTTCTAGCTGAGGACGCTTCCCTTGGGAGTGTGGGTTCTTCTCTTCTCGCAGCTGCAAATGACAGACTCTGTCCTGTGTGCTCCTGGGGGCCAGCAGTGTGCAGACTCCTCCTCTCCCCTCCCTGCTGCTTCCCAGGGTCCCCGGCACTGCTCCCGGGAGGAGGAGACCGGGGACTCAGGGCCTGAGCATCAGGATGCTGCCCCAGGCTTTCCGGAGCGGCCTCGGTGCGCTGACTCTGAGACTGGAGTCCGTGTGGGGCTATTCCTTCCAGTTCCGAACTCGGCGATGCCCTCTGGGTCACCGGGTGGGAGAGGGGTGGCTGTGTCTTCGGGGCATTTGAGTCTGAATCCCCGTGGTCGTCTTGCGGCTTCCGCGCCTACCGTACGGCCGGCGACAGGCTGTACTTGTAGTTGCAGGAGGGACACCTGCCCCGCTGCCTCCCTCTTCGTTTCCAGACTGCAGCTTCAGTGCTGACCTTGCCGGGGCGGGGGGCTGGGGGTCTGCCAGCCACGTCCTCCCTCGCCCAGTGTAGCATGCCGTGTGTCAGCCAGCACGAGCATTGGTCCTTCTCCTGAGCACGGCCCCGTCCTTTACCAGTTGCGCCGTGTCTGCCGAGGACCTGGGTGAGCCTTTCAGGCGGTGTCTTTTCGCCTCTTCGTCACCCGGGCTTTGGAAATGGACGGGGTCCCCGTTCATGCCGCTAGCGTCAGCTGTGCTGAGACCGTGCTTGTGCCTGGGGTTTGAGGAGTAGGCATTTTTGCTGGGCTCCAGGCAGTGTCTTCTGAGAGCTCTTGCTCACTTTGTCCTGGCCTGGTACTTCCGGTGCCCTGCCACCATGTGTGAAGGACCCGGCCACATGATGACCGAACTCTGTGTCTCTGCCTTTGGAAACCTAGCTGTGGAGGGAAGATGGAGAAGTGGGGCATTAGTGGAAGATGGGGACAAGCTGGCCCTGTGGCCAGGGGGCCAGCAGTCTGCTGTGGGAGCCCTGAGGCAGCCTGGGGCGGTGGGGGGGTGCGAGGGGAGGCTCCCTAGAGGAGGCGGTTGTCCCTGCGGAGCTCCGGGGAGGGCAGCCTGTGGCCTCCAAAAGCCTGGGGGAGAGGGCAGCACTTCTTGGGCTTGGGAAATGGCACGAACGAGGCACAGAAGGCTCTAAATGTTGCAAGCCCTGAAGTGCTTTGCTTAGTAGTATAATCAAGGAGAGAAACAACAGCCCTTTGAAAGTTGTAGATGCTCAGAATTCACTTTGTAACCAGGACTCCCCCACCCGGGAAGGCCGCGCCGAGTCTCTGGAATGGCAGCCCTGTGGTTTCACTGTGCACGGTGCTGTGTGGCTCAACCGGGGAGCCAGCTCGACATTCGGCCCTGAAGAGCACATGCTTCTGTGGGGCACCCTTGTCATTTATCGGGCTCCTTTTGCCAGGTGCTGGGCTTTCCTGTGGAGTGAGAGTCTCATCTCCCGAGTCCCCAGGTTCCCAGGACATTGATGATTAGGGTCTGAAAGAAAGACCTAGATCTCAGGCTGTGGCAACCATGTAGGGAGTTAACCGACTTAGGATGAGAGCCCCAGGTCTCCTCCCGACGAGAAGGGGGCCCGCCTGAACACACTCCTGGCAGCCCAGACCTTTCAGCCAACGAGAGCTGCTGGGGTTTCCCTGGAACATGCTGTGGCTGCCGGCCACTTTCGTCCTGTCACAGTGAGAGACCCGAGGGGCAGAGGGTTTCTGCAAGGCCTGCGTCGTCCCCCTCACCAGCTGACAGTGGTTGATTGACCGCCTGCACATGCCAGGTCTGGTCTCTGTCACCCGGTAGCAAGCATGGCGGCGTGGGAATGGCCATCGCCAACATGCTCCCTGGGCGCGCAAGATCCAGGCCCACACTCTTAAGGCCCCGGCCTGCTCCTGTGTTTTCTCGGGGAGAGGACCTGGGGCGCTCCCGAGGCATTGCGGCTTTATCCGTGCTGCCTCGGGATGCAGACACCACTGCTGCCCTTTCCAGCCGGGTCCTGGATAGGATTGGGGCAGCTTCCTTCCAGACGTGGGGGAGTTAGTGATGGTGAGATAGGAAGCCCTTGCTACAGCCACGCCTCGGGCTGCCCCAGTGAAGGTGGGAGCCTCGGGAGCCACGAATAGCGGGTGTCGTGAGCCTTTGGAGGTGGGGGCTAGACAGCATGCCGGTGCCCCTTCTCTGGAATTGGCTGCCATTGAGTTTTGTGACTCGGAATTTGGACTTGAGTGATAGGCACACGACCCAGTGTCTCGGAGCCCCCATTTCCCTGTCTGTGAGCAGGGGATAAAGAGATGTGCCCACGGAGTTGTTCTGAGGATTAAAGTGTGATTCCTGGCTATAGGAGAACTCGACCTAAACAGAATAAGTCTAGCAGATCCTACCAGACCTCTAACCAACCTCAGGCTGAGGACGCCTTTTAGGACCACGTCCCCGTACTTTCCCGTTCAGAGACTGTGAAGTTCTAAGTGCTGATGGAAAACAAGCCTGTAGACCAGTCGTGTTGAAGACCGAGGCTCGGCTTTCTGGCTCGGCGTCCGTGTGCGGCTTGTCGGTGCTCGCTGTCAGAGAGCGGATGCCCTCTCCAGTGCCTGGAGAGGTGCCCGTCTCACCTGTTCTCTCTGATCTCGGAAACGTCGCCGTCTGCACCTGTGGTACCCAACTCTGGCTGTACGCGACAGTCACCCGGGGAACGCAGACATCCTGGTGCCATATCCCCTCCCAACCCCGACAAAGACTTGTCTGCATGCAGTGGGACCCAGGCATGGCTCGATCTGCTGCTCCCTGGAAGTTCCCGAGCGAAGCCGGGGCTGGGCCCCCCGGAATGATATCACACTGTAGCAGGCTTTCCTCGGAAGGAAGACAGAAGGAGAGGCAGTCGGGGCCGTAGCTGGGCTGGCTGCTGGCCGCCGTGGCGAGTAGCTCTAGCTTCGTGCATTCGTGGAGTATTTAAAACGTCCATTCTGTACACTTGCTGTTAGGAAGCTGGTGTTACATGGTTAACTGAATGGACAAAATTCCCTTGGAAGTTGGTTCCTAAGCATTTGGGACATTTTCAAGGATAATTTATTTAACTTTTTGCTGAGCCTCAAGTTTCTTAAGAAACCCTGCCAAATCTCAAAGTGATTTTTTAGACGTATGCAGCTGCTTCTCTGTTAACAATGGCGTTTTTCTAGGGCCATTAAAATCTGGAAGCCTAAAATTCTATTTTAAACTCTTCTCATTGTCAGTGATTAGTCTTTTTTTTTTTTTTAAGAAAAAAAAAAGGCATTAAAAAATAATGAAATCGTTTTAAAGGGAGCTCATTCTAAAATTCTGGCCAGAAAAGCAGGGCCGTTTCACTGTGGGAACTATTAATGATCAATGATCTCTGTAAGTGGGGATCCGTGCTGCCCACAAGGAGATCTCCTCTTCCTCAGAGGTCCTAGAGGCTGCCCCGCCCTGCCCGTCGGGACTCTGCCCCTCCCCCCCATGTGTCCATGCCCAAGGTTGCCACAGCTGGTCACCTCCCTTCCGCGTGCGCCACTTGGGTGCCTTTGGGATGTTGGATTTGAGGGTGGGCGGGAACCCAGCGATGGCGTAGCTGTTCGCCGGCACAGGGCATGTTAGCGTGCCAGTCTGGTTTCAAAGCCTGTCTTCAAAATGTGACTTATCAAACTGCTTTCATCACAATTAAACCAACTCAGGGCACAAATTCAGAATGCAAGACAGTCCTCTGGAAACTGTACATTTAGCAAACAGCAACAGTTAAAGTGGCATACCTCAGGAGGGTTGCCCTGTCCCCAGGGGTGGCTGGGAATGCCCCTGACCAGGAGAGCCGACAGAGGTGGGCCCAGTGCTGGGGGCAGCTGGGAGGACCACCCCCCCCCCGCCGCCGCCACTGCCTCCACTGGGCGGGCGGTGCGGGGGGGGCAGTTGCCCGCCCTGGGTAGGTCTCCTAAGAGCTGGTGGGAGACGGGCTCAGGGATGGTCGTCCCAGCATGGACATGAGGTGAAGGCTTATAGAGCCCAAGTCAGGCTGTGTGTGCTTGTTTTTAATATATTTTAATTGCAAAAGTGGTATTTTTCTCATTGCCAAGAATTCATATAAAATCAAAGTGTATAAGGGGTGAGAGAACCAGACTGGGCCGTTGGGGGCCTGTTCTTTCCGACCTCACCCGCGCACGTGGGAATATACGCGCTCTTGCAGGCAGCATGCACACGGGTCCCCACCGTAAGATCATGGAGCTCGGAGAGCACAGCAGCTTGCCTCTCTCACTGAACCGGGTGCCACAGACTGCGAGCTCCTGGGGGTAGGAACAGGGTGTGTCTCTGTCCTCCACTGTGCGGCGGGCACCCAGCATGGGAGTTTCCAGAGGTTATGTGTTCCACGGAAGAATGCGGAATAAGAACGTCTCACGTTTATCAGGTGCTTTCCGCGTGTCACTGTTCTAAGGACCTCGGGTGTGTGAATCCATTATTTCTCCCAGCGCTCTGGGAGGCAAGCGCTAGACAGATGATGGGGAAATTGAAACACGGAGAGGTTAAGTAGCTTCCCAGGGTCCCACGCCTGTCGGGTGGCCAAGCTGGGATTTGAATGCAGGTTCTGCTCATCGGCAGATGAGCCACCCTTCGTGCCCACAAATGCACGCACCTGCATCTGCACAAGCACGTTCACATCCCTGTGGGAGAAAGTGCCAGAAGGGGATTTGCTGGGTCAGAGAGGATGCCCGTTTTAGAAATGTGTTCTGCCATTGGTACCCATTTACATTCCCACCCATCGTGCCTGCGAGTGCCCGTGTCCTCGCGTCCTCGCCTCCATTGGCGTTCCTTCTTCCCCGACTGCCCCTGCAGCTCCCTTCCCTGAGCACGGAGCCCTCCCCCCGAAGGTTAGCCCACCAGCTAATACCATGATATCCTATCCCAGAGCCAGAGGGAGCTGGAGATCCTAGAATCATTCTTCTTGCGACTAGTGGCCACAGGGCCATTATGCGCCAGCACCTGTGTTACTGTAGTTACCGTTTACCACTCACTGAAGTAAGCGGATTAGCAAAAGCAGGTAACCTGTCTGTGCTCATCCGGTCGGGAAGTGGCAGGGCTGAGATCAGACCTGGTCTGCCCAAGTCCAGAGCCCACCTTGTAACCCCCCACACGTCCTTCCCACACAGCGGTACTGGCCAGACTGCCCAGCTGGTCAGCGCCCGGGACTCCCGGCCACGGCTGAATGCCGTCTCCCGAACGCCCTTCTTGCGGGGGGGCGGCCAGACCCGGGGAAGCTTCCTCTCTGGCAGCTTGGTTGGTTGGCTGGTTATTTAGGACAGGTCCTTTAGAGACGGGCGCTCGGTATCCTCGCTGCAGAAAGTGCTCCTCCCCTCCACCGGTCAGACCCTGAACTGTAGATGTCCTCGGAGGAGGACACTTTGGGTTTCGCGTATCAGAGCCCACAGCGGCCTCTCAGTCCCGGGCCCTGTTTGCGATGCTCCTGCTGCCCTCTACCGAGTCGTAACGACATTGCCTGTGTTCCACCCGAAGGAGTCACAGTGGCAGACCTGCTAAGAGAGGATAAGAAGAAAAGGAAGTTTTGCTGCTTTCGCCAACGCAGGGCTAAAGATCACGGTAAATGACCGGGGTGAACTTCCGGTTGAGAGATTCCTCTCCCAAGGCTTCTGGAGCCTTCTTCTTGCTCAGAGGCCTGGGGGGACGTGCATGTGTGTGCTGTCATGGTGTGTTTATCAGATGCCTGTGTTTCAACCGCCCGATTCCTCCGAACCTTGGTCGTGTTGTTTTCTTCTTGTCTTTACCCCGACTGTGTGGTTTTGCCAAGACAGCATTGCAGTTTCCTTTTGGTTTGAACTATACCTTTTAAAGAAGCCGCTGAACCCACTCAGAACGTTTATTTAATTCAGCATGAATATTCTTAGACTAGAAGACAAGACTTCTTAAACACTTTTCCCCAATGATGCCTTTTCATCTAAACTGTTTAGAAATTCCAGTGATGTTATTTGATTGATTTTGATTTTCCAGGTTACATTTTTCACAGGGCCTGCTGGTTTTTCACCCTCGGGCTGGTTTGCCCAGGACATACTAAAGCTCGTAGTGCCAGTTTCAAGAATGAAGTTAAAAATAGACTTGTAGGAGGCAAAGACTGAGGGGCGGGGTGGGGGGTACTTGCCTTTGTGAGCGGGGGGGGGGGGGGGAGGAAAGGGCACAGTTCATTTTCGAGCTCTGCTATGAAATGAACGCTACTGGTAGACCCTCGCTGGAAACCCTGGGGTCAGCGTCAGGACCACCCGCGTCAGGGTCCTGTCCTCGCCAAGCCACCACTGTAGCCTTATGGTGGTGCAGCCCTCTGTCTGTGCACCCCGCATGGTTGACGGGTCACTGCCACCGAGGTCGGCCCTGGTCAGACGACTCAGGAGGAAGAGTCTCTTTGACTGTAAATAGGGCCACAAAGTCAAGCAGTGTGTCCCCTCTGCTGCCAAGGGAGCAGAGGGGACACACTGCACTGTTTTCTTGGTAGTAGCCTCTGCTGTCACGGGAACGTTGAGCTCATAAGTTGTAGGAATTGGAACAAGCCACCGGTGGTCGGACTGAAGGCTTTTGGAGCGGACGAGAACAGAGTATGAGACATAAGCCCCCGGCCTCCGGAGAGCACAGTGTGGGCCTGAGAAGAGAGGGCACCTGTGTGGGGGGCGGGGGGGCGGGGCCGGCGAACACAGGCTTAGTGTCTGCAGAGGTTTATGAGGACAAGCTGGCCTTGGTGCAGCCCCCGGAGGCCTCTGCAGGAAGAACGGGCTTCAGGTGAGCAGGAAGTGTCGTCACTGACGTCACACAAAAGACTTTTTGAAGACTGACAGAGGACCCAGGCTCTGGGGGGGTTCCTGGAAGAAGACGAGCGGTCTGTCTCCAGAAGAGGAGTCCTCCCCTTGGCCACGTAGATGCCCGTCGTCCTGAGCAGGGGCTCGCGCCTTGTGATTTTTTGAGGATGTTTGGCTAGCTTTCTGAGGCATGTGGGGAGAGGAAGAAGCCTCGTATTTTCAGGAAACTTTCTATTTTGAGTTGGGGGTGGTCTTTTATTGACTGAGATACCCAGGCACCTTAACGAAGGCCCCCAATGAGGCTGGTGGGGAGAGGGGCCCCCGTGGGGTTGCGGTCCTCCCCACGTCGTTAGTCACGCAGAAGTAATTCTCATCAGGGCATCATCCTTGCTCAGACCTTGGTCTGACCTTGACCCACTTTCCCCAGGAAGAGGCTGGCTTCTTCATAGCCACCGGAGGCTGTTACCCTGTGACGACTAAGTGTGTCACTACTAGCAGGCGCTGGCGAATTCCTTCAGGGGACGTCCTGGCACTTCTCGTGCTTGTCATGAAAATGAGACCAAAAACCCCACGAGATCTTGGCTTCGGATCCGCTCTTCCCAAGGAAGGCAGCCATGACTGTCGTTGCTCGGCTCTCCAGCCTCCTGCCCCCACCCGTGGAGAGGAAGGCGTGAGAATGTTTGGGCAGCTCAGGCTCAGAGGCAGATTCGGAGGGGCATCCCTGACCATGCAAGAGAGCCTGTCCTGTGGAGAACAGGGGCGCGAGGCTCCCAGATGCCCAGGAGAGCTGCGCAGGAGGCCGTTCGGTGTGCCAGGCTCGAGGAGGAGGCTGGGGTGCCCCGGGCTCAGCTGGCATGGGTCCCGGGGCTCCTGAGGCTGGCGAGGACTCCCCGCGGGTTGGGGGGAGAGCGCAGCTCCCTTCCCCGGTGGCTCCGCCTGGAGGAGACTTAAGAACGATTCTCCTGGGCAGGCTTCCGCGTCCACCGGCGGCCCTCCCGAGGGGCGCTGGGCAGGGCCTTCACGGCACAGCTCCTTCCCGGCTCTCTCCGCCGAGCTGGGGGAGGGCAAGGGAAAGCCCCTTGGCGCTGGCGGTGAAACCAGACAGCCTGTGGGTGTTTCCTCTTTAGAGCAGTTCAGGCAGGTCAGAGGTACACGGGTCTCACAAATGATGTCACCCATCAGCTCGAGTTCTAGGTTGGAGCTTCTGTGATGGAAGGAATCATGTTAGAGGTTTTGCTGGGCCTGTTAATAGTGAACAGGATTTGGGGGCTGCCTACTTGAACCTACACGCAGACCCATTCACCGGGTGTGTATCCGTGTGTCCGTCCGTGAAAATGCTGGCTAGTTGTGCCGGCCTAGAAACCGTGTGTTTCCCCAGCATATTTCGTGCAGCATTGCCCGTAATGGCATCTGGGCCCAGCACAGATGTTGGCAACCGCGTGGCACGCCGTCCCCAGAGCACCCCGAGCGGGGCCCCGCCCGCGGAGGCCAGGCTAGCTTTCGTCTGCCCTCCTGGGCCTGCCGGCTGCCGTGTGGCATCCCCTCCTCCCAGGCAGCAGCCCTCACGTACTTGCTCGGTGCGCCCACGTCGAAGCCTCAGGGTCCAGCCTGTAGCTCTTCTCGGAGATCCTGGCGCCTGGAAGAGCTTGCCGAGCCCTGGGCCTGCACTTCCCTAGGTTTTTGGAGGGCAAGTTGCGGTGCAGGTCAGCCTCCCATTGTAGGCATAGGCTGGTCCTAATACCTGGTTTCACCCCCAGATTCTGGAAATAGTTTTAAAACTTGAATTTTTTTTAAAAAAATGAGAACTTGCTCAGCAGAGCTCTCAGGCTCCCTAGAATGTGTGAGGGAGAGGATTGACAGCTGCTCTGCCTGCAGACGGCCCCTCGCTTACTCCTGCCTCTAGAGGACACGGTGGGACTTGGGGGTGGGGGGCTGGTCTCTGCCTACATCCCTGACTAGCCGAGCCGCTCGTCGGCAATTACTGTTGACTCTGTCGTGAAGGGGACAAAGTGCTCCCCCTGCACGGGGCAGCCACGAGGCTAGGCAGCCAGTCAAAGAAAGGGCATGTGTTCCGGGAATTTCCCCACGGGCCTCCTTACATGGATTTTCATAAAGTCCCAACAGTCACCACAGCAGCTTGACCTTCATTCTCTCTCTCTCTCTTTGCTGGGGTGGTCTCCGGGAGATGGTCTGGCTGTATAACAGGTTTCTGGGGGTTCACTAAGGTCATCGGGACAGCAAATCAAGGCTGATGGAGAATAGGCTTGCTTGACTTTGGAACTTGTAATGTGTGGCATTTTAAGGATATATCGATATATACTAACATGTACCGGTGTGTGTAAGTATATTAAGTATAATTCTATACTTTTTATAGTACAGAAATATTTTTTACTTTATATAGTATAAAAATATATTTTTATACTTTATGCTTTTTATTTTTATACTTTTGATTATACTGTATACAATTTTATACAACATACACCGATACCAAAATGTGTCTCCGTATATGTGAGCACACCCTGCAGGCACAGGGAGCATGGCCAGCTGGGAAGCAGGAGAACCTTCTCGCACCTGAGCTGTGCATCCCGAGGCAAGTTGGTCAGGTCTCTGATCTGTGAGATCACAGAGCTGCTCCATGTGATCTCCGAGGCCCCTTCCAGATCTAACAGTCTGCGATCCTCCTGTCTTAATAGTGGAAACACAGATGAAGTCCCGTTGGGACTAAGTGAAGTGAAACTCGCATCAATTTCTTAACGTTAAAAAATAATGAATGCCCAGTGCAAGGGAAAGGTGAAATGCTATGTACAAGTGAGCACCTTTTGCCCACTGGGCCTGCTGTCTCCGAACCGTGGGGAAAGGAAATGCTCCCGTGTGACCGGGAGGGAGAGGCTGGGGTGGAGAGAAAGGCTGCCAGGGCCTCACCAGAGCCCGGTTCCTCAGCTCAGGTGAAGCGACCGGATCACGGTCGGTTTCCAGGACCAAATGAGGTCACCCAATTCTAGCACAGTCACTGTGCTCTTCCTCCCCCTCGCCGCCGCCTCAGCTCTGCTTGATGTCATTCCGGAATCGGTTGTTTATTACGGGACCATGGCGCGCTCGGTGTCTAACCATTAAGACAGAAGAGTTGCTATCTCTACAGTAGTCCGCCAGAAATGACGCGTCCAAGGTGGAAAAGATAGAAACCGAGAGTGGAGGCCAAAGTCGACTCAGGCATGCGGAAGACCGTTTGCACTAGGGGTCTCTCTGCAGGAACGGTCAGAGCAACGGGACCCTGGGTTTGGGTCATGCACGAGAGTGTCCCTTTGCTTCCAGGGGCTCCAAGAGAACTTTCTTAAGGTGACGGCTCTCATGTCTGAGCCGCACCGATTGCCCAGCCCTGAAGAGCCAC